>OW285210.1:16272500-17522500 GCA_935421205.1 Xylocampa areola | reverse complement strand
GTTTATAATATAATAGCCTACTTATTTAAACATAACATAACATAGCATCACGCCTGTATTCCCCGAACGGGTAGTCAGAGGTGTACAGAGTTGTACACCCACATTTTACCAATGCTGTTATTAAGTCTCATGTTATAGGTGGTGAACCTATTGCCATCCACCGGGCGAAAAAATTCAATAATACTGCCCGACCTGGGAATCGAGCCCGATACCTAGACTAAACTAGACCAACGAGACAGTTTAACGAGGTACTTATTTAAAGTTATATATTTTAGTGGATACGAATAACACCATTGCCTGAAGTGGGAGACCACTTCTCTAAAGAAACTTCGCGAGTTCCAATCAGGGACCGGACAACCCCGCTTAAGGATTAAGCCTTTTGATAGGGTAACCCGTACATAGGGTAACTCATATCGCAGTGTTACCTTTTGTTCGAGCTACATCCTAGAAACCCAGCGAAATGGTTAACACCTTTATTAAGGTAACCACGTAAAGGGGTTAACCACTTAAATGACTTAAGCCTTTGAAAAGGTTACCTTCACGAAAAGCTTTTATTCGTGTTACCCTGAATTACCTAATAAACTTGAGCTGCATGTAGGGGATAATTGCACCCGAGCGGCGGCGGCGCCGGCGGCGCCTCATTGCCTACTGTACCTACTGTAGTTAAACAACCAAAATTAAACTGTAAGATCATATAGACAATAATTATTATTCCAAGCTCGGTACATGCAACAATGACGCCGCCGGGCGGTAAGATGTCACACGTGGTCGTGTTTATGCAATTTTCAATCTAATATCGATTACATAAAGTGCATATTACAATGTCTTGGGTTGGAATGGTTTACCCAGTTACAGTGTTACAGGGGGTTCAAAGGGTAACCTGTTCGGAAGGGGTTACATTACACCCGTTCGAGGGTGTAACATGTATCATAGGGTTTCTTTTTTAAGCGCTTAAATAAACCCTTTGAAAAACCCTTTCAACGAGTATCCGGCCGGTCCCTGGTTCCAATAAAACCCAGGACCTCACGTTGACCAGTCGCGTTTGCGATCACTTTAATATAATAAAATTATAACTCACACATTACCCCAAAACCATTTACCAACTAATATATTTAGTGATCCATGAAATAGAGCAGTTATGTGTGCTATCAAAGTCGACCGGCCCCATAAAGGAAAGCCCCAACATATTAGCATTAATTATACAAAGTCACAATAACGGTGACGCTACGTCGCGTGGTAGGTATAAATCGAGCTAATTCATGTATTATGCAAACAGACAGAACGTCTCATATCTCGTTGTGGCAATGTTTTAGTCTACTTAGCTTGCGTAGATTAACTTTCGACCCCTACTATTTTGTGGTCCTTCGAACCTTGTTTTGATTTCGAGATTTTGGAAGTTTTTGTAGATGTTTTTTTACTAATCGCTACTTTAATAACTAAAAAAAATCTCCTAGTATCCTATAATAACCTATTATTTTGTGGTCCTACGAACCTAGTTCGAGATTTTGGAAATTTATTTATGTGTGATTGAAGTGACGATTACAAAGGCTTTAAAACATACAGGATATAATTATATTGGTACAGTAAAAAAGTTTATATAGAAGTTATATTTTATTAGTAATATCTTAGGTTTGCGCGATCACTACACATTATAATAAAATAACTTTTAACCGGCTGCAAAGTGTTCGAAACGTCAGGGAACAAAAAACCAATAATACACGCGATTAATCCGGTTAAAAGTTGTTTTATTATAATATATTTTATTAGTTCAGTCAATAATTTATTTTTCAATTAAACGTAAATTTTGATTCGATATTCCGCCATCAATAAAAATATGAGAGAAAAATACATGAATTGAAATTTATATTTTAATTAATTCAGCCTATCCCAATTTTCTACTGGATATTGATTTCAGAGGTCACATTTTTATACGTTTAAATAAGTTTAATGGTTGAATATCAAAACATGATAGACGATCTACAACATGCAACTTGTTTGTAAACTTAAGCCCGCTTTCCCAATGAAATGATAATAAAATAAGGACGGCTTCTATAAACAGAATGTTCTAAAGATAGGTTCATAAAAATAATTAAGTAAATAGACGGTTGGCACCGTCACTCTCACTACGTTCTATTACTTCTAACAGTTCGTGATCTCCTGGTAGTCTCATCGTGTAGATTAGCGCAGTTAATGAAATGCGTTAGGTGTAAATTACATTCGGAGTGCGTGTCGCTCGTATAACAACATGTAACTCCTAATGAGCTATAGTACCCTGGCAGTTTGAGTTTCAACAACAGCGTGTAGGGTATGGAATTGGATGGGCTGGCATGCTTTTAGAATTACAAAAGAAATTCAAATAAGCTTTAATTTTACTCTCTCTGGATTAATTTAATGACACGACTGTCCAAAAAATTTGTATTATGGGTTCATTATGTATGTGTGTTTTTTGTTATTTAGTTTCTTTGTTCCGCTATAACTTCCTAATGCCTGAACCGATTTAGATGTATGGGTATCACTAGAATCCTTTCATTCCCGAGTAACATAGCTTATTTATATTTAAATTTATTTTGTATAGGCTTAGATTTGACCTCAACTCGCGTGAAGTTGCGAAGCAATTGAAACAAAAAAAATATAGTATGTATGCCTGCCATGTGCGTGGTGGTCGTCGTCAATACGTCATCATAAACCAACTGTACCTACTTCATAGCACATTATATTCAAACCCATAACCATCGCATAATCTTACATAACCATTTAAAAAACTATATTAAAACGAAGACTATAGATTACGATAAGCATACTATTTTTGCCATAATGGTTTTCTAAAACAAGTATGACATTAAAAACCAACTTAGCATCGTTAGCCGTAAGCCGGTTATGCCCTACATGGGGCCATACATATTCATGAGGACGCATCAGAATTCGGCGCTTTTAGTTGAAAATGTTATAGGAAACAGTTTAACCTAAAAATGTACTTGCTTTACAACCGTTACTCACATATGGATTGTTATTATTTATTGTTATTTCTTTTTACCGGATACTAAGCTGAAAGTGCCGGGATTTTGATTAATATTTGTTAATTTTTTGTTAGACATCAAAGATTGTCTAAAAATCCTCATGATTTACTATTTAATTATATATTCTTTGACACAATGAAGACTATATTGATGTAAGAAATAGTCTTCATAGTTTATCATAGTAGACATTTATAAATAATAATATTTTTTTAAAATTGTGAAGAAACACGTTGCCGGCCGTGAGAAAGTTAACACACTTAAGAAATATAGTCCGTAGTTGTATAGACACTGAAAAGTAGCGATGAAGTCACCATAAGACATTAAAAAGTAGCGATGAAGTCACCATAAGACATTAAAAAGTAGCGATGAAGTCACCATAAGACATTAAAATGTTGAAGAAAATTCGGAATAGCGAGCAGAGGTCGGGATGGCTTAGTTAGCAGAGCGTCTGGAGTATGAATGCGGGATGCGCAGGTTCGAATCCTGCTCACGATTATATTTGTAATTCCACAAAAATTTATAACTTTAGAGTTCGTTAGGCATGCGATAATGCGTATGAAATATTTATCGATGATAAATTTATAGATATTCCCGATCGTGTGTGATACTTAAACAGCAACATAAATATTGGTATAATAACATTCGTGAGACATATTCATATCAATTATTGTTCACCGGTTACTACTCACGTGCATTTTTCGGGATCGCCCGACTAGTTTCGAACTGGAACGGAGCCCTTAGCCATGAGCTAAGCCCGCGACTATATCGCGAGTCAAATAGTTTGACTGATCCCGAAAAATGCACGTGAGTGGTTATCAATTATTGTTCATTGGTTACTACCAGTGAACAATAATTGATAACCACACGACATAAGAAGAAGATAGTGACGCATTTCTTTTAACTACGCGCTTAGAGGTAATATAGCTTTCCTAGCCTAAAAGGCCAGAAAAGTATTAAAAATTTTTCGTCAGGTAAGCAAAACCATCAATTTTCGGATATAAGGATCAGGCATTAGTTTTGTAAGCAGTGATGCCTTGTGGTATGACCGTTGGACTGACAAGTCAAAGGTCACATGTTCGAATTCAAGACTACTAACTTTTCAAAGTCATGTGCGTATTATTAATTAATTATCACTTGCTTAAAACGGTGAAGGAAAACATCGTGAGGAAACCAGCACACCAGAGATGTTCTCGATGGTGTGTAAAGCGATGTCAAAGACCTACGGGTGGTTTAAACTCTGACACTAGGTTGTTCATCAACCATACGATAAGATTAGTTTTATTGTGAACCCCTACCAAATAAATAAACTTTCCCCCCTTATAATATTAATAACATCGGGTTATTAATGCTAGTAGGTTAACATCCTGGATCCCTTGGGAACAAGTTCAAAGTGATTAAGGTAGCAATATTAAATTGAGGGCCTCGCTTAATGAATTTCGTGTTACATTTGCGTATGTCATTTTTGACAACTATTCTGGCGGTGGTCTATGTCGACTATTAGAGTCATTATATTGTTGAGATAGTTTCTGTATTGTGAGATGTCATGATAGTATGGAAGTTTAGAGATCTCCCACACAGTCGCGACTCGACTTTGTTACACCATATATTTAGAGTACACTTGCTGGTGCCCAAGAGTTCGTTTGCGCAACTTAAGGAAGCTTATATCCTTCCCCAAGATAAAATCTATCTCCTTGCCAAATTTCATTACGATCCGTTCAGCGTTTTAGTCGTGAAAAGTTAACAAACAAACAGAGTTACTTTCACATTAATAATATTAAGTATGGATTATATTTTGTGAAGTAGTACCGTATTCGATCGTATTGCTATGATTGTGAAGATTGTGAATTGTATGTGTGTGTGTGGTGTGTGTGTGGTGTGTGTGTGTGTGTGTGTGTGTGTGTGTGTGTGTGCGCGTGTGTGTGTGTGCGCGCGTGTGTGTGTGTGTGTGTGTGAGTGTGTGTGTGTGTGTAATTTTAGCAATTAGTCGTAGTCGTGTTGCATTGATCTGGGAGAGCCTTAGTTAATCCATTTCTTGGGCGACAAAAATATAATTAGTAAAATATATATGCCATATTAATAATAATAATCAACTTGTGATTACAAGCTCCGGTTGAGTTCGAAATCAACCGGGTGTTCTTGAAACAATGAAGGTCATGATACCAAAACTATGTACTCGTATAGTTAAAGATCCGGTAAAATAGTATCTAAAATATATTACTAAAATAGTATCTTCCAAAATAGCTTTTTTGATGATTATTAATTAAATAATCACAGTGAATTGATTATTAAAATTTGTTCCAAGACACAATTAGCTTTATAAGGCAAGCTGGACTTAGTGATTCTACAACTTCTTCTTATCATATAGTTGTGGAATAATTGTGTTTAAAACGCCCGTAACTCTCTGACACACACGATAGAAAACTTCTCTCAGGTGTGCTAATTATTTTACGATGTTTTTCTGTAGCGCTTTAAGCAAGTAATAATTAATTCTGTCAAAAACAAACACTGATTTAGGATGGTGATCTAACAAAATCTAGGAAATCTAATCTTTGGTTATAACTTGATATCTTTTATTATAAGTAGAATGAGTTGCCCTCTTTTTATCTCGTCCAAGACCTCCAAAAGAAATCCCAAAAGGATTTACCTAACAAATACTTATCATAAACCTTACAAACGTTTATAACATAAAAAGGAAAGGAAAATCCTTACTTTAATATACCATTTTCTAACCCTTCGCATCTAAATCGGTAGTTTGCCGTAAGTTTTGTAATCGTCATTCTCGCTCGGTCACTTAGACCGCGTTTCTATTCAATATAACACTCTTGCGGACGTTAAAGGGTTTCGTCGTTTCTGGGCCTCAGTGCAAGCGGTTCTTTGTGATTTACTGGTAGTTGCTCGTGATAGGAATTCAGTATAACCAAGAATTAGTGCTATCTTTTTATCTCCTGAATCAAAATCCTTTTTTTTCCTGTAATAACTTTCGTGTGACACATTCATAAAGTTACAATATTAAATGGAAAAAGAATACGGTCGCGAACAGGATTTGAACCTGCGCCTCCCGGATGAATACTCCAGGCGCTCTGACCACTAATCCATCTCGACCTCTGCTCACCACCGCGAATTCTTCATCTATATTTTTAACACGTCTTTTTTGGCGACGTCATTGCTATCTATTTAGTACCTATATATATTCTTTTTCCATTTAATATTGTAACCTTAGAGTTCGCTAAGCATGCGTTAATGCTTTTCAAAGATTTATCTTGACACATTCATGTTTAACGGTTATTACTCACGTGCATTCTTCGGGATATCCCGACTAGTATTGAACTCGAACGGAGCCCTTATTCATGAGTTGAGCCCGCGGCAATGTCGCGAGTCAAACTTTGAATATCGAAACTAGTCGAGCAATCCCGAAGAATGCGCGTGAGTAATAACTGCTAAACAATAATTATTAAAAATCAATATCTGGCGATATGCCAGTTCACAAATCAGACGTATCTCTTAAGTAAGCGGGTTTTCAAGATACGTCTTTGAAAAAGCATTAACGCATGCTTAGCGAACTCTAAAGTTACAATATTAAATGGAAAAAGAATACGGTCGCGAACAGGATTCGAACCTGCGCCTCCCGGATAGATACTCCAGGCGCTCTGACCACTAAGCCATCTCGACCTCTGCTCACCACCGCCACCACCTAAGCGGGTTTTACTTAGTGTTCTATTGCTGTACGGAACAAATAGTTATTGTATGATTTTCAGTTAATTGTTTTGGATTTGGGTGTAAGCTTACATACGTATCTCATCTTCATGTATTCTCAAGTAATTCCCAAGCTATACCTGTCTATAAAAATATTTCTAGATTTTATTTATATACTAGCTGATCCAGCAAACATCGTACCGCAATTTGTTTTCTGTTCGTTTTTTTAAATTCTCTTTTATACAAACCTTGTGGTGACAACAACGAACACAAAAAAAATGAATTATCCAATTTGCTGCAGTCGTTCGGAAGTTATGCGCGTACAAACATTTCGGCAATTCATTTTTATTTATATAGATTTAATTGTCCTGAATTTTCCTTTCAAAGATTCTTGGATATTTGTAATCTAAACACATAAATGTACTCCGTGTGTAGATTTAAAAGCATGTAAGACTAATTCTGTATCGCACCGTTTCTTGGAATTAAAACACAAATGGAATAATATCAAATTCTAGGTAGAAGTCAATTATTGGTATGACTTTAGTAGGCCAGACTAACATAACGTAACATCACGCCTGGAGTCCGCAAGGGAGTAGGTAAAGGTATACATATCCACATTCCATCAATATTGTTATTAAAGTTGTTTACTCTCGAACGTACAAAGATGTACGCGATAACAATAATATTTGTATTGTGTCAGGTATTTGGCGAATCAACAGTCCCGCACAATAGGTGGTAAGCCTATTACCGTTCACCGGGCACAATTCAAAATTATGTTTGAAAGCAAATTGCTGCTAATGCGAATTAAAAAAAGAAAGACTCAATAGCACAAAACCGGCAATCGAACTCAGGACTTCACGCTCAGCAGTCAATCATGCGACCACGAGAGACCACAAAATGGAATAATATCAAGTTCTATGTAAAAGTCAATTACGGGAAGGAATTGAATGTAATAGGGTAGAATGCTAATCAGATTTATACCACAGCCTTAGCCATATTAGAGTTCGCAAACTACATGTTATTATATTTTTTCATTGTTCATGTACTACTAGTTGTACTAATAAATAACAATTACCGAAAATATTCAGATTTTGTAATAACACATACATAGGTAATTCAAGATAAATCTTTGAAAAGCATAAACGCATGCTTAGCGAACTCTAAAGTTATTATATTAAATGGAAAAAGAATACGGTCACGAACCTCTCTCCTCTTTAGAGGTCGAGATAGCTTGGTGGTCAGAGCGCCTGGAGTGTTTATCCGTGAGGCGCAGATCCAAATCCTGCTCACGACCGTATTATTTTTCCATTTAATATAATAAGTTTAGAGTTCGTTAAGCATTAATTGTTTTCAAAGATATATCTTTAATTAAAATGTCAAATTTCAAAAGATAATTTAATACAAAAAGTATCTATTCAAAGTTCATACAATACCTTCTGTCAACTCTCACACACTACGAACTATACGACGTTAGGCATCGTATAGGCCTCCAAAGTTTCGTCACACCATCCAATCTATTACCACTAATACGCCGTTTACCCACCCGATAAGAAGTTCAAACTTTACGCTTTAAACCCGCTATCAGTGGGGCCCCACCCCACTCCCATTCCTCACCCCCTTCCTTGTTTACACCTTCCGCTAACACCGGCACCGCGTCTTTTGGTTACATATGGAAATTTAACGATCCGCCGAACAGGTGACTCGGGTTGTGGGCAAAAAAACCTGACTGTAACGTGCCTTATTTCCTCCCTGTTTTAATGGAAATTGGAATATATTAGGGTAGAAAATATTAGGCTGTCGATAAAGCTCTGTTACTAAGGTGTGTTCAGACTCGGTTAGTATTATATTTTGGTGTTGAGTTAGTGTTTCAGTTTGCTTGAAGTTGAGTTGAATTTTTTTGTTTAGCTGTCTTTGCGTTAGCTAGACTGTTTTGCAAGAGCGTTAACTCAGTTTTTACAATTTTTGTAACAGGTTATTATATTGTATTCTATTTGAAACATCGTGAGGAAACCAGCACACCTGAAAGATTTTCTCGATGGTGTGTGAAGCGATGTCAGAGACCTAGGGGTGGTTTAAACTCTGACTCTAGGTTGTTCATCAACCACACGATAAGAAGAAGAAGATTGAATTTGAATAACTGTTTCTTTAACACATTCACTGAGGGCGAAGCAGTGTTACACATTGCCGTGGACCAAATTTGTTGCACTACACGGGGAAAGGATAAATTTTATTTATTCTTGTCTATTTTGATTAGTATAAATTTTGTTTTCTCTTTTTCTTTCTCTTAAAGCCACACAGCCTCAGATGATTTAGGTCCATAATCACAACAACATAAAAAAAATAACATGAAAAAAAAAGTAACATTTCATCAAAATAATTTCAGCAATTTAAGCCATTTATGATAAATGACACTCATAAATGCCTGAGTAGGTGTAAAACATTGCCCTCCTTTTGGCATGCCCCTTGTGTAAACAATATTTATGCCATTTCAAACTGCGGCGCTAATGCACTCGCCAGATTCTGGCGCCAGCGGCTCGTTCAGTGTGAACCAGACATTTTATCATTTGCATGGATTTAATCGTATTCTTCTTAAATATTTTCTATGAATGAATAGAGACCATTGTCCCACACTGGAATATATACGGGTTGATATAATTATTATCTATTGTATGTTCTTACAGCGTGTATATAACTATTACTTGAAATGACTGAATTAAACTTTATTTTATTTATTAATAGTTGACGCCCCCGGCTTCGCCCGCGTGGATGTCGGTTACCGCAACCAAAAGTAATCATGAAATTTGATCCCGTTCCCGCTTTCCAATTACCGTTTTATAATTGCCCATTTTTTTAAGTATTAAAATGGATATATTATGTTATCCTTAAAAGATATGCCATCTCATATTTTTCTGTAGAACTATATAAGATACACAATTCCACCATACATCATTTTGTTATATCTCAAAGGGTTTAGGCAGCGTTTTCGTTGAAAGCTCCGAGACGGCTAAGTTGGCAAATAAATTTAATTTTAAAACAATAAAACCTTCTAGCACATTTATAAATTCAATCCAATTATTCTGCCCGGTGTCCTCGACAAAATAACCGAACAATTTTGAGACAGAAACTATATTATTAGCAGCGATTCAATAAAGTAGTAAAATGTTTAACAGACAATCATGCCTAACTATAGACTTAGTTTGGTCTTTATGTACGCACAGACAAACACGCGACGCTACAATAGATTTTTTTCTTTTTATTGTGGCATCGTCTGCTATTTTAATATGCTTCTTTGGAGGTATTGGTTGGAGATAGTGCCGGTTTGGAAAATTAAATGAATATATTTTGAACTTAAATGGTGTCTTGTTGTTGAACAGTATTAGCGTAGGACACGAATGGCCGGTATCAATTTGTGGTAATAATGATTTTCGTTATGTGTGATTTAAGACATTACATTGGATAGATTTAGGCGTTATCTTGCAAGAGTATATTACAATGGATGCAAATAATTACAGTATCTAGCTACTTCCACAATATTGAGGGTAGTCGGTAGTGCAGTGTTCAACATCGAGTGGTGGTTATTGCACGATCTAACAGCTCCCTATGATGCCACGTGGGGGAAGGGGGGGCGAAACACATCTAGAGTAGTTGGTGGTGATTGCAATTTTTTATCGCTTGCATTACTATATTGGCGGGCGGTGCACGGGTAAATTGTCTTTATTAAATGTTGTGGAAGTAGTAATATTGTATTTATTTGCATCCAGGACATTAAAGCATTCAGAAAGAATTAATTTTTCGAGGAGCTCAGTTATATATAAAAAATACAGTTCAAACCACAACCACACCTTGTTCTTTACACTAAAGTTGCAATAGTAATTTATTATGTTTTTCGACGCATCAGTGTATGAATTTGGATGACTTCTCACAGGTTGGTATGTCGAGTTTACTTGCGATATAGCGTAGCAATGTAGGGCGATATCGCACGCCAAGTCATATGTCGTATCGCATCTGTACGATAGGGTCTTCCTGATACTCATATCCCTTCATCTAGTATGTTACTTAGCAGATAAAATATGGGAGTGTAGTTTCTCAATGGCATATCTGATAACTTACCCAGAGTACATATGAGGATCTATACAATGCCACATATAATGCCGTTGGCTTATCGTCGCTAAGACAAAATATAAAAATGCCATTGATCGACACGATAAGACGAAGAAGTGTGTTACTAGCCTTAACCACTGCCAGCAAAACACCTCACCAAAGCTAGTACAAAAACGAATTGTTTGTCTAACCCTAAAATAGTTCACCTGTTTAACATTAATGTTCCACAGTTAACAGGCCA
The DNA here is from genome assembly GCA_935421205.1 of Xylocampa areola. Lineage (NCBI taxonomy): Eukaryota > Metazoa > Arthropoda > Insecta > Lepidoptera > Noctuidae > Xylocampa > Xylocampa areola. The sequence continues at coordinate 17,511,448 of OW285210.1, read as the reverse complement.
GAGGCTATCGAGGTGCGTGTGAGTCACACCGTCGGAGCTAAGGAGTCACTGCATAAGTAATGTGTTTATGTCGGTTATCTTAATGCCCGCCTTCCTGCTTCACTTCTTTCACCATTCATTACCATTAAATATGTCAGTAGAACATAGTTTTTATGACGACCGTGTCATAGATTAAAGCTTCTTTGACAACGTTATTTTTTTATAATGTTTAGTAAATATATTCTGTTGGATTTATGGTCGTTTTTCAAAACAAAAACGTGTTATACATAAGGCATGCAGTTATTATTTTAAATTTACTAAGTAGATTGATTGCGCAACTCATTTTGATAGTTCGACTTAATACATTGCAGTGATCTCAGTAGGTATTATTCACTGATTACTACTCACGTGCATTTTTTTTGGGATAGCACGACTTAGTATCGAACTAGAACGGAGCCATTGGTCTTGAGCTGAGCTCGCGGCGATGTCGCGTGATACTCTGTCTGTCTTTGTGTTTCGATCTTTGTAGTGGAAGGGAGGTTGGAATAGTTTTTTTTTTTTTTTCACTAATTTAATGATTTTGTCATGGTAAAAGAGTTTCGGAATAACCCCAGCAGGGGTGTTAATAATAAATATAAGATTACTGTCTGGAAAAAAATTGTTTCCTATTTTTAAATGAATATATTCTATTAGGTTAGGTTTTTGGTGACTTTATTTATTTTTATTAATTTTATTTTTATATTTTACAGTAGCAATTTTCTTTTAATATGTCCCGGTCAGTGGAACTTACTGTTTTTATGATAGCCTTCCTTAGTAGTGGTGTAGAAGAAACGTATTCTACATTTTAAGAAATTGACCATCCAGTCTTATGTCCAGACGGCCAGCAGCAGATCGAGAGTATGCGGCCCCGAAAGCAATACTCCTTACCTTTAGCCACGCACTTTCCTGTCCAGCCGTGGGAGCTCCCAGGTCCAGTTCCTCCAGCAGGCACGTGGCAGCAGCTTATTCAGATCACCACACTTAACTGGTAGTCTCTAGGGCACTGAGTTGACCGTATATACAGTTAATTGACAAGACACACACGAAAATTTAAGTAGTTCCTTGGTATTAATTTATTTTATATATTCCGAAGTTAAACGTGTACCGCGAAGAAGATAACTCGGACGCCATCATCGGCCGCGACCAATCAACGGGCGGCAGGAAGTGAGAGCGCTGAGTTGGGCTCTGCTATTGGTTGAAGCATCGCGACAGAACCGCAAACCACAATCGCCTGACGCTGGACTAATTTAATGGCGCCAGATTTAAACTTAAATTACGATTACGTAACATCCCGCCCACCAAAATATACATGTATTTTCTTTATAAATAAAAAATAGACTACGGAACCCTAACCTAAAGAAGTTGAATGAATGCAAACGAACTTAACTATAACGAACTTAACACTAAAGTTAGATTCGACGGATAACGAATTACGCTTGATTAGGTAAGGGACAGAGTTTAGTCAGCGGGCGAGTTAATTCCGAGCCGTCGCCTGTACGAACAGTGGCAATACGCACTGTTCCATCTGGGCTAGGATGAAGTTTAATAACGCGAGCTAAAAGCCAATGAAGCGGAATAACATTGTCCGTCTTTATGATAACGATAGAACCCACATTCAAGGGTTGGGAATGCTTAGTCCACTTTGCCCGCTGAATGAGAGTGCTAAGATACTCCTTTCTCCATCGATTCCAAAAGTCTTGCTGGAAACGTTGAATGAGCTGCCATCGCCCCAGGCGATTGATTTTCAGAGCGGTATGGTCTTCGTCAGGAACAGACGTTAACGGTTCAAGCGTCAAAAAATGACCCGGGGTAAGCACGTTTAAGTCATTGGGATCAGCACTCAGCGGACAGAGCGGTCTTGAATTAAGCATCGCTTCGATCTGTACAAAAACAGTGCATAACTCTTCGAAGGTGAGAGCTTGTTCGCCAATTATGCGATACAAGTGTGATTTTACGGTCTTGATCTGAACTTCCCACACGCCTCCAAAGTGAGGACCCGAAGGTGGATTAAAACGAAATTCAATATTTTCATGACGAGCAGCGGTTTGCATTAGTGAACGAAGTTGGTTGCTTGCACCCACGAAATTTGTACCACAGTCGGAGTGAATAACACTAACCCTACCTCGGCGAGCGACAAATCGACGAAGGGCGGCAAGGAAAGCATCCGATGAAAGATCGGAGGCGGTTTCAAGGTGCAACGCTTTAGTGCTGAGACATACAAACAAACATAGATAAGCCTTCCCGATTTTTGCACCACGATGATTACCTAGTTTGATGCGAAATGGTCCGCCATAGTCCGTACCCACAACGGAGAACGGTTTGACTTGATTTACGCGAAACGCCGGCAGGTCACTCATAAACGGTTCGAGAGGAGTAGGGTTTGTTTTATAACATTTCAAGCACTTTGACAAGCAGTGACGAATAGCACGTTTGGGAGATAGAATCCAGAACTGTTGAGTTAAAAGATACTGCATTGTGTTAACGCCTGCGTGACAATTTTCACGATGCAAAGCTTCGATAATCAAATTCGTCAATCTTGACTGGCGTGGGAGGAGGGCAGGGTGCTTATGTTCGAATTCAAGGCCCGATCTCGAAAGCCTGCCGCCCACCCTGAGAACTCCTTGCCTATCTATGAACGGAGTCAGCTTACGCATTGATTTTGTTAAAAGAGATCCAGTTTTTAACTGCTGTAGTTCAGCACTAAAATGAGTCGACTGAACGTGTTTCACTATAATCATGAGTGCTTTACGAAGCTCTGTACGAGTTGGGAAGGGCTCAGAGCAGCGAATTCTCTTATCACGAGTAAATTCAATAAATTTTATCCAGATGCAAACAAGTCGTTGAATTTTGCGTATAGATGAATACCGTTCAATTAGAGTATCTATAAAAGAAGTTGGAATGTCAACGTGGGAGAATAAAGTACGCGGACTCCTTTCTTCCGTTTCAAGCACGGTTGTGTCTAGCATTCCGTCAGAACAAGGCCAAGAGGAAACAGGTTGAGAGAGCCATAAAGGACCCGCCCACCATAGACGATTGTTGACAAGAACTGAAGGAAGCTGACCACGCGAAACAATATCCGCCGGGTTATCTTCGGACGCCACGTGATTCCATCGGGCACCGGGAATGACATCAAGAATATGACTTACACGATTCGCGACGAAAGCCTTCCAGCGTGAAGGGTGAGAGCGAATCCATGCAAGAGTGACGGTGGAGTCACACCAAGCAAAGATACCAGTGCACGGGAGAAGAGTAGAATAAAGATCTTTGACAAATTTCAAAAGGTCGGCAAGAAGGACAGCAGCACATAACTCAAGACGTGGTAATGTGGTTGATTTAAGCGGAGCAACTCGTCCTTTTGCACTAACGAAGAAAATTTTCACATTGTTATCAATATCCGTTGTCCGTAAGTAAACTACGGCACCATAAGCGATTTCCGAACTATCTGAAAAACCATGTAGTTCACACGAATTGACGTTAACTACAGACACACAGCGTGGAATCTGTAACGAATGCAAAAGAGGAAGTTGCTCCAAATAACGGTTCCAGTAATCTAGGACATCTTCAGGAGGATCATCATCCCATCCGATACCAAGAATCCAAAGTCTCTGAACAAGAATCTTAGCGACGATAGTGAGTGGGGACAGGAAACCTAAAGGGTCAAAGATACGGGCGAGTTCACTAAGAATAGTCCGTTTTGAGCATTTTTTTTGCTGTGGTGTCACTGCAAAAAAGAAACAGTCACGCACAGGATCCCATCTCAAGCCCAGAACCTTAAGAGTAAGATTATCTTTCGTATCTAACGTTACGGCGGATGTTAAACAGTGATCGGAGGGTAAGTCAGCTAAACACTCAGGCCTGTTACTTGCCCATTTCCGTAACTCAAATTTTCCCTTTTGAAGAAGTTGAATAATCTCTGATTTAGCTTGCAAAGCTTTATCAAGGCTGCTAAACCCTGTAGCAATGTCATCGATATACACGTCCGACGATAATATTTGACTAGCCAATGGAAAGTTATGACCTTCATCCGAAACTAACTGTTGGATAGTACGGCAGGCTAGAAAGGGAGCGGAAGACACACCGTAGGTGACAGTGTTTAATCGATATTCTTGTGGAGAATCATCCGTATTAAAACGCCAAATGATGCGTTGATAATCTCGGTGGTCGTCGTTTATATTAATCATTCTATACATCTGACGTATGTCAGAAGTAAACACAACGAAGTGAACGCGAAACCGTAACAAAATTTCAATTATGTTAGTTTGAAGCTTAGGGCCAATTAAAAGCGTATCATTAAGAGACTTGCCATTCGAATCTTTACATGACGCATTAAAAACAACACGTAGCTTAGTTGTCGCGGATTCCGGTCGAAGGACACAATGATGTGGAATGTAATACTTTCCCGAATTCAGCTCGTCTTTGGTAACCAGACTCATATGACCACTATTTAGATAATCCCTCATGAACTCACTGTACTGTTTATATAGATCCAGATTTTTAAGGAGTCTTCGCTCGAGTGAATAAAAACAACGCACGGCAACAGAACGAGAACCAGGGAATGATGAAGGTTCAACCTCATTCTTAAAAGGCAACACCACTACGTACCGCCCGCTAGTATCACGAGTGTATTGTGTTACGAAGTGTTCTTCACAACGTTGCTCGTCGAGTGTTAATGGAATGCGGTTTTCAAAAGATTCCAACTCCCAAAGGCGTTTAATCTCCTCATGAAGAAGGTCATCGTCCTTGACGAAGAATGACTGTATCAGTTCCTCATGACAGCTTACTTTTCCAAGCAAAATCCATCCAAAGACGGAGTTAAGAGCCGAGGGTTGCTCTAATGGTCCGCCCAAACTACCGGGACGCAACAGTGAAGCGAAAACTTCTGCACCGAGCAAAATATCAATAGGGCCAGGCTTATGACAGTCTGGATCTGCTAGAGTTAACCCTTGCAGGTGGTGCCATGAAGATCTGTCAACACGAGAAGAGGGCATCTTGCCACAAATAGATGGTAACGTGAGTGCATTAAGGATGAAGAGACTCTGGCCGTTAATGCCAATTTCAATCTTAACCTTTCCTGATATAGCAGCGGATGATTGGCCTAAACCATAAACACAGCGTGAGGATGAATGACGGATGACGCCGAGTTGGTTGACAGCCTTTTCAGTTATGAAATTTGCTTGGCTGCCGGAGTCTATAAGAGCCCGAAACGATTGAAAACTGCCTGACGAATCACGAAGTTGAACTTTAGCGGTTGACAGAAGCACGGACGGGTTATCACTACGACTTGTAAGTGCACTTACTTGATTGCTTTTTTTATTATCCGCAGAGGCTTCCGACTGAGGAGTTGGATTGTTTTCAACGTCTTGATGGAGAAGTGTATGATGACGTCCACGACATTTCTGACATCTGAACACCGATCTACAGTCCTTAACACTATGGGAAGGCCTCAAACAATTGAAACACCAACTATGGTCTTTCGCATATTTAATCCTGTCTGCGATAGAAGACTGTTCAAATCGTTTACAGTAGCTGACAAAATGATTTTCTGAACAGAAAGAGCATTTTATGGATTGAGACGTTGATGCTTCAGAAGATGAGACAGGCGATTTGGATTTAGGATCAGCTTTTGGATTGGTGTTAGATTCCTTTGTATTGGAAAGTAATGCAACCGTGTTTCTAGACTTTGATTCCTTTTGAACAGATTTTATTGAAGTAGAAGATTTCCCTAGACCACGACTAGGAGTGTCAGAGCCAGCTTTATCCTGCGACGAAAAATGAGTGTCTCGAACTAGCGCTTCACACTTTGTGTACAAGAACTCCAACAAATCCGAGAAATTAGGCAACTCTGTAGAAGGATGTTGACGTTCGTAAGCACAACGAGTCTTAGAATCTAATTTCGATAAAAAGTTATAAGACAGAATGAAACCCCATTCGTTAGCAGGTAAACCAAGACTACGTAAAATGTATAAATTCTCCTTTGTGAGATCAAGAGCACGACGAAATTCAAACGGCGCGTTTGTTTTCAAGTTAATGTTTAATATCTCCTTCCAACAAGTGAATGCTAACTCGCGCTTATCTTGATACCTTTCAATTAACTTCTGGTAAGCTTCACGGTAGAACACCCCCTGAGCAGGATACGAGCGTATAAGAGAAAGAGCGTCACCAGAGAGACAAGAGAACAGGAAATGCATACGTTCAACATCCGAAAGCGTTTGATTATTGTGAATTAACGAATTATAAAGATCATGGAATTTAGGCCATTCCTTAATGGCACCGGAGAAAGTAGGAATATTAATTTTGGGCAACTTAACATTAGATAATATGTTAGAACGTTGGTTAGATGCATGAGGTTGAGATTTTTCACTGTCCGAGGAAATAAACTGCCCATGAATGGTGACAATATTGAAATAAATTTTATCGAATTCCTCCCGGATTAAATCTTCCCTGTCCACACAATCTTCGTCGACTACGCACAGGATGTCGGTATGAGCTTCTTCAAAGCTGTCACACAGTTTTTGTATTACCGAGTAGTGCGCAACAAAAGCATTTAACTCACTAGCATCTCGTTTAGCCAACTCAGCTATCTCCAGCGTCTTTTTTAACCGATTTAACGCAAGTGTACGCTTGCGGCGCAGAATAGGTAAGTCACGCACAGTAAGTTCCGGTTCATCAGAAACCATGGCGATAGATGTTCTTTTCTTAGATGTGTGGTCCGATTTCATCTTTCGTCTTGTGTTAAAAGACATCTCCTCTTCAAAAAATAAAATTGGAATAGGTACCCAAATACGTACTTAGGAAATTGATGAACGAAAGCGCAAATAGTGAAACTATATGTGAACAACTAGAATGTTTAGTCGTACGAATGAGTATTAACGAATAGATCGGTTACCTATAAATTATAAAGAACACTATAGGCAAACTTATTTGTACTTTACAAGAGAATAAAATACGAATGTTGTAAAGCACAATAAAATATGAATGTATACAGTACAGAAGTCCGAGTCCATACAAAAATGAATAAACTTACAAGAACTTAAAAACGGAAGGCACTGTACGAGATTTATAAACGCGTAGGTAAAGCGCGAGAAATAAGTTCTTTGTATATTAATCGTACGATGTTATACGGAAAAATAAGCACGCAATCAATAATAACGTAAGCTAAATTAAGTGGCGAGAATTATTATTCCTTGTGGCTGAACCTTCTGCAAATTGTTGCGTAATATACGAAGATAACGCACACAGACATTCGTACTACTTACGGAGAATAAATACGAAAGCGTAAGCGTACCCACATTTATGATTATGTGTTATCCAGTAACGTTATAACAATTAATAACCAATTATTCACTAATCGGTATTTTGGTTATAAAAATAAAATAAAACAAGGAAATAAACAAGGCGGCAAGCACGAAGCACTCCCAGGAATAGTTGCTAAACGATTAGCCGAAGGGAAGCGCAAGCGAATATAAACCTTAGACAATTAACGTAAGGGTAGTTGAATTGAGAAAGAAATATTTTATGTGCAAGACCAACCTCGTTCAGTTCATTTTACTTACAAATATGTAGGTAAAATAAAAATTTCAATTTTCGTGTGTGAGGAGCGTTTACAAAGAACGAAATTATGAATTTATATTCCGTAATTTCTAACGGAATTAGATTAAAAGACTAAACACGTAATTAAATTCATATGCATTCAATAACAAACTATTTCTGAGCGGGATGCGAATATTGTGAAATAATATTCTCGATTTGAAAAGAATTGGTATATTTAAAGATGGCGGATAGGTTTTTTGTACCATGCCGCCGTATTACATGTAGTAATACCTAAATATGTAAATATTATCTATCTATAGATGGGAATTAGGCTGAATTGAATTATTTTTAAAACCACGTTCCCTGGTTTCGGCACCAATAAAAATGTAGAAGAAACGTATTCTACATTTTAAGAAATTGACCATCCAGTCTTATGTCCAGACGGCCAGCAGCAGATCGAGAGTATGCGGCCCCGAAAGCAATACTCCTTACCTTTAGCCACGCACTTTCCTGTCCAGCCGTGGGAGCTCCCAGGTCCAGTTCCTCCAGCAGGCACGTGGCAGCAGCTTATTCAGATCACCACACTTAACTGGTAGTCTCTAGGGCACTGAGTTGACCGTATATACAGTTAATTGACAAGACACACACGAAAATTTAAGTAGTTCCTTGGTATTAATTTATTTTATATATTCCGAAGTTAAACGTGTACCGCGAAGAAGATAACTCGGACGCCATCATCGGCCGCGACCAATCAACGGGCGGCAGGAAGTGAGAGCGCTGAGTTGGGCTCTGCTATTGGTTGAAGCATCGCGACAGAACCGCAAACCACAATCGCCTGACGCTGGACTAATTTAATGGCGCCAGATTTAAACTTAAATTACGATTACGTAACAAGTGGAGTTATAAATTGCAGGCTTTTTAAAAATAATGTTATTATACTTTTTTATTACAAAGAGTGGTGCAAATATTATGTTATATTTTATGACGGTGTCCTGTCCATTAATGTTTTTTGTCAGTGGAAGAGACAATTCCCATAGACTAGTGTCCATTAATAGCTTTTTTCATAAACTGAATAGATAAGTGTGTTGTATGTCGTACTTAGGTAATAATAAGGGCGGGTTTTTTAATGTTTTTGCATAGTTTTTTTTTTTTATGGAATAGTGGGCAACCGAGCAGTCGGCTCGCCTGATGGTTGTTTCACGCCGGTTTTCTGTGAGGCCGTGGTATTCCCAGAGGTGGTAGGCAGAGGTGTACGCAGTTTTACACTCACGTTTCACCGATGCTGTTATTTAGCCCCATGTAATATGTGGGCAGAATTTAAAACGCCGGGCTGCCAATGAAAATTTCCCAATAAAAATACCCAATAATGTCTGAGCCGGGAATCAAACCTAGGACCTAACGCTCGGCGGTCACCCTTACGACCACTAGGTCAATGAGGCAGTATATACAACGGAGTATATTTCAAAATAATATATGAATGCGTTTAGTTTAATGATTTAATTTTGATGCAGCCGGTCTTCCGAAACCTAGATTGCGAATTTCATTTATAACATAAGAAATACCCTAAAAAACCTCCAGCACAGATTTAATGCTAAACGAACCACAAGGAATGTGTATACAGATTTATTTTCCTGTTTTTCTCTCTAATAAGGACACAGTTATCTTGGAGCACATCACTACGCTTCTTTGTCGAGTACGATAAGATTTTCTGAGAAATAATTACATATTTCCTTTAGGAGAACAGTTTTGTTAGACTTGTTGTACACCGCTTGAGATAGGATATTCCTAGAGATGGTATTGCTATACTTCTCTACAAAACAGTGAAACAGCGGGGTGATTGCGGAACTACTTTCAATAGCTTTCATTTTTACATTTTGGCAATATACATGTCGAGGAGTGGAATAGGACTTTTATTTTTTTAGTTTTCGGTACGATTTATGGCAAATTGAAACGTATATATATAGTATCACTTTTGGTTGGATTTGCAAATTCACGTTAATTTTTCTGACGGTTGACATTCTTTTTAAACGGCTGCCCAAAAAGGAGTGTTGTGCTTTGAAGGTTTATGTATGTATGTATGTTTGTGAGTTTCCTTAATCCACCATAACTTCTAAGCGTCTGAACCGATTTATATGTTGGGGGTATTGTTAGAATCCTTACATTGTCCCTGGTAACATAGGCTATTAATATATATATATATATATATATATATAAAAAAATCAATTGCTGTTCGTTTGTCTCGCTAAAACTCGAGAACGGCTGGGCCGATTTAGCTGATTTTGGTTTTGAAATGTTTGTCGTACTCCAGGGAAGATTTAAACGGTGAGAAAATGTAGATAAGATAAGAAGATAGTAAAAACAACAATTTCATTTGCCCATATAATCTGTTCTACCTCTCAAACATTTGACGTTCGAGGTGATACGAAGTACACCGGGTCATCCAGTTTAAAATAAATATCACATGGCCTCCTGCCATGCGATATACTTTTGAATTAATTTTATATTGTTTTAATAATTTAATCTTGTTTCCTCTACTTACAACACGAGACATTCTTAGTCTAATACTTATCACAATTATTCTGTCAAGTGTTTTTGTCTTAAAACTTTATTCAGAATAAAATAACATTCTACTGATAAAATAAGGTCGCTCAGGCGCACCGGATTCGCACGACGATGATCTTTGTAGATAGACCTTTATTAAAATACTTTTTTTATTAATTAAAACTCGCATAAGGTAATTCAGAAGTTTCGGTTTTTCAGAGGTTTGTTATTATAGTGTTTTATTTATATTCATGACTAGTTGTGCCCGCGACTTTGGTTTCCCTAAAATGCTCATTTAAGTCCGTTAAACCGTTTTAGAGCGTATTCAAGATAAACTTACAGAGAGAAAAATTCTAAAAGCGATAATTTATGATTAGGCATCGTATGAATAACAATGTTAACCTACAATTTATATCATATAAAAAGCATTTATTGGCATTTATTTTGAAATAATAGACAGCAATTGAGTTTCAGTATAAATAATTTTTGGTGACTTTTTTATATTATGGCGAGATATAACCGCTACCCACTCTCTCGCTATCCTCACATCGCATATCTCCTAGTATAAACAACCCTATCTCAGTTATTGGTCTATGAATTGGTTTTGTTTCCTTTATTCGGTACACTGGTCTATTATTGGCTGTGGTTCATTATATTTTGGGGACGGTTGCTAGGCTCTGTAGGGTCAATAAGGTAGTATTAGATTCTCTCATAGATTTGCTCGTTTATTGGTTCCAGAGAAATGTATTGTTGTGTTTTGTGTTTAAGTTAATTGGAGATGTCTTGTTTTTGTGTAAATATTGGAAATTTATTGGAAAACAAATTTATTATCATTATGGTTGAAGGTTTTGTTTGAAGAGATCGCAGATTATTGTCAGTCCTGGTGGTTTTTAACCGAGTAGTTTAAAAGTCAAGTTTCTGAACTATCTGAACCATTCCTACACAAAGTTGCATTGCCTAAACTCCGGGTTTCTACTGAGAATTTTCCAGCAGCAAAACTCAATAACACTTTGTTTGACCCGCGAATCAAACCTAGGAACTCACGCTGACTAGACCAAGGAGTCAGTAAAACGACCTTCAATTTCCTAAGTGCACAGACTAGATACAATATCATAAACACTAATAAAATTTTCACTTCTTCTTCGTGTAGTTGATGAATAACCTAGTGTCAGAGTTTAAACCACCCGTAGGTCTCTGACATGGCTTTACACACAATCGAGAACGTCTCTTAGGTGTGCTGGTTTCCTCACGATATTTTCCTTCACCGTTTTAAGTAAGTGATAATTAATTTATAATACGCACATGACTTCGAAAAGTCAGTGGTGCGTGCCTTGGATTCGAACTTGCGACCTTTGACTTGCTAGTCCAGTCATACCACTACTCATAATACTTAATGTTCATAACTTTTAACTGTTAGTTAATTTTTGTGGTTACAGAGTTAACTGTTACAGTTAACGTTGATAGTAAACATACATTGCCGTCTGTTACACTTATTTGTAAGAAACTAATTAGCAAAACAGAATGTTAATGAAATGGAAATCTGCTAAATACATTGTTTATAAGTAGTTATTATTAAGAACAAAACTTTTAAATTTATAATTTTTTGTGGAAAAAGTATATGGTTGTACCTGCGCCTCCCGGATAAATACTCCAGGCGCTCTGACCGCTAAGCCATCTCGACCTCTGCTCACTACCGCGAATTCTTCTTCCACATTTTAATACGTCTTTTGGTGACGTCATTGCTATCTATTCAGTCCCTATACAGGTAAAACTTTTATTGGATATATTTTTATAGCAATAATGCATGCGTAGCATTTTCTTTATAAAAATTTGTTTAAATCCCAAATCTTAACTACATCCAAATGGCGCTGTGAAAAGTATGAATAGCATCATAATATATAGCATTAGGCATGTATTCCCTCAAGGGGTAGGCAGGGGTGTACACAGTCGTACACCCACATTTCACCAATGCTGTTATTAAGACCCATGAAATAGGTGGTGAGCGTATTGTCAAGTATAAAACAAGAAAATATTCTTATTTGTAATTTTTATCTACAATGTATTTAATATTCATCATCTAACAAGTATAATATTTTTTATACATAGACATAGTGATATTGAGTGGTTAGCCGTGGTCGTATACCACCTCACCTTACTGGATCTTAATTGTTTGCAACTTTAAATCTGAGCATATAATTGATTGTGAAAAGGAAAATACGGTCGTGAGCAGCATTCGAACCGTATTCTCCCGGATAAATACTTCATCTTGCCACAAAATAGTATAACTTTAGAGTTCGCCACGCATGCGTTAATAAGTTCAAATCTGTCATTTACCAATGTGACTTTTCCAAAGAAATGTGCTTTCTTAGTTATTCTAAGACATCACAGACATACGGTGAAGGAAAACATCTCGAGGAAACCTGGACTTAATGGTCTAAAATGAGACCCGCAGTGAGCTAGCGTGGTGATCAATGCTCGTGCCTTTTCTGTATATTTATATTTTATTTATTTTATATTTATTAAGTAGAGACTCTTGCCGTGCAGTCGGACAGTTATGGGCTGGCTACGTACTATTTTAGGATACCTCATATAAGTAAATCTATAAACAAAAAATTTGTGTTCTATTCAGATAAACTTTTAAATAATGAGACAAAAAAATAACAAATAAAAGCGCTATTCTCCAATGTCGCTAAAACGAAAAAGAAATTAGTTGAAGGCGTTCACAAAGAAACTCGTCCGTGTCGTCACGACCTTGAAACACTTCCTCCACTTTTCCTTATTTACAAAATTCTTAACTATATACCCTTCAATAGGTGTCGTTGGATTGAACCCAGTCACGCGTAAAGGAAGACTTGTATTACTTTTGTTAAATAGCTTTTTAACATATTATGTATTTTACCTTAATATGACACTTTAGTGGGGTTCCGTGTTAACATAATAAGGGTTTCGTGTTTTATTATGAGGGTTCTTTTTCTTCTTAAAATATTAAATGTTGCTTGACATTATGGTCTGCGTATTCTTTTGGTTTTGCGAAAAGATGTGACAGTCCTATTTCATTGTCATTTAAGGTAACTCCACCACTCACACCATTGACTTTTGTAATTATGGGCGTTTTATAAATTAACAATCACTTCCTTATAACGGTAAAGCAAAACATTGTGAGGAAACCAACACACTTGAGAGATGTTCTCGATAGTGTGTAAAGCCATTTCAAAGACCTACTGGTGATTAGGGGGCTTAATTATTTTTATTAAACTTGAATATAACTGCGACGGAGACGATTTTCTATTGGGAACATTACATTACGTTTAAAAAGATATAAAAAAAAAACTGTGTCATTTACTCTTTGAGTTTATAATAAACACAGGCATTTACTAAACTTCAACAATAAGTATTGAATCTGTTGGTTAATCAATGTTGGTATACTAAAACAATGGACCACCAACAATCACCACTCATCCCCATCCTCAAACAGCAATCACAACCGCAGTTTACATAATCGTGCTGAAATTCGCATATCGAAAACGGGATAACAACACGCTAGCGTGTCTCGTATCAATTAATCGTATTTCGGTGCGCGCCAAAACAAATCCGCCATGTTAGTCCCCTCACTACCTCCGACATCCCCGGCACTATATTAATGGCCGCTGTCACGCCAACCGGCTAGAACCGGATTGATGTGCGATGTCATTGTTTGGTTTCGGTCATAGTTCGCGAGACACAATTGGTGGAGTTTGCGCTGTCAGTCAAAATATTTGACCAAGTTTTTATGGCATGTTAATATTTTCGCCTATTTTTGGGTGGACCCTGGTCTAAATGTAAAAGGTACTGCCTATTCACGTTACCATTTTCAAGCGGAGCCAGCCAGAGCCCCTTGCTAGCTGGTCAGTAAATAGTCGATGGAGCTAAGGTTCGTAACTTTGTACGTGAGAATTTACATCCGAGCCTCTCAGTAGGTACTCCCAGTGCACTGAGGGGATGCTAAACTGATGAACCCAGCAGTTTTTTAGCCAAGTTAAAGGGCTACGGGTGGCTTTAATAACCTATTGAAATTAAAGGTGGAAATGTATTCGGTTACCTTCTCTAGAATAGTATAGATTTCTTTCCTTGGACCTTCAATATACTTATTAACCTACCTAACGTACCTTAAGTACGTAGTTGTTTTTCTAGAAGCCTTGGACCTCTTGGTAATTAATTACTTTACTGAATTGCCTCGCAGGCTAGTAGTTCCAAGCGCGACTGCTGAACATAACGTCTTGGGTTCGATTCCCAGCTCAGACAAAACGTAATTGGGTTTTGCTGTTAAGAAATTTTCAATAGCAGTCCGAAGTTAGGAAGTTGGTGGTGTGACACCTCCGTGCTCCGGAGAGCACGTAAAGTCGTCGGTCCTGCGCCAGATCTTTCTCCGGTCCTGTCGGATTGCCGTCCCATCAGACTATGAGTGTGAAAGAAGAGGGAGTGCACCTGTGTTTGTGTATACACTTGTGCACTATAATATCTACTGCGTACTTGGTTGATCTCCGTAGAGATAGGCTTTTTACCGTGGGAGACCCATGCTTCGAAACGAATGGGCCGGCTCGACCGGAGTTATACCACGGCCTCACTGAAAACCGGCGTGAAACAACGCTTTCGTTGTGTTTCGCCGAGTGAGTGAGGGTACCGGATGCCATACCCTTTAAACGGCCGGCAACGCACTTGCGACTCCTCTGGGGTTGCGGGTGTCCATGGGCGGTGGTCTTACCATCAGGCGGTCCGTCTGCTCGGTTGCCCCCAATCCCATAAAAAGGCCGTCGTGGCCGAGATACGGTTGGGAGAAGTACATAACTATTAAACTACCTACCATATCTTTAGTCGTAGTGGTTTTCAGGTTAGCCTTGGGCTCTTGTTTATTAATGACTTTACTAGCAGACATTATGATGTAAGAAAACTGTGGAGCAAAATGACATAAAAGTTTTTTAGACTATTGCCCATAGGCGTCATAAATATAGACTGTTTTTTAAGCAGATTTAGACACTCTTACAAAACTCAATTGACGCGGTTTTTATTTAATGCTCACGGTAATATCTTTTGGTATCTTTTCATTATATCATTACGCCTTACCTCATAGGGTTAGGCGGACTTGTACTATTGTGCACTCATTTCACCGATACTGTTATTAAGTCTCATCTAATGACACCACCATTACGTTATTGGCATCTACTGCTACTGAGAATGATTTTCTAGAATAATAATTTCCTAAAAGAACAGTTTAGTATAGAAAATTCCTCCTAAAAATCAGGAACTCATGTTCAGCCACATCAGGCAGTATTCAAGATAAGTACAAGAACTCTAAAATTCATAAATATTACTAAAATACAAATAAATTAATATTAGCAATGCATTTAAACGTTTCTTTATCTGGAGCTAATCCATCCAAGATTAGTCGATTCATTTGTTCTTTCATTCGGTTTTGTGGGGCTTTGTTTTAGACATAAGATTCTTTTGTAAAAGCTAATTAATAAAGATACATATATGCATGTAAACAAATTACCATACATACATTGCAAGTTAATTAAAAAGAAAGCCGAGGCAATCTAAGGACTCGTAAAAATATTGAAACTTTAAAGCCATTTTGTATTTGTGCCTACGATGTCTCTGATACACTATTAATTATAGTTTTTTTTACAATATTCGAGAAAACAAATGTCGTTTTTTTTTTTTTTTATATGTCAAAACGTTGCTTGCAGTGTAACAGTTTAGGTCTACTTTTTTATGTTTGACTCTCTTCGCTTCACATAACAACATTATTATCAGACTACATGATATGAGTTGTTCAAGGACTTTGCTTATCAATTGAAGTTTTGCTATCTTGTCAAATGAAATTATGAAGCTTGCTAAAAATTTATTGAATAAAGTATTACGAATAACTTAAGAAATTATCTTGACCTAGCTAATTAACGGAATTAATCGACAAATAAAAGCTTAAAATACACGATAAAGTATTGACACCTTCCTTCCAGCTCCATCAGCATGGCCTCGTCATCAAGTGAAATTAATAGTTCAGGTTTACTAATAGCTATTCATTTTAAGGATAACTGAAAATTTATTTATTAAACTGTTATCTCAGGCGATTCGTTTTATTATTATCTTAATTATTAATCAATATTATCTTTATTCTGTACTGGTCCCCTAATGAGTGGATGAGATTATTCAGTTGTGGTTCCCTTATCCACTTCACAGCTGCATCATAAAAATAGCTCAATAGCTTATGGTTGTCATCAGACGTTTCTGAAATAAACATTTTACTTACTTCACTGATTCTTAAAGAAGAAGATTAAAAAAATATCTAATATCTGTTTGATAAGCATAATATTGATAATATTAAATAAAGTATTTGTTCTTATCTCTTATACTCCAAACTATTAATTTGTCTGGAGTACACAACATGACAATCTTGTCATCAAATAAACACAGTAAATGCAAGAAGTCATTTCATCATATCATAATAACCAGCACTCAAGTCGCCGCAGTTTCGATGCATGTTGTTCGACTGTTGCTGACTGTGTCTACTTATATACGGTCCTAATTTGTAACTAGCTGTGCCCCGCGGTTTCACCCGCGTGAATGCTCCGCTCGTACTGATCATAGCGTGAAGTTATTTTACCTGTGTTACCCGGGGATAGTGTAGCTTCCTATCGGTGAAAGAATTTTAAATCGGGCTAGTAGTTTTTGAGTTTGTTCGTTACATACAAAAATACAAATCTTTCCTCTTTATAATATTAGTGTAGATTTCCTTTGAAAGGGTATTAAGACAAGTCAAATACATTCACTTAAGATAAGAATTTAATGAATATAACAAATTATTTGTACCTTAGTACGTAGCAAGACGAACTGCACAGAACGAAAATAATAAAATGATTGTAAAAGTTTAAATTATGGCTTTTAGGAATACTAAACTCACACAATGCCCCGTTACAAGGAAATTACATAATAAATTAGGACCTTATATAATTCCATTGACATTTCGGATTTGTCTCACCGCAAATATTTTGGTTGCGACATCACTTTTCATGAAATGCCTCGTCGGTTCGTTTGCTCGTATTGTTCCGGGTTCTTCATAGATCAATGTTCTATTGTCCTACATTTGTTAGCTGTGTAGTCATCTTGGAATCCGAAGTATTATTGGAAAGTTGAATTGTATATTTGGTTCAATTGTGTGTGTTATTGGCTGTTATCTCGTTTTCCGGTTTAGATAGATAGGTATAATAAACTTTAATTTACACCATTGATAAGATAATACTTTATTGACTTCCATATGACAATTTTCTGGACTGTGTAACGGGAGTTAGTTCCTTCCCTTTTTTATACAGCTATTGGCTAGTCATTACTAATGAATACAGAATAGAAAATAAAAATATCACTTATAGTAATATAAACAAAAGGAAAACTTAAAAAGTTTATAAAATAAGAATATGCATGTATGCGTGTGTGCCTGAGTGTGTGTCTATATGTGTGTGCCTGGGTGTGAGTGCGTGTGTGTGTATGCGTGTGCGCGCGCTCGTGTGTGTGTGTGTGTGTGTGTGTGTGTGTGTGGATTTGTGTGTGTGTGTTTGCGCGCGAGGGTGTGTGTGTGTGTGTGAGAGCGTGAGTTTGTGTGAGTGTGTTATTCTGTGCGTGCGTGCGTGCGAATATGCGTGCGTGCGTGCGGACGTTTGTGCGTGATTGTGTGTGTGTGCGCGAGATGAATGATGTTCACGATATTATTTTGTATGTTGTTTGATAATGTACACTAGATGTAGGTTTGTGTGCCCATTCTATAGGTGATCAACATTTATACAGTACAATAACATTTATAAAATTCTGTTATTAATTAAGGGTACAATGGCGGTCTTATCGCTAACAGCGATATCTACCAGACAACCTTTGGATGGACAGAGAGACGTGAATAATTTTTAGGTTTAGTGGTAGTTCGCTGTTTTATTTGAAGGTCATTATTATTTCGTTCACGTGCGTTGGCCTGTTTATCAAAAGGAGTTGCAATTGTCTTATTTACTTTAATATTATTAACATAACATAGCATCACGCCTGTATTCCCCGAAGAGGTAGGCAGAGGTATACTTAGGTGTATACCCACATTTAATTCATTGATACTGTTATTAAGTTCCATGTAATAGGTGGTGAGCCTATTCCCATCTGCCGGGCACAATTCCAAACCCCGGGCACAATTCCTGCAGTGAATTTCCGAACAGAAAAACTCTATAAGGCTTTGCTCGACACGGGAATCGAACCTCATGGGACCACTAGACTAACGAGGCAGTTAATTTCATTATAATTTTTTTTTTGTACAGGCTTCGGTATCTTTTTCAAAGTCGCTCAGAGTTTCTCAAGAAGATATAAATAACATTTACTCTATCATGTTTTAAAAAACTGGTCACGAGCGGGTCGGACTCATGCACTTAGAGCTCCGTACGACCTAAATGTTTATAATCTGGTTTGTTTTTATTATCTGGTGCGTTCAAATTTGATGGCTCCGTGCGTCTTCTAGGGCAAGAGTTAGACATCTCCAGTCACCGTAAGCCATAGATAGGTACTTGCGTATTATCTCTAGAATTCTTTGATAGTTATCCTTTTGAAGGCAGAACAGGAACAAATAACGTTGAAACAGAAAATGAGGTTTGCCTGGGTTCTCCTTTGGGTATTGAATTTTTATTCGTTTTATTTGTTATGATAAAACGTATTCTGTGAATTTTTTTGGCTAGCTATTACGGTTCACACGATACAGCCCAGTGACAGATTGACAGACGGCGTACGCTCTTAGTAATAGGGTACTCTTTAGATACGGAATATTAAAAACCAATATCATTAGTGACGTAATGTTTTCAGCATACACAGAGGTGTCCACAGTTGTACACCCACATTTCACCAAAATCTTTAACACAATCCATCTATCGATTCCGCGGTCTTCCTCTGCTCTTATAGCCATCACACTCATACTCAAAACTTTACTCATCACATGACCGTCATCCTTCCGCATCACATCTCCGCATCACACATTACATGTCCATACCATGGTAAACGATTTCTACACAACTTCTCAGTCACCGGTGCCACTTTTAGACTACCTGTCTATTATATACTCATTACTAATTCTATCTATTCGCTTTACACCACACATCCTTCTTAACATTCTCATCTCAGCTGCATGTAGTTGTCTTTCATTTATTCCCTTCGTGGGCCAACATTCTGAACCATACAAGACAGCAGGCATAACAATTGTTTTATAGATTTTCCCCTTAAGTTTATTCTATTAACACTAATATCACAATAAAATTTGTGAGGCAATAACCGGCTACGCCATTTTTCTTTTATTTTGCAATCAGTACCGTGAGATATTTTCCTTTGCATTATCTGAACATTTGCCAAAAATAGATTTATTTTATTACTTTATTTCGTATGAACATCAACCAAAACGTATAGAGTGCTAGTAGTTGGGTAGTTTTAAGGTTTCAGAGAGAAATGGGTCGGTAGGCGTGTGCCCTGTGGTGCCTTTTTTTTTTTTTTGGCTTGTCTCGATATTTATCCGATAAGTGTAATTTTAGTTCATGTACGTGCGAGTTATGGCAACCTAGACACTAGTTTTTTATAAAGGATAACAGCCACATTGGTCGGTAATATGGCTGCTGACTGAGGGATCCTGAGTTCGATTTTCGGGTCGTGTAATGTTTTATTGGGGGTTCATTGTTTTCTCAATTGTTGTTGTTGGAGTCAGGACTCCGGGCAAGAGAGCCGGGGGTGTTTCGTGCTTCCGAAAGCGAAGGCTTTAAGTGCTTTCCGTTGATTTCCTGCGCCTGATCTGTCTGCGGTCGGGTCGTGCCATCCCATCGGACTATGAGAGTGAAGGAAGGGAGAGTGCACCTGTGTTTGTGCATACACTTGTTCTCTAAAAAATGTTTGTGAATAGAAGAAAACGACTGCGAGCAAAATGAGGTAAAATGAATCGATGAACCCATTTGGATATTACGGCTATGCTAACTTGAAAGAGAGAAAGAAAGTAATAAAGAAATCTTTATTAGCTACGACCATGACCACTGCTTGCTAAGCTATAACACTTTTAACCCTCTGTCTCTCTCATCGTATGGTTGAAGACCAATCCAGTGTCAGATTTAAACCAACCGTAGGCTTCTAACATGGCTTCACACACCATCATAAATAAATAATAATAAAAAAAAAATACATATTAAATGGAATTTAAAAATAAACTCCCCTCTCAGGTGTGCTGGTTTCCTCATGTTTCCTTCACCGTTTTAAACAAGGGATAATTAATTTCTAATACGCACGTGACTCAGCCAATACAACCGACATATCACTAGGCTATCTCTGCTCATAATATAGCTTTTATAGTGCGTCACTGTTATGTATTCAGTCACCAGAATAGATAACTGCCTCGTTGGTCTACTGGTCCCAAGCGCGGCTGCTGAGCATGAGGTCTAGGGTTTGATTCCCGGGTCGGGAATAAGTTTTCTGTTAATAAATTCTCAGTAGCAGTCCGGAGTTTGGAATTGCGCCCGGTAGATAGCAATAGGGTAACAACCTATTACATGGGACTTAATAACTGCATTGGTGAAATGTGGGTGTACTGTGTACACCTCTGCCTACCCCTTCGGAGAATACAGGCGTGATGCTATATATATGGTATGTGTTTTGTGTGTGTTTTGCGCTAGAGTTCTTATTTACGAATTAATGTTTTCACTTTCTTCTTCTACGGTTCTTCTGTCCGTATTTATTTGTAAGTAATAATTATATAGTTAATTATATAGTTAATTATATTGTGTCCAGAAAAGACTTTCTTTATTTTGTCCGTATCGGTGTTTTATATACAATTTTATGATACTTGTCATATAAAAGGCTTTTTTGGTTATTAAGTTTGCTAGTACTATCCAAAAATAAAAGTAAAGCATCATATTTCATCTTTTGTTCTTCCATTAGCAATAAAAACTGGCCTCCTATCAATAAGTTGGCACTTAACCTTGCTAATATTGAATCAACCTTTCCTCTTAAAGAAACAGCCGGAGGGTCTAAAGGGAAAATGAAAAAAACACTACTGCTTTTTTTCCTACATGGCTCATTAGGCACGATGGCTTCAGAACCTTTTTGTCAAAGGACAGCGGCACACAAAGGAAATCCCACCCTAATCTCAAGGCAATAAGGTGCAATTCCCTTCGTTATTGCTCTTTAACCGTGTATTCGCGAATTGGGGCGAGAATTTTCGTTGGTAAAGTGTAATAGTGTTTTGTTTGTCGTATCGCGTTTAAAAAATTTAGGTTTTCCCCAAATGTGGGGTGGAGGTACTGGCCGGAAATTGGTGAGGTTTAGCTCAGGAGTTACAATAATAGAAATCGTTAGGAAACTTGAGACGTTCTGAGAAATTTATTGATTTGTATTGTTTTTGTGGCGTGGGTTCATAAACATATCTTATGTTTTTATTACACATAAATTTTTCAAAGGATTTCTTAAATTGTGAGATACAAATACAAAGACACGCAACGAGCACTCGTAGACCGTACAAGTGTATATTATATTTTAATTATTTTATTTGAGCTTGAAGGAAAGGGTTACTTTCTTATGTCCCGGTTTTTTTTTTAACATATATAAATAAATTATCAAATAATATAAAAAATTATAGGCTACAAGCATCGGGAACAAGGTCCAAGCTACCGGTGGTTAGGGCTCTACAGAAAGGAACCTCCTCACAATGCGTGCTGTATCGAGTAGTACTGCTTTCTGCATCAGGCTCTTGATCCAGCCACCTAGCGAGAGTTTAAGGTGTTTATCAAGGCTCTTCGCTATTGGTCCATCAGCTGAAACGACTATCGGTACAATGATTGCAGAGTCCACGTCCGACATATCGACAACCTCGTACACCAGATCACGATAAGATTATCTTCTTTTTTAATGCTGCAGGGGTTTATGAACTACATACAATATCCCACAAAACTGCATAATTAATTTGTTTGTGGGATCAACAGATGGATTACCAACAATAGTAGTAGATATGTATACTTACGTAGGGCATTTGTTTCAAATCAAATCAAGATCTTAAATTGCATGTAACAATTACGTCTGCGTATTAATAGGCAATACGGAATACATCTACTTTTCCTTGCAGCCTAAACATTACTGCATATTTGTAAGACACAATAAAATTAACATTCGCCAAATTATAATCATATTTCCGGCAAGGTTATAAGCGATAAAACCTCAAAATTTAACAACTCACGAAAACTTTAACCGCCAACAATATTCTGGGGCTAATCTAAAATATTTGCAAAAAATAAAGTTTTCACATTACAAAAGATAAGATTAAAGATAAAAGCAATAACGGCTACAAAGGCGGAAACTGTAGAAAGTAAAAAGAAAACGGTGCAAAGTGCAAAGTTTACATTGAAAGTTGGTACCGGACTTAGCAAAACTAACATAATAATGGGCGTTAATTACGTGTCATAGAAATAAGTGGAATTTCTATGCACTTGCCTTCAGTTGGAACTTGGGGGAGTGCCTCCTGTTTGCTTGTTTATGGTAAAAGTTAAGTTTGTTTTGAAATGGATGTTAGAGAGATCTTTCTAATATTATTGTGTTAATGTGAAAGTTTGTGTGTTAAGATATTTGGTGAGTGAGATATTAGGATGTTAAGAGAACTGGAATCGAGTATAACAGTAAGACATGACTTGGATAATCTGATGGGAAATCTTTAGATCTTTTCACTTAAAACTATTTACATTTTTATCTCTTTATTCAGGCATCGTAATTTACGTTTAATCAAAACAAAACGATAACTCCTCTTTATACAAAACAATCCATAACAACAAGCAGTCCATAACTTTCGTTTGAGTAAGTTTTTATATTTTAAACCTTTCTTAATAAAACAATATAAACGTCCCAGTGCTAAGCAAGGGCCTCTTCTCATATAGAAAAGGCATCAGCATTGATCATCACGCTAGCTCACTGCGGGTTGGCGATTTCAAGCTATTAACTCCAGGTTTACTCAAGATATTTTCATTTACCGTATGTCTGTGATGTCAAAGATATTAATAACAAAGAAAGTACATATGACATTGAAAAAGTCACATTGGTACATGCCAGGTTTGAACCCGCATCCTGTTGTTCAAGAGGCGTACTCGTAACGACTCGGCTACCACGATTTTAGATTTTTTATATGATTCTTATACAAAATAAAATATTGTAACTTAGTACATAGGTAAAATTATTATTAAAGTTAGATTTTGAATTAAGCATCTTAATATTATCAGAATAATGTTTTTCATACAAAAACTCACTCATAGGAAAATCTGTGAACTAGACTAGACTATAAATATGACGTTTTTAAATTATAGGGTAAGGTAACAGTAAAAATCTATCGCAAATCCACAGCCAAGACCCATATGTTTTCTTGGCAGTAGATTTTAAAAACTATAAAAATTACTCTCTAGTATACTTAATTGGGGACTACAAAGCCGCCCAATTAGGGAACTCAGGATTTAGGCCATCAGATTAGCAGCGTTCAGATGTATGAGCGTACTAATGTCCTAGGTACAGGCGAGACTTGACTTAGTCTAGCTAGTGTAAATAGTGCTTTAGTTTTAGTGTAAATAGTGTTTTAGTCTTAGTGTTAGTCTTCACACCTTCGTCTGTATTTAGGTATTTATATGAATACTTATTGTGCCCCGCAAACGTTGTTCTGCTATATAAATGTTCTGAATAGGACCACCCTTAACATCTAGGGGTATAAAATAGCCTACGACCTATTCCCAGATCTACCAAATATCCAAAAAACAACATAAAAATCGGTCAAGCTGTTTCGGAGGAGTTCGCTAACAAATACTGTGACACGAGATTTTTATATATTAGATGTGTTAGATGCAGTGTATGAAAGATGATATTGCTAGAAAAAGAGTGAGAACTGAGATGACGACTGAATGAGATGTGTAGAAAAAAAGACATGCTTCGCCAACCCCGAATAAATTATAGTAACGGCAAGATGATTAAGATTATTTATGTATATGTGTTGAGTAATTTTAAGATATATTTATTTATATAAAATTGTGTTCTAGAATTCTTTGTCAAATTAAGACTTTTGTCAGATGGAAGCTATGAGACAGTCTTCAAACCTTAAACTTGTTAATAATAATTGAAGGATATTATGCATTGTTTTATGTAGTTTCTTAAGCTTCAACATTCTGTAAATGTGAACCCCGTAAACTTGTCAAATTCATTGCCATTAATTTAATAAGTTTTATCTAATCATTTTTAATATTAGTGGCAGTTTGTTATAAAAACGTACACCATTTCCCATAAATGAATTATTTGTTTTTGCTAATCTAAATTTAGGTACCACAATTTTATATTTGAAGCGCGTGTTTCTATCGTGGAAATCGCCTCTTATATTATACATGTGCAAATTCTTCCGAACGTATAGTATATTCTCAAAAATGTAAAGTGAGGGCAGCGTAAGTATATTGATTTCTGTAAATATGTTTCTAAGGGATTCGCGTGGTCCCATGTTATATATAGAGCGGATTGCTCTCTTCTGTAAAATAAATATAGAATCAACATCAGCTGTTGATCCCCACAGCAGAATGCCATAAGACATAATGCTGTGGAAGTATGCGAAATAAACTAATCTAGCTGTAGTCGCATAGCGCGTAGCATTGGGGTCGGCTTCCAGTCAAACCGGATGCAGCTTAATACCAGTATTTTACATGGAGCGACTGCCTATCTGACCTCCACAACCCAGTAACTGGGTAACACGATATCTCGTGGTATGACTGGTTGTCACTTTCAGGCTTCTAACTACCCGTAACGGCTGTCATAGATCTTAATTTGACACCCGGGACCGACGGCTTAACGTGCTCTCCGAGGCACGGAGAGGTCTCGGTATGAAATGATGGTCACCCATCCACAGACCGACCGCGGCAAGCGTAGCTTAACCTCGATCAATCGATCTGTGCGGCTGTTACTTAGCCACGAGCCTCTCTAATGGTCTATGTGATTATTATGATTAATTTAGACTTCGAAATAAGTCGTTCAAAGAAGCGTCAAATTTAATACATAAATTTTGCCTAAACGCACGCCACCTTTGTGAGACAAAATGTTCCCTTATACAGCGGTCCCGCTAACTTAGATTACCTACGCGATAGCTGTTATAACTAAT
Source organism: Xylocampa areola (assembly GCA_935421205.1). Lineage (NCBI taxonomy): Eukaryota > Metazoa > Arthropoda > Insecta > Lepidoptera > Noctuidae > Xylocampa > Xylocampa areola. The sequence continues at coordinate 17,486,172 of OW285210.1, read as the reverse complement.
TTATTTCATGTCTTTACATTACGGTCGTGTCATTGGTATGAAGATTAGGATCTGAACATTTCTGTGATAGGTATAAACAATGTTTTACCACCTTCAGTTGTCATTTTCGTTCGAGCTTACAATTTTTTGTCATTTCACTTTTATTCTGGTAGAACTTCAAGAATTAATGGGTACAGATAAATCTTTGAAAAGCATTAACGCATGCATAGCGAACTCTATAGTTATTAAATACGCTTCCTGGAATAAATAAAATCAAGCCATAACGACGAAAATATGGAAGAAGTATTTTATTTTATTTTATTTTTTATTTATTTTTATTTGGGAAACAAACAGATACAATATAAAAGAAAATACATACAAATCAAACCATACATTATCATTACCATACCATTATGCGCGGTAGGTGAGCAGAGGTCGAGATGGCTTAGCGGTCAAAATGCATGGAGTATTTATCCAGGAGGCGCCGGTTCGAATCATGCTCACGACCATATTCTTCTTTCCACAAAAAAATACTTAATGTTTTCGATGACACAAGTTGTTATATAATAACTTTAATAGTCGTAAGCCACATAACACACTAGTCCGGAGTTAGGAATTGTGCCCGGTAGATGACAATATGGGACTTAATATCGGCATTCATTGGTGAAATGTTGGTGTGCAACAGTGGGGTTTTCTGGCCCACCGGACTCCTACCGACTAAAAACCCCACACAGTCTTCCTACCTTTACCGAGTTCACAGGGTCGTAGCTGCAGTCACTGCGACCCCGACACGAGTACACCTCTGCTTAACCATATTGCGCACATGGAGCAGTGTTAGATATCGCATAGCTACCTACTTGAAGTGTATACCGAGGAGAGCAAAAAACTAAAATGCATAAATAAATAACACGTAATTACTGTCAAATTTTAAATAATTAAAAATTAAAATTAATAACTAGCCCATAACTGTCCCACTTTAGGACAAGGGCTTCTTCTCATATAGAGAAGGCACGAGCTTAATCCCCACGCTAGCTCACTGCAGGTTGACGATTTCAGAATACCAAGTCCAGGTTTCCTCGCGATGTTTTCCTTCACCGTATGTCAGTGACGTCCTAGATTAACTAAAAAAGTACATATGACATAGAAAAAGTCACATTGGTACATACCAGGTTTGAACCCACAATAAAAAATAATTACGGTAAAATTTTAAATAAATTATTATGAATATAATTATACTGTCAACTTTAGACCACTCGGTAACCATTACTTGGACCTAGATTATATACAAAATTCAACCTTAAATGTTTTGTTACATTGTAAATTCTTGAAATAACATGTCTTTTAAGACTCGTGTACAATTCATAATTGAACGACATTAACAATGTTATTAAGATTTGCGTGTAGTTTCTTGGATTTGTGTGTATGTGTGTTGTTTCAATGTTGGAAGCACGCGAGTACTAAGCGGTTCTGACAGGCGATAGGGACATATTTCGAGACTTAACAATTTTGAAGGACGTTAAAGTTATAGTTTTGTTGTTTTCTATCCATAATCTAGGTACCGGGTCACTAGGTATAGTGGTCACCTAGTGGTCGAAATTCGACCGTAATTAATTTTTATTAATTTATAAACTACAGGTTTCTGCACCCCTCCGACATTTAAACTATAACACTGCCAAGTCTCTCATTACAATGATTTATTTTTGAATAGAAGAGGACATAATTCTATCAAAAAAAAAAACATCGCTAATAGACATAGTGCTGTACGTTTCACCGTAAAATCGGCATGCAAAAATAGCGTAGATATACATAGGTGCTTAATTCAAATTACAAAATTTATTTCACAATTTCACCAATTTAAAGACTGTAGGTATTTTATAAAATTAAGATATCTAATCTTAATCCAATAGAATTGGAAAATCATCAAATAAAAATTATTCTCTCACTCCATCTAAAAGGGTTTATAGATTCTTTGTGTACCTACCAGATGTGAAGTAATATATTATACATAATTATAATATTTTTCCTACAGTGTTTTCCTTCAGTAGCTAATAAAATTAAGTTTTAAAAAACAGTTTCACATAAAAAAAATGGAAATGGATTCACATTTTATAATTAATCATTCTCAAAACTTATTTAATCTTATCTTCACGCTCATATAAACACAGAGATAAGCGCTTAAAACCGTTGAACTGAAAAACTAACTTGAAGAAGATTTCAAGTTAACAAAGGAATAATCCTTTATAAACAAGTTTAACTTGAACTTATGAAAGGCACAAGTTGTTTATACAGTTGATATACCGACGAGGTCTTATACTATGCATTGACTTAAAGGCGTAGATAGCCACTTGCGTACATATAAGGTCCTAATTTATTAGGTAATTTCCTTTGAAAGGGTTAATATGTAAGTCAAATACATTCACTTAAACTAAGAATTAAATGTTTTTTTTTTTTGTAATTAACATAGTACTAGCAAGACGAAAACTGCTCCTAGAACGGCGAACATTAAGAAAAAAATAAAATTGGCTTAAATGATTCCTTATCACTTACACATTGACTCCTTTAAAGGAAATTACCTAATAAATTAGGACCTTATATATATCTCTACATACGTATTGGATATCTCAGTTACCAACGAAATGGTCTCTTTGTATTACATTGCTTCGTATGTTACGGCTTAACTACAAAAAGCAAAAAGAAAATAAAATAATACGACGCAATGTACATTGTCAACCGTGATAGTCAATACACCTGCTAGTCGGTAAAAGATTGTCGAGGTTAAGGTGTGTGGCATGAAATATGGCGTTCAGCACATTTTTATTGAATTTGTTAAGCACAATAGGGAGTGAGAGAAGGAGAGAAAGAGCTAGAGAGAGAGAAGAATTGGTCCAAAGAATGAAAACAAATATATTTACTCCGGAAGTATTTTTACACGACTGCCCAAAAAAAGGAGTGTTACGTTTTTAGGATTAATTTATGTATGTATGTAACTATGAAACTATGTATGTATGTATGTGAGTTTCTTTATTATATATTATTTAACTTCTAAAAGCCTAAACTAATTTAGATGTATGAGGTATCGTTAGAATCCTTACATTGTCCCGGGTTCATAGGCTAGTAAGATTTTAAATAATAGTAACATAGTGGCTATGGTACACAAAAAGGTATGAAAAAAATAATTATACAGGAATGGCAGGCGTGCTCTTTTAAAAATAAATATATGTTGATATTATCTGAAACAATATCTAATGCTGCGAAGTTTATTTATTTATTAAAGGTCCTCCCACAGTATATATATAAATAGCACACAATATACAATACAGAGCATAGTTCTAATATATATGCCAATATGGTATAACACAACATTGGCCAAACGAGACGTCTAATGGTTACTTTAGTACTAAATATTTTTAAACAATTACACGAGGAATAGCTACTTAGCTTAATTAAATTGTACTACATTAATATACTACTTTATCTACGTGCTGCAGTTTATAATTCAGAATCTTGAATTGATATTTATATGCAATTTTTTGTTATATTTAATTTAGGTCATGCTGCTATTATATCCTTAGAAAAATATGCATAAATAAATAAATAATCATAACAAAAGAGCTTTCTATGCTACATTTCTATATTCCTAACAAAAAACCTACAAAACACCTTGACCCAGCACACAACAAACAATTTCAAACTCACCTCTTTTAGCTCAAATGCTCCCACCACTCAAAAAGGCAAGACGAAATCGCCATAACGGCAATATCCCATAAAATTTTGCCCTTTCAGCGAATATAAATAAAGGTCGCAGGTCCGTGACCCTTGAGGTGACGTCACACAGATATTGGACACATTCCGGGGTAAAATGGAACACCTATTAGGCGTTGAGGTCGGTTCACGGTACTCGCGGGGGATTTGCGATTCTATTGTTTTGTTTTTGTTTTATCTTTAGGAGAGGTTCAAGTAATGACGGTGCTGTTGTCACAGTGATAGAGAGATAGGCTGCTGTCATTGGTTGATTTTTGGTAGAACAAATATGTGTATGATCTACAGGTAATTGTTTGGAGTCTGGGTGTATGTGGTGTGTATCAAAGTCAAAGTCAAAGTTCTTTATTGCTTCATGTGTTATACATAGATCTTTAAATTTGGTATCTGTAGGTACTTTCCACGACTGGGTAAATTGGTAGGGTAACTTTTAATAATCAAAAAAGTCTTTTGTTTGTCGTAGTATACGATTGACGGACGCTTGATTGATTATTGATTGAAACATACATGACATACATAAATAAACTCATGCTTTTCTCCCATAGGGGTAGGCAGAAACTACAGAACTTTTAAGGATATAACCGGCGCGCGTATATGATCAGATGTGTGAACGTAGACGAAGTAAAAGGCATATGTAAGGATCGTAGCAGGTAATTGAATAGTGTTTTGGAAAAAATCTTGTTTGTATTTATCTAGTATTTGCATATCGATTGCTGAATTAGTAAGCTAAAAGAACGGAGTAATCACATGGGATTGGTTGGTGGTTTTTTTTTTCCTGACGTTTCAAATGTGAGTGACCTTGAAAACTACTATAAATATAGCGACGCTAAAACAACCTTTTCCTCCCGTATTCAATGAAAACCTTTACAAATATGTATCAAGACTTAGGATTAACATAAGCAAATAACTAATCCAAAAGTTAAAGACGAAAATACATGAATTTCACATTCATAAGACAGTTCGGTGTACGACAATATTTTAGTCGACCCCAACATACTTCCTTCGCGAAAACATGCATAATTTAACCATATTTAACTCAGCTAATTAATACAAGACTTATTTCTAGATTTTACTAAAGCATTTACATCATATTTATCGCTTAGACACACGCGATCTAGGAATTGGTGGAATACTTTGTAAAGAGTGGAATTATGAAATCTTTTAAATGTATTGTTATTTTATTTATTTTAATGGTGATAATGGGATTTTATCGCCTAATGGTCTTGTAATGGGTAAAATGATTATAAGTAGATGTTATCCGTTTTGGAAAATTGTCATCCTAACGTGGATTTGTCGCCCGATTAAACTAAAGTCAAACCAATTGGACTGTTTCGTAGGTCCAGAGGATTTTGTCGTAGCAATATGCTGAGCGTGAGGTCCCGGGTCGATTTCAGGGTTGGGCCTTTTCAAATAAAGCATTTTAGACCATCAAGTTAGATTCCTGACAATGTTTTACACGGTTATATAGGAGTGCGGAGTTAGAAGTCGTGTTTGGTTGATAGCAACACATTCATTACACTTTTCAATGGGTTTTGATAACTTTATCGGCAAAATATAGTTTTTCAATAGCACCTTTCGGGGAATACAGGCGTGATGCTATGTTATGTTTATCCAATACCAATTTATGTCTCATTTATATGTCTAGAGGGGGGCTCGTGGTATCAAGTATCAGCCGCATAGATTGATTGATCAAGGTTAAGCTGCTTTTGCCGCTGTTGGTCTCGAAGAGCAGGTTAAACAGTCGGTCTCGGTAGTCAAGAAAACATCTATGACAGCCGTTACGAGGGAATGAGGCAGTCACAAATCTTTCCATCACATATCTTTAAACCAATAAATATAATTAAAACCTATACACAACAAAAAATATCTTTCAAAACAGCAAGATATACAAAAAACTCTCTTTAAAACAGCAAGAGGAATCTAAATCAGCGCCATTGATCGCGGCCCGTCGTACACAGGTAGCTAAGCCCTTTTTCATGCCGCACACCTGTTTGTGCTATATAAATAAATAATGTGGCATTACAAAGGCGTTGTGCCGCGATTTAGGGAAACGGTATGTAGCTCCAAACGTTAGGTTTATTTTGTTTGCGATATTTCCGACAAGATTTGCGATACGGATATGCTGTTTGCTTGTCGATTTTGTTTTTTGGTGAGTTAACTTTATTTTTTCAATGTTTTGTTTATACACGAGGAAAAAGGAGTGTAATGTATGATTAATGTATATTAGGGTTCATGTATGTATGTTCGTGTGTTTCTTTATTCCATCATAACTTCTAAATGCCTGAACCGATTTAGGTGTATGGGGTATCGTTCGAATCCTTACACTTTCCTGGGTAACGATTTTTTATAATATTTTCAATTACCTATTTTTATATCATAGTTTTTTGTGTATTTGCCATAGCATATTTTTAAATCTCATTGTGTTTTGTCTTTAAGGAAATATTCCTCAGTCGGGGGACAGACAGTACTGTCCCCTGACTGCGATAAAAAATCTTGAACTCCTTGTTTTTCACTTTTTAGTTCAAACATGCGGGCTTATTTTTTTATTAATTATTTTATATCTACATTTATAAGTTTAGGTGGAAAGAAAAATATGATTGTGAGCTGGATTAACCTATGCCTCTTGGATAAACATTTCAGGCGCTCTGTCAAGTCAGCTATCCCAACCACTATTCCGAATTCTTCTTCCACTTTTTTATTACGTCTTATGGTGACGTCATCGCCCGTCACATTCAGTCCCTATAAAGTGACAGACTTTGTAATTTTGCACTAAGTCTTATAACTTTAGAGTACACTATGTATGCATTAATGCGCTTGAATATATATGTATATTTGTTAAGGTAATCGATTTTAATTTAATGTCGACAGATGGTCTGACATTGAATTAAACGCAAAATTAGTCATGTCGGTTCAGTCGTATGTTTGTTCATTTTTGTTATATATATTATCTACAAATGTTGTGCTGATCAGTAATGGGATACATAGGAACCGATATTGTGATAATACTGTGATATTCGTAGCTAAGCTCTGTGCTTATCCCATTTACACGCTTTCGACATGCTATGAAGAAGAATATTTTGTTGTTTTAAATTAAAAACTTTCATAACTCATGAAAGTTTTTAATTTAAAAAACGTTTAGATATAAACATTTTTTAAATGTAATAGCTACCTATTAATTATTGTTCACCGGTTACTACTTACGAGTATTCTTCGGGTTTGCTCGACTAGTATCGAGCTCGAACGGAGCCTGTACTCATGAGCTGAGTCCGCGGCAATGTCAAACTAGTCGGGCAAACCCGAAGAATACACGTGAGTAGTAACCGGTGAACAATAATTAATATGAATATGCCTCACGAAAGTTATTATACAAAAATAGCTACCTACTTTATCATATTAATAATTTTCAGGAGTTCGTAAAGAAAGTTATCGAAGTTTAACTTGTACTACACAAATCAACCTCCATAAAAAATATTTCCATAAAGTTTTGCACAAAAAGCCGTGTCCCACAAAAACTAGAAACTAAGCACTTTAAAGTAAATTTAAATAGTTTTACAAAACCGAAGGCCTTACCGAAAATTTCCGAGCCAAAATGTTCACCCATAATATATAAATTATGGCTGCCTCGTTGGTCTAGTGGTCGCTAGCGCGGCTGCTGAGCGTGAGGTCCTGAGGTCGATTCCCAGGTCTGGCAAAGTGTTATTGAATTTTTCTGTTAGGAAATTCTCAGTAGCAGCCAGGAACCAGGAAGTTCGTGGTGTGACACCCCGAGCTTCGGAAAGCACGGTCCTGCGCCTGATCTCTCTCTGGTCGTGTCAGATTTCCGTCCCATCGGAATATGAAAGTGAAGGAAAAGGGAGCGCACCTGTGTTTGCACCAACACTTGGGCACTATAATATCTCCTGCGTACTCGGCTAATCTCTTATCTATTCTATATATCTACCGACATGACTATAATTCAGGTAGTATATATAATTTATCGCCATTCCGCTGAAAATGAATGATAATAAGCGCTCCGATTTCCTACCGACAAGGGACTATTAATTTTTAACTTAAAATCGCATGTCCGAAAACTAAACAGCCCACGAATTGCGAATTTTGAAATAACAGTGTTTAATACCGCCATTATAATAACAAGGCTCCGTACCGAGGTATGTTTGAGTTTCATCGTGTTCCGTGCTAAGGCTGGTTCAGAGGTGAATAGTGGAGAAAATCTTATGCGAGTACTAGTAACTTAAACTACGTAATTTAGTGATGGGTTAATAACACATTATTTATAACTGAATTATATTAATTAATTTTTCAGTAATATATAATTTGTATATCCCGTAGGTGACCCACGGCAGTGGGCTTACTCTTAAAAATAATTCCGCCTGATTGACATTGGAAATATGTCAGTTCGTACTTCCAAATGCCAAAATGTCTAAAAAATTATTAAAGATTCGGGATAATATGAAGACAACATGCTTTAAAATTGAGGCAACTGTAATGTAGGTAAATTTATTTTAATATTACGCGTTATTTTACGGCGTCTATTTAATATTGGAATTGGATTGGAATTGGTATTAGTTTCAAGCCCCACTGGGCAATGAACTCTTCTAATACAGGAGAGGCATGAGCATTAATCACCATACAAATAAGTAAAGAATACTACATTATTTTTTCGTTTTGTCTGATAATATAGGGATTATTTGGACCAAAATTTTTGGTGTCATCTTATAAATATAACTCTATTAGAACCTATAAAAAATTAGAAGCAAGCGTATTTGCTGTATTATCTCCTTTCACAATGTAGAATGTGTTTTCAACTATCATACTCGTATAGTTCCTATCCATTATCTGACCTCCCTATAAATGCATACGTTTTCCGAGAAAGACCAGGCAATAGAGATAACTGACTATAATACCGATAATAATATAACGCCGATAATGATAGATTCTAAGTCTTCTAATAAATATAAGCGTAAATATGAATGACACAAAATACCCAGCCCACTCTCGTCTCTATAATCCCTAAATGTTCACGTGACAATTTCTCCGGATCACCGCACTCCTTTATAAAGATGCGCAAAACCCCATGAGGGATCAACACCATTAAATTCTCATTTAGCATAATCATGGTTGGTTGAAATATACTGAATACAATATTAGTGAATATGGTTAAGGAAAGTATAATGGTGCCAAATCTTTCTTCCAATAAAATTTATAATTTTGTTTATTATTCTAGTCTTTGGAATTGTATTTGGGCCGCCATTAGGCCGTAAACTACGTACATAATTATTTTTGTATTTATTTGCCGAATTCTTGAAGCAGGTTATAATGTATATAACATCACATAACATCACGCTACGACCCTTAGGAGCCAAGCAAAAAGAAGAAAAGAAGCAGGTGAAACCGCGGGGCACTGCTATTTGTATCGTCCTCATTTTCGTATCCGACAATGGCGTCCCTGGCTTTTTTAAGTTTTTTTTTCTTTTTTTTTATGAATAAACGTTGCCCCACACTAGGAATTTCTTCCTGTGTCGTGGGTGCGTTTACAGACGTAATCTTACAAGCGTGTGCTTGTGAGATTATCACACCCAGACCCGGAGCAATTATCTATAGATCGTACAAATATTTGCTCCGTGCAGGAATCGAACCTGCGCACGCAGCGCAGCAGTCGGTCTCTCGACCGCTGCGCCAACCGCGCTGTCAAAATTACTGTGTACCCGAATGTGGCTTCCGAAGCCAAAGCCTAGATATTTGAATAAATATGAGACTAAATATCATCAAGTTTTATCAACTATATTTTCACATCTAGCATAAACATCACTGGCATGCTAGCACACGTAGCTTCTATTCATGTCTGAGTCCGCCATTATTGACCTAACTCATTATTAATATACAGAAATTTGCATATAATGACCCAAGCCGAAATATCCCCGTCGTTGTTACCACGTTTTACGATACAGCCTAAAACCTGTTCCCTTGTTCTCTAATTGTGTTTTATTTCCCATTTAATTGGTTATTTGTTGTACGATTTGGAGGTGTGCTTATTTTTCGGCGGTTCATCCGGTTAATTGTGGATTTAATGATCCGTTGTTAAGCAGTAATTTTATTTGAGCTTGGTTTCTGTAAACCAAGCATCGTTTTGTTTACCTATGTTATTTAGTAATGATATACTGTTTTAATAGAAATGCGAGATTGTTTTTTATGCTACTAATTAATAAAAGGTTGGGTTATGTTACTTCATTATTTAGACACATTTTTAACCATTTTGAAAAAATATCGTTATTAAGATTGAAACGTAGAGATAAATAAATATTGTTTTAAGCGCGATTAAGTCATGTTTAGAATTAAATAATATATTTCGTTCGAATCGTGAAAGTTTAAAAGTTACAATGACTTCACGTTCATCAGAAGTGCTTGCAGCCAATGATAAGACAGCGCTTGCAGCCAATGATAAGACAGCGTTGCAGCCAATGATAACACAGCGCTTGTAGCCAATGACAAGACCAACGAGGCGAAGAAAGGGTGCTTGTTTTTCAGAAAGTTTTCTTCTCGCTATGTTTACGCATCTGAAGGACGTTGTGCTAATATTTCAACAGTGACATTGATGTGTCAACGGTCTAGGGCTGTTTTGTTGGATTTTAGCTTATTAGATGTAGGCGACTGCCTATTTCAAGGTTTTCTTGATATTGGCATATAAGGTTTTTTCGAAATGGGCTATATATATTAAAAATATACGGCCAAAAGTGTAACTCGCACGGTTCCGTATAAAATATAGTTTTTATATGATATAATTGGAGGATTTGGAGGATTATATATGATTTAAATGTGTTATTTTCCTGATACGTTAATCAAGGGCTGGCTTGTTGTGCCCCACACAAAGAGAAGTACGATAAGATATGGTTGAGACCATTGTCCAGCACACTGGTACTGGTACTGCGGATCAAAACATGTCAACAAACAAAAAAATCAAAATCCACTAGTATTATAGTCTATAAATGTTTATATATTTTTAAATTTACATATAACATTCATCACGTATGTATTCCTCGAAGAGGCAGGAACACAGTTATAAACACACATTTCATCAATGCTGTTATTAAGTCCCATGAAATACACAATTCCAAATTCCGGGCTGCTACTGAGAATTTCGTAACAGAAAAATTCAATGACACTGCCCGATCCGGGAATCGATCTCAGGACCTCATGCTCAGCAGTCGCGCTTGGGACCACTAGACCAATACGGTAGTCTTTTTTCTTCTTTCATGTAGTTTCCGTACTGAATTCCTATTTTGTGGTAGTATGCGTAAAGGTAGAAAATTAGAGGACAAAATAATATAAATAGATTTACCTAAAATTAAGTGTAACAAAAGGGCAAATCTAGCCTTCAACTTTTGTCCCTAAATGCATTATCCTGGGAATATTCCCAGTTAGTCATCATAATTATACCTACGTCAAACTTAACTTGTTTAATTCAAGATATGTCTTTGAAAAAGCATTAACGCATGCTTAGCGAACTCTAAAGTTACAATATTAAATGGAAAAAGAATACGGTCGCGAACAGGATTCGAACCTGCGCCTCCCGGATAGATACTCCAGGCGCTCTGACCACTAAGCCATCTCGACCTCTGCTCACCACCGCGAATTCTTCTTCCATATTTTAACACGTCTTATGGCGACGTCATTGCAATCAATTCAGTACCTATACATAAGACGTGTTAAAATATGGAATTTTCGCAGTGTCGACTGCGTGACCAGAGGGCTGGCTTGTTTCTTGGTCAGAGAATTAGCATTGCCATACAACGTGGCAATGCTGCCAGTCTTCTGGGCACATTACCGGATGACAGCGATGCGGAGGAGTACTTCGACGCCTAAATCACGTTTTTCCTTTATTTTTTTTTCTTTCTCTTTTAGTAGTAGTGTAGTCAATTTTATTTAGGTTTTGTTTTTGTAAATATTTTTAATTATTATGTACATATCGTTGTACATAAAAAATAATTTTAGTACGAGTACATGTTAACGTTTTATGACAATTTTGAGGGTCGATTGACCCCAGATTGTCGTGTAATAAATGTTAGTTTTTAGTAATGACATAAAAATATAGTTATAATCAATCATGTTAGATTAAAAACTGCCTCATTGGTCTAGTGGTCCCAAGCGCGACTGCTGAACAGGAGGTCTCGGGTTCGATCCCCGGGTCGGGCAAAGTGTTATTGAGTTTTTCTGTAAGGAAATTCTCAGTAGCAGCCCGGAGTTTGGAACTGTGCCCGGTTGATGGCAATAGGCTCACCACCTATTACATGGGACTTAATAACAGCATTGGTGAAATGTGGGTGTACAATTGTGTTCACCTCTGCCTACCCCTTCGGGGAATACAGGCGTGATGCTATGTTATGTTATGTTATGTTTATGTTAGATTATTTTCATCATCTATCACGTTTGCTAGCCCTCACGATTATAATTAAATTACAATATGCACTTGATGATACGGTCTGCGGAATGTTACTGTTACAAATAGGATGAGAAAAGCCGAAGACCGAGCTCAGTGACGCGTCTTGGCAGAGACCTATGTCCAACAGTAGACTGATATAGGTTGATGATGATGACGGACTTGACTTCAAAAAGTCAGTGGTTGGTCAGCCTTGGATTTGAACTTGCGATCTTTAACTTGCCGGTCAACGGTCATACCACTAAGCCATCACATCTATCTCTTTTTTGTTGGCCGAATAGACTAGAATAGACAAGAACTTCCACATATTTTACAGTTACCTATATATCATACAAAATCAAAATTTAATATTAAATTTCCATTACAAATGTCTCGTTTGTCTAGTGGTCCTAAGCGCAACTGCTGAGCAAGAGGTCTCGGATTCGATTGGGTCGGGGAACATGTTAATGAGTTTTTCTATTGGGGAATTTTCAGTAGCAGCCTCGAGATTGGAATTGTGACCGGTAGATGGCAATAGGCTTACCACATATTACATGTGACTTCATAACAGCATTGGTGGTTGTGCATCTCTGCCTACCCCTTCGGGAAATACAGACGTAATGCTATGCTATGTTTTATCACAAATGTACTAAATTGTAATAACAAACTCCATCAAAAGCCTTCTCGCAAATGTTCACAAACTCACAATAATATAAAATCAAGTGAACATCTGTTATCTGAAGCTTACCGTCACACGAAGTTGCGACAAGTTCCCGACTCGGGACTCGAACCGACTTCGGGAACAGTTAACAGGCTTTCAAAGGGACGTCGCGATATCTCCACGACATTGTTGTGTTGTTAGTTTGTTGTATTTTAGTTTGATTTTATATTTTGTTTTGTGTTTAAATATTAAAATGTAGTAGAAGAATTTGGGTTAGTGAGCAGAGGCAGAGCTAGTAGCTTAGTTGGTTAGAGCGCCTGGAGTATTTATCAGAGAGGCACAGGTTCGCATCCTGCTCACGACCGTGTTTTCTTTCCAAAAATAATATCCTTTTTCTTTACAAAATACCGTATCCTATTTTGCGGTATTCTTTTAATAAATCCGTTTTATTATTTATCAAAACCAGAGGATTCACGCGTAGCGCTTCGTAGCACGTACACGTACTTAGCTGATTTAGAATGACTCGCGTAGCACGCTCGTAGCATTTTACGTAGCGCGTTATTATCTGCGAAATAAGTAAAATGTTATTGTTTATTAACTGTATCCTGTATTATCACGATGACTTTGGTTCTATATACTCTTAAAATAAAATATGCCTATAAATGTCTTTTTGTAGAGCAAAGTTCTATTGTCATGAAAAATACAAATTTTTAAGCAATATTGGGTACACTCGAATTTTTTATGTATCGTGAAAGAAAGAAAGAAAGAAAAAAACATTCATTGGATCAGTAAAAAACGTATAAGTACAAAGATAAAACAACTATCATCAAAGCAAGTGCCAAAGGGCCATCAGCCTAGCATTATGCTAGGGTAGCTACCTAGCGCTGATTTTCAGCTGCGGCCCACGAGTGCCATACGTTCGAAACAAGGTGAATACGTTAAAGGTACTAGTGATAGAAAGTAGACATAGTAATACATAGGTATATATTGGGTGCATTCAGAACCACAAATGTCACATGCCTAACAACCAGATCATACAATTTTTTTTTTTTTTTTTTTTTATTAAAAAAACTGCCCCAAACTAGCAATTTCTTCCTGTGTCGTGGGTGCGTTTACAGACATATAATATCACGAGCACACACACACCCAGACCCAGAGCAATTACCTATAGATCGTACAAATATTTGCTCCGTGCAGGAATCGAACCTGCGACACGCAGCGCAGCAGTCGGTCTCTCGACCACTGCGCCAACCGCGCTGTCGAAATAATATTTGATCTGTTCCATGCAGTAATCGAATCCGGTTACGTGGCGTAACAGCTAGTCTTTCTTATGCGCTGACCACGCAGGCGCAGTTACTAGTTACTTCGACTGACTAAGACACAAACATAACGAGCCCGTAAATGTCTCACTGCAGGGCGAGGGCCTCTCCTGCACAGAAGGAAACTAAAACATTACTTAATTAAAATCTTGTATGTCTAACGGCCCACTTAAGAAACGGGTACGTAAAGTTTTACATAGATTTGTTGCATACACAAACTAATGGATTTAGACAAACATAATTAATAATCCAATAAGAGATAGGAGAGGCTCGTGGTTCACAGCAGCACAGATCGATCGAGGTTAAGCTGCGTTTGTCGCGATCTGTGTATGGGTGACCATAATTTCATACCGAGACCCATTCGTGCCTCGGAGATCACGTTAAGCCGTCGGTCCCAGTTGTCAAATGAAGATCTATGACAGCCGTTACGGGTAGTCAAAGTCCTGAAAGTCTGACAACCAGTCATAATAAGAAATATCGTGTTACCTAATAATTGGGCTGTAGAGGTTAGGTAGGTAGTCTCTTCGTGACAATACTGGTATTAAGCTGCATCCGTTTTGATTGGAAGCCAACCCCAATGTAATTGGGAAAAGGCTTGCCAAAAGAAGAATTAATAATCCAACAAGAAAAATCCCCTAATTCGTAAACATCCTAAATTATCAAAAGGATACGGGAACACTTGACACAAAACCACACTCAAAAGGCGTCAAAGCACAGACAAAATAAAAAAAGTATGTAGGCTTCAGCAAGCCGTTAAGGGCGGTAATATGCGCGAGATAGCGGCGGCGATCTCTTTGTTCGCGCGTGATCAAGTGGCGAGCCGAGGGCTTCAAGTACTCTCCACTACTGATGACATTAGACTAAGATAGTGGGTGATAGACCTTGGAGAAATGTGAGGTAGAAGGATGTGGAGATATTACAATATATTGGTGAATTAATTATGAAGAAGTATATGATGGATGTGTGGTGTAACGCGGATGGGTAGAATTAGAAGTGAGTGTGTATGAGGAAGTTTAAAAGTGGCACCGGTGACTGAGAAGTTGTGTGGAAATCGTTGTACATGGTGTAGGCATGTGATGATAAAGTTTTTGGATGTCAGGTTTGAACCCTCAGCCTGTGGCAGAGGCGGGGTCTGTGGATGGGTGACCATCACTTCATACCGAGACGCCTCCGTGCCTTGGAGAGCTCGTTTAGCCGTCGTTCCTGTTTGTCAAATTAAGAACTTTGTCAGAGGTCTGAATGTCTGACAACCGGTCATATCACGAGATATCGTGTTACCCTGTAACTGGGTTGTGGAGGTCAGATAGGCAGTCGCTCCATGTAAAATACTGGTATTAAGCTGCATCTGGTTTGACTGGAAGCCAATATCATTGGGAAAAGGCTAGGCAGATATATATTATCTGTATTAATTAGGTACATAGGGCTTATTAACTGCGTCAGTGAAATATGGGTCTACAACAGTAGATTCTGCTCGACCTATCCCTTTGGGGATTCAGGCGTGATGCTATACATAGTCTCTTAATATTCTCCGTAAAAAAGTTAGGTTACACTTAAGCGGGAAATCGCACTATTAACTTAACCCTTCCTTCACACATTACTACTTCAGTTGTCGCCTTTAAAATGTCCCTTAATGTCCCATTGGAGTCAATAAAGTGTTCGCAACAGCATTTCATTGATTATTCATACGTCAATCGATTTACACTTGTTTTGTTTAACTCTAGAGGATCTTTTACGACATCGACAACATCGGCCCAAAGGATAACTGATAAATTAGATTTTGAGTAGTGTTGTAGTGTTCTATCGATAGTATCGATTGTTTAATGGGAATCGAATTAGTTGTGATGAAACTGGTTTTGTAATAGTCTTACTTAAATTTTGTTAGAAATTACTTCATATTGGTTATGTCGTTTACTAATCGTATTATCATTTACGTATCGTAGTATTGGTAGTATTTTTGTAACTCTTACATTGTTCTCACATACTATTGCAACAAAAACAGTGTAACCAATACTATTGTAAAAACCTATATGATGAAAAAGAGTAACCGTGGAGTTTCTTGCCCGTTCTTCTCCATAGGAATCTACACTTTGGAACGTGGCAACTAACTTCTGACAATTCAAAAGTGCCTGTAAATGGTTTATTTGAAATAAATGATTTTGATATGATTTGAATCGTTAGAAAGATGTGTAGTAGTGTTTTCAACGATGTTGTTAAAAAGTCCCACGTAATATGGAGCATGGTGGTGTACTTAATGCTATTATCGGACGGGATTTCGAACTCTGGATTGTTATTAAAAAATTACTAATTATTAAAACCTAATAATGATTTGCTATAGCTACAAATAATAATGTTTCAACTCATCTGATTAAGATGTCATAAGGTCCATAGTGTTGATGACACAGCTGAGCAGGCGTTTACTAGACTAACGAGACCGATAAATATACAACCTTTTTTTGATATCTAGCAATATCTAAACATACATATATAGATAAATTCCCCGACGGGGTGGGCAGAGGTGTACACAGTTATACACCCATATTTCACCAATGCTATTATTAAGTCCCAGGTGGTAAGCTTATTGCCATCTACCGGGCATAATTCCAAACTTCAGGCTGCTACTGAGAATTTTCTGACAGAAAAACTCAATAACACTTTGCCCGACCTGGGAATCAATTCGAATCCTCATGGTCAGCAGTCGCGCTTGGGACCATTAGACTAACGAGACAGTCAATATTCAAACGTCATCTAAATTATTGAGAATGTAACAGATGCATGAAATGTGCATTACGGGCAGTCAGAGGCCTAAAAGTTTGACAACCAGTCTGCAGTAACTGGGTTGTTCAGTTCAGATAGGCAGTCGGTTCATGTATAATACTGGTATTAAGCTGCATCCGGTTAGACTGGACGCCGACTCCAACGTCATTTGGAAAGGGCTGGACATGCAGGAATGTTTGGAATGACCGCCATTTCGGAGTTACGAAATTAAAAATTAGCTTAACCGGTTTCGTACCTTATGTCATCCCGGTATGACACCGTCAGACGTACTGTCAAGCCCTGCGGCGACATACCGGTATGACACCTGCGTCAAGCGACTTTTAGCTCTGTTTCTAATATGAATATAGTATAATATTGTCTGTGCGTATTTTTTATCTGGGGCCTGAAGGTAGTTCCCGAGGACTATAGGCCTTTAGCCTTTTTTTGAAGGCTAGACTCGTAATTAAGGGGTTAAATAATTTATAGCAATCCATAAGTTCATAAACGTCACAGATGTATTTTCATTTCCAAATGATAATTCTAACAAGTGAACTACGGTTTATATACGAGTATAAAGCAACCAGTTATGATGTAGTCGTTGAAATAACTTGCAGGCAAACGTCATAACGTTCAAAGTGGCAATTTCAAACGTGCAGTTAATATTTCTTACAAATTTGAATTCGTATAATTTTCATAAATATTCCTCTATACAGTTCTATGACATTAGTAAAGGCCCTTTAAAGAACTCAAAGTTTATGTGATAAGAATTAAAACTACAAATATTCTTATTTGGAACTACCTGGTGCCTTGTGCCCACGACTTACCTTTTCCGAAGGAGACCCATGCTTCGGCACGAATGGACCGGCTCGACCGGAGTGGTACCACGGCCTCACAAAAAACCGGCGTGAAACAATGCTTGCGTTGTGTTTCACCGAGTGAGTGAGAGCACCGGAGGCCCAAACCCTTTAAAAGGCTTAGGTTAGGTTAGATTAGGTTTGTAAGTAAAGTAGAGGTATAAAAAATAGCCTACGACCTATTCTCAGACCTACCAAATATATACAAAAAAATCATAATATACGGTCCAGCCGTTTCGGAGGAGTTCGAGACAAACACTGTCACACGAGATTTTTATATAATAAATTATAATTATTATTGTATTAAATTAAATTATTTACTAATAAAGTTACAATATTAAATGGAAAAAGAATTCGGTCGCGAACAGGATTCGAACCTGCGCCTCCCGGATAGATACTCCAGGCGCTCTGACCAACTAAGCCATCTCGACCTCTGCTCACCACCGCGAATTCTTCTTCCATATTTTAACACGTCTTATGGCGACGTCAGTTCGCTAAGCATGCGTTAATGCTTTTTCAAAGACATATCTTGAAATATTTACTAATAGCTTGACGTTTTCATTAAATGTTTTGCATGTAACCCTTAAAATACCTCCACTAATAAAGGAAAGTCTCATATTATCAGAACTTTCAAAGAAAATATCATGACGAAGTAATATCTACGCTTAGATAATATATTTGAACTGCTTAATGGCCCTGAAGACATTGATAGGCGGTACGCGTGAATTAATGTTGTGCAACGCGATTGAAATTTAGTATTATATCGGAATATAATTTGTATAAATGGTTTCCATGTATAGCCACGATATATAAATATAGCCACAAAATGTGAATATGTTTGCCTGAATAGAATGGTTAACATGAAAAGGCAATGTGTTTTTTATTTGTTTCCCTGATAAGTTTTACAACACATTTTTTCATGTCGGTAGGAAGACGGTATGTAAACATTTTGGAAACAGTGTCAAAATTCATCAAAAAATTTCCATACTTACTTGTATAACGAACTTCTAACATAAATAACGAACCTTGCTTAGAATCGGAACTATGTCGATTGACAACACAAAAATGAACAGCACATGCATAAATAACCAACGTACCTTCATCGATAAAATTTGCATCGACAAGTCCCCACACTATCTTCCAATTCCCCTAATGCCGGCGTCACTTGTCGCCCGACGTACGCGATACGATACAACGACACAATCTTGTAAATATTGATTAAATCCTTACTTATTTATCTACCATCCCGGGACTTGCAAAAAAACTTTTGGCAATGCCAACACTACCAACAGCCGTTCCCGTTTTATTTATGCACAGATTGTTCGAAAATTGTGGTCGAAGTTGCGTGCGGGATCCCGCGGTTTTTCCCCGAGGTGGGATCCAATATTCACGCTAAATGTCCCGGAATGCTCGGACATGTACATAAGAATGACGGTTGAATTGCAATGGGTCATTCGGAGACGATTTTTCTTAGAAAAACGGCAGTGACATACAATATTTAATTTTGTGCTGTTTCTTGGTAAACTTAGTTGTATTGCTATACTTGGAATTGAATATTGATTTCATCGGTTAAAGTTATTTCGTCTTGTATTCTTATAGCGTGCGTAGGATTATTCCGTTAGGCAATTTACTTTAACAGTTTTGTACATTTAATACAACTGTTTTTATAAATTAAGTTATTTGAATATCACCAGAGTACATCTCGATGATTAAAGAAATTGTGACGAAACGTAATTGATGAATTTTTTATATCTTAACATAACATAACATAGCATCACGCCTGTATTCCCCGAAGGGGAAGGCAGAGGTGTACACAATTGTACACCCACATTTCACCAATGCTGTTATTAAGTCCCATGTAATAGGTGGTGAGCCTATTGCCATCAACCGGGCACATTTCCAAACTTCGGGCTGCTACTGAGAATTTCCTAACAGAAAAACTCAATAACACTTTGCTCGACCCGGGAATCGAACCCGAGACCTCCTGCTCAGCAGTCGCGCTACGGACCACTAAACCAACGAGGGAGTTTTATATCTTAATCTATACTAATATTATAAAGAGGAAAGATTTAAATGTTTGTTTATTTGTTTGCATTGAATAGACTCCGAAACTAATGGACGGATTTGAAAAATTCTGTCACTGTTAGAAAGCTACATTATCCCCGGGTGACATAGGCTATATAACATTACGCTACGACCACTAGGAGCGGAGCATCAATGAAAAATGTTGCAAAAACGGGAAAAAATAATCCTTTTGAGAGCTTCCGTTGCTAGCGCTGCATAAACGATTAAAGTTACGCAAAAATCATATAATATAATTTTATTCTGTTGAATAAGATTTTAACTATATCAATTAATGTTCACCGGTTACAACTTACGTGCATTTTTCGGGATTGTCCGACTAGTTCAAGGCAAGGGCAATCCCGAAAAATGCCATGAGTAATCCCAAAAAATGCCATGAGTAGTAATCGGTGAATTAATTGATATATATATGTCTCACGAGTTTTTATACAAAGGTTAGAGAACTGCCTCGTTGGTCTAGTGGTGCCAAGCCGGGTTTGATTTCCGGGTCGGGCAAAGTGTTATTCAGTTTTTATGTTAGAAAATTCTCAGTAGCGGCCCGGAGTTTGGAATTGTGGCAATAGGCTCACCACCCACCTATTACGTGCAATTTAATAACAGCATTGGTTAAATGTGGGTGTACCACGGTGTACACCTCTGCCTACCCCTTTGAGCAATACAGGCGTGAAGCTATGTTAAATAACTAACATTAAACACTAATATGCACAAAACAAAACCCACTAACAAAAGTCCAGAAAAAATCAATTGCGATCCAAGAGTTAGACAAGTTCATGATTTACGTCACTTCAGTAGAACGGTACACATCTGTTACTTGTGGTCCCGATGTGTTTCGCACACTTTATGATTTAGAAGCTTATTTTTCTTGTTTGTTTGACTACTGGTTCTGAATTTTGAAGCTGTGAGTTTGGGCTCGGTGTTCAGATATTATGGTTAACATTAGAGTTGCATATTTTATTATTTAAAAAAAAAAATTCAAAAAATTCAAAATCGTTTATTGTCCAAAGTAATGTTTTACAGGCTTATATAAAATAAACTATGACACATTTAAACTAAAAAAGAAATGTACAATAGTAGAAATTGTGAGCCCCAAACTAGACAGTGAGTCTGTATCTCAGGGCTCAGGGTCTAGTATTAATTTTACAATTAGACATAAAATAAATCCGTACGTTAGCATTTAAAATAATTGTGTTAAGATATGTAAAATCAAGAATATATAAAAGATAATATAAAAGATAAAAAGAAAACATGGGACCGCGGTTCAGATTATTGTCTCTGCATGTGAATGTGTGTGTGTGTATGTGTGTGTGTGTGGTGTGTGTGTGTGTGTAAGAGTGTGCGTGCGTGTGTGCAATTGTATGACTGCGTGTGTGGTTATCAGACCAGTTGTTCTGTTTCTTCGTATCCCATATTTAGTAACATAGTTTTGACTTTCGTTTTAGTTTTAAAAGCTGAGCAGTCTTTGATATCGCAACGTTTGCTGACTTTATTATAAGTATTTACAAGTGAGTAAGCCGGTGAGCGTCTGGCAAGCAAAGATGTAACCTCCGGAGTCGGTATAATATAAATACTCTTTTTAATTAATTTTCTATAGTCAACTCTGTTCTTAACTGTTCTGTGTGTTTTGATAGAAGCTGATAATATAAATAGTTGTCAAACTCTAAGTACTTGGAATTGGTTATACAGCAGATCTGTTGAAAATCTGAAAGGTTTTTTGAGCGTTACCTTTATTAATGCTCTCTGTGCTCTTTCAGCTTCAATCATATAAGTTTTTCCCGCACTGCCCCAGATACTGATGCAGTATTGTATACACTACAGAAGAGAGAAGTTGTGTGGAAATCGTTTGTCATTGTATGGGTACATGATGCGGAGGAATGAGTATCATGTGACGAGGAAAATTTTGAGTATGAATGTGGATGGCTATAAGAGTAGAGGAAGACCGAGGAAGCGATGGATGGATTGTGTGAAAGTGGATATGGCTGGAAATAGAGTGACTGCTGCTATGACAGTACAACAAATAACTTGGGGCAGGGGGATAACGGTGACAAACAACACTGCAATTATTATAACGCGGTTTACTGCCTATCTATCTACCTGCCTAGCCTTTTCCCAATTACATTGAGGTCGGGTTCCAATCAAGCCGAATGCAGCTTAATACCAGTATTCTACATGAAGTGACTGCCATCTGAACTCCACAACCCAGTTACTGGGTAACACGATATCTCGTGGTATGACTGGATGTCAGATTTTCAGGCCTCTGACTAACCTCGATCGATAGATCTGTGCGGCTGTTACTTAGCCCCTCTACGCTAAACGCGGTTTACAGCCTGTGAACACATTCTTCATGTGAAGAGAGATGCGTTATATAATTCACAAAGAGCTTACTTTGGTACAACTTAAAGTTTGTGGCAAACTAAAAGCTAAAGAGATACAATGCTACCATATAATATATAGCAGGAGTAGCGTGAATATCTTACCGTAATCCATTTTAACTGCACCCGGCGAAAGGATTTGCGTAAAGCCTGCGTCCTACAGTTAAAGCGACGCGATCGTTATAGCGCATTTATCTTACTCGTGATGTTTTCAAGTTGTGAATTTAGAATTAAAGTTGTGGCTGTACGAGTATGTTGCAGAGGCGACGGTTATTTTATCAAATTTCGTTAAAGTATGTGCAGTAGTTTTTGTTTGTTTATAAACTGCATTCAACAATGTTTTTCCAAGCGCTATTTATCTCGCATGATTGATTTTTTGCGTTTATTTTATTATTTTGTTTATTTATTATCTACTATAATGACTGAGAATGATAATGTTTGGTTAATTAGACTGTTTTTTTAACTTTATTATTTCTCTAAATACAATACATGATCACGAAAACTTTCTGATTGAGTCAAATATACGCTTCTTAAAAGGATGAAAAAAAAAAACATCGTGAAGAAGCCAATACTCCTGAGAGATGTTTTCCGTGTAAAACCACATCACATGCCTAGGCACTAGTACTCTAGAGTACTAACTTTAACTCGAGGTTATTCATTAGTTACACCAAAGAAGAAAAATTCACCAATTTCCTTTGTATTGTAATCCCAAGTACATTATTATGAATTACTAGCTTCTGCTCGCGACTTCGTCTGCGTGGACTCAGAATTAGGTCTAACCGGGATAAAAAGTACCCTATGTGTTAATCCAGGTTATAAACTATGTTTGTGTCAAATTTCATCCGAATCTGTACAGTATTTATTGCGTGAAAGCGACAAACATCCATACATACAAACTTTCGCGTTCATTATCGTATATTAGTAGGATTTGGGCCATTCTATTAATTTAATATCTAGAAACTATTACGCCGTTCCGTATTAAGTACTAATAGGTATTAAATCGTCTTTATGGAGATAACAATTTAACGTACAGACTACAGCTAGTTAGGACTTGGTATAATCACAATAGCATATAATAACTATAGCATAGCATCCAGTATGACGTAAACTTGAGCTCTAATACTTGAATAGCTTAATGTTAAACCAATTTATTATAGTCTTCTCCGATTTGATACTTTGGATAATCTTTTGTATGGCCCAATTTGCCTTGAAGATGTGCCTCGATACTTAGATATAACTTAATTTAGTTAAAGTGTCGCCACGTGGAATTGCTTCCGCGGTTGTGTGGAGATTGAAGAAATTACCGAAGACGCGTTTTGCGAGAATTATGTAACATTTTGAGAGATTTTGTAATGGAAATGACTTAAAATTGTGATTAAATCTCATTTCAGATAGGGACACACGTAGCTTCGCCTAGGCTTATTTTTCCCGGAAGGGGATAGCAGACTCATTTTATTTTATTAATATTTTTTAGGTTCTTAAGGATAGATATGTCACAGCACAATTTTGAGCGAATTAGATTCATGCATTTAAATTTATATTGTTATTTTGTAATACACTGCCTCGTTGGTCTAGTGGTCCCAAGCGCGACTGCTGAGCATGAGGTCTCGGGTTTGATTCCCAGGTCGGGCAGTGCTGTTGAGTTTTTCTGTTAGAAAATTCTCAGTAGCAGCCCGGAGTTTGGAATTGTGCCCGGTAGATGGCACCACCAATTGCATGGTACTTAATAACAGCACTGGTGAATAGTGGGTTTGCAACTGTGTAAACCTCTGCCTACCCCTTCGGGGAATACAGGCGTGATACTATGCTTTGTAGTTCAGAATTCCGTGTAATTAACCGAACATTATCAATCTCAGTAATCATAGTAGATCATAATAATATAAACAGAATAATAAAGAACCGCAAAAAAATTAACGGGGGAAGGTACCCCTTTCGGAGAATAAAGGCGTGATACTATGTTATGTTATTTTGTAATAAATGAACAGTTTACTGTTTGGTGAGCCTCACTTAGGCTCGGTTGCACCAATATAACTGTAACTAACGTTAAAGATAAATCTTTGAAAAGCATTGACGCATGCTTAGCGAACTCTAAAGTTATTATATTAAATGGAAAAAGAATACGATCGTGAGCAAGATTCGAACCTGCGCCTCCCGAGTAAATACTCCAGGCGCTCTGACCACTAAGCCGTCTCGACCTCTGCTCACCATCGCGAATTCTTCATCCATATTTTAACACGTCTTTTGGCGACGTCATTGCTATCTATTCAGTCACTATACAGGTGACTGAATCGACACGACTAACTTTGCAGTTTATACAATGTCGTAAAGATGCAATTACCTTAACAATTAAAGATAAATCTTTGAAAACCATTAACGCATGTTTAGCGACCTCTAAAGTTATTATATTAAATGGGCAAAGAATAACTTGTTGTAACTAACGTGTTACATTATTATGCTGACAGGTTTTCTATGTACATTCTGTCAAAATGACACAGTAACATGTTGGTTACGGTTAAAGTTAAGTTGGTTGGTTGTGACTGCCTCGTTGGTCTAGCGGTCGCAAGCGCAGCTGCTGAGCGTGAGGTCTTGGGTTCGATTCCCAGGTTGGGCAAAGTGCTATTAGGTTTTCCTGTTAGGAAATTCTCAGTAGCAGCCCGGAGTCAGGAAGTTGGTGGTGTGACACCCCCGTGCTTCGGAGAGCACGTAAAGCCGTCGGTCCTGCGCCTGATCTCTCTCCGGTCGTGTCGCATTGCCGTCCCATCGGAATATGAAAGTGAAGGAAGAGGGAGTGCACCTGTGTTTGCGCGTACACTTGTGCACTATAATATATCCTGCGTACTTGTCTTATCTCCGTAGAGATAGGCCGCCGTGACCGAAATACGGTCGGAAGGGGTATTATTTTATTAAGTTGGTGCATCTGAACCATAACTTCTAAAGTAGGTAATGAGATAAATCTTTGAAAAGCATTAACGCATGCTTAGCGAACTCGAAAGTTGTATTTTTTAGTGGAAAAAGAATACGGCCGTGAGCAGGATTTCACAAAAAAATATAACTTTAGGGGATGAGATTTAAAAAAAAAAACTTGAGACGTGTCAAGGGACACCCGGATGGAACGAAGTTAAAGAGAAAAAATTTATAAATTAAAATCAAAAATAATAATAATAAAAAATATATATATATTGCTTTCTATAAGAGAGAGAGAGAGACAGACAGAGAGACATGCGCACGCCGCACGGCTTACAATATCTTACTATAGCAAAAGGTGTCGTTACAACTTTTCGTCTTAATTTTTCTATCTAGCCCCCTTTTACAACACGCGATAAGGAACTTCGTTCCAAAAACATAACATTTAACAGCAATTTAAAATCTCGATGCCTGTATTTCCAGCAGTTTCAATATTAGGATATGGACAGCCTAGGTTAGAGTAATATAAGATCTTCTTTCTATCGTATGGTTGATGAACAACCTAGTGTCAGAGTTTAAGCCACCCGTAGGTCTCCGACATGGTTTCACACACCATCGAGAACATCTCTCCGGTGTGCTGGTTTCCTCACGATGTTTTCCTTCACCGTTTTAAGCAAGTGATAATTAATATAAAATACGCACATGACTTCGAAAAGCTAGTGGTGCGTACCTTGGATTCGAACTTGCGACCTTTGACTTGTCAGTCTTACAGTCATACCACTACGCTATCACTGCTTTTATTAATATAAGATAAAGTAAAACCATATTTCAAATAAAAGAAAGAAAAAAATGATTTCACAAAATTATTCTCATTGTAGATATAAAAGTTCTACCAAAAACCTCAAACAATACCCATATTCCTTCACATATGATAAAATAACAAAACCCAGTGTCTACAAAAATAATAAAACGTTATATAAAATATTCTATACGAGTCAAGCGGCGTTTGTTTTGCGTTTCAGACGCGGTGCACGTGAGATTCATGAATTAAATGAAATAATACAAGTTTTATTATGGCTCGCGTGACTGCATGGAACATTCTAGAACGTTAGCCGGTTGTCTAGTGTTTATCATATTGAATGTAGAAGCGAGTTGGTCTAGATGTCTGATTGAGAGTTGGATTAAAGTTATTATAATAAATGGAAAAAGAATACGGTCATGAGCAGGATTCCAACCAGCGCCTCCCAGATATATAGGGACTGAATAGATAGCAATGACGTCGCCAAAAGTCATGTTAAAATATGGATGAAGAATTCGTGATGGTGAGCAGAGGTCGAGATGGCTTAGTGGTCAGAGCGCCTGGAGTATCTATCCAGGAGGTGCAGGTTCGAATCCTGCTCACGACCGTATTCTTTTTCCATTTAATATAATAACTTTAGAGTTCGCTAAGCATGCGTTTATGCTTTTCAAAGATGTATCTGTGTTTGTTAAGGTAATTGCATCTGTACGACATTATATTAACTGCAAAGTTTGTAGTGTCGGTTCGGTCACCTGTATAGGGACTGAATACATAGCAATAACGTTACCAAAAGACGTATTAAAATGTGGAAGAAGAATTCGTGGTAGTGGGCAGAGGTCGAGATGACTTATTGTTCAGAGCGCCTGGAGTATTATTACGGGAGGTGCAAGTTTGAATCCTGCTCGCGACCGTATTCTTTTTCCACAAAAATGTATAACTTTCGCTGTTCTGTATCTGTATCTAACAAAGGGTTAGAATATTTCGTTGTTTTGCTGAAGCCACTGCTTAGCCTAGGTTCTTAGCTAACCGGGTACTAGGCAGAGATGTGCACAGCTATAATATGTGGTTTCCCTACTGGCATATACTCTTATAATTTTATAAGAGAAACACTCAATAACAATTGCTCGACCCGTAACTCGAACACATTACCTCTCACTCAGTAGCAGCGCTTGTGGTCACGTGACCAACGAGGCAGTTAATACAATATATAATTTACAAAGTTTATATATTCGATATAGCTGGAAGCCATTATTTATTGCTAAAATCATAATTCTCTGACTTTTAAAACCACTTATCTTGGCTTGGTTGGTCTAGTGGTCCAAAGTGCGACAGCTGAGCATGAGGTGTTGAGATCGATTCACAGATCGGGCAAAGTGCAATTGAGATTTTCTGTTAAGAAATTCTCAGTAGCAGCCCGGAGTTTAGGACTGTACTCAGTACAGGGCAATAGGCCGACAAACTATTACATGGGACTTAATAATAGTGTTGGGGAAATGTGGGTGTACAACTGTATACACCTCTGCCTACCCGTTGGGGGAATACAAGCGTGATGATAAACAAAAACCACTTATCAAACCCAAGCTGAAAATAACCTCCGTTATCCAAGAAAGCCACATACTTCAAAGTCATCACTCAATATCTTTACAAAAACGTTAATAAAATAATGTGATGAGGTTCTCCAAAACAATAGGCCATTAAATTTACATTAATCATGGCTTGGATTGAAAGTTTTGGGAAAGTGTGCCAAGTTAGTGAACAGTTCATACTTGCCGCGGTAGGTACTTGGCTGGTTTATATTTTGTTACTATCTGTGCCCTACTTTTTATCGTTTTGCTCGTCTCCTGATGGTTGTAGCGTGATGTTTAATAACCTATAACCTTCCTCATGAATTGGGTGGATAGGATAGGAAAGGATAAAAAAAATTTTTTTCAGATCCAACTTGTAGTTCCTGAGATTATCGTGGTCAAACAAACTCTCTAGGTTTATTCTATTATTTAATATATTATATATATTAGCTGTGCCCCGCAAACATTAATCTGTCATATAAATTTTCTGGATAGGGCCACCCTTATCACCTAGGGGTATAACAAATTGCCTACGACCTATTCTCAGACCTACCAAAATACCTACACAAAAAATGACATAAAAATCGGTCAAATCGTTTCGGAGGAATTTGATAACAAACTGTGAGACGAGATTTTTATATGTTATATATTATTTAATTACTTCTGTTGTGTCCTTAATCTGTGTTTGTTTTCGCGAAATACTGGTTATTTTTCGTAGAAGTGATATAAATACGAAGGCATAAATAATAATTCCCTAGGCTTTTTCCAACTATGTTGAGGTTAGCTTCCAGTCAAACCGGATGCGGCTTAATACCAATATTTTATATGGAGGGACTGCCTATCCACTTTCTGCAACTCAGCTACTGCATAACATGATATCTCAAGATAATATTGGCTGTCAGACTTGGAGATTATCCGTAAGGACGGTCATATAACTTCGTTCGACAACCAGAACCGACGGTCTAACGTGGGGCAGATCGATATAAAGTGATCACAGATTAGTAATACATAACATAATATAGCATCACGCTTGTATTCCCCGAAGGGGTAGGCAGAGGTGTACACAATTGTACACCCACATTTCACCAATGCTGTTATTAAGTCCCATGTAATAGGTGGTGAGCCTATTGCCATCAACCGGACACAATTCCAAACTCCGGGCTGTTACTGAGAATTTCCTAACAGAAAAACTCAATAAAACTTTGACCGACCCGGGAATCGAACCCAAGACCTCCTGCTCAGCCGTCGCGCTTGGGACCACTAGACCAATTAGGCAGTAGTAATATATGGGAAGTGATATTCAACAATCTCACACTCAACCTATGTGACTGCTACATAAAAATAGCAAGCAATAATATGCAAGTTTAAAAGCAGGTAATAACTTATACCAATACATAATATGGAAGTGTCTGTCTGAGATTTGAAGTCAAAATTTTTACCTAATCACGACTGACTGTTTATAGAATTTTTGTTAGTCTGTCAGTTTGAAAGCCTATCTTAAATAGGTTCTGAAGCGGCACAACGGATTAAAATGAACATTCAAGGGATTAAAAGAGGAATTGTAACTTAAATTTTAGTGTGATTTATTCAAGTAAACGTAGAATGAAGTCACATGCACAGCTAAATAATAATAAAAAATAAACTGCTTCATAACCCTTCGAATTCTGAGTAAAAAATTAACGAATATGAATGAACATTCATAATGTTTACAAATAGAATTCAGAATGAACATGTCGTACTACCTGTCTGGCGAGAGTGAAAGGGGACTCGACTCGTTCACTATAAACAGCTGATTCAGAGTGACCTTTCAGTTTTCATTCGAAATGAGATGAAATTATTTCTTGTTGAAGGGAGATTACTATAGTTTGTTTATTAATTTTTTTTCTAATAAATTAATGGTGATATGGTGATACATATTTTGTATTAACATGTTGACTGTTAAGTGATGGATTGTGTCTGCTTTACGGATACATACAAAAATTAACTCACGCCTTTTTTCTATGAGGGTAGGCAGACTACAGCACGCCACCGGCTACGATGGCTTCACGGATATATAAAGTTTTCGGTAATACAGTTTGAATCGCGAAATGTTACAGTTTGAATGGAGAAATTGCCTTCTTATAAGTTATAGGGCTTCGTTAGAATTTGGAACTAGTTGGGTTATACATTTTTGTGGAAAGAGAACCTACGTCTCCCAGATAATACTCCAGGCGCTTTGACCACTAAGCCATTTCGACCTCTGCTCACTTCTCCGAATTATTCTACCACATTTTTAATACGTCTTTTGCTATCTGTTCGCTCCTATACAGGTGACTGAACCGACACGCCCAACTTTGAAGTTAATACAACGTCGTACAGATGCGATTATCTTAATAAATACAGGTAAATCTTTCAAACGCTTTAACGTATGCGTAGCGAATTCTGAAGTTATATTATTTTTCATGTTTCAGTCTTTTATATTATTTTGGAGTAATCATTCAAAATACTCATATTGGATTCCACGTGGATTCTTCAATTTATTTTGTCTTTGGCCCCGGCAACCTAACCTCAAACCATGCGGCGTGGCAAGTCGGTAATCTTTTATATTTACTTTAGTATCAAAACTAAAGACGCAATAATGACAATAGCGTTTAATTAATGACTATCTATATAATGTTGCACCAATTTAAATTTAACTTATTTTTAAGTAAAAGCAATCTTACGGAATTATATTTTTTGGCAATTGGATATTTCCAAACCGGTAGATTAAAGGCTCCAATCTCTACGCACATTAGCTACCAGGTAAATTTTTTTGCTTAATTGGTAACTCCATGCGCCCGAGACATTTAATTGTATAATATAAATTGTATTGTACCCTTTGTAACCAGATTTCCTCACAATGTCTTCCGTCACCGTATCACTGAATATCTTAGAATGTCATTGTGGAATGTCAAGTATTGGTAAACACCAGATTTGAACCCACAACTGTGGCCCAAGAGGCTCGTAACAAGCGACACTAAACTGCGTAAACTTTTCTATTTAAAGTGTGATATTTTAATTTTCTAGGTTACGTCTTTCAGACCCAGACAAACCTAAATCCACAAAAACCTATCTGTGGCGAATGCCTACTTTTCCCAAATACCTAGGCTAGGTTCCGACAAATGTTTGCTCGTGTAAGAAGAGCCGTGTGATTGATCGTGGTCCCTCTTACCCGGTCCGGTTATCGATGTATTCCGGTTATTGGGGATTAGGGTTACAGCTGGCTTCCCGCTAAATTTCTAGCGTTTTAGGTCAATTGATATTATTGGTAGTTTAGGTAGGTTTGGGGAAATGAGGGGTGAAAGATAGATAGATGGACACCTACGAAGCTGCGTGCCATATATGGGACTGATGAGTTCTTTCTAGATAATTTTGTACATTGCGATTTATATTTATAAAATGCTAACGTTATTTGGAAACTGTTGTATTACCTACATATTTTATAGGATGGTCCATTCCGTTTGTCTCCTTAATAAAATGAATCATATTAGTAGGTATCAATTATTAAAATTATCAAAACTAAATATGAAAATTGCTGTTTTTGCATAAACGGTATTTATTCAGTAAATTATAAAAAAATACATATGAATAAACGTTCTTCAATAATATATAAAAAGAAATAAAAAAAGATTAAATAGTCTTGGAAATTTATTCGCTCGATTGACACTGGGAATATTTCAGCTAGTACTTTTGAATGCATAATTGACTTGAAAATAATATAATAAACAGGACTCTTTTAAGCAAATATGCTTTAACATTAAGCTACGAGTATGTGTCAAAATCAAAATCAAAATTTCTTTATTTAAATTAGGCTTTTGTGTATAATTAAGCTGTTAAGGATTCGTACGGATTGTAGGCCGTATATGTTATTATAGCCCGGTTAGTGGAGTGTTATATTAGGATAACATCAGAACCTGGCACATAGATAACATTTGGTATGGCATAGCTAGATAAAAGGAGACCGTATCGGTAGCAGTTACCATCAACAACAGCATTCCCAAAGAGGGTTGACGTCAGGCAGGCAGCCGGTAAAAACATAGCCAAAACTTTAGCAGCATGCCAGATATAAGTATGCTGCGCCGACCCCAAATAAATTGGGATAAGGGCAGGGGGATGATGATAAAATTAGGCTAAAAATTTTGAACGTCAAACATTAAGACAGCCCCCAAAAAAGCCCACCCTTCACCACTTCCTAGTGTTTTAGCTGTCTAGTGTGTCTTCCTAGTGCTTAGCTGCTTTAACTGTCTTCCAAGTATGATGTAAGTAGTTCAATAAATTTTATGATTACGAATTATTTTTACGCGATTGATTGACAATGTGATTTGATTGCAACTGAAATAATATTAAGGAGTAACCTTACTAGTTTAGGTTATATGTAATCTGGTAGACAATAAAATACTAGTTCAGTCTGGGAACTGTACTATCGACACGCGTCATCGAAGCCTATCTTGATTACGTCAATCGTGTTGTCGAATCCCTATTTTTGAAAGCAGACAAAATCAACATAGAACTGACCCTAAAAATAGTATTTAATTTTTAACCCAACAATATGTTCAGCGTGAAATTTAACTTCCTCGTTGGTCTAGTGGTCCCAAGCGCGACTGCTGAGCATGAGGTCTTGGGTTCGATTCCCAGGTCGGGCAAAGTGTTATTGGGTTTTTAGGTAAGGAAATTCTCAGTAGCAGCTCGGAGTTTGGAATTGTGCCCGGTAGATGGCAATAGGCTCACCACCTATTACATGGGACTTAATAACAGCTTTGGTGAAATGTGGGTGTACAATTGTGTATACCTGTGCCAACCCCTTTGGGGAATACAGGCGTGACGCTATGTGAAATTTAATAAAAAAAAGTTGCAAGTAAAACAGGTGGCCATGTTGAAACAAGTCAACTCGGTTTAATTTCCGGTCTGTTGCCATGGCGACGGATCCAATAGCACCGTTTCCGCTTTTTTGCTCAAACCAATTTAATTGCACTCGCTATCCGTTGAGAATTACTTTTATTATGACGTGAAATAGATTTTCCGAGGATTTTATTGCAGTTTGTGTATGGAAAGGATATTGTGATGTTAAATTCGTAGAATTCGGAATGTTTTTGTTAGACAACTGCAGTTTAAACATGGAAATAGACAGTTTAATTTAACTACCACTTGTGTCGGAGAATATAGTTTCTGTTATCTGATAATAAAACAACTTTATTGTTGTTGTTCCGTGGTTGTTCATCAACCACGTGATAAGAAGCAGAAGTAGGTATATCTAATATATAAAATTCTCGTGTCACAGTTTTCGTTGCCATACTCCTCCGAAACGGCTTGACCGATTTTGATGAAATTTTTTGTGCTTATCCGGTATCTATGAGAATCGGCCAACATCTATTTTTCATCCCCCTAAATGTTAGGGGTAGTCCACCCCTAATTTTTTTATTTATATGGCAAAACAACGTTTGCCGGGTCAGCTAGTCTCTGTATAATTCTTCATTAAACACATGCAGTTCCAGTTAATTCTACTCTACTAAGGCTCAAAAGCACAAACTTAACGATAACCTTATTATAATAACTTTAGAGTTCGCTAAGCATGCATTAATGCTTTTCAAAGATTTATCTTGAATTGTTAAGGTAATTGCATTCTTTACGACATTGTATTAACTGCAAAGTTAGTCGTGTCGGTTCGGTCACTTGTATAGGGACTGAGTTGATGGCAATGACGTCGCCATAAGACGTGTTAAAATATGGAAGACGAATTCGCGTTGGTGAGCAGAGGTCGAGATGGCTTAGTGGTCAGAGCGCCTGGAGTATTTATCCGGGAGGCGCAGGTTCGAATCCTGTTCGCCAACGTATTCTTAATAACTTTAACTATTACTGTAACCAACATGTTACTGTGTCATTTTGACAGGATTTACATAAAAAAGCTGTCAAAATAATAAATTAACACGTCGGTTATTGTTAAAGTTATGTTGGTGGAATCGAGCCTAATAAAAACCTCACTAATTACCCAACACCCATTACGACTGTAATCCCAATGTAGGAGTATGCAGAACTTCAGCACTTCACAGTAATACATCAACGTCATATGCACTATAATGTGGTCCGTAATGGCGCTTGACCCTGCCCATAGTACTGGGAAGTTGTTCCAACTTTGTGCCCCGTGCTTCTATGAATGGACGCCTTTGTGATAAGGATGTAGTTTCTTTCACGCATTTGTTGGTTAGTATTGACTACTACGATGGTATGAAAAAAAGAAAGAAGAACTGTTAAGCGTGACTTAAGATTGGCTTCTGTGCGGGTTCCGGTTCTATTCTCATAAAAAAACAGCCCATAACTGTCCCACTGCAGGGCAATGGCCTCTTCTCATACAGAGACGGCACGAGCGTAATCACCACGCTATTCTCCTATGGAACAATTATTGTGGTATATGTTCATGTGATATTTGTGTCGGATTGAACGCACTCTATACTAATTATACAAGAAAAATTGCTAATAAGGGGAAAGTTTTATATTAATTTAAAAAAATACACTGAGTTATATAAAATTAACTAATTTTAATACATAATAAATCTGTTGGCTCGCTAATTATCAGACACAATATATTTTTATTGTTATGCAGTATAATTTTGTACTTCTCCCATTCGAAGAGAAAATAAGATTAATCAATACATTTTTAAACGTCATTAAAGATTGAAGAAGAAGATTGTTATTGCAATTTTTTGTAAGGGAATTCTTAGTAGCAGCTCGGAGTTTGGAATTATGCCCCAATAGACTGACCATCATAGATACAATTTAAAAATTTAATCGGTGGATTATTAATATACAACAGCAATCCTTCGCTCCCTCAGGCGTGATGACATTTTATGTTTTTGAATTTTAAAATGGTAACACAAAACAAAATAGAATAATTCACTACAGCCGGAAGCGTAAAACAACCCAAGCCCTAAGATTTAACGTTCCCAGTGTTAATAGTTCCGGCAATAAAACGGGAAATGTTTACTGACACTTAATTATATGTCTCGAACTTGTGCAAGTAAACACTTAAACAGCGGAGGCCCTTTGAAGTTTAAAACTTTTGAATTCGGCCTCGGCCTTAGGGTCCTCAGGCCGAATTCAGAATTGGTGGAAGGAATTGTAATTTGTCATTTGTAATTTTGTTTAATTCAATTCTGTTAATGTTTGTAGTTTGTACTTGAGTTTATTTTGTTTACTGAATTTGGCTAAAATATGTGTTCCTATAATATTTTTATAATATTTTGTAATTAAAAACGTAGCATCACGCCTGTTTTCCCCGAAGGGGTAGGCAGAGGTGTACATAGTCGTACACTCACATTTCACCAATGCTGTTATTAAGTTCCATGTAATAGGTGGTGAGCCTATTGCCATCTACCGGGCACAATTCCAAATTCCGGGCTGCTAATGAGAATTTCGTAACAGAAAAACCCAATAACACTTTGCCTGACCAGGGAATCGAACCCAAAACCTCATGCTCAGCAGTCGCGCTTGAGACCACCAGACCAACGAAGCAGTTTTGTAATTATGTGCGTATTCAAAATTATCATTTGCTTAAAACTATAAACGAAAACATTTTGAGGAAATCGGCACACTTGAGAGATGTTCTCCATGGTGTGGGAGGCCTATGGGTGGTTTAAACTCTGACACTATAAGAGGAAAAGAAAAATACACATTTTCCTGAATATATTTGCCAATCACGATGACAATAGGAGTTCTCCGTGTCTGTTGCAGCACGAGGAAGCCAATATTCGGCAGAGGAGGTTCCAGCCCAATATAATCTATTTAAATAGCTGTAGTAGGAGGCAGCATCTAAATTGCAATCACAAAGGCAGGGTTGTAAAGCAAAGTAATTATGGCAGTATACGTCCAGGGTCATTTATTATGGCCATATACGTGAGAGGCCAATCTTCAGTGGACATTTACAGGTTATTATAGTGGGTCGTTTGGAAGTGGTATATGATAACTTATTGGTTAGGTGCTTAAGTAACCGTTTCGAATGTGTTAATGCTTTTTAAAAGGAAAGCAATATTTTGAATAATATAAGCAGCCAAATACAGTGATATATTTGATTCGAAAGCAAACTGTCTCGTTGGTCTCACTAGACATTCTCTCATGTCTTGAGTTCGATTCTCAGGTCGGGCAAAGTGCTACTGGGTTTTTATGTAAGGAAATTCTCAGTAGCAGCCCGGAGTTTGGAATTATGGCCGGTAGATGACAATGACCCTATTGCTCTTACTACATGGGATTTAATACCAGCATTGGTGAAACGTGAGTGTTTGAATGAATTTTGTTTGAATTTAAAATTCCCATAAATATTGGTCTTGAAGGTTGTGACGTAATATTATTGAAGATTCTAATTAGAAAATGTTAACTGCGTAGTTATCTCAATAGGCTGTCATTGAATGAACCGAGGCGTGAAAGTAGTAGGTTAAAAAAATCATAAAAATAGTTTCCGCTATCCATCGGCGTTTATTTAGGCATATCTATAATCTTGGGCCTAGCCAGGAGGGGTTTGGGGTTCAACCTCCCCCCCCCTTTGCAAGACTAGAAGGAAATTAGTAAAAAAAAATAAACCTGTTCCACATGTGTCCCCCTGAAACAAAACTTCAGGCTATAGCCTTGTCTATAATTAAGAAAATCTTATACAAAATTAAGTACATAATGACATTTTAACTACCAGCTTTTGACATCAATACAAAATCGATTAAACGAGGCACTTAAATCAAGTTTCAATCACTAAAAAAACGTTCATTAACTACTATCGATTATTACGGTCAATAATCGAATGGTACTTATGTTCTGCGACTTGATTCAGCAACGTTTTTTTGCAGTTCAATCAAGGAATTTTCAACCTTAATTCGTGTGAAGTAGAGTTTTTAATGGTTTGAACTCTGATTTGATCAGTGGCGTATTATGTTGGCGGTTCGTAAATGGGTCGCACAATCGATATTCATGTAATCGGCTACTCGTTCCCGCCTCAGATCCCGTAATATCCGATTGTCGACAAATATCGAGTCGTGTGGCAGTTAATAGTGCGGTGAGTTTATCGACACGATCTTGGTTCGAATGTTATGAATTAAATAGTTCTGGTTTATAAAATTGGTTTTCATTTTGAAAGGTCTGTACAGTGGTTTTTTGTGTGTAATCAGCTCATATCATTTGAAATCACAAGCATTGATTACCAGACTAGCTTACAGCGGGTTAGCAGTATAGACCACTAAGTCTTGATTTTTTCACGATATTTTCCTTCTCCGTATGTCTGTGATGTTTTAGAATGAGTAAAGTCATATGTACTTTACGTGTCGCATTGAAAAGTCACACGGTCAGGAGGTGGGCTGGACTGCTCGACTTCAACGAAATTAACTATGATTTTTTATACACGTTAAGGCCGTGTAATGCCTATATTTAGTCATTTGTAAATTATTGCTAATATACAACGTGTAAT
Organism: Xylocampa areola; assembly: GCA_935421205.1. NCBI lineage: Eukaryota > Metazoa > Arthropoda > Insecta > Lepidoptera > Noctuidae > Xylocampa > Xylocampa areola. The sequence continues at coordinate 17,449,257 of OW285210.1, read as the reverse complement.
AAAATTTTGTAGTCATATGTATGATGTACTGTATATGAACAACTTTTACTATAGAACTAACGTCGAAAGCAATAAAAGAAATCTGCTGGTCCATACATTTTGATCCAGTAGGTCCATTTCTATGGAGTAGCTGTTTTTCTTCCGCTTTCGAAGTTGGTTTCGCAGTAAAAGTTGTTCCTATACGTCTGTACATTGACCCCTTAAAATATGACCACGGAGTTCTATTACACCTTGTATATTGAAATGTTTCCTTAAGATGAAAAGCGAGGATAATTTTAACACATCATTTTCGCTTTATCTATCTGTTATATTATTAGATTCGGTTCATGCATACTTATCGGTTTAGTTTACTCGAGGCCTGCACTTTTTTGAGAAGTTACTTCTTGTAATTAGTGAGTATGGGATGCATGTTGTTTTTTACACATAATTATTGAAATATGACGGGACTTAATAGCGCTAAAAAGTTGCATTGACCGTGGACACGAAAAGACAGTTTTTCTTACACAATCACGCAAAAATTGTTGATCGAATTTTTAAGACATTTGGGTTAAAATTAATTGAGGTCCTTTAATAGAAAGTATGTATGGTTTTATCCCGAGCAGCTTCTGCAAGAAAAGGGAACTTTACAAACAGTAGTTACCACAAGAAATTACATCCGTTGAGGCTTAGCAAACTACACAACTACCCGCAAACTACTTAAATGTCAATTAATTGCCTCAAATTACGTTTTCAATAGTTTTGGAACTGTGTAAACTTGGCATAATCAAGCAGCAATTAATATTTAACGGTTTAAAGGCTAATTGCCTTTAGTTGGTACAGTCGGCAATAGAGATTAATATTTTATTTACTAGCTTCTGCTCGCAACTTCGTCTGCATGGACTGCAGAATTGGAATAAGCCAGGATGAAAAGGATCCTATGTAAAATTTCCTAACAGAAAAACTCAATAAAACATTGCGTGACCCGGGAATCGAACTAGAACTTCTCACTAAGCAATTCAAATGCTCAACGACGCGGTTGTGTTAATATTTAAATGTCATTCCTAAATTAATTACAAAAGCTTTTTCTAACGTTTATTAATTAATTATGTTGCTGACTGTACAAGCAAGTCTTTCCATTGAAGGGGTAACAGATTTTGTGTTTACAATCTTTCATTAGTGGGGATTGCTGATTGTATGTGTGTTTGTTTATCTTAATTTGATGTGCATATGTTTAAATATATCTATAGTGTACATGAAGGAAGATATTTATGTTAATAACTGAAAACAAAAGTCGTACTTGGTACCGAACCTGCAACTGCCTCGTTGGTTTAGTGGTCCCGCGCGATTGCCGAGCATGAGGTCTCGGGTCGGCCAAAGTGTTGTTGAGATTTTCTTTCAGGAAATTCTCAGTTGGGTCCCGGAGCTTGGAATGGTGCTTGGTAGATGGCAATGGGCTTACCATCTAGAGACTGGCAATAGGGTCATCACATATAACATGGTACTTCAAACAGCATTAGAGAAATGTGGGTGTAAAAATGTGTACACCCCTGCTTTCCCTTTGGAGAATACAGGTGCGATGCTATGAAAACCAACACTACACTAGACATGCTAGAATTTGGATGCGCAGTAAAAGTATATTATGTTATAATAAATCTTATTCTTCTTGTCCTGTAGTTGACGAATAACCTACGAGTAGTGTCAGAGTTTAAACTACCCGTAGGCCTCTAACATAGCTTAACACACTATCGAAAACATTTCTCAAGTGTGCTGGTTTCCCAAGAATTTTCCTGCAATATTTTGAGCAAGTGATCATTAAAGTTACAATATTAAATGGAAAAAGAATACGGTCGCGAACAGGATTCGAACCTGCGACTCTCGGCTAAATACTCCAGGCGCTCTGACCACTAAGCCATCTCGACCGAGTTTCGATTCACAATGCGACATTCGCGGTGGTGAGCAGAGGCCGAGTTTCGATTCACAATCCGACATTCGCGGTGGTGAGCAGAGGTCGAGATGGCTTAGTGGTCAGAGCGCCTGGAGTATTTATCCGGGAGGCGCAGGTTCGAATCCTGTTCGCGACCGTATTCTTTTTCCATTTAATATTGTAACTTTAGAGTTCGCTAAGCATGCGTTAATGCTTTTCAAAGGTTTATTTTGAAGTGATAATTAATTCGCAGTATAATTATAATCACCAAGCCAGTGCCTTCGGTTTTCACCTACGACCTTTGACATGTCATTCCAACAGTTTTTAGCACTAACACTAATACTACAAAAAAGTCATCATCCCCCCCTTATCTCAATTTATTTGGGGTTGGCGCAGCATGGATTCTTCTACCAGTTTGTTTTTGAAAATAACACGCTGCTAAAGTTTTGGTTATGTTTATGACCGGCCTCGTTCCTCATTAAGAATGCTGTTGTTATGGTAACCGTCACCGATACGGTCTCCTTCTATCTAGCTATGTCCCACCCAATATTATCCATGCGCCAGGTTCTGATGTTATCCTACTATTACACTCCACTAACTGGGCGAAATACTACAAAGTAAATAAATAAAAAACTCCACATTTTATTTCTCAAATAAGTGTAGGAAACTAAGTCAAAATTGTTATTTATACCACAAAAGAAGGGAAACATTTACGTCGGAAAACTCCTAACAGAAACACGATACTTTTCGAATTTCACTCAAAAATATCACCATGAGAGACATATCAATATAAAAATGAAAATACCACAGATATAGATACATTGAACTAGATGTCGCAAGTGTAGGTACGTTCTGGGGTCGCGGTGAATGCAGCTGCGAGCCCGGGACTCCGGTAAAGGTTAGTGGAGGTTCGTGTGGTTTTTAATCGGTAGGAGTCTGGCACCGAGGATATGATGAATTTTCCATGCGTAATAAAAGTGTAGGTAGGTACTTTGTCATATATATTTGTACTTTCTTAGTAATTCCAAGACATCACAGACATACAGTGAAGGAAACCTGGACTTAAAGGTCTAAAATCACCAGCCCGTTTGTGCTGAGTTGCGCACCCTTAAAATGGAATCCCTACACATGGCCCCTGGGTGGTGCTGCACAGGCAACACAACTCTGGTGGGAGGCTTCGGCCGTGGCTGGTTACCACACATCGGACGAAGCCATGCCATGAACAACCTAGTCGTGTTAACCAGTGCAACCGTTGTGGGAGACGTGTCTGCATACTTGCATTAACTCCCAAACTATCGTTCTCCCTAAATCTAACCACTCTACTTAGAGTGTATAGATTTCTTCAGGATCTACGTGCTCCATCCTCGGCCGCACCGTCGCTTACCATCAGGCGAGTTAGTCGCCCAACGTAGAACAATTTCTGATCAAAAAAATGTGTGGTGTTCAATGCTCGTGCCTTCTCTGTATGGGAAGAGGCCCTTGCCCAGCAGTGGGACAGTTATGGGCTGGTTATGTATGTAGAATTTAATGTAAGTACACAAACTGACACGTTTGGTGTCATACAATTTGACTTACCTGCTAACGTATCCAGTTAAATACATTTCTGTGGAAAATACGCGGCCAAAATGAAAAATACTTTATCATTACATTACATCGGGCCTTCAGGTCGTTGTATAGTATTTTTATTCGCTCACATAAAATCACCTTATATTTTTATTGGATCATTTCACTGGCTCTGCTAGGGCGATGATGTAATATATATTTACTCCGGTAAATGTATTTGTATGGTATATTAACCCTTTTTCGCTGTGAAAACAATGATTCGGAAAAGGGGTGGGAATAAAATGATTCGTAATAAAAAATAATGGCCGCGTGTTTTTGACAGTTAGGTGGTGCGCGGCTCATATGCCACATATCTGCGCAGCTGGGTTCCGAACCACATTATTTTGTATTTGTAAAACTACGAACAGAAATTTTATTATTATTTATATAGTGTTAGAGTTGTAAAGTGACCGTCACATTGAATGTGCCTGACGAATGTGACTGAGAACTTTGGACATTTTCTCTATTTGACCGGTCACATTTGTCATTATGGACAAATGGACTATAAATGTTACTAAGACAAAAAATTTACCTTATTGGAGTATTAATAACCAGCACTCGTGTATGAGCAGATGTCTGAACGTGGAGGAAACACAAGAAGTGTGTAAGAATCTTCGTAGAGTCTATAGTTTCTGCATATCCCCATATGCATGTATTATTAAAAAAAAACAAGTTGATTAAAAATTAAGTAATAATATATGACCTTCATGACAATAAATAACCATTGTGACCGCGCATATATTATAAATGACGGACTCATATAGCATATGACCGTCACTTTACAACTCTATAATTTGATAATTTATTGTTTCTTATAAGGACTAGATAACAAGATACAATTAGCGCAGTAGTGCATATATTAATCTATATAGTGTATTATTTTGGCTCAGCTTTTAGTCGCGCTGTAGGCGTAACGTTTGTAGCTGAAAACGTCATGAGCTGACGTCAGGCTCAGAGGTTAAGTTTTTACTTGATTTGTTTGTCGACACATACCCGTCATTTCGGTACCAACCTCAACTTAACTAAACCCTAAACCGAAATAATTATCTAATGTCACTACAACAATCCGAACTTGCTATCCAATTACTAAAATGCTAAATAACTAGATGGCCCAAAAAGCTCTCTGAAAATTTCATCTAAGATATACCAAAAATATTGAAAGACGAACTTAACAAGTCTCGAAAATCTATACCAGCACCCTTAAAAACGCATCGGAATTCAAGAAAAACCGTGTCCTATAAATGTTTACACAATTAACCCTAATTATGAGGGGGTGGGGTGACGTTGACGTCGACGTCGGCACTTTACGACGTCGTTAGCGTTACATCTGACGCGCAGCTCTTAGAGCTATGACAATAAAAGTCCGAATGAACTCTTTGGGCACCCGGGGTTGGAGTATTAGGTGCGGGCAGGGTGATAAGCGGAAGCGGGTTAGGATAAATTGAATTGTTGTTTTTTGTATGGGCGTTGTTTTGGTTTGGTTTGGTTCTAAGAGCCGTTGAAGTAATGCTCGTGGGTTTTGCGCTGAATCGGTGGTTTTAACGGCATCGTCTTATTTGTATACTTTAGGTACTAATAACCTAGACTGAGTACACTGAATATCAAGTTGTTATTAATTAAGGCTCTATTGTCAAAAAATAAACATGAAACCATTTTATTTTAATGAGTATTTTTATATAGCATCACGCCTGTATTCCCCGAAGGGGTATGCAAAGGTGTACACAATTGTACACACACATTTTTTCTTTTCTTTTATTTATCCCATGTCGTGTGGCGGTGGCGAGCTTATTGCCATCTACCACACGGTTTCCAACTCCGGGCTACAACAATTGCAATTTTTTTTAAAACCTGGTGACAACTAAACCCCAATAACACTTTGCCCGACCTGCCAATCGAACCCAAGACCTCCTTCAACGAAGCAGTGTTCTGAAATTACTTATATCATCAAGAGAGACTAGATAGTCTCTCTAATTGATTCGGCCAACGTAATACGCTCGCTCATGCGCTAAACCCTAACCCATATCGGTTATTGACGGGAGAGAGCGAATCCCTTGGGCCTGTATTCTAATGACCGCACCCTAATTTTCATTTATTAAAATTTTCGCCTAAAAATTTGTTTTTGTAATATACCACTAATGTTAATTATTGTTCTTTTTTGTTCTTTGATGACGTTAATGTTGATAAGGTTTTTGTGATCTTTGTAAAAGTTATGCTAATGGTTTTCTAAAAGCAATTATTACTTTCTCTTTGATTACAAATTTTTATATCATTATTTTTTCTTTTATCTTTGTCTTTTCATAGTAGATAAGTGTTTTTGAGAAAAAAAAAAAAGAATAGAGCGTAAACATAATTTAAAGTGAATTTGATAATTAAATATTTCATAAATTCTAAAATGCTACTGATAAGCTAGTTTCTTTTATGGCCACTAGTCCAGCTGTATTTTTTTTTCTTATTCATTTTTCATAATGTTTTTGTAAAGTTTTGTTTTAACTACTTACTGGTTTATGTATTTACAACAGAATGACATCATAAACCCGAGCTGCTTGTTTATGATACATAGTATGCCATCTGTATTTTTATATGGGAGGCAAAGATTGTATCATTGCATTTTGATAATGCCGCTACTAAATCTCATGAAATGAGTCTTTTGCCATCTACTCCGGAAAGATGCTGTGAATTTCTTATAAAAACAAAATCTTAATAACAAATTCATCAATACGGGTATCGAACGCAGGACCTCACGCTCAACAGCCGCGCTTTTGTCCATTAAAAGCAGTATTAATTCATGCTCAGAAATATTATATTATACATTTATTTTATTTCATTAGTCTTTTTATATTAACTAGGCTTTATAGATACATTCCTTGATTTAGATAATTAATTTATCAAATTATCAGTGGTAAAGTTCATAAAATTCCACCACTTTAGCAAATATCAAGGGATAAAGCATAAAGGGACCTCAGTATTGGGGTCCCTTTATGTATATAGCTTTATATACTATCACTTTTTATTGTAATTGCTGTTATCTCTAACAACGCAGACGCGTCATAACGTTGATTGTACGAAACACTGGAAAATTAAAAGTTGGATACTTTTGCAAAAGTTATGCTCAAATATTAGAAGTACTAGTTTTAATTTTTTAGTATATTAATATATTCTATTTTCTGGCCCAGATATTAACCAACATCCTGCCAAGTCATCATCATCATCCAGCTTTTATCCCAATTTATTTGGGGTCGGCGCAGCATACCTATAACATGCTACTAAAGTTTTGGCTATGTTTTATGACCGGCCGCCTGCCTGACGACAACCCTCTTTGGGAATGCTGTTGTTGGTGGTAACCGCAACCGATACGGTCTCCTTCTATTTAGCTATAACATAGCATCACGCCTGTATTCCCCGAAGGGGTAGGCAGAGGTGTACACAATTGTACACCCACATTTCACCAATGCTGTTATTAAGTCCCATGTAATAGGTGGTGAGCCTATTGCTATGCCATACCAAATGTTATCCATGCGCCAGGTTCTGATGTTATCCTAATATCACACTCCCCTAACCGGGCTAACATCCTGCCAAGTATACAAATTTAATTACAGACTTTTTTCTGATTTAAAACTTAACATATTTTTTGTTCAATTGTATAACTAATTCAGTTAATAAAGTTAGAAATTTTGAGAATGTAGGCTTACACAAATGTCGTACAAATATACGACAAAGTGAGTTCTTTGTCTCTTGTTAGATACGTAACAAACAATTCAATCAAAACTTTGCCACACCCCAAACGAAAGAAATTTACTCCAATCAAATATAGGCATAACGAGTACGAACATAAAGTACGCAATACGCATATGAATGAGATGTTTAAACAAACTCATGTAAATTATTATCATTCAAACGTTCACCTGTTTACCTTAATTTGGGGTGATACAAAGTGAATTTGGGGCAAAAATATGTACATGCCCATATTTGTTCGGGAATATTATTATTTCTTTTTCTATAAAACATTTGTGCGACCGATATTTTGTTTGATGGGAAACTGGGCAGATGTTACCAAAGGAAATTCATTTTATTATTTATTAGTTGACCGGCCCTCTAAATATACATATGATTTAGTTGTTGTGGTTTGTGGAAAAAAAGGCAAGCTGGAACTGCAATGTTGGATTACTGAAAGAATAGAGACTACTCCTTTCACTCGGAAACAAACTTCACCGAGTGTATCGCGTAAATTTCTTATGAATGTAAAACTTATTTGACATATTACATAACATAGTATTCCCCGAAGGGGTAGGCAGAAGTGTACACAATTGTACACCCACATTTCACCAATGCTGTTATTAAGTCCCATGTAATAGGTGTTGAGCCTGTTGCCATCAACCGGGCATATTTCCAAACTCCGGGCTGCTACTGAAAATTTCCTAACAGAAAAACTCAATAACACTTTGCCCGACCCGGGAATCGAACCCGAGGCCTCTTGCTCAGCAGTCGCGCTACGGACCACTAAACCAACGAGGCAGTTCGACTTATTCAAAATTAATATATTTGTTTTAAACCTTAGTACCAAAATGTACGTAGTAACCAAAATGAACGATAGTTCCCTATTTCGATTTACTACTGGCAAATTTTCGAAAATTATTAAAAAAAAATGTTTAACGTTATTAATGTTTTATTGTTTAAAATGTTATTGTCAAATATTGAATAGATTCAGGCGTTACTTTGCGGAAGTCCATTACAATGGATGCAAATAAATACAATATCTAGCTACTTCCACAAAATTGAGGGTAGTCATGCATTACCTGTGCACCGCCCGCCCGCCCGCAAATATATGCACATACGCAAGCGGTGAAAATTCCGACTACCACCAACTACTCTACACGTGTTTCGCCCCTCCACGGAGCATCATCAGGAGCTGTTAGACCGTGCAGTGTCCGCCACCGAGTGAGCCAAAACCGCACCCTACACCTCTATTTATGCCTTCTCCCCCCCACATGTTGTAACGGAAAACTACGGAATGTGTTTTTAAACTTGATTCAGTTTATTGAAAATTTTATCTGTAATAAATTATTTTATAAAGAAAAATGGATGTAAAGAAATATGTAATGAATTAATTAAGAATAATAATTATGGTATTTAAGAGATAATAATAATTTTATTTAATTGGTTGTTGACGTAAAAATACGCAACAGTGGGGAGGAGGAAACATTAAGCTGCTCATTTAGTATGGTCCCATCAACGCTATGTTTGATAATCTCTAACTGTTCCAACACGTTCAGCCTTAGACCTTTACTACAAGTATGTAAAACTTTATAGGAATGCCCTTCCGATAATCTATGACCGGTGTTTAATAAATGTTTCGCGAAATGTGATCTCTCTGGTCGGGCATTCCTACAAGCCGAAATGTGTTCTTTATAACGTGTCTCAAAACTGCGGCCAGTTTGACCTACGTACACAGAATCACATTCATCACATGCCAACCTATACACCCCCGACTTCCTGCCAACCTCCGTCTTTTCTTTGCCGTTGCAAATGGCACGTCGAACGGAATTATTAGTTCTAAATGCCACATAAACGTCGTTACTCCTTAAAATTTTTGAAATTTTGTCTGATATTTTACCCAAATAAATCATACTAGATCGATAATTATGAATAACGCGCTTATGTGGCACCGCGTATAAGAGCCCAGCCACCTGTTTGTTAATTTTGTCCCTAACCATGTTATATACCATCCGCCGATCATAACCATTTGCAACAGCAATTTCACAAATCGTATTTAATTCTTTTTTATAGGATTGATCTGATAAAGGGACTGTCATTAACCGATTTATATATGAATGAAAAGCAGCGAGTTTGTGTTGCCAAGGGTGACAGGAAGCCGCAGGTATAACAACATCCGTATGAGTAGGTTTCCTATATATTTGGAAAATGTGTCGACAATGTTCCCGTGTTATGGTTAAATCTAGAAAATTTATAGAATTATTTACTTCAATTTCCAATTTAAACTTAATCTTTGGATGTAAATTATTTAAATTTTGAACAAATGAATCTAATTCCTCTTTAGGATTGGTCCAGCATATGAGAATATCATCTACGTAACGATAATAATAAAGGATGCCACTATTGCCCACAATATACCTATTCTCAAAGTTGTCCATGAAGATCTCCGCCATCAAAGGTGATAACGGAGATCCCATGGCCAACCCTTCCTTTTGTTTATAATATCTACTATTGGTTTTACTATTAGTTTAACAAGTATTTGCATGCAACAAAATTATTTTAGGTTCAATAGTAGATATTATAAACAAAAGGAAGGGTTGGCCATGGGATCTCCGTTATCACCTTTGATGGCGGAGATCTTCATGGACAACTTTGAGAATAGGTATATTGTGGGCAATAGTGGCATCCTTTATTATTATCGTTACGTAGATGATATTCTCATATGCTGGACCAATCCTAAAGAGGAATTAGATTCATTTGTTCAAAATTTAAATAATTTACATCCAAAGATTAAGTTTAAATTGGAAATTGAAGTAAATAATTCTATAAATTTTCTAGATTTAACCATAACACGGGAACATTGTCGACACATTTTCCAAATATATAGGAAACCTACTCATACGGATGTTGTTATACCTGCGGCTTCCTGTCACCCTTGGCAACACAAACTCGCTGCTTTTCATTCATATATAAATCGGTTAATGACAGTCCCTTTATCAGATCAATCCTATAAAAAAGAATTAAATACGATTTGTGAAATTGCTGTTGCAAATGGTTATGATCGGCGGATGGTATATAACATGGTTAGGGACAAAATTAACAAACAGGTGGCTGGGCTCTTATACGCGGTGCCACATAAGCGCGTTATTCATAATTATCGATCTAGTATGATTTATTTGGGTAAAATATCAGACAAAATTTCAAAAATTTTAAGGAGTAACGACGTTTATGTGGCATTTAGAACTAATAATTCCGTTCGACGTGCCATTTGCAACGGCAAAGAAAAGACGGAGGTTGGCAGGAAGTCGGGGGTGTATAGGTTGGCATGTGATGAATGTGATTCTGTGTACGTAGGTCAAACTGGCCGCAGTTTTGAGACACGTTATAAAGAACACATTTCGGCTTGTAGGAATGCCCGACCAGAGAGATCACATTTCGCGAAACATTTATTAAACACCGGTCATAGATTATCGGAAGGGCATTCCTATAAAGTTTTACATACTTGTAGTAAAGGTCTAAGGCTGAACGTGTTGGAACAGTTAGAGATTATCAAACATAGCGTTGATGGGACCATACTAAATGAGCAGCTTAATGTTTCCTCCTCCCCACTGTTGCGTATTTTTACGTCAACAACCAATTAAATAAAATTATTATTATCTCTTAAATACCATAATTATTATTCTTAATTAATTCATTACATATTTCTTTACATCCATTTTTCTTTATAAAATAATTTATTACAGATAAAATTTTCAATAAACTGAATCAAGTTTAAAAACACATTCCGTAGTTTTCCGTTACAACATGTGGGGGGGAGAAGGCATAAATAGAGGTGTAGGGTGCGGTTTTGGCTCACTCGGTGGCGGACACTGCACGGTCTAACAGCTCCTGATGATGCTCCGTGGAGGGGCGAAACACGTGTAGAGTAGTTGGTGGTAGTCGGAATTTTCACCGCTTGCGTATGTGCATATATTTGCGGGCGGGCGGGCGGTGCACAGGTAATGCATGACTACCCTCAATTTTGTGGAAGTAGCTAGATATTGTATTTATTTGCATCCATTGTTATTGTCAAAGATATATATATGTGTGTATGTGTGTGTGTTTGTGTGTGTGTGTGTGTGTGTGTGTGTGAAATGCATGGTAGAGTTTGTAATGCATTTTTATTAATTTATATATTTCTAATGGATAATATATAAAAATATTCGGCACTCCTTCTCCATTTAAACTTTAACTGTGCCAATAAGTTGCCGTAATTTTTGTAAAGAGTGGTACAAAGTTTTACTTTTTTAACGACAAAGTGATATCTATATTTATTTTAACGTGGACATACTAAGCATTCTTCCGGCATCGCGGGTGTGTTTACAGAGTTAAATCTCACATAGACGATTGCACACCCACGTAGACGGGAAATAATCCTCTTTAGATTATATAAACAATTAAAATTTATAATTTTTGTGTACAAACTTATAACTTTAGTGTTCATGCATTTAAAAAATGCATCAGTACCTATGTGAATATTTGTTCTAAATGGGAATCGAACCCTTCACAGTCACGCGTCGCAGTATCTCGATTACTGTGCCAACTGCGCAGTTAATTTTCCGGTCTATTGAATACATACATATATAATTATGTATATATAATTAGGCTCATGTAATAAATAAACGTCAAAATAATGTTCCTCAAACATTAATCAACATTTATTGTCATATTGCATGTGGTCCTCAAAAAGTGTGTATCTAGTGGGCAATAAATTAATGTTATACATAGCATCATAATATCACGCCTGTATTATCCGAAGGGGTAGGCAGAGGTGTACACAGTTCAACATCCACATTTCACAAATGCTGTTAAGTCCCATGTTATGGGTGGTGAGCCTATTGCCATCTACTGGGGTCAATGCTGCTACTGAGAATTTACTGACAGAAAAACTCAATAGCACCTTGCCCGAAAATCGAAGACCTCATAGTCGCTCCGTATAATATTACTTAAAACATTGTCTTCATAAAATTGGTTGTCAAACGAAGACCTATGACACTCGGTACCGGTACACAGGTGCCTGAAAGTCTGACAACCCGTCTTATCATGAAGTATCGTTACTTACCAACTGGGTTGTAGAGGTTAGATAGTCAGGTTCATGTAAAATATTGATAATAATGTGCCTCCGAATAAATTGGCACAGCACTCCGACAAATGGGACCACTTCTTCTTCTTATCGTGTGGTTGATGAACAACCTAGTGTCAGAGTTTAAACCACCCGTAGGCCTCCGACATGGTTTTACACACCATCGAGAACATCTCTCAAGTGCGCTGGTTTCCTCACGATGTTTTCCTTCGCCGGTTTAAGCAAGTGATAATTAATTTATATACGCACAAGCCTTCGAAAACACAGTGGTGCGTGCCTTGGATTCGAACATGCGACCTTTGACTTGTCAGTCGAACGGCCATACCACTAGGCTATCACTGCTAATGGGACCACTAGATCAACGCGGCAGAGTCACCAACTAGGCTATCACTGCTACCAGACACTGCCTGTATATCATCATCATCATCCCCCCGCCCTTATCCCAATTTATTTGGGGTCGGCGCAGCATACCTTTATCTGGCATGCTGCTAAAGTGTTGGCTATGTTTTATGGCCGGCCGCCTGCCTGACGTCAACTATCTTTGGGAATGCTGTTGTTCGTGGTAACCGCCACCGATACTGTCTCCTTCTATCTAGCTATGTCACACCAAATGTTATCCATGCGCCAGGTTCTGATGTTATCCTAATATTACACTCCACCAACGCGGCAGTCGGACCAACTAGGCTATCACTTCTACCAGACACTGCCTGTTTAAACACAGTTTAAAATACTCACATAAAACAATCCCTTACCACAGAAACATAGCAAAAGAAAACGACAAAGGAAATCCGCTAAAGAAACTCCCAATTTCAACGAAAAACCGAGTCCGACAGATATTTCCTTGCCACGTGAAACGCTCACTTCCCTAACTAATTCAGTCTACTTATGTATGCCATAGCGTGCACGAATTATATTTGAAGCTATAAATCTATGGTTGTAAGGTCTCAATGTGTTTATATATTTAGAACATGTTCTTATTTTCGGGTACCGTCGTTAAATAACTGGGTAATGGTGGTACTTTCGTGGTAATGCATTCGTATTTTTGGAGGCAAATAGTGGTTACGGTTGGGGCCTGATTGGGGCGGTTGCAAATGTGCTGCTTTGGGTGAATAAGAGGGGTGTAGGGAGACAATGTTTATCTATAAATTTTTATTTTCTTATTTTATATATTGTTGCCGCCCATTGCACTTTTGTTATGTACTTGAATTAATTTTAAAAATGTTGGTGTACAATAAAGAATTAAATTAATTAATTAATAAATTGATACACGCTCACACCAGTTTAAAGCATCTCATGCCAACCCCCTTAAAAGGATAAATATTTAGATGCTTGTATATCCTATAATTTTTTACTTTTTTGTTATAAAGTAGTATAGTAAGTACACTTTAAGGAAAGATGTTTTGTTATTTCTAAATAAATAATTTGTATGTTTAATTATTATTTTTTCTTTTCATATTCATGTTAATTCAATGAAGTTTTTTTTTATGATAAAATTAACGTAATCCATTTAGTTTAATTTTATGTGACATTTTGTAATCATTTTTTGTAATAATTTACTTTATTTGACATTGTTAATATTTAATTTATCATTGAACACTATGAGTGTGATACCGTCAGTTTTTTAGTATATAAGCGTTTTGGTAAAAATACTGTTAGATTATAATGTACTAAGTGAATAAACAAATAAATAGTTTAGTTTTTTTTTAAAGTTTTATTAGTCATTTTTAAAGTTTAGTGATGTGACCAAATCATTATTGAAATATGACGGGACTTAATCGCGCTATAAAGGTGACATTTATTTACCTCGACGCTTCATTTATTTACCTCGACGCTTCGATCGAGACCGTGGTCACGATAAAACTGGTCTTCTCTAATTGTTTTGCAAGATGACTTTGATGATGAGATTTTGATAGTATGTAGTTATTCTTAATTTAGTAAGTTATGTGTAATGGGAATATTGATAACAGCTAACTTATTTAATTATTTAGAGAGTATAGAAATATTCATCCACGTCGCTGTCAATTGTCGCTGTAATAACATTAATAAGTAGAAGGTAATGCATACACTTACGAAATGTCTCATCATGTCCGCCCCGACCCTTGCTCGAGCCGACCCGCGCCGAGTCAGTAGCTTTAAATTCGTCCCTTAATAATAAGGAAACCGATATGATCTAGCTTGTCCCCACAACAACGCCCTAAGCCGAGGCTCGTGTTCCGCAGGGGACGCCCTTAGCGCTGTTGCTTAGTTTGTAGTATTTTAAAATATGCTCTGGCTGGAGGCATCAAACTGCCTTGCCTTAGATATTGTTCTATTACGCAGACAAAACCCCTCTGGGTCACCGCAAGAGGCCATTTTCAAAAAATAAAAATCATACACTTACCAATTTTATCTACTATAATTGAAGTTGTCTCTTCTAATATATATAACACTATTCACTCAAAGGGAGGGTGACAGCGAAAACAAATTAAGAAACAAAAACACAACTAACAAATCTTATTTACTTGGAATTTCATAAACATTAATATTCTGTATGCTTGTGCCAACAATTTCAGGATAATGCATCAAAATTCTGAAAAGGTTTTCTAAATCCTAAACTTTATAACACAATAAACGTTTATTCAAAATTGCACCCTCAGGCCGCGGGGGAAACCTTGGCATAATTTCATCCGGATAATATTTTGTATTGCCACAAAGAGTTGGGATAAACAAAAAAAAAGCGAATTGGGGACAATCCCTTTTTTTGGAAAACAAGAGTTTCGGGTGGCGATCTGACAACTAAGCAATCATCCGGGGGCGCAGGTTTAAATCCTGCTCACGACCGTATTTTTATTTCCATAAAATAAATAAAAAATACTTGAAAACGGTGTTGATTCTAATAACTTTTAAGCTGTCTTTTTTTAGCTAACTTTCAAGCGATTCAAAGGTATTTATTGCGCGTTAAATTTCTGTTAGTATTTATAGTAATGGCGCTGATTCTGTTTATCCCTTGCTTATTCACTATTGAATGGAGAGAGGGTAGAAGAAGTGATGTCATTTGACGTCCCATTCTATAACTGTCCGCGTAATACTACGTCAGTCGTTTTACATACTCATATCATACATAAACTCACAATTTTTACCTACCGGGGCAGACAGACACTTCAGAACACCACCTGCTACAACCCTTACATACTCCTTTCCACTCAAATACGGAAGGTTCCATTCAAAAAAGAAAAAAAACTTATTTTCTAATTGACAAAATATTAAGTTTAAATTTGAGTTTGCTGAGAAAGGTAGCTATTTAATAATATACAGTAAAGCAGATGTGAATTTATTTTTAAATATGAACGACTTGCCGTTTCCCTCGACTTCTATCCGCGTGCTGTGATCAATCTCTTTCACGTTTTGAATAGAGATTTTCAACTTGAAGTCTTTTTGAATATATAACGTAGTATATCAGTTTTCTGCAAATGTTCATGCATGTGTTTATTCAGGATCTGTTATTAGTTAGACGAAGATAGACTTACTTAGCTTTGTAGCTGAATACGTACGTACTTGTGTTAATGATTTATGAGTATCATATTTTGTGTAAGAAAATTTAATTTTCAGTGGGTCTTGGGTCGTGGTCGCCTATTAAATGGGACCAAATAAAAGCGAGATGTTCTCGACGGTGTGTAAAGCCATGTCAGAGACCTACGGGTGGTTTAAACTCTGACACTAGGTTGTTCATCAACCACACGATAAGATGAATACAGCATTGGTGAAATGTGGGTGTACAACTGTGTACATCTCTGCCTACCCTTTTGAGGAATGCAGGCGTGATGCTATGTTATGTTATGATAGGTCTTGAAATACCGACCTTCTGGTTAACTTTAGTAGTAACTTCGGATGTGTTACTGTGTAAAAAAAACCTTGTATTAGTTTACTTGTTTTGTGAAGTCTTGTTGATAATTATGATGACCAAAAATCTACAGTAGACAAAGTTTACTGTTTAACTTTAGATCGAAAATGTTTGTTTCGCGCGAGATACAACAAGATTCGGAACTCAATCTCTCTGTCATAATGACAGTGACAGTACCAACAGCCAATCACGTCGACGCGTTCACGACGCGTACTTATAAGTGTGCTCAGCAAATCGATTCTTTTTGACGTGTGTACATAGAAACGTAAAAGTAGACCGATAAACTCATTTATTTACACTCTCAAGTTCATCATCTTACAAATTTTTTTGAAGTTAATTTTTCATTCACTGATCTTTGAATTTTTCATAAAACTTAATGTGGCCTTGGATGTCTAAAAGCGCTATTTCACAGGATATAGAGCAGCATTTTTTTATACAAAATACGGCCCAGATTCGCGGGAAAATATCTAGAAATTTAATTATTTCTCATCGCCAGTTTATGCCTTCGGGGAGTAGAAATAACTTTACGATTACCCTCCAATCTTATTATTCGGATCATGTCCTCAGAAAGTGTCTGATTTATTTATTAGAATAACATGTTCCGAATCTTTAGTTTTATTTGCAATTCAAAATGGCTGCTTGCTGAGACAGTTGGTCGAAGGCTTTTTACATGTTTGTGAATATGCATGTGTTGATCAAGTCGCGGGATTGGAAATAAATAACGGGACGCTACAGTTTTTGTGATTTGTAGCGGTTTGATTGTTACTTTTTACACGACTGCGCAAAAAAGGGGTGTTATATTTTTATGGTTCATGTATATTTATGAATTTCTTTATTCCACGAAAACTTCTAAACGCTTGAACCGATTTAGATGTATGGGGTATCGTTTAAATACATACATTATCCCGGGTAACATGGGTTCAACAATAAGATTTAAAATGTAGTAATATAGAGGCTATGTTAAACAAAAAGGTGTGAAATAAAAAATATTACACGCACATGACAGGCGGGATTTCATCTAGTTTTATCGTTAATGGATCTTAGTTTGGCCACTAACTTGCCTGATGTTAAACGATGGTGTAGCCCAGGACGGAGCAGGTAACTCTAGAAATAATCTATTCATGCCTTGAATATGCCAAGATTGTATTTCTCAGGAAACAAGGAAGATAAATAGAATACAGATAAATCTTCGAAAAGGATTAACGCATGCATAGCGAACTCTAAAGATATAAACTTTTGTGTAAAAAGAATACAACTTCGCTCTGACCGCTAAGCCATCTTGACTGCTCGGGACCCCAGTCGAGATGGCTTAGCGGTCAGAGCGCCTGGAGTATTTATCCGGGAGGCGCAGGTTCGAATCCTGCTCGCAACCGTATTATTTTTTCACAAAAGTTCATAACTTAAGATAGCGAGAATTTTTGATATTGTAAACAGGCAGTGGTTTTGATAGAAAATAATTTTTTTCTAAGTATGTATCTTTATTCTACTCTATCAAATCTTTATTGTCTATATTACACAATATAGCATCACGCCTGTATTCCTCGACGGGGTAGGCAGAGGTGTACACAGTGTTACACCTACATTTCACTAAGAAAAGATAAGATAAGATATTTTTATTTGCGTAAAACATGGTATACCAGGTGTTATTAAAAATATTAGAACGAATATGTTTTGCTTAAAACTAAGCATGCAAACTTAATTATTAAAATACATTATGACATTGCAATATAATTATATAACATTGAAGTTCACATTAAAAAACCACTAATACTATAGAAATTATTATTATTGAGCCATGTAAATAATTGGATTTTAAATAATTTACAATTTAATGTTTTAAACATTTTTGGTAGTTTATTATATAGACGTACACACATTGCCAGAGAATTTTTATTATATTTCGTTGATCTAGGCAGCACATCTAGCACAAGTCTGTATTGGTCACGCCGACTTCGAGAGCATATTTCCTCTGCTGTTTTAAATAGTTCTTTGTGTTTTAGAACAAACATGCATGCTTCATATATATATAATGAAGGTAAAGGTAGCAAACCAAGCTCTTTAAATATCGGTTGACATGATTCGTCAGATGGAATCTCGTATAGGGCGCGTAAACATTTTTTTTGGGCAACAAATGCTCTATTATGATCAGTACTATTTCCCCACATAATTAGTCCATACCGTAGGGAGGACTCAACATATGCGCGGTATGACATCACAGCCGTTTTTATATTAGTGACTTTTTTTATTTGTCTCAAAGCATATACAAATTTATTTATTTTATTGCATACAGTATCAACCTGTGCTTTCCAGTCTAAACGTTCGTCAATGACTACTCCTAAAAACCTAGTTTGTGCCACTTGTGTAATTCTCGGAATGTCCATTTTAAAATTAAATGTATTATTGTGAGATTGATTAAATTGTATATATACTGATTTATTAAGATTAATATATAAATTATTATTATTTAACCGGTTAATTAGATTGTCTATTGTATTATTTATGTCCGCTTCATGATCCGTAATTGATTTATATTTTTTATCGGTAATAACAATTATAGAAATGTCATCGGCAAAAAGGAAGCATTTATGATAGGTTACATTAACTATGTCGTTTATGTAGAGTAGAAATAAGATAGGGCCCAATATGCTACCCTGGGGGACGCCGTGTTTTACACTTAAATATTCAGACGAATACTCTGTCATGTCCTTACTTTCATTAAGTTTAGTGATAGTGACTCTTTGTCGTCTGTTAGTTAAATACGACGATATCCACTGAAGCGGGAGACCTCTAATACCGATAGCCTCTAGTTTGTGTAGTAATAGTTCATGTGAAACCAGGTCAAATGCCTTTGACAGATCAAAAAATAGCCCTGTCGTTAGCTGTTTATTGTTAATATTGGTCAATATTGCTTTCAATAGTGAAAAGATGGCTAAGGATGTGGACTTATGTTTCTGAAAGCCGAATTGCTCTTTTTTTATAATATTAAATTTCTCACAGTAGCTAACTATTCTTTGATACATGCATTTCTCATAGATTTTTGACATGATGGGTATAAGTGTTATGGGGCGATAATTATTCAGGTCAGATTTTTCACCCTTTTTAAATATCGGTTTGACAATAGATATTTTTAAAGCATTAGGAAAGACTCCTTGTGAAAAGGACAGGTTGATGAGATAAGTTAATACCCCGCTTATTTCATTGCACATGTCTTAATAATTCGTGTATTAAGTTCATCATAGCCTTCAGAGTTGGTATTTTTCAACGATATGATGCTATTATTAAGTCCCATGTATTAGTTGGAGAGCCTATTACCGTCTACCGGGTATAACTTCAAACTCCAGGCTGCTACTGAGAATTTTCCAACAGAAAACTCAATAATACCACCGTCGCTTGCCATCAGGCGAGTTAGTAGTCAAAAGTTGATCCATTTTTGATAAAAAAAAAACCACTTTGCTCGTCTTGGGAACTCATAGCTAGCAGTTGCGCTTAGGGCCATGACCAACGAGTCCTCTATGTGACAAACTAATATTATAAAATAATATATTTTTTTGTTTGTTACAGGAAATCGCGGCAATACTCATCAGTTTCGACAAACACAGCGAATGGCAGTCGAAAGAGGTCAAGATTCGGTGAGTGATATTGTTAATTAACATAACATAATTAAAATATTCTCGTAATTTGCTGACACAACAAAAGTTATCCTGTTCGGTACTCGGTATTACGCGGAACTTTTTTTTTTTTCACATAATCCTTATTAATACTCTAACAAATTGGAGCTAAATCAGTCCAGCCCGTTAACAAGTTTTAGCGCTTACCAACGAAGAACATCTTTTTATTCGACCTTAAAAGAGACTGTGACCTCTGAGTTTGTTTCGGTGTTTCTTCTCAGAGGTAGTCAGATAGGAAATGCCGACGCTTTCTAAGAAGAGAAGATCTAAAGAGTTCCAATAAAACCTATTTACGGAATAAATAATTTGAATTTTGAATTTATTTATATGATATGATAATGGTACCTGAGTTAATAAAGAACTAAATAAAGTGGACCATGAAATTGCTTTAACATTTCAAGCCTTAAATAATAATATAATTTGCTATAACCATTTGTTATTTAACATGTCACTAAAACAAATGAGATTTTTCAATTTCATGTCGGTTCGGTCACGTGTATAGGGACTGAATACATAGCAATGACGTCATCAAAAGACGTATTAAAAAATGTGGAAGAAGCGTTCGCGGTAGTGAAGAGATTTTACAATGTTTCCTTAGAAATTAATAAATCAGTAATTAATTTATAGTTGAAAACAAATGATGACTATATTATGCAGTTCTCAAATCCATGTATTAAGTGGCACAAATTTATCTAAAAAAAAAAACAATTCTTCACCAAAAATATTCCTTCCAAATATGAGTAAAAACTCAACAATACGTGGAAACGTTTAAAAAATTGAAAAGTGCTAATAGATTTAAATGAAATTTCACGTGTTGCCTGAGTGCGGGGAGCACGTAAAGGTTTTCAAGGAACTCATAATTATTTCTCAGGTGTAGGTGTCGAGAAATTCAATTTCTCGATTTAATGAAGTTTTCGTACACATTTTAGTTAATAAATATATTTTTGTTAGGAGTAAGTAAGGTTTATTTGTTGAATTTTTAAGCTATAAATATATATAGTAGTTGCCTGCCTGTTTAATGCTGCTGTAATCTCCAAAATTACTGAACGGATTTGAATGTGATACATTATTAAGAACGGATCAGAATTTGTAGTTTATTGGTATGACTTATAAACATTATTTAGATCCCATTATTGTAAGGAATAGACGCTATATTATCTTACCGCTTAGCTTTTTATTGACCATTAATTGCCTTCTCTGTATGAGAAGGGACCCTTGCCTTGCAGTGGACAGTTATGGGCTGGTTATTTATTTATTTATTAATAATTGACTTCCAGTTAAAGCACTTAAAGCTCAATATTCTATATTATCCAACAAAAAGATTGATTGATGTATCTGTAAATAAGATAAAAACCAACATATAACAATAGCATCAAGCCTGTATTCCCCGAAGGGATAGGCAGAGGTGTA
The DNA here is from genome assembly GCA_935421205.1 of Xylocampa areola. Taxonomy (NCBI): domain Eukaryota; kingdom Metazoa; phylum Arthropoda; class Insecta; order Lepidoptera; family Noctuidae; genus Xylocampa; species Xylocampa areola. Next base: position 17,427,961 of record OW285210.1, on the reverse strand, counting down.
CACAGTTATACACCCACATTTTACCAATGCTGTTATTAAGCCTCATGTAATAGGTGGCGAAGCTATTGTCATTTACCGGGCACAATTCTAAACTCCAGGCTGCTACTGAGAATTTCCTAACCGAAAAACTCAATTACACTTTATCCGAGCCTTTCTTTTTTTTTTTTTTCGAGTGTGAAAAATCCATCATGTACGTTGTGCCGGACTCCTACCGACTAAAAACCACACCGGTCCTACTCTAACCTTTACCGGGGTCCCGGGATCGCGACTCTATTCACCGCAACCCCGGCAGGTTATGGCTCGTCACCCCATCGCCTGTATAGGTCGGCCACGGTTGGCCTGCTAATCACTCCACGGTGTTGTGCGCGCCAGATCGCGGCGCGCCGCCGTCTCGGGCAACGAAGTACTCAAGTTCGTCACCCGCAGGCCACAGCTCACGGTGGCCGGAGATCATTAAGCGCCCTCCAACGCCTGGTGCGTCTTCTGCGGCAGGGGTGGGAACACTTTATCCGACCCGGGAATCGAACCCCGGGCCCTCTTGCTCAGCAGTCGCGCTCGGGACCACTAGATCAACGGGGCAGTTGCATAAAAACAAAGCATTAATCATTTTTCCCTTTCTACAGCTCGTTTGGAACAAACAGACTAGGCTCTTAAAATATTAGTACCTACGTCGGCCATTTTATTATTGAATGGAGCCATAAAAGCCACCTGATGGTGAACGGTCACCGTAACTCATTGATAATGCGCGATTCAGCACTTCAAACAGCTCCCTTATGTACTCGTATTGCACCGCTGAAACTGATTCCGTTCCTGTTGAGTGCTTTTGAAGTTAATAAAATATATTTTGGTTTGATTGTCTCGTTGGTCCAGTGGTCACAAGCATGACTGGTGAGCATGAGGTCTTCGGGTCGAACAAAGTGTTATTGAACTTTATTTAGAAGACTAGCTATGCCAGCGACTCCGTCCGCGTGGATGTCGTAAATAACAAATGTTCGACGTGATTCTTTAAATTGGCATAACTTTTTGATTTATGAAGTGATTTACATGAAACAATCACTAAATGTTAAGTGAAGCTTACCACCATACATTAATGAAAACCACATCTAAATCGGGAAAGCCGTTTCTGAAATTAGCGTGCACATACGCACAGACAAACAGGCAAAAATTCTAACAATAATTGTTTTGGGTGCTTTTTGCGTTGATAAAGGTCCCAATAATATTTTTTCTCATATATCTTCCATGTACAGACAGCGATCCGTTACATTTTTATTATATGTATTGATTTCAGAAGTAACCCGGAGTTAAGAGTTGTGTCTGGTTAATGGCAGTAGGCTCACCACCCATTACATGGGATTTAATAACAGAATTGGTGAAATGTTGGCTGTACAACTGTGTTCACCTCTACCTACCCTTTCGGGCAATACAGGCATGATGCTATTCTATGTTTTGGTTTTGTAATATTAATTTTAGATTAATAAACATAAAAGCATAACCTTCCTTTTTGGTCAGTCGGGTAAGAATGTGTCCTAGAAGGGGAAGGTAGATTGCATTGTTGATGGTAGCTTATTTCACCGAAGTTGTAATTATGTTTCGTATATTGTAATAGGTGATGAATCGCCCTCAACTCAATCTCAAACTTCGGGCTGCTACTGAGAAGTCGAGATGACTTAGCGGTCAGAGCGGCTGGAATATTTATCAGAGAGGCGCAGTTTCGAATCCTGCTCACGACCGTATTGTTTTTCCACAAGAAATTATTACTTTAAGGTTCGCTAAGCATCAAAGATTTATCTGTACTTCCTATCTGACTACCTCGGAGAAGAAACAACCGAAACAAACTCAGAAGTCAAAGTGTTTTTTAAAGTCCAGACATCACTGTTTATGGTTATGTGAGCGTAATAATGTAGGGCGACTGGAAAGGCCTTTTGAAGAAAGGACCATAGCAATTTAAAGTTAACCGGTCCTAATGAAGACCGTGAACTATCCAAGAAACTTACAAGACATAAACTATTGAAGCATGCGTTTAAAAACTTAAATTACAAACGAAATGCAGAATCGTACACAGCAAAAAAACCGTTCGCAAACGAAACGAATTAAACTATCAGTAGAATAACGTGACTGTTACTTTTATACTTTACTCTGTGACTGTACCTAATTTGGCGCCCAACGAGGGACCCGTTCCAAGTTGTAACAACTTTAAGCAAATTAAAACTTGGGCCGTGACTACTACTGTGTCTGTGTGCCCCGTTGAAATATTAACTCTTTATGGCTGCGCAGTGTACAACGAAGCTGTGGTGCGGCCGCGGCTCCGTGTCGTTACATAAAAATTTAATAATGATCTTGATACTGGGAAGTTTTTGTACGTGATCAAGTTTAGTTAGGTTATTTAAGGTTGCACAGAGATTTCCGATGTTTTTTTGTTCAGAAGTTAACCGAAGTTTGTCACTGGGCTGTACTAAGCCCGGATTTTTACCATTATGGCTGTATTCAGAATGGATTTTGATGACAGGACTGGGATTAGGGAAATGAGAGATTTTGGTTTAAGAATTATAAACTATACTGAATTATTAAGAAAGTTCTGGATTGATTTTAAAATAAGTAATGATGTACACTTATTATTATATGTAAAAGGCACTACAAGTAGTTGGCATTTCATATAATTTTAATAAATACTTGATAACTTTATAAATTATTGACCGATTTTCATTGATATTATTACTATTTTAAATTTATACAAAACTACTAGCTGACCCCGCAAACGATTCTACTATATAAATTTTCTGGATAGGGCCACCCTTATCGTCTAGGGATATAAAAATATCCTACGACCTATTCTCAGACCTACCAAATATACACAAAATAATATATATATTATAATATTAAATTTCATAAAAATCGGTCAAGCCGTTTCGGAGGAGTTTGATAACAAACACTGTGACGAGAGATTTTTATATATTAGACGATTTAGCGACTTCGTCTGCATCGTGCTCTTTTTACACGACTGTCCCAAAAAAGGAGTGTTATGTTTCAGAGTTCATGTATATATGATTGTAAGTACGTATGTATGTTAGTATGTTCATTTATTCCACCATAACTTCTAAACGCCTGTGTAAGTTACTACAGCTCGCGAAACATTCATCTCAATTGGAGAAACGGTACAAAAACGTATAGAAGATCTGCATTCGATTTCCGGGTCCAGCAGTGTCATTAGATTTTTTTGTTAAGAAATTTTCAGCAGCAGCAGAGCTCTAGCTCTAGCTGTCCCTGGTTAATGGTAATAGGCTCACCGCTTGGGATTTAATAACAGCTTGAAAATTAATGTGGGCGTTTCTGTGTACACTTCTATCTACCCCCTCAGAGAATACAGGCGTGATGATCTGTATGTAGTATTAGGCTAACACGCTATCATAAAAGACACCATTGAAAATTGTTCAAAATAAGTGAATAATATTTAGCTAGACTCAGTGAAAGCTAATAATAATTCAATTTTTTTGGAGTAAGTTTCTGCCTTCTTGGAGGGTGAAAGGAGAACTTGAAAGTGCATGAACTACTTGTCTTCAGAAAGTTTTAAGAGGCCAAAGTTTGCTGTCACAACTTGCAGTTTTGTGAAGTATTAAAGATACATTGCTTAATGGAATCTGGGACTTTTAATATAGACTTAAGTAAAGGTGAGGTGTTGTTTTTAACCCCACAAAAGGAATGAATGAAAGATCTATATGCAGCTGAGATAAAAATGTTAAGATGGATGTGTGGTGTGACGCGGATGGATAGAATTAGAAATGAGTATACTAGGAAGTCTGAAAGTGGCACATCTAACTAAGAAGTTGTGTGGAAATCATTCGGCATGGTATGTGATGCGGAGAGATGAGGATCATGTGACGCGGAAAGTTTTGAGTATGAATGTGGATGGCTATAAGAGTAGAGGAAGACCGAGAAAGCGATGGATGAATTGTGTTAAAGTATTATGGCTGGAAAAGAAGTGAGTGCTGATATGACGGCTGATAGAGATGTATGGAAGAAGAATACATGTTGCGCCGACCCCATTTAAATTAGGATAAGTGCAGGGCGATGAAGATGAACCTGTTTCTCAAGAGAAAGGTCCTGAACCACAAGATCACTGCGCAATTTCCAAAGATCTATGTTCTTGTAAAGATTTTTAACGGAAAATCAAAATGGCGTCGCAGGCAACACTGATGCTAAGTTAAAACACGAGGCTTGGTCTCATTAGTACCCGCAAAGTTCAAAGTTTAAGCCAGATAATACGGTGGATACAATTACCGAAGTAATTAAACGTATGTTTGTTTATCACGGTTTCCCTTTTCAGTGGGAAAAGTTTTCCGCTGTATTTTCTTAGTTTAAGTCTTGCTGGTATTTATTATAAGGCTTATAAGTTTGTAGCAACGAATAAAAATAGGCCACGCTGCACATTTTTCTTAATTTTTTTTTATGTTTTTTTTTTTCTAATTGTTCTTTGTGCCTCGGATAGCACGTTAAGTCGTCGGTCCCGGTTGTCAAATTAAGATCTATGACAGTCGTTACGGGTAGTCAGAGGCTTGAAAGTCTGACAACCAGACATACCACGAGGTATCGTGTTACCCAGTAACTGGGTTGTGGAGGTCAGATCGGCAGTCGCTCCATGTAAAATCCTGGTATTAAGCTGCATCCGGTGTGACTAGAAGGCGACCCCAATGTAATTGGGAAAAGCCTAGGCAGATATATTCTAAATTTTCTTTCAATTAATTGCCTCATTCATCTAGTGGTTGCAGGCGCCGCTGCTCAACGTGAGGTCTTGGGTTCGATTACCGGGTCGGGTGAAGCGCTATTAGGGTTATCTCTTAGGAAATTCTCAGAAATTCTCAGTGGCAATTCGGCCTAGATATAGGCTTACCACTTATTTATTATTACATGAGATTTAATAACACCATTGGTGAAATGTGGATACACAACTGTTCACACCTCTGACTACCCTTTAGGGGATATAGGCGTGATGCTATTTTATGTTATAATTGTTAATTTTAATAGTGGTATGACCATTGGACTGGCAAGTGAAAGGTCACAGCCTTAAATCCAAGGCACGCACCACGGACTTTTGGTAATAAATCATGAGTGTATTTGAAACTAGCTGTGCCACGTGTTTCAACCGCTGTTTACTTTTTGCTTTGCTCCTAAGGGTCGTGGCGCGATGTTAAATAATCTTTAACTTTCCTCAAAAATCGGGCTACCAAATGCAAAAAGATTTTTCCAAATCCGACCGGTAGTTCCAGGGATTAGTGCGTTGAAACAAATATCTCTTCTGCCATATTATAAAACTAGCTTTTGCCCGCAGGTTCACTCGCGATAATTAGAAGGAAAACCCGGTCTTTCGATACTCTAGACTCATAAAATGTATTTTAGGTAGTTACATTTAAAATTCAATCATGATTCGAAAGACACGTGGCGCCATCTATTATCATAAGAACGTTATTGTTGTCCTCGGGAACTGTACTTTTTTCTGTATCAAAATCAAATCAAATCAAAAAATATCTTTATTCAAATTAGACCATTAGAAATGGTACTTTTTGAACGTCATACATAACAATAAGAGAGTCCCCCAAAACGCCCACCCTTCACCGCTTCCTAGTGCTTCACTGGAGAGAAGAAGCGGCGCAACAAACTCCCCAGCTACACGTCTCTGTCTGTCAAGTTACAAATTATACAATATATATATATATATATATATATAACATAACATAACATAGCATCACGCCTGTATTCCCCGAAGGGGTAGGCAGAGGTGTACACAATTGAACACCCACATTTCACCAATGCTGTTATTAAGTCCCATGTAATAGGTGGTGAGCCTTTTGCCATCAACCGGGCACAGTTCCAAACTCCGGCCTGCTACTGAGAATTTCCTAACAGAAAAACTCAATAACACTATGCCCGACCCGGGGATCGAACCCGAGACCTCCTGTTCAGCAGTCGCGCTTGCGACCACTAGACCAACGAGGCAGTTAACTTACTTTCGCATTTATAATACTAACTGGTGCCCGCGACTTCGTATGCGCGACTAAAGATAAAAGGACATCCTTGCCCAATATACAATTTATCTCCTTGACAATTTCATTACGATCCGTTCAGCCGTGGAAAGTTAACAAACAAATAAACTGACAAACAAACAGAATTACTTTCGCATGTATAATATTATTAGTATTAGTATGAATTAGTTAGGATAGGATTAGTATTTTAGTATTGGTTAATTACCACTTGCATAAAACGGTGAAGGAAAACCTCGTGAGGAAACCAGCACACCTGAGAGATGTTCTCGATGGTGTGTAAAGCTATGTCAGACTAACATAGTTTGAATGCTGACACTAGGTTGTTCATCAACCATACGATAAGATGAATAAGATAAATTCTGAACGGCTATGAATAATGTCTATTTTCTTGAGATAGCCCATTTATCTTAGACTGTCAATGCTCAAGAATTTCTATACGTAGATCTATTCTGATGTCGAAAACATAACTTTTGGATATAAATCGTGAATTATTAGTTGTACCTTATCGGGGCTATTATTCTGTAGGCTATAATTACGACGTCTTATTTTGAATCATATATAATGATATTTTTTAAACATGTTAAGGTCATGTAATGCATATATAAAAAAATTGCAAAATAACATAAACATAGCATCACGCCTGTATTCCCCGAAGGGGTAGGCAGCGGTGTACACAATTGTACACCCACATTTCACCAATGCTATTATTAAGTCCCATGTAATAAGTGGTGAGCCTATTGCCATCAACCGGGCACATTTCCAAACTCCGGGCTGCTACTGAGAATTTCCTAACAGAAAAACTCAATAACACTTTGCTCGATCCGGGAATCGAACCCGAGACCTCCTGCTCAGCAGTCGCGCTACGGACCACTAAACCAACGAGGCAGTTTAAAAAATAGTATTGTATTGTAAAATTGCAAAATAATAGGCAAATTCTTGAACCCAAGACCTTGACATTCCGTGTCATCACTCTACCAACTGAGCTACCTTGTCGTTGTCCGAATCTTTTGAATTTCAAGCTCCCTTGTATTTGTCTTAAGGAGACGCCTGGCGATATTTATTAAGCAATCATTACAGATCTACTAAATTAAATCAATCTTATTTTGAGGTCCGGTATATCCTAGCAATACCTTGTACTAGTAATTTTTAAATATTCACGATTCATCTTTTGTATATCACACATTCTATACAATAAACAATTATTTTTAGAGGTTATTATTGATAATTTATTCACGTGTATTTTTAGAGGTTATTATTGATAATTTATTCACGTGTATTTTTAGAGGTTATTATTGATAATTTATTCACGTGTATTTTTCGGAGTTCTTCTTCTTCTTCTTCCTGCCCTGTTCCCAAGTTATTTGGGGTCTCAGTCGTCAGGTTATCGTTTACTCCCTTTTCATTCATATCATACCTCACACAATGCATCCATCTTTTCTTTGGTCTCCCTCTTCCCCTCCATTATATTCTTCCATATTAAGGGGTTATCCGATCAATTTTGAACTCGAACAGAGCTATTTATCATGCTCTATCAGCCAAGCCCGCGTCGATGTCGTAAATCGTACTGTTCGTAATTCTACACACCTTCAAAAGTTAAAAAATAATTATTTCTGTTTCCTTCTTATACATTATGTTAGTATTATCACATCCTCAATCAGCACATTAGCTGGTGACTGCCAATAAATCAGCAGCATTAAATTATCAAGAGTAATGGCTGCGAAATAATCTGTCATGGCGGCGTTGCGTGTGTCGACATATTGACCGGGCATAATTCGGGATCGAGCCAATACGCTCTCAGCACAATAATTAAAATCTCCCTATTTGAGTGAAGTGATTGGTGTATGGTATTTGTGGAAAATGAACTTGTAGGTCAGGTCAGGATAGATTGATGGATTATAGGGCAAATTCAACTTAATTTGAGGCCCTAAATATAACGTAGTTCAATTTCCGGGTCGGAGAAAGTGTTATTGAGTTGTTCTGTTAAAAGATTCTCAATAGCAGCGTTAAGTTTGGACCCGGTAGATGGTAATAGGCTCACCTATTAAACTGGAACTAATAACGGCATGTATGTGAAATTTCGGTGTACAGCTGTGTACAGTACACCACTGCTTACACCTTCAAGGAACACAGTCGTGATGCTAAGCTATGTTTATTTACCCAAGGTTAAAAAACCAACACGTTATGAATTATTGAAAACTACAAAACTGTTTGAACAACCAATCGAAACTTCAAAGTACACTGATTATTCTGAAACGGCGAAATATGCCTCCGTACCACGAACCAATACGTTAAAGTATCGTCGTAAATAAATGTTACGACTTTTATGACTGCAATAAAGTTGGGCATGAGAAACATCCAATAACGGCCATCGTCACGATACTTAATAGTTTTTATTTGGAAATTAATAAATGTACGGAATTATTAACAGAAGGCTAACTGTAGCGCGGTATATAGTACTAGCGATCCACCCCGGCTTCACACGGGTACTACTTACTACTAATGAAGAATTTATTAAGCTTTTCATGCAAAAATACCATCTAAATTTCAGTACTTGAAACTTTTTTGATAAATCAAGTACGGGTGTAGTTGATTTATCAAAAAAGTTTATTTCATTTATACTATAATAATAATTATAATATTATAGAGAGGAAAGATTTGTTTTTTTTTTGTATGTAACGATTAAACTCAGAAACTACTAGCCCAATTTCAAAAATTCTACCAATTATCCCTGAGTAACATAGGCTATATTTATTACTAGAAAATATTAGGGATCCTTACTTAAACTTCAATAATGTAACCCAAGGTGTTCACCCGTGCGAAGCCGGGACGGACTGCTAGTATATTATATGTTCCGTTCGAAATAAGATTAGACATTTAAATAAACCTTTAATACAGTCCGTTCAACTGATTTTGACTTCTATTGCGTTGGTAGAATGACAAATGGCAGCTGCAGTAAACAGTTGGTATTGTAACCACTTTTTTACCTTTAATTAATTTAATTGGTTGAACGGACAGTAAAAAAGTTTTGTTTAAATGTCTAATCTTATTTCAAATGGAATGGGTTCCGACAATTACGACAAAAAATCTGCCTAATTGGTCGAGCCGTTTTTAAGTGATGATCATCTTTCATGAATGCGGGAATTGATTTTTATTTATACGAGTATACCTTTTAAAACGATATACGGTCTTTTCATGAAGGCTCCCAAGTTGTATGAGATTGAAAAAGCCGTTGACGTAGGTTCTTCCAAGAACCGCCAAGTCTTCGGCCTATAGCCTAGTACGGGACTTTTAGAGATTTTGATGAATGAGAGTCGAGTAAGATGTCTTTCTCAACACTTCAAAAAGGTCATCATACTGATACCTAGTTAGTTGAGAATATTTTTGATGTCTAACTTCGCAGATTAAGTGTTGTTGGGAGTTGGCATTCTGTCTGTTCTTGTAATACTGTTGTACCGGGTTTGAATAATTACTTTATGGGCTGTGTTGTATATTTTTGAATTGTGACTCGGGATGTAGGGAAAGTATTTTATTGTTTCCGTTTTACGTTAGAGGAATGTACTTGTGGGGTGGGCGCTGGGTCAAGGAAAAATTAAAACTTGATAAGCGTGTTTAAAAGAATGACTGCATTTTTTTAAATAATTTAACTTTAAAAAGCATAGCCAATACTTTGGCAGCTTGCCAGTACAATTAGAGAGTATGTATAGATGTATGGAAGAAGAATGCATGCTGCGCCGACCCCAAATAAATTGGGATAAGGGCAAACTTTAAGTGTCTGTGTAATCTAGATTTAGAACAATAGACCTCTAACCAACCCTTCGACCCTATATAGGCATAGGATAGGTTTTTATAACATGTATTATTGGATTGTTGTGATGTTATTGTTAAGATATTATGTCTAATTTATAATTGTGACAAGTGTGTCTTCTTATCGAGTGGTTGATGAACAACCTAGTGTCAGAGTTTAAGCCACCCGTAGGTCTCTGACAGGGCTTTACACGCCATCGAGAAAATCTCTCAGGTGTGCTGGTTTCCTCACGATGTTTTCCTTCACCGTTTTAAGCGAGTGATAATTAGTTTATAATACGCACATGACTTCGAAAAGACAGTGGTGCGTGCCTTGGATTCGAACTTGCGACCTTTGACTTGTCAGTCCAACGGTCGTACCACTAGGCTATCACTACTCAGTACTCAGTAATTTGAGTCATCAGACAGTAATAAACAAAGATTATTCGTATAATAAGAGTCCCTACCGTTTATGTATTGTGCGCTCGGGGTCACTACCACAGTCATATTATTATAATATCGTTTTAATTTCATTAACGGCACACGAAGCTCGCTGTATCCGTTAGTGAACATTTTTTTGACACTTTTTTGATAGTTATTAGGATTTAAGTTAATGGTATAGTGTTGGGCCGAAGTATCTATAGTACTAGTATGTAAATGTAGTTGACCAGAAAAAATCTTGTCCAAAGTTTAACAACAAAATTTTTACATTTTCAGAAATATAGATAAATCTACTCGTGACAGCGATCAATGCAACTTGATTGAAATGTCGACGTAAATAAATATTATGTCCCGTTTGATTTAAATAATTATAGATAAATCTTCCAAACGCATTAACGCATGCGGAGTGAACAAAGTTATATTTTTTTGTGGAAAGAAAAATACGGTTTTGTGCAGGATTCAAGTCTGCGCCTCCCGAATAAATATTCCACAAAAAGTTATTAACATTTTTATCAAAGTAATGACATTAAATACAAATAAAAAAAAAATTGGTAAAATGTTTAACGCACGCGATTATAGCCTCTCACAAAAAGCAAAACTCAACTTTAATACTTACATATCTACTCCATACATAACGGTTAACTTGTTATACTTATACCAAAAAGTTAAGCAATTTTACATTTCTTTGGAGCTAACTTTTTTATAGAAATTTAAATATGGCGTCGGTTACGATGATTTATTAAAAAGTGGCGCCCGTTTGGGAATTTCGCGGTTGAAAAAGAAAGTTCTCGCTAACTTTGTGACCTAAACGGCTTCGAAAAGAATTTTCGTCGTAAATCTTGTGACGTATCACTTTTATAGTATGAATGAATATACAACCCGTCACTGGGAGCTGTTTATTTATTTATCAAGTTTACTGAAAGTTACAAGGGTAATATTTGAAAGTTTGTTAAGAGTTGGGGAGTTAAATTTAAGCTAATAAATATTTATCCACTATTATTATAAACGATAAAGGTAGTCGCTTCATTTTACGGATTTAACCAGTTTAATCGAGCAGTGATAGCCTAGTAATATGACCGGTGTACTGGCAAGTCAAAGGTCGTAAGTTCAAATCCAAGCATTGACTTTTCGATTCATGTGCGATTTAGTAATTAATTACCAATTGCTTAAAATGATGAAGGAAAACATTTTGAGGAAACCAGCACACCTGAGAGATGTTCTCGATGATGTGTAAAGCCATGTCAGAAGCCTCTGACACTATTTTATTTTTTAATTTATTTTTGCATGACACGTGGTAATAGGTTGTTGCAGTAATGTGCATTGCTCTATACGTTCCGCCTATGTATATTGCATAGGCATACAAATAATATATAATTAAAATTATAAAAAACAAACTAAAAACATAAAATTACAAACATGGCTAATCTATACATAAAATAAAATCGTAACTCGAAAGCCCGAAAATTTCAAATTCGCTTTTTGGATTTTTTTTCTTTCCTAATGTGTTAATTAATCGATACTATTGCCAAATCTGTTTATTTTAAAATTTGAGTATTTTTGTCTGTTTGTATGTCCGAGGTTGGCGTCCAAACCAAGAAAAAGAAACATCTGAAAATTTGTAAAAAATATCGTCAGAAGCCGGGTCAACTTATAGGCTATTCAAAATTGCGCATTTCCTCAAGGGAGCTGAGCAGTGATGTTAAACATCTCACACTCAGAATCTAAATTGGACGGATTTCAATAAAAATTGCACTGTTGTATAGCTTATCAAAAATGATAAGCACTGCAAAAGGTATCATTGCGCTTTATCACATAGGGACCAAGCACTTACCGGTTTTGTATTTTGATTAGTAGATTGTGAATGCCTATTTTAGCAACATTGTCAACTGAGTATTTAGTTGCATACCATATATAGGTGACTGGCACAGTACAATTGTGATGATCGAATCCCGGTACAGGATATTATTTTTGTATATTTTTAATTTTGATAATACAAGGTTTATCTGTTATTTCGCAGAAAAACAACGTTATTTTAGTTTTTCCGTATCTTTTCATAATATAAACCCACTTTTTATGTGTTTCTCTTGCTGTCTCATATAAATATGGTGAAGCACAGTGAAGATGTTAAACGTTAGCGATAAGTAATTTTTTTATCAATCATATCTCATCATTATCATGGTGCTTTTTTCCATGGAAAAGTTATTTTTAAACTCTGTAATAAATAATATAAAAAAAATAAATAAAATGGATCTACGTTTGGCCACCAACTCGCCTGATGGCAAGAGACGGTGTGGCTGAGGATGGAGCACGTATACCCAGAATAAATCTATTCACTCTTAAGTAGAGTGGATAGATTTTGGTAGAACGATAGTTGGGGAGTTGATGCAACTGCCCACTCCCACAACAGCTTCGTCCGGTGGATGGTAAACAGCTGTGGTCGAAGCCTCCGACCAGTGTTGTGTTGCCTGTTTTGCACCACCCAGGGGCTAAGTGTAGGGATTCCATTTAAGGGTGCACTCCTACGGACGCGGGCAACTCAGCCCCCAATACCTATTTAGTAACAAAACTACACATTCCCTCAGCCTGGCCTTAGGATTAATTTAATTGCCTAATCCATAAGTAGGTAATAGCGAAACATCAAATAAGCATTACTGACGATTTTGTTAGAGGCTGTCCAGCTATTGAGGTGGTTGGAGAGTACATTCTCGATGATATCCAATGAAATACCGTGTAAAACATTGCTGAACCTCAGCGAATGTTTACTAAGCGGAGATTGGAACAGACTATCAGTACCTGCATCTTGGGCATTCGTTTTATAGATCGGGTATTAAAAGTTGGAAAAATAAACAACAAGCCAGACCCAAGCTCTACTGAAAACTCCATTATGGAACTCAACAACACTTTTTTCGACCTGGTGATCAAACCCAAGACTTACCTATGCTTATACTCACTTGCAACCACTAGACTAATGAGTCAGTTTTGCTAAGATTCTCTTTACACTGCACAAAATTGATGATCATTAATATTTTCATTTTTAAATGAAGATGCAGTGACAGAAACTGAAAAAATTATGCTTAGAGTCATGTTGAAAAGACGAGGCAGGTGTAAGTGGAAATTCTGAGATCCCTAAATGGATATAAATTGACCCACCGAAACTCACTAAAAGGTCAAAAAAGTAGTGCTCAAGATATGTCTTTGAAAAAGCATTAACGCATGCTTAGCGAACTCTAAAGTTACAATATTAAATGGAAAAAGAATACGGTCGCGAACAGGATTCGAACCTGCGCCTCCCGGATAGATACTCCAGGCTCTCTGACCAACTAAGCCATCTCGACCTGTGCTCACCACCGCGAATTCTACTTCCATATTTTAACACGTCTTATAGCGTCGTCATTGCAATCAATTCAGTACTTACAAGTGACCGAACCGACACGACTAACTTTGCAGTTAATACAATGTCGTAAAGAATGCAATTACTTCAAGATATGTCTTTGAAAAAGCATTAACGCATGCTTAGCGAACTCTAAAGTTACAATATTAAATGGAAAAAGAATACGGTCGCGAACAGGATTCGAACCTGCGCCTCCCGGATAGATACTCCAGGCGCTCTGACCAACTAAGCCATCTCGACCTCTGCTCACCACCGCGAATTCTTCTTCCATATTTTAACACGTCTTATGGCAAGTAGTGCTCACAACCAGCACGCGTGTATTAACAGACGTATGAACGTGATAGAAGCAAAAAGAGTATGTAAGGATCTTAACAGGTGGCGTTCTATAGTGTCTGCCTACCTGAAGCCTAGGCCAAAGACGTGAATTTATGTATGTACCTATGTTTGCGACATTATCATTTTGGCCAACACATATTGTCATGCCGTCAGTTCTGCGCCTGATCTCACTCCGGACGTTTCGGATTGCCATCCCACCGGAATACGTGAGTGAAGAAAGAGGGAGTGCACTCCATAGAGATGCGCCGGTACAGTCATTCGGGAACGTTCAGTCGGGAGTACTCCGGTATCGAAGAGGTGGTAAAACATCCCGGTATCTCCAATGTGTCGGTAACGGCGGCTTATCAAATTTTTCGGTAATACTATTGGGAAACGGAAAATAACGTAAGATCATCTATGTCGCATCAATTTTTCAGCTGTACTCAGGTTGTACTGCTGCCGAATTCGTTCATCATCCGTGTTTCTCAATAAATATATATCTGTTGGTTTTCAAGGCTCAAGTGAATAGGTATTTAGTGGTCAAGCGTGTTCCATCGTCGATTTCATCATTGCTTCAAATCAGGCGAGTTGGCGGTCAAACGCAGGCCCATTGAGATTATGTAAAAATCTAATTAATGAGTGGAATCCTAATATTGCATCGTATAATCTACACCACTTCAAAAGCTGTACCCGACAGCTGATATAGCGCCCCCACATATCTACAGACATGTCACGTGTGCTGTGGAAAAATCCAAGCAGGAGTCAGACCCTAGACACCCACTGTATAACGGCCAGTTACCAGCACAACACCTAACCACCTAACAAGCCAGGCACAGTTATTTAAAACTGACCGAGGCAGTGTCAGGATGTCCAGTCGAGACTCACCGTAAAACTGAGGCTAGGAACTTTTCCACCACCCGCTAACAAATTAAGCATAAAGTGAACCTACCTGAAATCAATTTTGGACACAGTAAGTGTGGATCTAGGCAACCAAATAATTAAAATTGTACCATCGACATGAAGATGAAGAATCGTTTATTATTTATATTGTAATATAATCCTAATCTAGATAAATACTCCAGGCGCTCTGACCGCTAAGCCATTTCGACCTCTGCTTACTACCGCGAATTCGCATAAAATCTGTACGATATTGTATTAACTGCAAAGTTAGTCGTATCGGTTCAGTCACCTGTATAGGGACTAAATAGATAGAAGACGTATTAAAATGTGGAAGAAGAATTCGCGGTAGTGAGCAAAGGTCGAGATGGCATAGCGGTCAGAGCGCCTGGAGCATTTATCCGGGAGGCGCAGGTTCGAACCCTGCTCACGACCGTATTCTTTTTTCCACTAAAATTTATAACTTAAGAGTTTGCTATGATTTATCTGTATGAGTTTGGGTTGCTAGGGCAACTGTCAAGTATCTGAAAAGTCACGGCTGTGTGTATGAGGGTGGCGTCAATGAGGATAGATAAAAATAGAATAAGCAACAATTATTACCAAATAAGGAAGGGGTGGAGGGTCTGACTTCAACGAACGTACCGGACCTTCTCAAAAAAGGCAGGTTAATAAACTGAACCGTCGAGCATGCATTCTTCATGTATGTAAGATAAAATCTATAGTTTCTGCCTACTGGAATGGGAATCAGGTGTGAGTTGGTTTGTATGATTAATTGAAATCTTAGTTTGGCGTTAAGATTACTTTGACGTGAGCAAAGCCACGGGTACAGCTAGTCTAAAATATTTGTAATTACAGTTACAATTAATTATAACCCCATAATATAATAAATTAATTTATAATACGCAAATTACTTCAAAAAGTCAGTGGGGTCAGCGTGCTTAGGATTCGAACTTGTGACCTTTGAATTGTCAGTCCAACGGTCGTACCAATAGGGCCTAGTGACTAGGATATCACTGCTTATATCTACATAAATAAAATATATGCACACATGCAAACTATTCTGATACCGATAAAAAAATTTCACCGTGGGAGAGCCACGCTTCGGCACGAATGGGCCGGCTCGACCGGATGATACCATGGCCTCACAGAAAACCGGCGTGAAACAACGCTTGCGTTGTGTTTCGCCGAGTGAGTGAGGGTACCGGAGGCCCAAACCCTTTAAAAGGCCGGCAACGCACTTGCGACTGCTCTGGGGTTACGGATGTCCACGGGCGGCGGTAATCGCTTACCATCAGGTGAGCGGTCTGCTCGGTTGCCCCCTATTCCATAAAAAAAAAATGTTTATACCAGATCATTTTCTCGTTGAAAAATCTCTCATTGTAGTGATAAAGCTTTGGTCGTAAATGTTGGCACCATATATCTGCTCGATTCATCCCAGAGTTCCTTTTTATATCACCCGCGGGATTAGTTAGTGAACTAAATTCTTAACCACAAGACAGCAAATTACTACAGCACATGTAGTATAGTTAACTTAAACGTAATTACTCTAACACTTGGAACAAATTATAATGGCCCGGTTATTGGAGTGTCATAGTAGGATAACATCAGAACCTGGCGCATGGATAACATTTGTTATGATATAGCTAGATAGAAGGAGACTGTATTGGTGGCGGTTACCACCGACAACAGCAGCAGGTTGACGTCAGGCAGGCGGCCGGTCATAAAACATAGCCAAAACTTGAGCAGCATTCCAGCACAATTAGACGGTATGTATGGAAGAAGAATACATGCTGCGCTGACCCCAAATAAATTGGGATAAGGGCAGGGGGATGATGATAATGACTCGGAAGAAATTGTAACATGTACATAGGTACAATCCATCAATCTGCCTAGCCTTTTCCCAACAACTTTGGAGTTAGTCTTCAGTTAAACCGGACGCAGCTTAATACCAGTATTTTACATAGAGCGACTGCCCATCTCCACAAACCAGTTATTGGGTAACATGATATCTCGTGTTAAGACTGCCGGTCAGATTTCAGACTATTCGTAACCGGCAGTCATAGATTTTAATTTGACAAACGGGACCGACGCCACGGTTTAACGTGCTCTCCGAGGTATGGAAAGGTCTTGGTATGAAATTGTGGTCACCCATATACAGACTGACCGCGGCAAGTGCAGCTTAGTATTGATCGAGCGATCTGTGCGGTTGTTACTTAGCCACGAGCCCCTCTATCATGTACATGTAAGTCACAGTGTAAATAAATGAATAAATATAAATAAAAGTAGCGTCTCTAAAAACAGTATTGATCTAGAAATTGGTTATAGGAAGATATAGAAGAAGACTAATTACAAACCCGACTCTTAAACAACAGGTACTGCAAAGTAGTGTATCAAAGGTTGTGGGTTCAA
The DNA here is from genome assembly GCA_935421205.1 of Xylocampa areola. Lineage (NCBI taxonomy): Eukaryota > Metazoa > Arthropoda > Insecta > Lepidoptera > Noctuidae > Xylocampa > Xylocampa areola. Next base: position 17,410,690 of record OW285210.1, on the reverse strand, counting down.
GTCCGATTCGTGTCCGTTATTTTTCAATATTTCTATTAGAAATTAATAATCGCATTACGGTGGTGTTATCATAATTCAGTAAAAATTATGAAAACATGTTAGTTTACATAATTCTTAATGAAAACATTACAAAATACAGATTGAAAAAAACATTCTAAAACTATTCAAAATCCGCCCTTATATAAACATAAATTTTAATATCGATACCCAAATTCTCACGCCCTCGATCGATATAACCGACCGACCTAACTCATTTTGTCCCTAATTAGTGCCACATCATTAGCCGACACCAGCCGAAACACGCGTAAATTACATTCAAACGAATAGCCAGTACCAATTAACATGACCGGTGTAATTCTCGATTAAATCACTCGATTCTCGAATCGATACTGGCGCGGTATTTATCGATGCGATTAGTTTGATCGAGATAGAAGACTTGAATTAGCGCTGACGGATGAGTGCCGAACCGATTGGCGAGTGTGTGAAGTTTTAGCCATTCTGAAAGGTTTGTCGCCATTTATTAGAGTAAGGCTGGCGATTTTACTAAGTCATTGAGGCTTTATTGGCTGTAGTGTGGTGCTCCTTTATGTATTCGTTTTGGTAGAACGGTTGTAAATGGTTTTGGTTGGGTTTGAAGCTATACTGCAGTTAGTTACTTATGTCCAAAAATCCGCCAACTACTAATTACATGAAGTACTTACTTGTAAATAAAATAATAAAAGAAATCTACACCTATAGACAAGCTTATTAGCTAGCTAATAAACTGAATGACTCAGCGAACTTCATACAGCAATTTTTTTAAATTTCCTTTTATACAAACCTTGTCCTGACAATAAAGAACAAAAAAAAAAGAATTATCCAATTTGGTGCAGTCGTTCGGAAGTTATGCACGTACAAACATTTCAGCGAATCATTGTTATTTATAGAGGTTATTTTTTATAAATTCTTATTAGTTGTGTCCTGTATTGCTAAATGCGTTCATTATCTACCTAATTCTCGACTTATTTTATTTAATGTAAAAAATATGAAATCCAATGTTGATAATGAAAAGTTTGTAATTTTAGATGAAATATAAATATTAATTTTCGGTTTCGTCCCTATGTGGATATATCTTGCAATTCTATATTGGTTTTAAAAGATCATTTTGATGCAGTTTTATATATTCAATAATGTACAGTAATTAAATTAGACAACAATGTTTTAGGAACATTTATATTTAAATCCAATTACAAGTGACGATGTTTAGTATCTAATACGGAAATATTCTTAAATCCTCTCATAACACAAAACCTACCTCTTTAAAACTCTTCAGAAAAGCATGAATAAACGACGTTTCCCTTCGAGAATCTATCAACCGTCCTCATAGAGAAACGGCACAAATCCCCCAGTTGCATTAGTCAGTCGGATTTTTTTAATTGAGACCCGATCGATTCCCGCGCGAATTGCAACCGTCGCCGCCATTTGCTTTTATAATTTTGACACACTTCCAATCCGCGACGCGATATCGGATCTGTCAATTAAAATTTCAATTTCCATTTCGAGTGCTAAGGGTGTTGGGTCATCAGTCCGTTTAAGTTTTTAGTCAATTTAAAGGATGTCTAAATGTTTATTTGTATTTCTTTTGTCGCTATTTTAATCAGCTTGTTAATGATCCATATCATCATCATCCCCCTGCCCTAATCCCAATTTATTTGGGGTCGGCGCAGCATACCTATATCTGGCATGCTGTTAAAGTTTTGGCTGTTTTATGACCGGCCGCCTGCCTGACGTCAACCTTCTTTAGGAATGCTGTTGTTGGTGGTAACCGCTACCGATACAGTCTCCTTCTATGCCATACCAAATGTTATCCATGCGCCAGGTTCTGATGTTATCCTAATATGTTAATGATCCATAGTATCCTTGAAAAAGATGCGCCTGATTACATAAATAGCTCATTACTGTCCAATTGCAGGGTAGGGTTAATAACCACACTAGCTTACTGCAGGTTGGCGATTGATTGACTCTGAATTTTTCTCAGTTCGTTAAAAATAATAATAGAAAATAGATTATACGTGCAATCGTGCTACAAAATAGAGATGACTGTGATGAAGAGAACTTTATTTTATGTTTACGTATTACGGTTGATATTACATTGAAATTTGATTGAAATTAATTAGAAAAGTTATTCTAAAAAAAATATATAATTTTAAAGCCGTAAAGCCGACGGTTCTGCACCTGATCTCTCTCCAGTCGGATTGCCATCTCATCGGACTTTGAGAGTGAAGGAAGAGGGGGTGCACTTGTGTTCATGCATACACTTGTCCACTATAATATTTCCTGCGTACTTGGCTCATCTCTACCGAGATACGCCACCGTGACCGAAATACGGTCGGGAGGAGTTAATTATATTTTTACAATTTTGGTATCGAAATTACGTACATTGATATAATCACATGGCTACCCCCAGCCTCCTGCGGTAAAACGAACAATTTATTAACTTTTAGTTGTAAAAGGTAAATGAGGAAACTATGTTCCTTTCTACATCTGCATTGTAAATTTACATCTAGTGTCAATAGATTGTTTATTCTTTTAACTAAAAAACTCACTGGAACAATGTTTAGCATAATACTTTAAATTCAATAGAATTCCTTCTAGGCTTAAAACAATTAAAATATTGTACTTATCCGGCCTTAAATATTACTTACTTCACTTAATTTCACCCCACTTCAATATCATGTTCAACTAGCATCATTTCTTCCCTTGAAAATACCCCGTCCGTGTTCATATTAGGCGGAGTCAGCACTCCACTGTCAATAAAGCCAGTATACACGCACTGAAACAAAATATTGTCGTTCACGGGGCCGCTATTCAGTATTCGACAAACACTCGATTCCCGACGGCCGGGCTCAGCGGATATTTCCCGGGATTAGTCGCGGGATCCCAGATCAAACCGATTTTTAATACCGCGCGCCGTTCTGATAGAATTTATTTTATCGGATACAATTTTCAAGAAGTTTTGCGAATATATTTTTCAATTTGAATTAAAATTTGTTCATGTTAGTCGTAGGAGTAATAAAATATTTAAAGTATAATGCTGGTGATATTAAACTGATATCTCTATACGTATTAAGTTGAAGGTCAACAAAATCCACAATGAGAATATGAAAATGAAGCTTGTATTTCGAAATTTCTCATTAGAGAATATTGTATTTACACGAGCTCTGGATCGCTTTGTACCTACTGTAATTAAGCTTATCAAGCACACATTTAATATTTATATAATTTTGTGTTAATTATTCTCGAAAATGAAATATTTCTCGCCTACACTTTTTTTATACACAGACAGAAATAATTCTATCTCATTACAAGATTTTCACTCCCAATTATCAATATAGCAAACTACGTTAAATTATTAAGTACGAATGCTTTGCTGCATAGATCCCGGACTATCCGCAAACACGGTACAACACTAGCCTAGCCTATAATTTGTAGGGTCATTGAGGCTAGGAGCTGACTGGCGCTGTTTGGTCGTCACAGCCCTAGATTCGCCGGGCTTATTTGACTAGCTTGATTTATGTAGCGATTCGTTTGCTAAGCGAGCGCTAGATTGGTTTCTATTAACGACAGTGTTAGCTCAGTGGGTATAGATTTGATTCGCTTGAGGTTTGTTTGGGGCTAAAAATTTCAAGGAATTAATGGATCGGTGGAGATGCACGTTGAAGTTGTTTTATTCATAAATGAAATTACTAAAAATTATTTTCCAAAAAGTTGATACTAATTTTTATTTCTTTAAATCAATTTTAAGGTGCGGTTTGGCGTTGCCAACCATTCATTTAACAGGTTTACGACAAGAAAAAAGCTATTCTTAAACAGTATGCCTTATGTGCTTACCTTATTATTTGCACACTCTTCGAAAGAGGAGGGAGACGTATAAAATTATACTTTATTACAACAAAAATCTATTGTATTTGGTAATTAGCGAGCCAACAGATATTTCATAATTTAATCACATGAGGGTTAATCACTTTTTAAGGCAGTAAAATATTAAAGATAAATCTTTGAAAGCATTAACGCATGCTTAGCGAACTTTAAAGTTATTATATTAAATGGAAAAAGAATACGGACGTCGCCAAAAGACGTGTTAAAATATGGATGTAGAATTCGCGGCGGAGGTCGAGATGGCTTAGTTTACATAAGTACTCAACGTACCTACACTCCATTTTCTTGTGGTCTCCTGAGTTCTCAATTTCAAAGGATACTGATATATTTTGCAAAGGACAGAGGTCTCGTCTGTCGTCACAATTCATGGCGATCTGATTGCGATGTCGGGTAGCCATAAATCGATTCCAACGCTCCCTAATAGGTGCGGGTTTCTCCAAATTGGTTATGTTGATGAAAGAACTTGAGAATTGGTTACGTTAAAAGTTATGTTGTTTGATGTAAGGTGATATTTTGGACTTAACTGCCTATTATTAGAGTATTAACTGCCTCGTTGGTTTAGTGGTTCCAAGCGCAACTGCTGAGCTAGAGGTCTCGGGTTCAATTACTGGATCGGGCGAAGTGTTATTGAGTTTTTCTGTTAGGAAATTCTCAGTAGCAGCACGGAGTCTGTAATAGTGCCAGATAGATGGCAATATGTTCACCGCCTAATACATTGGGCTTAATAACAGCATTGGTGAAATGTGGGTGTACGACTGTGTACATCTCTGCCTACACCTTCGGGGAATACAGGCGTGATGCTATATCATGCTTGTGCATGTGAAATTATATGCATTATTGTATACATATATATAATTAAATAAGGTGAAATTAGAAAGATTAATACTAAAGTGCCAAAACCCTAAGTGCTTTTAGAGTACCAATCTAGGTGGTGCAGGTTTAATCCCAGTTTGTGGTCGTCTTGTTCTATACACAAGACATTTTGAAGATTCTTACATCCGAGCTAGAACACTTCAACAATATATACCTTGTAATAAAAATTCTAGCCTATTGAAAGTCACGGCGCGTGTTGCACTTAGCTGTTTGTAATTAAATCTCATTAATAGATGGCTCGCCGTATTGTTAAGAATGTCAACACATATAGTATGTCAGTTCAACAAAAAAAAAAAATGACTAGGTATTAAACTTACTCAACCTCCTTTAATTTTAATCAAGCACATATAACATACAAATACAAGACTTTCTTAATCCCCTGTCATAATAATGTAAATAGGTGCTACAAAATCAAAATGAAATTAAAATAATTCTAGCTCATTGAAATACAGGGCGCGTATTTAAGTTAGCACATTGCAATCAAATTATGATGTGGCTCGCTTTATTGTTAAGAATAAATGGACGTCACTTCAACTAAATACATAACTTCTACGGATACCTACATTACTATCTTAATTTTTAACTTAGCACATATTTTCATTATTAACTACTACCAATCAAAGAACCAAAAAATTCTATAAAACATAGTAAATACCTAATCTTATACAGCACACAGCCATTCTTACATCCGAGCAAGCAAAACTTCAATAATACTAATTCAATTCTAGCCTATTGAAATTCAAGGCGCGTGTTGCACTTAGCTCGTTGCAATTAAATTGTGGGGCGGCTCGCCTAATTGATTTTGGATACGACTGGCGAACATTTTTGTGCACCCTTCAGCAAAACCTTGGGAGTTTGTTTAAGTTAATAATTAAAAGATTAGTTAGGGGTGGCGATTAGTGTATGAATTTTGTAGTATCCATAAGACAATGTATTTAATTGTTAAGCTGGTAAATTAAATTGTAGGGACAGCAACTGCTAGCTGTTTTAATTTAGCCTCATTGGTCCGTCATTCACAAGCGAGTGAAGTGTTATTGACATTTTCTGTAAGCAAATTCTCAATAGAAGTCCGGAGTTTGGATTTGTGCCCGCTTGATGACAATGTACTGACCTACTACATGGGACTTAATAACTGTATCGGTGAAATATGGGTATTATTATTATTGAAGTGTACTGCCGTAATCTTGTGGGATACAAGGATATGATATGTTTATATTAAACTGCTATTATTGACTGCCTTGTTGGTCTAGTGGCCCCAAGCGCGACTGCTGAGCACGAGGTCTCGGGTTCGATTCCCGGGTCGGTCGGGCAAAGTGTTATTTAATTCTTCTGTTCAAAAATTCTCAGTAGCAGCCCGAAGCACCTATTACATGGGACTTACTAACAGCATTGGTGAAATAGGGGTGTACAACTGTGTACACTTCTGCCTACTCCTTCGGGAAATACAGGCGTGATGCTATTTTATGTTATATTAAATATATTATTAAGGTATAACCAAACATAGCTAAGATATAAATAAGATTTGTGGGAAAAAGATAGATACTTTATTGCATAGCAAGAGGAAACACAAGGATATATACAGATATAAGAATCCACGAATACTTCCGACACCGAGCGCATTAACGGCGCGAGCGCAACGATACGCGGCGCGATGCAGCTCCAGTTTGACTCGCGACTTCGCCGCGGGCTCAGCTCATGACTAAGGGCTCCGTTCGAGTTCGAAACTAGTCGGGAAATTCCCGAGAAATGCACGTGAGTAGTAACCGGTGAACAATGATTGATATAGATATAAGAATAGTACAATTGGCGGTATTATTTCTCAAAAGGAATTTCGTGCAGTCAAACATTGAGATAACATTATTTTAATAATTAAAGTATTATAGATGGATTTTATAGACAAAATTGCTAACATAAGTATCTAAGCAATGTATTTTGTTTGTAACATTATAACCAGACCATAATTGTCCCACTGCAGGGCAAGCGCCTCTTCTCATACAGAGAAGGCACGAGGTTGATCACCACGCTAGCTCACTGCGGATTTGCGATTTCAGACTACCAAGTCCAGGTTTCCTCACGATGTTGGCATCTAAAAAAAATAACAACACTATAAGCGATAACAATATAAAAATAATGTTGCCATAATCAAGACATATCGTAAAAGTACCACTGTGCTGTATCAGGATTAATAAAAGACGTTTAATGAATCATAAATGTATATGTTAACATTTGTGCGCTGGAGAGCATAATAAACTTTTATTTGAGTATATAAGAACAAAGATATTTGCAAATGTTCTGTATGTTTATAAATCGCTCATAATATATATAAAGTCTCGTATTTGTTAGATATTTTATTTTGATTTTGGAGTTTCTTGCCGGCTGTTCTCCATAAGATCAACGCCTTGGAACCGTGCACCTAGCTTTGACTTTTCATAAGTGCTTGTAATATGGCCTATTTGAAATAAAAATATTTGAATTTGATATTTCGTATACATTAATATACCAACTTGATTTTTTATTATTTTTTGCAATAACATGAAGGTCACAATTTTCTCCATAGGAATCTACACTAAGGAACATGGAAACTATCTTCCGTCAATACAAAAGTGACTGTAAATTGACTAATTAAATTAAATACTTTAAGTTTTTTTTACCTAGTTATAGTAAAAATTGATTATACAGACGCGATATGAATTTCTTGTATTGTGGGTGCGTTTACAGACAATCTCAAATGCACACACTCGGACCCGGAACAAATACTCCTCCTGACCGTATTTCGGTCACAGGCCTATCATCGCGGAGACCAGCCAAGTACGCAGGAGATATTATAGTGCACAAGTGTATGCGCAAACAGAGGTGCACTCCCTCTTTCTTAACTCTTATAGTCCGATGGGACGCCAATCCAACACGAGCGGAGAGAGATCCGGTGTAGGACCGACGGCTTTACGTGCTCTCCGAAGCACGGGGGTGTCACACCACCAATTTCAAAACTCCGGGCTACCACTGATAATTTCCTAACAGAAAAACCCTATAACATTTTGCACCACCTAGGAATCCCAGGACCTCACGCTCAGCAGCCGCGCTTGCGACCACTAGACCAACGAGGCAGTCAAAATCATAAATGATACATAAACTACCTAAATAGTAGATATCTAATTATGTTTCAGAAGAAACAATACAAATCTTGACTCTATCCTTCATGAAAATATAAACGGTCAGCTGAAAAAGTAAAATTAACTTTCCAATTATTTATTGTACCTGTATTAAAAAAGTCAGGTCATTAGTCAAAGAAAGCCCATTAGCCACTCACTTTATACAAGGTGTAATTACTCAACTTCTCTGTTCCGATTCTGATTCCGATTTAATTATGAAAAATGTATTTTTACTTTTTACTGTTTAAGTTTTTGTTTTAGTGACGTCAGTTCAAGACAAATTGTTCTATTTTAATATTTACACAGGACTTGTTATTCTGAGAATGAACTGTATTTCACTATGATTCTTAGTTTCTTCCTTGTTTATGAAATGGGAGTAAAATGATTAAATCAATTTTCCTATTTTTGTTTTCTGTCTTGTAAATTTTATGGTTTGTAGGTATAAAATTTTTGACGAAAAAAGACCTTTGAGTAATAAAAAAAAGCCACAGTAGTCCTTTACTCGTAGGTATCACAAAAGTATCACTAAGTAATGATCGTGTCATGGGAATTGACTGGAGGACTGCTGCAGTCAATTGTCTTCTACAATAACGCGATTTATTAGTTAATATTTCTATTTTAATTCTTAATATACTTGAATTTGACCACCACCTGGTACAATCACGATCGAACATACTAGTCCAGCAGAAACCTGTTCACTCGAGTTATGGAAATATTAGTTTACGACTTAACCTTACAGTTCTTACACACGGGTAGAAATGTTCAATTTAAATTAAACTATGTCATAAGTTTTACAAATAAATTAATTTGATTTAAAACTTGATAATAGGTAGTAACTAAAGACTATACCAATATAGAGACACTATTACATTAACTTTAGAAAGCATAAATCTTCAATAAGCATTAACGCATGCATAGCGAACTCTAAAGTTATAATTTTTTGTGGTAAAATCTGTATTTGTTGAGGTAATTGCATCTTTACGACATTGTATTAACTGCAAAGTTAGTCGTGTCGGTTTTGTCACCTGTGTAGGTACTGAATAGATAGCAATGACGTCGCCAAAAGACGAATTAAAAATGTGGGAGAAGAATTCGCAGTGGTGAGCAGAGGTCGAGATGGCTTAGTGGTCAGAGCTTCTGGATTATTTATTCGGGAGGCGCAGGTTCGAATGCTGCTCACGACCGTATTCTTTTTCCACAAAAAATTATAACTTTCGAAAGCATATTGTAGGACCTACATACATATAACAACATACAAAGTGTCTGTACTCATACTTTGGAAGTTAATGTATTAATGTATACGAACCACTTTTACTCAGAAACCAACAAAGAGGGCGCGAAGAAAAATTTGCTGTTTCATACATTTTGGTCGAGTAGGTATAAAAATTTCTATAGAGCAGCTGATGTTTTCCCGCCCCAACCCTTGCTCGATCCGGCCCGCGCCGAGCTAGTAGCTTTTAATTCGAGCCTTAATAATAAGGAAACTGATCTGACCCAGCTAGCCCTAGTTGTCCCCTCAGCAACGCCCCAAGCCGAGGCTCGTGTCCTGCAGGGGATGCCTTATGTAGTTTGTAGTAATATAAAATATGCTCTGGCTGGAGGCATCAAAATGTCTCGCCATAGCTATTGTTCGGTTACGCAGATCAAACCCCTATGGGTTAACTGCAAGAGCCTAAGTCCAAGAAAAAAAAAGCTGATGTTTTTTACCATTTTCGCAGTTAGTTCCGTAGTAAAAGTTTTTGGTATACATGGGTACATTGACCCCTAAAGTATGACCACGGACTTATGTTACAGCTTGTATAAATATTAAATACACATATAAAAATTTACACAAAAATTCTCGTTGAATCACTCAAGTTGGGCAAGTGGTATCAATTAGTGCGCTAACGCTCTCATGAAACACAAATGATACATTATGGTGCATTGCTAAATACCGACCGGACGAAGATATGTTATTAAACGGAGCTACATCTCCGTTAATCAAACACTCATTGCCTACACACACTTATTAAATATGCATAGATTTTTTTTATTAATATACATTTTCAATCAATCACATATTCAAGGACCACACTTACACCCACATATACAAGTCATTACATAAATATATATTATATATATATATTAATTCTACCTATAAAGTCGACAAAAATTTCGTTGGACCACTCAAGTCGGGCTAGCGGTATCAATTAGTACGCCACGCCAACGCTCTCGTGCAACGCATACAGATGTGGCCATACATCTTGTGCATTGCTAAATACCGACCGGACGGAGTTATGTTACTAAACGGAGATATATCGCCGTCAATTGCTCCATTGGATATTGAATTCGATAAGTTATAAGGATTAATATCCCGTTAGTCTGCCGTCTTTAAGCTATAATACTGCTATCTAAAAATTATATTATTTTTAGCTTTTTCTATATGTCTCTGCCGCATTGAGCTAGTGGTTGCAAGTGAAGCTGCTGAGGTCCAAGGTTCGATTATTGAGCCGAGAAAATGATGTTGGTCTTTTCCTGTTAGGAAATTCTCAGTAGCAGTCCGGAGTTTGGAATTCTTTTCTTTTTCTTTTTTAAAGGAGTTTGGAATTGAGCCCGGTAGATGGCAATATAAGCACCACCTATTACATGGACTTCATAATAACATTGGTGAGATGTGTACACCTCTGCCAACCCCTTTGGGGAATACAGGCGTGATGCTATGTTATGTTATGATTTTTCCACAATTCTGCCTTTCATAATCTATAATGCCCACCATAGCATTTTATTTCAGCATTGTAAACATGACACTGCTTCATTGGTCTAACTGTCTTGTAGTTTAGTGGTCGCAAGCAAGGCTGATGAACGTCAGCTCAGAGGTTCGATTCCCGGGTCGATAAAATGTTATTGGGATTTTAAAAACGTTTTCCTTTATAAAGTTTGGTTGTTCGCTGATTCACGTCTTGACTGAATTAATTTAAATACATTTTGGTAGATAATAAATTAGTTATTCGTATCCTGAATAAGCAAATAATGCAAATGATCCCTAGAAACATAAAAATAAGCACAACACAGCAGAACAAGGGCCTCTTCTCATACAGAGAAGTCGTGAACTGTAGTCACCACGCTAGCTCATTTTAGGTTGGCGGTTCAAAATAATGAGAGATAAAAAGAATGCTAGTTTCTCTACCCTTGATCAACATTGTTGGTAAAATCTAACCTTTATATAATATTAATAATAATATAGGTACGTGGTTACTTGGCAAAGGTTAATTTAAAGTTCTCTGAAAATTGTCTACGCTACGTAGTACATGCTACGCCGTAGGCATTTCGTAGACCTATGCTACGCTTGTAGTACTTATAATTATTTAATGTCAAAATTAGGTTTTCGATCGCTCGAGTTTTCATGTTAATAATATTCGGTTTTTTTAAGTACATTTTTTTGTCCTCCTCATCCTCGGTCGTTTGCTCACTGCTGAGCAAGCCCTCTCTCTTTTGACAAGCTCTCTCCACTTGTGACAGTCTCTTGCCTGTTACGTAGGAGATCTTGGAATCTAGATGCTGCTTTACTTTGTCAGACCATCGCATAGGACTGCGTCCTCTGGGTCTCTTTCCTTCCATTTTACCGGTGACCATAAGCTTCTCCAGGTTGTCGGATGGCTTTCGGGCTATATGACCGAAGTATTGCAGCTCTCTGAAGACAGATACTTATGAGCCTCTGGTCTATCTGAAGGTCCTTCAAGATGGATGCATTCGTCGTGTGTGCTGTCCAGGGTATTCTCAACATGCTCTTCCAACACCACATCTCGAACGCAACAATACGGCGTCCATCTGCTGTTTTGATGGTCCAGGTCTCCACGCCAAAGACTAGTGTCCTTACGACATATTAAATGGTGTAGTACAATTTTTGGCCAAATCATTTTTTTTGTGTGATTAGTACCTACGTTTATCTGAGTTATAACGACCAATTGAATCAGTACTTCATATTTATTTAGGTTTAATAGCACTGTATTTGTTTTTATTTTAATCTTATTGTGGCACGCAGCACTAATTATATTTTTTTTAACTATACACCTTAATTATATCTACATGTGTGTATATTATCTGTGGGGGCTTGTTATTAGCGATATGATTGCCTAATATTGTTAACTATAATGTTGTATTAGTCTGTAAATCAATTAAAATTAAAATAATATTAAAAATATTCTACATGTAGACACATCAAATACACACACCAAAGTGTGTATTAAAGTGATTAAGTGTAGCATTCTATTATATTATAATAAAACCCATAGTCTATAATGGATGTTCTAACAAATGTTTATCTGCCCCTATTCTAGTTGATAAATTACATTGAACAATGAGTCGGCAGTTCCAACGTATTTATTTTAAAAGTAGAATTTTAGGACACAAGAATATTAAGGTCACATGTGTTACAAATAGTAGGTAAAATTCTCTATTCGTAGATTAATTATTAATTTTTAATATATGTTATTTTTAATATAAGGTTGTGTATCGAATGGTACATAAAAAAATATGTTGACATAATAATCATTCTTTCGGTCACCTGTATACGAACTGAATAGATAGCAATGACGTCACCAAAAGACGTGTTAGAATGTGGAAGAAGAATTCACGTTAGTGAGCAGATGTCAAGATGGCTTCGTGGTCAGAGCGCCTGGAGTATTTATCCAGGCGGCGCAGGTTCGAATCCTGCTCGCGACCGTATTCTTTTTCCATTTTAAAATTGTAACTTTAGAGTTCGCTAAACATGCGTTAATGCTTTTCAAAGATTTATCTGTATAATAAATCATAGTTGGGTTGAGTGGAAAACTTAATAGATTTTAACACTTGTATCGAACGTTTTAGATTATAAGAAATTAATCTACATTTGGCCACCAACTCGCCTGATGGTAAGTGATGGTGTGGTCGAGGATGGAACACGTAGATTTAGATTAGAAATTTGTTAATTCTAGCCTTCAATACGCCTAGATTGAATTACTCAGGAAATAAAGAAGTTCCTTTCATGGGCAGTTTATACCATGCACGTCGACTAAAGACGTTACTTTGCGGAAGTCTATTACAATGGATGCAAATAAATACAATATCTAGCTACTTCCGCAAGATTGAGGGTAGTCATGCATTACCTGTGCACCGCCCGCCCGCCCGCAAATATATGCACACACGCAAGCGGTGAAAATTCCGACTACCACCAACTACTCTACACGTGTTTCGCCCCTCCACGGGGCATCATCAGGAGCTGTTAGACCGTGCAGTGTCCGCCACCGAGCTAATAAATAATAAATTAAATTTATTATTAAAACTGAAAAGAAAATTATACAGTCAAACCTTACAGTCGGCCAGTACAAAGCTAGTTAAGTTCAAGTTCTGCATTCTAACTTAATAATTAAGCTGTAACATATTACAGTACCGACGAAGGTTTTATTGCTAAGTAATTGCTTAACCACGTGGTTACTTAGAAATATGAGCGATGACTTAGACTAGTAAAATGGGGGGAATGTTGCGCTAATTGGGGGGAATTATTCAAATTAGTTTCAGCTACTCGTTCTGGAAGATGAAGGAAAGAATGATTGTTTTTTGAAAGGTGTTATTACAAAGTACATGATTATATGATGTGATTGAATGAGCCTGCCTCAACAATTAATTTTTACGTTGGCATTCATTGGTGACATGAATGAGGTAGAAATATTTTGTTATTTACGTCAAACAATTATAATACTAATTAATCTATACGAATATAATAAAAATGAGGAGGTTGTGGATTTTCTGTTTTGCAATTTCTGTTGACATGTGCTACTCTTTGGGATAACCATGCGCTAATCCCTAGACCTACCAGTCGGATTTAATAAATATTTAACTTTTATAACACATTATAATAAAACAACTTTTAACCGAATTAATCGCGTGTATTATTGGTTTTTGTTTTTCCTGACGTTTCGAACACCTCATACTTAGCAACTACGGACACAATGGGGCAGTCTATAATAAAATAATAATAAAATCAGTATCTCAAAAGTGCAACACTTTAGGATACTAGTGTTTAAATATTGAACAAAATTGTCTTTCTATAATCCTCAGAAATATTATTTGTGGCTAAATTATTTGCGCTAAGTGTTCCGCGGGGTTCGGCGCTGCATGTCGAGATACAGGTTCACGCCTAGTTCGGCTGCAGATGCTCCCTTACTAGTATTATATGAATTTTAGCCTTACACGTATATCCTAAATACTTTGTACAATGTTACAGAGCCAAAATAAAAAATAAAATAAATATATTATATTATATTATATTGTTCATTTCCCGCACGTAAATCGCATAGACTTCTGATATGCCTTCAAATACCGTCGAGAATTATTCTATCAGAAATGCTGGTGGCCTCACGATGTTTCCCTTCACCGTTCTAAAGCAAGTGATTATTTTATCATACGTAACAAGCTATCAGTATAATAAGAGTGCAGTATAACAATGCCTTCAGGTATCTGATGGGACTGCCCCGTTACTGCAGCGCGTCAGAAATGTTTGCATACTGCAATATAGATAGTTTTACAACTATATTACGGAAAAAAACCGCATCCATGATGCGAAGGGTGCGGGACAGTTCCAACAGATACCTTAGGGTAATTGCTATTAAATTAGAAAGCCCCATATGGAGACACTTGAATAGGCTTCATGTAATTAAATAATGTATTTCTCTGGTCTTCTTACTAACATAGATTAAGAATCTGTTATACTAACACAATATGGATCTTTTGTCTGAATTAAATTAAATTAAATTAACTCTTCGAATGGGAGAAGTACAAAATTGTATTTCATAACAATAAAAATCTATTGTGTCTGGTAATTAGCGAGTCAACTGATTTATGATAAATCATTATCGTCTGTCATAACGTATCTTAAAAAATCTCCTCTTACAAAATCAAAACAAAAAACCTTACAAGAAAGAAGAAAACAAAACAAAATGATTTAACTCAACCGGAAAAGAAACACTGAAAAGGCTTCAACGAGAAAATTGGGTCTAACTTGTATCGCGAGTTCCATAATAATCGTTGAACGGATTTTTTGAGAAAAAAAATGTAGAAAGCCGTCTCTAATGAACTTTTCAAATCAGCCGTTTTCCGGTTGTTTTTTTTTTTCAGCGATCAGACGAATGGGTTGTTTTTGTTTGTGTCTAGTTTGGCAATAATTCACTGCCTTTGGTTATGAAAAGCGCCGTGTTGTTTTTGGTAAAAGTATTTTTCGTCGTGAAATCTTATTCTTTTAATGTAATAATAATAATAATAATACTTTTATTCAAAAAACATAAATCGCATGTACATATATAAAAACCCAATTATAATACATCAAAATTAACTTAAAATTATGCTTAGTGTAGTACATAGGTATAAAAATAATTATATTACGACGACAGATAAAAACATTCGGTAACATGTCCTGATTTTGTAGCTTAGTTGCCTGAACTAGGTTAAAACCTGTGTTTCAGGCTATTTTGCCCAATAAAAAGTGACTGCAAGTAATATGAATAATGAGTCATCTTAATTATTACCATACATGAACTGTAAACATTAAACAATACTTAAGAAAACAAAATTTACTAAAACTATTACAATTTATAGAGACTAATTAATTTATTATTTTACAACAGTAAGCAAATTTTCCGTATCAGAGTAGGTCAGTGTAATCAATTTGTCAGAGTAATAAAACTACTAAGAATTTTCTACCAGAAAAACTCTGAGATATACTGTCTTACCCTGCGGGGAGTATAGCGTGATGATATTTTATGATACATCAATATTTTTATTAAAATACCATGATGGTATCTAAGTAAAAAAAAACCTTTTTAACCGATTTCAAAATGGAGGAGGCTTTCAATTACTTTGTATTTTTATTTTGTATCTAGCGATATTGTCGCCAATTATTGTGACCCGATTAAAGTAAATATTGAAAGAGTATTATCTATGGGTGGTCCAGTTTAAATTTGGTGAAGATTTGATCAAGACCTTCGGAGATAAACAATGAAGAACCTTCAATGAATTAAAATAAGGCACTTTCGATTTCTATAATAGCATGTGTGTGTATAGTCTATTGAAGGCGGTTTTTATATCGATGCAAATAACCTCTGACACAATTTTAACTTTTCATTCAAACAAATAATAACTATTCATTAAACCCCAGCAATCAGAACACGATAGTTTTATAACAAATGACTTTATTACTGCTATCACGTTTGGGGATCGACAGAGGAATTTGCGGCGTGTGTGTGGCAGCATTGCATGACGTTAGAATGCAATTAATGTTCAATATCTCTGTTAAGTTGGTAGTGTCAGGCGAGCGGGGCCGATTCCAGTTCAACATATTTGTTATTTTTTATATGGTGATTAGTACAAGTTTGTCGTTGCAAGAGAGATTTAATTATGTAGGACATATATATGTATTTTTGAAGTGAAAACTTCTTTAGGCGCGTTGAGCACTTTTTGGGTGAACAAAAATCATGGAACTCGTGTCATTGTCACCGAACGCTTCCCATGAGCTATATGTATAATGTGTATATTTATGTACATAGATATACCTCCGTGCGGTATTAGTACAATACAATTCACAAGTTACTTAGTGTTCACTTCCATCGGCAGTCCCCAAAGACAGCTCCGCATTTTTTCTTTGGTCTTTTCTTCATAAATAATATAAGAACTTCATGTAATTAGAATAAAATTATGTCTGGTATCACCAGCGCGTCTTCTAATTCCATATTATTATTTAATAAATAATGACTTTAGTGTTCGCTTTTCATGCGTTAAATTTAAGTTACAAAAATGCCAATAGCAGTTGTCTTATGGTCATGAGGTTGGGTAATATGGTCGTTAAGCGAAAAACCCTTCAAACAAATAAGTAAAAAAATTTAACCATATAATTATTTTTGGTTTGGTGACTTAAGACAATTGATATCGGCTGGGGCAACAATAATTAGTCCCAATTCTTTGTTAAAATATTTATAATAGTCCAAGTATGGTTTTAGGGGCCCGAATAATTTCAAAGTTGCCCAGAAAATCGAATAAATGGAGGAAAAAGTAAACGTTTTTCTTTCTATGGGATTTTGGATAGCACAACAATCTATCGGGTCAGTTGTTAATCTTCTTCTTATCGTATGGTTGATGAACAACCTAGTGTCAGTGTTTAAACCACCCGTAGGTCCCTGACATGGATTTACACACCATCGAGAACATCTCTCAGGTGTGCTGGTTTCCTCACGATGTTTTCCTTCACCGTTTTAAGCAAGTGATAATTAGTTTATAATACGCACATGAATTCGAAAAGAAAGTAGTGCGTGCCTTGGATTCGAACCTGCGACCTTTGAGTTGTCAGTCCAACGGTCATACCACTAGGCTATCACTGCTTGCAATTTGTTTATGATAATTAAAGTAGTTATTTTATGAACAGCCTTTGTTCTACATAGAAGAAATCGTGACAACAAGAGCTAGTAAGAACCAAATGCCCCAATTCTCATTAAACCAAATTAAAATTGCACCAATCGTGCACTACCTGCGTTGCATTCCGTGATCCGGCCACATTACTCCTTAACTCCCAATTGAGTTATTTATTTACTATTTCACAACTTACGAACGGTTTATAGTTAACCCGTGGGTAATTTGAACGTTTTTAAATTATCGCCATCGACCGAAATACAGCGGAAATTATTTGTAAGCGATGATTTATGGCCGCCATTCGGCGTCGTCATGCGATTTGAATGCAGATCGGCGTTGCATTTATCGGTGTTATAATTTTTTTTTGTGAATTTTTATGACCTCATTAGGGTACACGGTTTCGATCGGAATTCGGTTAATGGTTGTTCGGTTTTTGGTTGTTTTTGCAGTCACGCTTGAAATTTGAATTGAGTCTATGAATTAAGTTGTTTAATCATGGCATGCTTCAGTGCTTTCTTTGGTGAAGTATTTTTGATAAAACTAAAGTTTATTTTGTAGGAATTCAAATTTTGACTTTATTAAAATAACGAGTGCTTCCTAAAATAACGAACCCTAGATAAACGCGTAGTTTTAGATTAAAGTTAGAATTTTGTTAGAGTTTCTTTCGTTTCTTAGTTGCTTAAATAAATAGTAGATTATAATAATATCTTTATTCGCATCAAATATGGTACAAAGGATGGAAGAACTACATTATAGAATCACATATTTCGCCATTATAACATGACATGCAAATATTGTTATAATCATATTAGCTTAATTAATTAAAATTATTTAAATGTTTTTTTTTTTAACGAATACAATAATAAAGGAATATTAAAGATTAATCTTTGAAAAGCATTAACGCATGCTTAGCGAACTCTAAAGTAATTATATAATTTATCTGGGAGGCGCAGGTTCGAATCCTGTTCGCAACCGTATTCTTTTTCCATTTTATATAATAACTTTAGAGTTCGCTAACCATGTGTTAATGCTTTTCAAAGATTTATCTTTAATTGTTAAGGTTGCATTCTTTACGACATTGTATTAACTGCAAAGTAAGTCGTGTAGGTTCGGTCACCTGTATAGGGACTGAATAGATAGCAATTACGCCGCCAAAAGACGTGTTAAATATGGACGAAGAATTCACGGTGCTGACCAGAGGTCGAGATGGCTTAGTGGTCAGTGCGCCTGGAGTATTTATCCGGGAGGCGCATGATCTAATCCTGCTCGCGACCGTATTCTTTTTCAATTTAATATATTAACTTTATACATACCTTTGAATATTTTACCCTTGAATACTTTAGCTATAAATTTTAACAAAAAATAAAACTGCCTACAAAAATCTACTACACTAAAAAGTTCAAAATAATATCAAAATTTTCTTATAATAAAATAATTCTAAAAGAACAATATATAATAATAAATTTTGGAGTCGGTGCCTGTACTGGGAGACGGTTATTGTTTTCCTTTTGTTTGTCACTTATGTTCGTTGCGCTGTGGTTATGTTACCGGCCTTTGTATCTTCAAAGGTATAGTATATCATCATCATCATCATCCCCCTGCCCTTATCCCAATTTATTTGGGGTCGGCGCAGCATGTATTATTGTTCCATACATCTTTATTAGCTGTCATATCGTCAGTCACCCCTTTTCTAGTCATATCATCTTTAACACAATCCATCCGTCGCTTCCTCGGTCTTCCTCTACTCTTATAGCCATCTACATTCATACTCAAAACTTTCCTTGTCACATGACCCTCATCCCTCCGCATCACATGCCCATACCATGCTAAACGATTTCTACACAACTTCTCAGTCACCGGTGCCACTTTCAGACTTCCTCTTATATATTCATTTCTAATTCTATCCATCCGCGTCACACCACACATCCTTCGTAACATTCTCATCTCAGCTGCATGTAGTTGTCTTTCATTCATTCCCTTCGTGGGCCAACATTCTGAACCATACAAGACAGCAGGTCTAATAATTGTTTTATAGATTTTCTCCTTAAGTTTAAGGGGAATTCGGGGGTCACAAATAGTTCCCGTGACCTGCCGCCATTTCATCCACCCTGTGTTAATTCTGTGCTTGACGCTCCGGTCTATTTCGCCATCGCATTGTATGATAGAACCCAGATACCGAAAGTCGGAGCAGACTGGTAATAGCGCACCACCCAGCGCTATAGCACCAAAACTGGAGAGACCGCCAAAATCACAAAACATGTACTCTGTTTTGGTTCTGCTGATTTTTAGACCAACACTCTCCAGATTATTTTGCCATTTCTCAAGTCTGCTCTGGGTCTGGGGCCCATCTTCACCGACAAGAACAATGTCGTCGGCAAACAGCATGCACCAGGGTGCCTCTTCCTGTATGTCCAACGTCAGAGCGTCCATTATCATCAGGAAGAGGTAAGGGCTTAAAGCCGACCCCTGATGCAAGCCTACAGCCACACTGAACTTGTCGGTGTTTAAAGGTATAGTACATATAAAGTATATATTAAGTCGGTTAAAAATGTTCATAAAATCAGTTGGCGTATCTATAAATTGACATTAAAGCGTCAGTGACAGAATAATTTAAAAACCGTTTTAATAGCGTCAGTTTTCTCAAGTACCTACCTACTAATTAAATACCACACAAAACATCACTTCCGTAACTGTTAAACTAGAACAAATGCGGCGCTTAATTTGAAAGCGCATTTACAAGCAGTGGAAGAAGTTAAAATCCTCGTGAAGGGTTAGCGAAAAATTATTTGGAAAATCACGGCTCAGGCTCGCTCTTGACAAATCGCTTGCGGGTAACCCAGGGCTGTCACACAATACTCTAGTGTCGTGTGTTTGAATTTTTGGACATGAAAATATTATAGATTGGATGGGAAATTTTTGGTAGTATCTGCAAATTTGTGAAGGTATTTATAGGATATTAAAAGGTTTTGTTTATATTTTGTTCATCATCTTGTTTTTTATTTTGATTTATCACATTGTTCAAGTGTTCTTCTTTTTTCCTCAATTGAACTAAGTTATTGAACAAGAAATGTACAATTTCTGTATGGTTAATTCTTATTATTTAGTAGGTATTGAATAATATTAGAATCAATTAATAAATATATAAAATAATTAATTATACAGGATACTAAGTAATATATTAGTGTGAACCAAATTTTTATACTAGATGCTACTTACAGAAATAGTTTTTTATTTAAAACCATAAAAAAACCGACTTTAAGTCTATCTCGTACATATAATACTGAAATTAAAAAAAGGCAAACAAAGACGTCATCAGTGTATATTTTTTTGATTATTTAAAGAAATCATCAATATCAATTCATAATTGGCGGAATAATCGCGTAACTTCTTCTTCTTAGTCAAATTCAAATTCAAATTTAAATTCAAATTTCAAATTCAAATTCAAATTCATTTATTTTGTGAACACAGGGTACAATGAGAGTTAGTATCCGTTAGTAGTCGGTATCTTCATTGCTGAAGGTCGTGTCTAGAATGAAGTGTAATCGCGTAACTAGTATGCTAAAAAACATACAGTCCAATTGAGAACATCCTCCATTTTGAAGTCAGTTAAAAGTGTTTTTTTTTTTCAAGATTTTTATATACAGCTGTCACTATGACCGATCCGAATACCGACAACCTGTAGAGAAAAAACAAAACAGTATCAAAAATCAGAATGACGTCAACCATGTCCAAACTCCGCAGCCCTATTCATCCCAGAGCCGACTATTTGTCAGGTTTACGTAGGTTAAAAAGCGGCGGCCCCGTAATGCCCAACCCGGGTCCCGTACAAATAAATTCCACTGTCTTATCCTCGATTAATTAACGTGTGTTCTGCTCCATACTTTACCAGGGTTTATTATTCATATTTTTATTTAAAATTTTGCCTGAACAACGTTTACAAACAAGAAATTAGTGGAGGCGTAACTTTTCGGCGTAAAGTCGGCCTTTTTGGTGGGGCCTTTTTAACGTTATGACGGGCTTTGTTGAGTACGCTGAGAGGAAACGGTACTAAAATAATTAATGGTGACTCGTGAATTTTTATTTCTAAGTTTTTCGACAGGCTTATCGGCGATTGGATCTTTGATTCAACAATGGGTGTAAATGCCGTGATTTAACACATCCAATTTTATCTCAACGTAAATTTAAGACCAGCAAAGCACAAAAAGCTAAATATATAAAAAAAGATAAGCTACAAAATACGCAAATTTTATTCAAATCTGCGACCTCTAATCTAACCTTTACCATTCGATAGCCCTATTGACGAATCACCGTACAGAAATCGCGACAAAAAATCGCAACTAACATAGATCGTAGAGATTTATGCGTTCAATAGCGATTTATTAGTCGGCGTACTCATGAATTTGACGCGTAGCCTGTTTTTGTCGCGATATAACGTATGGCTGTGACGTCATTCGAAATACGGCCTCGCGCTCACATCGCCGATTTTTATTGCTTAAAATAAATAAAATTGCATCAATGAAATCTGTTTTCGTCGTTATAGATTGCTACGGGTTAGGTACTGGCTGGTTTATGTACTTTTTTTGGACGCGATATGTACGTGGCGATATAGGGTTAAAGGTCATAGTTTGAAATGACGTGTCTAGAACATACATACATATAATCACGCCTGTTTCCCATTGCAGTAGGTAGGGATTATCGATTTCCACTTGCTAGGATGTTAACACACCTCTTTCGCATCATTTATATTCGTCAGTCTACGTTTAGAAGATACTACTATTGTAGTAAAATTCCAAAGGCTGCCTTTCATATAACGAATTAATGAGCAACGATTGTTATAAGCAACTTGTCATAGCATCACGCCTGTATTCCCCGAAGGGGTAGGCTGAGGTTTTTTTTATTATTTATTTATAATATTACAACATCATACAGATCACTCCAAGGCGATGTTATACGCATATATTTAAAACTAAACCATAAAACCTAAAAATAAAATACAATAAGTACATAAAAAAACCCAATAATTATTATATAATCTCTAATTTGAAAGTAATAAAAAGAAAAGTGCTATGCTTGCAAGGTGTACACAGTGATACACCCACATTTCACCGATGGTATGTCCCATTTATTAGGTGGTGACCCTACTGCCATCAACCGGGCACAATTCCAAACACCTGAAAATTTCCTACCAAATACTCAATACCTCTTTGCCCGATCCAGAAATTGAACCCGAGACCTCCTGCTCAGCTGGTCAGCCCGACTGGGCTTGGGACCACTAGACGAGGCAGTTTGTATAAATGGGTACATTGACCCTTTAAAGTGTGAGTACGGACTTTTGTTGTATAAGAGAAATGTACCTTTTGTGTTATTTACCGGTTATCATACTCATTTTATTCTGGTTCATAAATAGAAGCAGTGGTTTTAAAAAGTGACTATATTATACGAGATATAAGTTAAGTTTTTAAAATAATAAAGACATCGATTTCATAGCCGTAATCGTTCCGTAACACCTGAAGCTTATCTGAGAAATTTTCTTATACTACACATAACATCAACACAACGCCACGCCATCGGAGATACGTTTGTAATGCCGCGTTTGAAAAGACGACGACGTAGTATACGCAAAAACAGCAGAAATAATTCGACTAAGTTATATCAATTTTGATTTGAACATTATTATTTATTTATTTATATTTATTAATACTTTATGCAGAACTTAACATTGTACAGAGGCGGACTAACATTAATTACTGTCTTGAACAGCAGTATAAAGGTAGTTCAGTAAATTCAGTGGGTCTCCATGGAATTACTTTATTTGATATGTGACCCAGCTGGATGTAATTTGAGTCATCCTATCCGCGTCAGGTTTCTAATACTGTTTTTTATATTCCGTTATATTTTATGGTCACCCTAAGTTGTAAAATGTAATGCTTGGCGCACATTTTACGGCAATGTTGCTGCTACGAGTATTTGAGTTTGATGATTGAGTTGAGTCAAATGTAATTGAAAATATCGTCTTCAGGTCAAATATATTCACATATCTACATAGTATTACGCCTTTATCCAGGAAGGGTAAGCAGAGGTGTAGTACTGTACATATTAATGTTGTTATTATGAAGTCCCATGTAGGTGCCTTTGCCAATCCTCCCTCGACCGTATTTTTTTCCCACACAAAATAGCTATAGAGTTTGCTAAGCATGCGTTAATACATTTGAAAGATTCTTTTGTATAAGGAATTGCGTTTATAGGTAGCTAAAGCTGCGGCAAGCTCTAGTGAAAGACCCAAAATGGTTTCCGACGCAAGACTCCCTTTACATAACAACATCTTCGAGCCGCAAAGGCTGGAAAGCCGCAACAGTTTTTTAAAGTGTGTGTCTCCGCTCACTGGCGGACGCTCTACAGAAAGACTCAAGCTGTGGCGGGAAAGTGTTTCCCTACCCAACCCATTTATGTCACCTGCTGAAAATCTCCCACCTGGACACTAGTTGTCATGGCCGACCTGGAAGTTTTTGAATAGACCCCGGAACCAAGTTGGCCGAAGCAAGGAAAATCAGCTCAGGTGGAAATTTATAGATGACTCTGCCCTGGAGTGTAAATGTGGTGTTACCCCACAATCGATGGGACACTTGATATCGTATTCTGCCTGTTCTATTGCTTGCACATCCCAGGAGCTGATAGACGCTACTGAAAGTACCAAACTCGTGGCCAAATTTTGGGCAGACTCTATTTAAATTGTCATAGACACGCTAAGAAGAATTAGTAAAATTGTTTTTTTTTTTTAGCTGTAGATATAAAGATGAAATTGATTTCATCATTCCCAGCCGTAGTCTTATTCAAGGAGCGTATTTAAATCCAATAATATAAAAGCGTAGTTTTACACTCTTCTGTCTATAAATATTTATAGAATATCGTTAGCAATCGGAAGAGAAATTGGCACAAATAAAATACCCATAAAAGCCATGTCTCAGGTTTGGCGTCACCTTTTCAATATATATCAGATACCTTATTTGTTTTTATCAGCATCATTAGAATTGTATTACAACCACCCAAAATTAGATCTTATATTATGGATATCCTATTAATGTACCGTCCGTCAGCGTCGCCTGCCTCTTTCCTCTAGTGTGTAGTGACAGCCAAGCATGAGGTCTTGGGTTCGACTCCTGGGTCGGGCAGTGTTATTGAGTTTTGCTGTTAGAAAATATTCAGTTTCAGCCCGGAGATTGGAATTGTGCCCGGTAGATGGCAATAGGCTCACCACCAACATCGGACTTAATAATTGCATCGGTGAAACTGGGGTGTATAATGTGGGTACACTTCTGATTGCCCTTTCGAGGAATACAAGCGTGATGCTATGTACAGTTGCGTAAAAAACATACTAGTAGTGTGGCTAAGACAATCTGGTTCGCTGATCCAGAGGAGTTAGTTATCTGACCCAAAAGACGTTGTGTCCAAAATCCCAAAGAAAAAAACCACTTTCAGTATTTCCCGAGTATTTGTTTTACAACTAATTAAAATCATTATGTAGATACTAGCATGAACAATAATTTCAAATTCCAAGATTTTCCTCTCAAAAAATCTTTGGCCCGATATGAGATTCTTATCCGAAATCTCACCTACAGGGCCCACTTCCGAAGCTTTTGCAATTGTAAACCTACTTTTGTTACTGACCGTACTATGACCATGGGCTCGTTTTACAGCCAGCCAATAAATCTGCAAGGTCCGGGTACCCTTTCTATAATAATTCAAATGGGTGGGTTGGTCTAACATGGAAATGTTTGATAGAGACATTTCTGGTAGTTAAAGGAATAATGAGTGGACGAGGAAAGAGTAGATGTGCATTGTAGAGGTAGTCTATTCTTCAATAGTGATGACAGTCTTGTGGTAGGAACTTTTGAGTATCAAGTTAAGGGTTCGAACCAAAGGGTGTACCTTTCTACCTTTCTTTCTTTCTCCGACTGATATTTAGACCGACGAAAAACAGTGCCAAAGAAACAGTCAACGAAGAAAATTAAATAACTTAAAAACAAAATAGCATTAAAATGCAACGTGGAATTGGGGCCTCAAAATTATTAACATTCGTTTAGGATATTAGTAATTATGGCTAAAAATATATATTTATAATCTGTTGTTTATTTATTTGAATATAGTTATGTATGAATTTTGGAGAGGGGCTCGTGGCTAAGTAACAGCCGCACAGATCGATCGATCGAGGTTAAGCTGCGCTTCCGCGGTCGGTCTGTGGATGGGTGACCATCATTTCATACCGAGACCCCTCCGTGCCTCGGAGAGCACGTTAAGCCGTCGGGTCCCGGTTGTCAAATTAAGATCCATGACAGCCGTTACGGGTAGTCAGAGGCCTGAAAGTCTGACGACCAGTCATATCATGAGATATCGTGTTACCTACCCAGTTACTGGGTTATGGAGGTCAGATAGGCAGTCGCTCCATGTAAAATACTGATATTAAGCTGCATCCGGTTTGACTGGAAGCCGACCCCAATGCTATTGGGAAAAGGCTAGGCAAATATATATAGTTATGTATGAATTATAGATATGTACATAATAATTAAAAATAATTACATAAATAAAACCTATATTATATCGACTACACTACTACTAAAAGAAAGAGAGAAAAAAGTAAAAACGTAAAATTTATAATCTAGCTAGACATTATCAAGGTTGGACGGAATAGATTTTCTCAGGATCTTTGTACTCCATCTTGGGCAACACCATCGCTTACCATCAGGCGAGTTGGAGGCCAAACGTAGTTCGATTTTTGAAAAAAAAATCAAAAATCTTCGTTTTGTTTGGTTTTATTTTTTATCGTGATCATTTGTGTATTCTACGATTGCTTCGACGATATAGCTACGATTCCAACCCGATACGTTAGTGGGGGATTATGTGGTGTTATTTGATAAGAGGCAGCCGTCACAACTTACAAAAAGGATAACCATAATCCAAAAAAATAGTCTATGTATATGCACATCTAAATATTATAAAAAATCTTACGTGAATACTTGCGTACAATGATTACTCGGGTCATGGGGTCCGAGTGTTAAATTCCTATTTAAAGAGATTTTTCGGAGTCTGGTCGATACTTCGCGTGGTCAGAAGGCTGGATCGTTTCTAGGTTAAATAATCAGAATTACCATCCAACGCGGCAATGCTGCCCGCCTTCCGGGCACGTTCCCAGTAGACAGCGATGCGGAGGAATACTTCGATGCGTGAGGTTTTTCCTTATTTTTGTATTAGAATAGTTTTTATTTTATTTTATACTTGAAATTTTATTAAATAAGTTAGTATTATATTTAGTTTATAATGTCCATAATTAAAAATATTTATTTGTGTCACTAAATTAACAATAAAGTGATGAATCTAATCTTTCAATTTCAACTTTGACACCACGTTTGGCTCCTAACACACAAGACAAGAAGATTCTAGGAAGACAATCATGCTTAAATTAATTCAAATCTTGTTATGACGTAACTAACATCTAAAACATCCCTTAGCACATAAAATGGTCCTACTGTACAAGATATTAGATTACTTGATGACAACTTTGGTGCTTACGTCCTTCTGTTATGAGTTTAATGATATCTGTTGTTACCCTCCCTGTCTTGAGATTACCAATTTATGTGAACTACAATTTACAAATTAGTTGATAAGATTAATTGCCAGTATTCGTGAGTTATAACATTTTGGAATATGCCATAGTGGCTTGGTTCCGTATTGTAAGTGAAAACAATTATTTTTTGTTGATTGTTCTAGATTTTTAAATTTTTCAATGTTGTGGTGGCCGTGTGGCCTTCCGCTCAGCCACGTACAAATTATATATAATATATATATATATATATAAAAATCGATTGTGTCTGCTAATTAGCGAGTCAACGGCTTCAATCACCACGATAGCTCACTGCGGGTTGGCGATTACAGACTACCAAATCCAAGGTTCCTTGCGATGTTTTCCTTCACCTGTCTGTGACGTCTTAGATTAACTAAGAAAGTAATTATGATATTGAAAAAGTCACATTGGTATGTAGCCAGGATTGAACCCTCAATTTATGGCTTGTACGTCCTTTTCTATACGTCAGGTGTATGAAACCGAAACGTAATGCAAAATTTCAGGATGATAGGTTCAGTGGTTTAAGTGTGAAAAGTTAATAAACTTAATTTCGCATTTTTATTAGTTATGATTAGGATAAGGATTTATGAGTAATCCTATTGTTATATAATATAATTTCTACATACTCCAGATTAAATATTTCTTATTTTTTTATTTTTTTTCCTTAATGGACTACATTTTTTGTGTATTTGCCAGTGTCCAGTAACCAAGTAATAATAGTTCCCGTCATGGGATTATTTATTATATGGGGCCGAACTTTTTGTGCTTGCCAGTGTCAAGTATTAAAAGTTATTGTACGCGTTGCCTCAGTAAAACGGTGGAAATTTTACTGAGTCTTCGATGGAGTTTAAGAGTGAACACAAAAAGTCATGATTTTCAATCTTATACAATTTGCCCACACTCGCACACCTTCATGAACACTTAATGGTTAATTATCCACCATAATTACACATTAAACTACGGAGAAACACAAGTTTTGGAAAACAATATAAAACCGACAACGTGCACTTTACATTTTCCCGCCTAAACTCCAAATATTTCTTAGTTCGAAATTCAAATATGTTTTCTTTCTTCTCAGGCCAAAAAGCGGCTCAATGCTGCTGTACAGCCGCAAGAAGGTCCGCTACCGGAGAGACGGATACTGTTGGAAGAAGAGAAAAGACGGGAAGACCACCAGAGAAGACCACATGAAGCTCAAGGTCCAGGGGACGGAGGTCAGTGGAATTATTGTTTCTGTTTGGTCATTTAGCGTGTTAAATGGAGACATGGTTTGAATTTTAGGAACGTTTCCAACATTTAAAAATAGGACACAGGTTCTGTTTTCCTTTTTAGTCTTGCAGTACATACCAATCACTAATATATATATATATTAAATTAAAGTAATACCATAAGCCCGTCATCGTAATCCACTATATTTTCAGGTGTGTATTATCTGCCTGCATGTTTTTCCATGATTATTTCTAAGTCTGTTGGTTGCGTCACATGACTATGAAATTATCAAATCAACTTATTTCATTTGAACTGCTAGAATTGTACCTATTTTCTTCAATAATATCTAAACTACTATCATTACAATGTAATCCAGACATACAAAAACAACCAGTTACATTACTTACAATCTACATTTACATCGCGAAAACCTAATCTATAGCTAAAACACTATTAATAAAATTCCTTTACGGACATGAAACCTTGAGGTCACGCCAAAACAGATAGACAGCATGAGCGATGGCTATGAAGGAAATTAAAGAAAGCAAAATTGCGGTCCAATTGCAAGCGGTATTTAGGTTCTGAAAGCTTTCCAGTTTTGGAACATAGCTTTTTAAAAAGTAGGTTAATAAAAAGAGGTCGGTTGCTATTTTAACAGCTCGTAATCATTCTTCCTAGGCTGGCATCACTTGGTGCATGTTCATCAATTTAATATGTTGGAACTTTAATTGAAATAAAATGAAATGAAATAATTTATTTGTGAATATAGGTAAATTACATGATGTCACAGTACTTTTAATTCAGACCTCTGCCATTAATGGCGTACAAATCTAATTAAAATTTATTTCATAAAAGCATATGTATTTTGTATTATTTAAATAAATCATTTTTGTTATTAAGATTACATATTTCTGATAAATCTTTGAAAAGCATTAACGCATGCTTAGTGAAACTTAAAGTATTTATCCGCGAGGCGCAGGTTCGAACAACACAACAACAACAGTTTTTCCACAATAATTTATAACTTTATTACATATTTCGTCAGAGATTCCATTTATATTTTAGCAAACCCTTTATCAAATGCTACAATGACTTTGTGTAAGTTGTTTGTGCATATATTAATCTTACTCTCTTTTTATGAATACTGTAATAATTTACTTGAAAGGAATAATGCGGGTATCATATTCTTGTTGTAGATCAAAAGTCCCTTTAAATTATAAGGATAAAAAAAACGTCATCTTTCTTTCGTGTCAAACAGCTCTGGATCTACGATTTGTCCGAACCTGCGCAGCCAACGTTTGAGATAATTTTAATTTAGAAAATCAGACAAATTTAGATACCTGCATTAGGATGCTACGTTATCAATTCAAATGAATATAACCATTTAATATTGTAACTTTAGAGTTCGCTAAGCATGCGTTAATGCTTTTTCAAAGACATATCTATGAATTATTAAGGTAATTGCATTCTTTACGACATTTTATTAACTGCAAAGTTAGTCGTGTCGGTTCGGTCACTTGTATAGGTACTGAATTGATTGCAATGACGTCGCCATAAGACGTGTTAAAATATGGAAGAAGAATTCGCGGTGGTGAGCAGAGGTCGAGATGGCTTAGTGGTCAGAGCGCCTGGAGTATTCATCCGGGAGGCGCAGGTTCGAATCCTGTTCGCGACAGTATTCTTTTTCCATTTAATATTGTAACTTTAGAGTTCGCTAAGCATGCGTTAATGTTTTTTCAAAGACATATCTTGAATGAATATAATAATATAATCGATAGAACCAAGTGTGCTGGATGCTAGGCGTTTTGGTAAACTTTTCATCAAACAGATGAATTTGGCGCCCCTTGAAAATGCCGCCGGAGGCAGATACCCCGGTTTGCTCCCCCCTAGATCCGGGGCTGGTGTCAATGGATAATATTTATGGGTTTATACTTGTCCAGCCTAAAACATGAACAGTTACAGCTCGATGGATTTTTGATTGGGCTCGGTAACGTAACTTTTTATTACTGGGGACAGGAAAGTCACGGTATATCTGCTGAGTTTCATATTATGTATGGGTAATAAATATAATAACGACCAAAAAATAAGCTCCCCTAAAAAGTATACCCAAAAAACTAAATATGTACCAATAAAAGACAGTCTAAAATGACACTGTTTTTAACTGTTTTAGTCATCAATTTGGTTATGATTTCACATTAAAATTTAATTGTTTTAATTTTGGTGATCATTTACTATTACTGGCTGTAGGTATATAGTAATTATTGAATAGATTCAGGCGTTACTTTGCGGAAGTCCATTACAATGGCTGCAAATAAATACAATATCTAGCTACTTCCACAATATTGAGGGTAGTCATGCATTACCTGTGCACCGCCCGCCCGCAAATATATGCACATACGCAAGCGGTGAAAAGCGTGAAATGTCCGCCACCGAGTCACACACTCGGTCCCGGACACTGCACGGTCTAACAGCCCCTGAGGATGCCCCGTGGGGGAGCGAAACGTGAAGAGTAGTTGGTGGTAGTCGCAATTTTCACCGCTTGCGTATGTGCATATATTTGCAGGCGGGCGGGCGGTGCACAGGTAATGCATGACTACCCTCAATATTGTGGAAGTAGCTAGGATATTGTATTTATTTGCATCCAATGTAGTGTTTTTTTACGAAAGCATGAAAAAAGATGATGATTAGTCAAAGAAATCAAGTAAGTATCAAGAAGATTGTTCTTTCCCAGAAACCACAAATTTTTGATTGGATCGTAGTTAGGAGACTGCTTCATTGTTCTGGTGGTCGCTAGCACGGCTGCTGAGTGTGAGGTCCTGGGTTCAAATCCCGTGTCGGGTTTATATATTCTAACAGAAAATCCCAGTAGGTAATAATACCTACTGGGATTTTCTGTTAGCATATTCTCAGTACCAGCTGTGTAGGTAGCAAATAATAAGTATTACGTGGGACTTAATAACGGCATTGATTAAGTGAACGTGTACAACTGTGTTCATTTCTGCCTACCCCTTTGGGGAATTCAGTCGTTATGTTATGTTAGTTTTTGATTAACGTGAAGTTATTGTCGTGAGGCATTTGTAAGTGGGTCACCATTTACTTATGTTATACATTTCTTACATTTAAGTGGTCCCAAAGCGACACTTAAGCATATAGTGTTGATTATTTCGATTGTTCCCAAGAATAACATTTCTTGGCGTGCCGGAATTGAGAAAAGTTTTGAACAGAGGAATTTCATTTTTATCTAAAACGTGTTGCGGCTTCGGTGGTCTAGTGATGCGTGACTTCTGAGCATGAGGTTCTGGTTTTGATTCCCGGGTTGTGCAAAGTGTTATTGAGTTTTTCTGTTACGAAATATTCAGTTGCACGGATCTTGGATATGTGTCCAGTAGATGGCAATAGGCTCACCATCTATAACATGGGACTTCATAACAGCATTGGTGAAATGTGGTAGTGATATTGTGTAGACCTCTGCCATCCCGTTCGGGGTATGCAGGCGTGATGCTCTGTATTTTATGTGTTTCGACCGGAAGATTTTATCGGGTCAAAGTGTATTATTACGTTTTTCTGTTAGATAGTTCTCGGTGCAAGCCCTGAGCTTAGGATTGTGATCGGTTGATGGCAATAGGCTCACCGCATTAAGCGGGACCTAATGAATGCATCGAACTGTGGGTGTACCACAATATCTCGCTGCTTAACCCTTCGGGTGATACCTATGTTATGCCGGCTAGTACAGTTTGCATCATAAGTATAGTAGCATTCAAAATTAAAGAAATCATGAATATTATTATGCATTTATTATGAATACCTTAATTAGCTTAGTATACATTTTCAATTGTTTTTAGTGTCGTTGTGGCTGAGTGGTTACTGGCTCGTCTCCTGAGCCACAGGTAGTGGGTTCAAACCTGGCATGTACCAATGTGACTTTTTCAATGTCATATGTACTTTCTTGTTAAATTGACATCACAAAAATACGGTGAAGGAAAACATCGTGAGGAAACCTGGACATAATAGTCTGAAATCGCCAACCCGCAGTGAGCTAGCGTGGTGATGAATGCTCGTGCCTTCTCTGTATGAGAAGAGGCCTTTGCCTAGTAGAGGGACGGTAATAGGCTGCTTATGTTAAGTTTTTTTTTGTATAATTACTTTCGTGAGACACATTCATATTAGTTATTGTTCAACTGTTATTACTCACGTGTATTCTTCGGGATTGCCCGACTAGTTTCGAACTCGAACGAAGCCTTTAGTCAAGAGCTGAGCCCGCGGCGATGTCACGAGTCAAACAAAGTCAGTTTTACTCGCGACATCGCCGCAATAATAATAAATATGTAATGTTATGTTTAGACGAATATTCATTTCAATCAAAAGTGCACCTTATTTTGAATGATGAAAGGTAGACTTTTACCAAAAGCTCGGATTATACTTTCGATGCTGTATGTACCAAAGAAAACATTCATTGCACTTGCAATATACATTTGTGTAAGCAGTGCCCGATGCAAGTCGTAACATTCAACTGAGTGGAACAGGTTAATGAGGTATCTACCTGGCTATGGACTGTAACCAGTACCTGATTACATGGTGCAGGCCTTTTTAAACTCTGAATGCAGTGATTTTAAGTCGAATTTAGATAAATTCTTTGCACCTTTAAGTTCTATTTGTGTAACATATGCTTTATTTATTTTTTATTAATAAAGAATATACAGTTAAATCTTACAAACTCATTATCGCATACGTAGCGAACTGTAAAGTTATAATATTTCTTAAATAAAACAACTTTTGACCGAATGAATCGCGTGTATTATTTGTTTTTCCTGGCGTTTTTTTTTTGTGGAAATAAAAAGACGGTCGTGAGTTAGTCACCTGTATAGGGACTGAACAGAAAGCAATGACGTCACCAAAAGACATATAAAAACGTGTAAGAAGAATCCGGAGTAGTGAGCAGAGCTCGCGATGGCTTAGTGGTTAGAGTGCCTATACTATTTAACCAGGAGGCATAGGTTCGAATCCAGCTCACGACCATATTTTTCTTTCTAAATATTATAACAAAATATGTAGGGAGTTGTAGGGACAATTTTCGTATTACGATATTTGGGAATAATTCATTGTTTTTTATTTTACTCAGTTTTAGTGAATATCTTTGACTTTTTTGCGCAAATTTTGCGCGTTGCTCTCGTGGTCCCAAGCGCAACTTATGAGCATGAGGTCCTGGGTTCGATTCCGAGGTCGGACAAAGTGATATTGAGTTTTTCTGTGAAGAAATTCTCAGTAGCAGCCCGAAGTTTGGAACTGCGCCCGGTACATGGCTCACCCCCTATTATATGGGAATTAATAACAGTATTGGTGAAATATAGGGTTACAACTGGGTACATCTCTGCCTACCACTTCGGGTAATACTGGCTTGATGATATGTGTTAAAAATAGGCAAAATAACAAATTGACGAATACCGTTTCATCAAACAACCCTAAACAAAAGGTTCAAATAAAAAACTACTAAGTTTCGTTTAACTAGAACGTTTAAACATCAATTATTTTCACGGCTCTCGCCAAATAAACCTGAATGTTATACAACCCTATTTTCTGTCGTTCATGCAGAAACCTTGGGGGGTGAAAAATGAATATTGTTAAGTAATTACAGCCCCGTTCTGTTTCGTGAGCCGCCCTCAATCGCTGTTCTACGGAACAACTTTTGCGTGTGAGTTGTTTAGTTTTTCAATTAAGGTTATGAAGTTGTTTTTAGATTTTCTTTTGAGGTGCTCTAAATTATGATATGCTGTGTGTTTACACGACTGCCCAAAAAAGGAGTGTTATGTTTTTAGGGTTCTAATGATAAATAATATTTATTACTGTAAATACATCTGTTACATACACTTCTACAGGTCACAACATTTTTTTTAAGTTAGAAGCCGTCTGCATTTCATATCAGTTCATGTATTTAAGAATGTTTGTGAGCATCTTTATTCTACCATAATTAAACACTTCAACCGATTTAGATGTATATAGGGTTTCTTTAGATAGCTAGCTTACATTGTCCCGAGTAATTAGTAGGATTTCTAAAATTATTAATATTGTGGGGTACCTACACACAGTGGCGTCCATTGCATAAGGCAAATAGGCAGTGCCTACCTCAAAAGAATTACCTAAATGCAACCTATATCACAGATGCCTACATCTATTTAATATACAGATATAGCACAACGTATAATATACAGTATAGTGATATAGGTTGCATTTATGTAATTTTTTTGAGATAAGTACAGCCTATTTGCCTATATGCAATGCACGCCACTGGGTACACATAACATTTTAAAATGAACATCATAATTCACACAGGGCAGGCGTCCTTTAATTATATTAAATTAATTTCATCTTGTTTCTTGTGTTAATAAGAGTGTGATTACTTCTTCCTTTCGATTTTATACAGGTGTTTCTTTATGAATCAATATAATCAAACATACAACCTATGAACCTTACTCTTGAAAATAATTCCGCTCGATTGACATTGGAAATATGTCAGTTCGTACTTTTAAATGCCAAAATGTCTAAAAAATTGTTAAAGATTCGGGATAATATGAAGACAACATGCTTTAAAATTGAGGCAACTGTAATGTAGGTAAATTTATTTTAAAATTACGCGTTGTTTTAAGGCGTGTTTTTAATATTGGAATTGGTATTAGTTTCAAGAGTAATCCCACAGTTAATTCGTATTCATGCTATAGGTATTAACATTACTTTAAGTTGTTAACTCGCTAATTCGCAGACACAATAGAATTTTATTGTTTTTAAGGACAATTTTGTACTTTTACAAGCCAGGTGTATTAATATTCCACGGTTTTGTAATAGCCAAATTTGTCCCTCTAAAACAAAATTGAATTCACTTAACCTAAATCACAAACTATTAAGGCAACGACTATAAAAGTCGATTAGTAATATCCACTACAGAATTGAGTTAATTGTCAATAGCTCCAACATAAAAAAATAAAAAACAAAGTATTTAATACTGTAACTGCCTCGTTGGTCTAGTGGTTCCAAGTGCGACTGCTGAGCAGGAGGTCTCGGGTTCGATTCCCGGGTCGGGCAAGATGTTATTGAGTTTTTTTTTTAGTAACTTCTAGGTCACCACCTATTATAATAGTATTAAAAATAACAGCATTGGTGAAATGTGAGTGTACAACTGTGTACACTTCTGCCTACACCTTCGGGGAATACAGGCGTGATGCTATGTTACTTAGTATTATATTAATCACATTTATCTGTACCAAACATCGTAGGTACCATGTTAAGGTTTTAATTGCTGCAAATCGATTTAATTATTCATCACTTGATTGGTCGGGGCCAGTATTTGTTGAGAGGTACATTTGATCCACGACTATAATTATATATAGATTATTTAGCAGTTGACGCAAGCGCGGCAACTGAACGTGAGGTTCTGGCTTCGATTCCCGGATCGGGCAACTGTTTTTGGGTTTTTGGTTAGGAATTTCTCAGCAACCCGCGCCTCCCGGATAAATACGAAGAGAGGTCGAGATGGCTTAGTGGTCAGAGCGTCTGGAGTATTTTTCGGGGAGGTGCGGGTTATATTCCTGCTCACGACCGTATATTTCTTTCCCCAAACATCATAATCATCATCCCCCAGCCCTTATCCCAATTTATTTGTGGTCGGCGCAGCATCTATTCTTATTCCATACATCTTTATTAGCTGTCATATCGTTAGTCACTCCTTTTCTAGCCATATCATCTTTAACATAATCCATCCATCGCTTCCTCGGTCTTCCTCTACTCTTATAGCCATCGACATTCATACTCAAAACTTTCCTTGTCACATGACCCTCATCTCTCCGCATCACATGCCCATACCATGCTAAACGATCTCTACATAACTTCTCAGTCACCGGTGCCACTTTCAGACTTCCTCTTATATATTCATTTCTAATTCTATCCTTTCGTGTCACACCACACATCCCTCTTAACATTCCTCAAACATTTATAACTTTAATAATATCTTAGGTTTGCGCGATCACTACACATTATAATAAAACAACTTTTAACCGGATTAATCGCGTGTATTATTGTTCGCGATTTAGTTTTAAATATGTATCAGAGACAAAAATAATTTTATGAATTTTATCAATTATATGTATGGTAGACTGAAATAATTTTAAATAAACTGTTGAGACACCTGACACCTTAGTCCTCCTGCGACCACGAACGCTGCAAAGTGTTCGAAATGTCAGGAAAAACAAAAAACCAATAATATACGCGATTAATCCGGTTAAAAGTTGTTTTATTATAATTTATAACTTTGTATAATTATCTTTTACAATTAAAGTAAGTTCATTCTGTTGGTTCAATTGGTACCGTGTTTACGTATTCATCAGCTGGTCGGATGGCGCTCAGTATTTGTTGATCAGATGTATGCATGATGCTTCCGGCTATCGGCTATCATTGTGGTAGAGTTCGGTTAGACGGTCAAATTCGGGTTTTAATATTTGAATCATTGTTTTGGTTCGTAAGTGTCAGGAAATTGGGAATAATAGTCAGTATATAAGTCTTATAACTAAACATATACTGCCTCGCTGGTCTAGTGGTCCCAAGTGCGACTGCTGAGCATGAGGTCTTGGGTTCGATTCTCAGGTCGGGCAAAGTGTGATTGAGATTTTCTGATAGGAACTTCTCAGTAGCAGCCCGGAGTTTGGAATTGTGCTCGTTTGATGGCAATAGGCTCACCACCTATTACATGGGACTAAATAACAGCGTCGGTGAAATGTGGGTGAACAACTGTGTACACCTCTGCCTACCCCTTCGGGGAATACAGGCGTGATGCTATGTATGTATGTACATATACACACATATACGTTTTGACTTACCTGTTGGTCTAGTGGTTAGTAGCCCTGACTGCTATGCCGAAGGTCGTGGGTTCGATTCCCACCCAGGACAAATGTTTGTGTGATGAGCACGATCATTTGTTCTGTGCCTGGGTGTAATTTATCTATAATATGTATGCATTTAGAAATATATAAGTATGTTTATCAGTTGTCTAGTACTCATAACACAAGCTCTGCTTAGCTTGAGACTAGACGGCGTTGTGTGATAATTGTGAAAAAAAAAAAAAAATATATATATATACTTATATTAACGTTACGCTATGATATAGTACTTATATATTTTTGATATTCTAGTTATGGGTACTACCTCAATGGTCTGGTGGTCGCAAGCGCGGTTGCTGAGCGTTAGATGCTGTGTTCGATTCCCGGGTCAGGCAAAATGTGTTTGGGTTGGTTTGCTACAAACTTAGTAGCAGCTAGGAACTGAACTTGTGTCCGGTCGATAGGAGCACCGTCTACTACATGGGATTGAATAAATGCATTGGTGAGATGTGGGTGTACAACTCTTTTGCCGAGCCCTTTGGGGATATAAGCGTGATGCTATGTTGTTTTTATTAATTTGGGGCTCTATATGTTTGGGTATCATGACAAATAACTCAAAGATTTACTAGGGCATTTAGGGATTATGCTTTTATCTTTTCTAACAATTTGATTCTGATACGCGTGTAATTTTGATTTATAATTGTTAAACTGAGGTTTAGTTTCGGACATGTCAAATAACTGTAGTTTATCTAAAGTATTAGTAGTTCTCCTGCCTAACAATAACTGATATATATATTAAATGGAAAGGAATACGGTCGTGAGCAGGAT
The DNA here is from genome assembly GCA_935421205.1 of Xylocampa areola. NCBI lineage: Eukaryota > Metazoa > Arthropoda > Insecta > Lepidoptera > Noctuidae > Xylocampa > Xylocampa areola. Next base: position 17,372,825 of record OW285210.1, on the reverse strand, counting down.
TCGGACCTGCGCCTCCCGGATAAACACTCCAGGCGCTCTGACCACTCAGCCATCTCGACTTCTGCTCACCACAGCGAATTCTTAATCCGTATTTTATACAGGTGCAGCAATGACGTCGCCAAAAGACGTGTTAAAATATGGATTAGGAATTCGCGGTGGTGAGCAAAGGTCGAGGTGGCTGAGTGGTCAGAGCGCCTGGAGTGTTTATCCGGGAGGCGCAGGTCCGAATCCTGCTCACGACCGTATTCCTTTCCATTTAATATAATAACTTTAATTTGTTTTATTTTATTTTAACTTCCATCTACGTAAACTTCCTTCCCAAATATAGTGCGGCCGTCTAAATAAGTCTTCTAATATAGTGTGACGGGAGACTTATCTAGTTTAGCGTTACAACCTAATCTTCAAAGACTAAACTCGTCGTGTTCAGGTACACATAGCGCTGGCCTAGTGCTTTTTGCCCATAAACAAGTGACAGTGTTGCGTGCCTGCTTTTTGTGTGGTACAAGTTACGAGAGAGTTGTCGAAGTTATGAGATTTTGAAAACTCAATAATATTCAAAATAAATCTTTGAAAAGCATTAACGCATGCTTAGCAAACTCTAAAGTTATAATATGAAAAAGAAAAATAATACGCTCGCGAACAGGATTCGAACCTGCGCCTCCCGGATAAATACTCCAGGCGCTCTGACCACTAAGCCATCTCGACCTCGACCGTATTCTTTTTCCATTTAATAGCTCTATAAAATGTTGTAGATATTTGATATTTTTTAGTTTTATGAGGAATTATATAGACTAGTAGAAAAAATATATAAATTAGATTCTTAACGCTATATAAAATTACTTCTTAAGCACAGAATTAACACTGAAATGGCGGCAGGACACGGGAACTATTTGTGACCCCTGAATTCCCCATAAACTTAAGCGAAAAATCTATAAAACCATGATTACACCTGCTGTCTTGTATGGTTCAGAATGTTGGCCCACGAAGGGAATGAATGAAAGACAACTACATGCAGCTGAGATGAGAATGTTAAGAAGGATGTTTGATGTGACGCAGTTGGATAGAATTAGAAATGAGTATATAAGACGAAGTCTGAAAGTGACCCCGGTAACTGAGAAGTTGTGTAGAAATCGTGTAGAATGTTATGGGTATATGATGCGGAGGGACAAGGGTTATGTGACGAAGAAAGTTTTGAGTATGAATGTAACATGGCTATAAGAGTAGAGGAAGACCGACGAAGCGATGGGGACATTCTCGCATCAACGCTCGCCGCGCACGGACGTGTTACTCCGCGTAATTCGCTCGTGTTGTGTCAGTGATCGTTGTCGCTACGCTCTGCCGTAGCATTCTCCGTAGCTGCTCGCTAGCTACGCCACTACAATTCAAAAGTTGCCTCTTTCGAGGCGGCGGCTGATATCTGTCTTTTTCAAAGTACAGTCAAAACGTGTGTTGTGTAAATTCCCCTTCTGGGAAAATCCACAGTTTCGTGGTTCTCGGTGGAAACCTCACGGTGTCAACGAAACCGAGAGGGTGTGGACCCGATACACCCAGCTGAAGCCCCTTCAGGGTTAAGCTACAAATCGGACGGGAGCTAGAACAACCGGCCTTGGGGGATCTCCTAGTCGACTCTAGCTCTGGTTTCCCTTACAGCAACACACCTAGTGTCGGTCGGGTGTGTCTACACCCTTCGCACTAGACTGGTTCAGGGCCCCGTACGCACATTAAGACTGGCGACGGGTAAAAAGCAAGCTTAGGGCTCACCATTAGGTCACTCACCTCCCTGCCTATACCCGGCGGGGAGGGTTACGCATCCCCGGGCTATCCTCCCGGGGAGTTAGGCCTGTTAGGCATATATTATATTATAAAATAGGTGAATAATTTCTTTTTAATATGGACGCGCTTCTCGCGTTCGTTAAAATCATAGTCAGGGACCCCGACATTCAACGTCGGTACGGTACCCAAATAGCCGACCTGCAGCATGTCAACCCCGCAATAATTTGCGCAGATAGCCCTCTCTCTCCGCCGCCCGCTAAAATAGGTATACCATGCCTCGCATCCTTGCCCATCATCGACCCTCTCGTAGAGGCTCCCTCTACTTCGGCCATCGCGCCTCCTACGACCGCCGTCACTGTCTCGGAAGACATGGACGTGTGCGTCAACCCCTCTCCCTGTCTCTCGGACGCCACTGCCTCCGACTCCGAGACTAGCTCGTCCTCTCCCTCCTCCTCCTCCTCCGAAGACGACTACATCCAGGTCGGCAAAGGAGGCAAGAGGAAGAAGGGGAAAACTTCCGCCCCGGCCAGCAAGGCCAAAAAACCTGTAGCGCCCCCCGCCCCCTCCTTCGCCCCCGCGACTACCGCCACCCCCGCCCCCCCCTCCCCCGCGACTATCGCACCCCTCTCCCCCGCCCCCTCTCAGACCAACCCCCCCCTCAGCCCCTCCGGCGCCACTTCGAGCTCTAAGAAGCTTAAATCCCCTCCCCCGCTCTACATTCATGACAAGTCCAAATGGACTGCTATCTCAAAGATGTGTGTTGATCGCAGGATCAACTACACCAGTGCCTGTGCTACTCAGCAAGGCATTAAAGTCAAAGTCCCCTCCACAACCGATTATAGGGAACTCACCAAGGCCCTTAAGGCCAGGGACGTGTCGTTTCACACGTACTCTCTCCCCGAGGAGAAATCTACCAGGGTCGTCATAAGACGCATCCCGAAAGAAATCCCAACAGAGGACATCCTCAGCGACCTTCAGTCGCAGAGAGTCCCAGTATCCCAGGTGCACCGGATGCACCGACCCAGAGGTGGGGCCGCCTACGACATGGTGCTAGTCGTATGCAATCCTACCGAAGGACACCACCCTATCTTCCAGGTCAAAGCGATCTGTAGCCTTTCCGGCATCATTATAGAGAAGCCTTATAAAACAGGCGTAATAGGGCAATGTCACCGTTGCCAATTATACGGTCACGCTCAGACCAACTGTTTCGCCACACCTAGATGCGTCAAGTGTCTAGGTGACCACGGCACCGTAGACTGTCCCCGACCCAAAGATCGCGCACTCTGCACCGACCCTCCCAGTTGTGTGCTCTGCGGCGAAGCCGGTCACCCCGCAAACTATCGCGGCTGCCCTAAGGCACCGAAATCAACCTCGCCCAAGCTCGTGAAGCGGGCCAACGCCCGTCAACAAAGGGAAAGCCCTTCGGTGGCGATCCCCTCTTCTCAACTCCCCGCCCGCCTCAGCCCTCAGAGACCCAGTCCGTGGGCTCCCCTCAACAACCTCCAGCAACAACGAGCTTTCCCAGCTCTCAAAAGCACCTCTACGCCCACGATCGCAGCCCTAATGGCCTCGCCCATAGCTGCGCCCCCCTCTCTATCGCCTCCGACTAACGCGTCCGTACCGGCTAACGCCGCCGCCTCTCTACCGGTCGTAAACGACGACCTCGCGTTTGACCCCGCGGTCGTCATTCTCAGCACATTCAGCGTATTCTCTTCGGATAACGCTCACGCTATGGCCAGGGACATCATCGCCTGCAAAGGCGACCCTATGAAGCTACTCATGGTGTACAACACCTTTCCCAAGATTACGCAAGCCCTGCGCAATCTAGCTCACAATAAATAAAATATAAAATCTTTAATGGATAATAGGAACCTATGTAGAACCAAACCGCGCTCCCTAAAAATAGGTTTCTTCAACGCTAACGGCATCACCAAACAACGCGACGAAATAACCACGTTCCTCCGCGACCACCAATTAGACGTTCTCCTCGTACAGGAAACGTTCTTAAAACCTCACCGTCGGGACCCAAATATCGCTAACTACCGTATAGTTAGGAACGATAGAACTAGATGTCACATGGGCGGCACCCTTATTTATTACCGCAAAACGCTCCACTGCATCCCGTTAGACCCACCTCCTCTCTCACTTTTCGAGGTATCGATCTGTCGGCTAGCCATGACCGGTCACCAACCCATCACTATCGTCTCTTCCTACATCCCTCCCGCCGCCACCGATGTGGGGGAAAAACGCGAAATCCTATCCCACGACCTTACTGCCCTCCTCGGCTTGAGTGACTCCGTTATCATAGCGGGCGATCTCAATGCCAAACATCCCGCTTGGAACAGTAATACGACGACCGCGAGAGGCAGGCAACTGTTCGGCCTGTGTGCCACTCTCAACTTCGACGTTATTGCTCCGATGCATCCCACCCACTATCCGCACAACACCGCGCACCTTCCCGATATTCTCGATGTGGCGCTTCTAAAGAACGTAAACCTTCGTTTACAGTCTATAGAGACGCTACACGAGCTCAACTCCGACCATCGTCCCGTGATCATGGCACTGGCACCTCGCTCGGGGCCCTCTGATCCCTCCCGACCCCCTCCCACCCAAACGATCACGGACTGGAAGAAAGTAAGCGAAAGCCTACAATCGACCAGCTCCCCTCAGTTAGACTCTATTCCCGACGTCATCGCCTCGGTCACTGACACTACGAATGCGATCGATTCGTTCACCGGTCACGTACAATCCGTTTTGAACAGTTGTTCACGGGAAGTTCCATTGATGGACAACCATCACTGGAAACTACCGGCGGACGTACGCGAATTGGTAACGGAAAAGAACGCATCCGTACGTGCCTACAGCGCGTTTCCCTGTGACGCGAACAAAGCTCACATGCGCTATTTGCAGCGTGCTGTAAAGAAACGCATCGATGAGCAGCGTAACGCGCACTGGGATAAGACGCTGAGCGACTTAGAGCCCACTCACCAAGCATTCTGGCAGCTTCAAAGGAGACTCCAATCCGATGGAGTGGCCACCATGCCCCCTCTCATCCGCCCCGATAAGAGCATAGCCTTCGACGACATCGAAAAGGCCGAGTGCCTGGCCGACAGTCTAGAAGCGCAATGCACTCCTAGCACCCAACCGGTCGACCGAGCGCACCTCCTCAAGGTAGACGCAGAAGTAGAACGCAGAGCCTCACTCCCGCCGTTCGAAGACCCCGACGACCCCCTGCCCCCCGTCACTCCCGACGAGGTGCAAGAGGTCATTAAAAATCTCAAACCCCGCAAAGCCCCCGGCATAGACGGCATCACTAATAAAGTAATGAAACTTCTCCCCGCCCCTTTCATTATACTCATGACCGCCATCTTCAATGGCGCCATGAGTCACAACGTCTTCCCTCAATCGTGGAAAGAAGCCACCGTCATAGGTATCCCTAAGCCGGGAAAACCCGCGAACGAACCCACCAGCTACCGACCGATCAGCCTCCTCAACGTACTCTGTAAAATCTACGAGAAGCTTATTTATAAGCGACTCAAGGACTTTGCCGATGCGAAGAGCCTCATCCCCAACGAACAGTTCGGTTTTCGTACCCAACACTCGTGCGTACAACAGGTCCACCGCATCGTCGAGCACATAAGCGCCGGTTTTCAGCGCGGCACGATGACAGGCGCGCTCTTTTTCGACATAGCGAAGGCTTTCGACAAAGTCTGGCACAACGGCTTATTATACAAGCTGTACCAACTCGGCGTGCCCGACCGTCTCGTGCTCATCCTACGGGACTTTCTCTCGAATCGCACTTTCCGCTATCGCATAGAGGGCGCACTATCCGCCCCCCACTCTATCCGCGCCGGTGTCCCCCAGGGCTCCGTGCTCTCGCCCCTCCTGTTCACGCTCTTCACTAGCGACATCCCCAAAAATAGACAGGCAAAGTTAGCTCTCTTCGCAGACGACACTGCCATTTTCTACTCCGGTATCGTGCGCGACCGCATAGCTAGCACTCTCCAAACTTCCGCCAACGTACTAGGCGCTTGGTTCAGGAAATGGAGAATAGAAGTGAACCCCGATAAAAGTCAAGCCGTACTCTTCGCGAAAAAGCGTAGGATCAGACCCCCCGACCCCAAACCGATAACCATGTTCGGCAAGCCGATCCCTTGGGAGAAGCAAGCCAAGTACTTAGGAGTCATCCTAGATAGACACTTGACCTTCGGTGAGCACATAAGGACGGTGCGCTCGCGCGCCGCCTTCGCTCTGGGTAGGCTTCACTTCATCATGAACGCACGCAGCAGATTGTCCCTTAAGTGCAAACTGCGCATTTACACCACGTGCATACGCCCCATCATGACCTACGCCTGCGTAGTGTTCCCACACGCGAAATCGTACCGCCTCCATAAGATGCAGACCCTCCAAAACCGTGCCTTACGTAAGGTCACGGGAGCCCCCCTCTACGTTAGAAACGAAAACCTCCATCTCGACCTCAAGATTCCCACTATCCAACAGTTTATAAAACGCATTTGCAAGCGTTATTTCGAGTCTGCTGAAAAGCACCCCAACCCTCTTATCGCGGCTGCCGCCCGATACACCCCCTCTCAGATAAGTAGAATTCGCCGTCCTAGGCATTCACTATTGTACCCCGATGACGCTATAACCCTGCTCCAAGAGAGCCGTAGGGCCACCAGCACAGTACACAAGCACAGACCGCCGTCATTTAGGCCTCGCCGCCGAGGCCCGTCGCGACGTCCCCGTAATGCACCTAATGCATCACCTCCCCGACCCTTGCTCGTGCCAGCCCGCGTAGCCGCTGAGCCTGTAGCTTTAAATTCCCATTATAATAATAATTCTTGTTCGATCCAGCCAGTCCCTTGCTGTCCTCCCTCAAGCGACGCCCTAAGCCGAGGCTCGTACCCCGCAGGGGGTGCCCTTAGCGTGGTCGCTTTAGATTTAGTTTAATTCGTAAGCCCCTGGCTGGAGGCCTTAATAATAGTTTATTATTAGGGCATCCACAGGAAAGCCCGGTTAAGCAGCCGACAACCTCCTAGGTTGACCTGCGAGATGCCACTACCAAAAAAAAAAAAAAAAAAAAAAAACGAAGCGATGGATGGATTGTGTTAAAGATGATATGACTAGGAAAGGAGTGACTGACGATATGATGGCTAATAGAGATGTGTGGAAGAAGAATACATGCTGCGCCGACCCCAAAATAAATTGGGATAAGGGCAGGGGGATGATATAAAATCTACTTGTTCATCTATCGTGTATTTGATGAACCACCTAGTATCAGAGTTTAAACTGCCCGCACACACTATCAAGAACAACTCTCAGGTGTGCCCGCTTCCTCGTGAAATTTTTCCTTCACAGTTTTAAGCTATTGATAATTAATTTCAAATACGCACACGACTTGAAAAGTCAGTGGCCTTGGATTCGAACTTGCGACCTTTGACGTCACCATAAGTCGTATTAAAAAAGAGTGGAGAAAAGATTGTAAAAGCGTAGTTTGGGGAACACTTGCGAGTAATTATCCAGGATTTACGGGGTCAAACCTCGTTTGCTGTCATATTTTTCTATTTACAAAGTTATAACTTAATAACCTGGTAGGTACTTCGATGATTGCAGTCCCTCATTTTTTTTAGAATAAACTGAGTTGAACATATTATGGTTAAAAATAAATAGCTTAAAGTTATATGTTTTATGTGGAAAGAAAATGGCCGTGAGCAGGATTCGAACCTGCGCCTTCCGGATAAATACTCCAGGCGCTCTGACCGCTAAGCTATCTCGACCTCTGCTCACTTCCACGAATTTTTCTTCCATATTTTAAACGTTTTTTGGTGACGTTATTGCCATCTATTCAGTCCCTTTACAGGATACTGAATATTTAATAGCTTTCTTAAAGTAATGTGAAAACATAATAATGATATTTTCTAGCTATGCAAAAGATGCAAGACTATTTCATTTTTCCATATGAATAATTCTGTCGTTTCTTGCAAACTAAGTCTTTATCGGATAGCAAAGGCTCATAAGTAAAACTGTATTTTTATTATTTTTAAGGTTGTTTTTTTTTTGTATTTGTGTGCTTAACCTGCATCAGATATGTTGAGTTGGCAGCTTTATTAATTAACAGTTTATGTACCCACAGAAAGAGAAATAAATACAGTTATTACTGTAAGTAGTTTAGTTATAGCTGTTATTAATAGTTACATTAAAATGTACTTTGCAGATTGCATGTTCCAAATCAGTTTTTAACTTAATTAGTAGCCAAAAACTTTACAAAACATTACCACTACAAACTAAAAAAAAAGAAAATAAAATATCGAACATTATTAACCTAATTATTTCGTCGTAACCCCAACTTGGCATAAACCCTCAAACTCATATCCAAGAACACTTTTCATAATAATTTTAACTAGGGAAGTTTACAAGGCCGCTTTTCGCTCACCACTTGTACCGCGTCACATTGGCAGGCGTCCAAGATGGCTGCGGCTACAAAACACTATGCCACAGCCCAAGATATCATTGCAAGAATAAGTCCAGCTTAGCCGTGAATTAGTGTTTATTGGGTTTTAAAAGCGTTCAGTTAAGTCGTTGGTATGTAAATTAGGTATGTTTTAGGTTGGAGGTTAGGTATAGGAAATGATTTATATATAAAATTCGTGAGTGAAATTAAGCTCAGTATAGCCAACTCAATTTAGGAAGCCCCACCCTTTTTCAAAATGGCGCCTACCCATAACTAAAAGAATCGTGTTTTGCTCTTTAAGTCATTTTTACGAAACAAACAAACTTACGTAAGAGATTAATTTATTAATAAACCTAAATATTTTGGATCATGAATTGAGTTTAGTTGTTTATTTTTTATTTGTTACATACGGCCTGTAATTTAAAATAAATCTTTTAAATTTTTAAAGAATTTCAAACAAGAACACGTCGGAAAGCTCCTATAGTTTCTGTATTATTCACAAAAAAACTTACTCATACAAAAAGAAAACAAATCAAGAAAAAACGAAATAAAAAAAAAAAAAAACAAAAAACCAATTATCAGGAATTCAGAAATATTTTATAACAATCTGCATATTGGCAACAAAAAATGTTGCCATCGTTTTTAACAATTTTTGATCCACCGGATTGGCGAAATTAAAATAAAAAACTGAATGGAATATAGGTACTTTGATAAAAAATAAAAGTCATTCTGTCGTTGTATAATGCTTCGACAATTTTTCCGTGTACCGTTCCAGTTCGTTTAACTATTATAGACGATAATTTGGACGATTTTCTTTTTGTAAAATACTCCCCTCTATTAACTGAGTTGAATTGGGGGCCATTTTTGGGATCATTTTATTCAAATCTGTGTAAAATTGACAGAATTCCAGTTATCATTTAATGTTGTAAATTTTAAATATTTTTTTATACATCTTTAGGCCATGTGATTTCTTTACAATTATTATTATCTAAGGAAACATTAAAAATAATAGACTCGCTGAGTAGCTAGCTTAATTATACGCTATAGCTCAGTTGGGAGAATTATGACACGGTATGTCAAGTGTCGCGGGTTCAAGAGTCGCCGGTGCGATTCCCACTCATGTCTATTATTTTTCAATGTTTCCTTAGAAAATAATAATTATTAAATCTTTAAAGTTATAATTTTAAATGGAAAAAGAATACGATCGTGAGCAGGATTCGAACCTGCGCCTCCTGGATAAATACTCCGGGCGCCCTGATCACTAAGCCATATCGACCTCTGCTCGCTATCGTGAATTCTTCTTCCACATTTTAACACGTCTTTTTGGTGACGTCATTGCATTGTAATCAGATTGCCAATTAAAAGTATTTATCCGTTTCAAAATATCCTATTTAGAAAGAGATTATCCTACGTCATGGTGTTAATTCCATATTTACTGTTTTACCGACACTTGCAACAAAGCCGAACTTTCTCAATTATTTTCGCGGGCCTGCACTGTCACCTGTCATGTCGGGCACTCACTTTTGATGTCAAACCGGGCAAGTGGTGCTATAAATCTGTTTAGTTTAAAATTAAAGTTTTACATTTTCGTAAAAACTCTATTCATTTTGTTCATAATTCTCGTGCCAACATTAATTAGTTTCTTATATTTTTTCATACGCTTACAACATTTTTAACACCTTCACGTGAAAAATAAGTGACATTTAAATTAACAATTTTTAAACAAACATTTTCGAAACGAATTTTAACGATTAGATGTGAAAGCATTAATATAGTAGATTAACAAGGCTACCTCCTTTGCATAATTCCGAATTAACTATCAAAAATTATTTATTACACCAACTTTAATTTTCTCTTTTGTTAAACTTTATAAACTATTAAATAAGGTTAAAATTTGTTCGTTTAAAATACAAAAGTACAGTTGCAAGGCCGCATGCAACGCGCGCCGTTTTACGTATTGTTTATTTCACCACAAGGCCGGGGACAGACATGCAAAACGGCCCATCTGGCCTGGACTGGCCTTTGTATATAGGCCAATATTTTCTGCTACACTTGTGTGCACGAGACTTTATTTCAAGAGGATTTTTGTAGATGTTAAATGCGTGAGGCAAAGAATGTGGTTGCATTTACTGTGCAAGCTTTTTGTTCTTTTTAATTTTAAAGGTTGGGTAGTAGTGTTTTCTTAAAGAAGTTATATTTAACTACAAAGAAAATTAACTATGTCAATTTAACAGGTTTTGTGGTTCTGGGTTCGATTTACGGGTTAAGCGAAGTGTTAGTCTGTTTTTAATTTAAGGTATTCTCAATAACAGCTCGGAGTTTAGTAGATCGCAATAAACTCACAACCTATGAGACTTATTAAGGCCATCGGTAAAATTTGGATGTACTGTGTACAAACCTGCTTACTTCTTTAGGAAATACATATGTAACTTTACAATTATTGATGGCCTACTTATGGTCTATCGAAGATTATAGATTGCCATGCTACCTTCAATAATGTGTGTGACTCATAAATTCATCTCAATAATTTTGTCAACAATCCTTGTAAATGATTGTCATTTTCTTAAAGACCTTCACTGACACTACCCATAATTCTAACATAAGCAAAAATTTAATCATCCATAATATCTCTCATTTTCAACGGACCCTTTCAATCCAACTTTACGAGCTCATAAAAGCAATGCTCTACCTAAACATACGGCCAAAAACAAAAAAAAAGAATCAATCTTTCTTCTGTCCAGCTTACGTTTGTTTTGGTGGCGCAAGTAGTGACTACTGGCACTCGGCCAGCCCACCTCACAATTATGAATGTTCTTGCATTCTGGGCTTCTTGCCGTAAAAATTTGATCACACCTATTAGGCTAATAGTCTGAACATAGAGAGGCGTTTATGTGAATGTGATTTTTATGTTGATTTTGAATGGAGGAATGGTCAGTATTGTTAAACATTTTTGTGGAAATAATTTTTTATTCAATAAACGAGAATATCCTGCTGGGTTTATAATTATTAGTAACACTGTAATTTTGACATGATATTTGGTCTTTTATGGTTTTATGTTAATATAACATAAAACCATAAAAGACCAAATATCAGTAAATAAAGTAATGTCTCAATTCCTTTATGATATGTTACTTTCTTAGAAATTTTGTTTATTGAGTTTTTATGACATTATAAGCATACAATTAAAAATATTTTTGTTAATTTCAACTGATTTGCATGCGGCATCCATGCATCATTATGGTAAAAGTGTTGTGAACTCTAATTTAATAACATATATGTACCTAACACATTTTCGCAAATAAAGACACCCGATTTGATTTGAAAAATACGGCCGTGAGCAGGGTTCGAACCTTCCCCCTTCCCATTCGAAGTCTCCCTGATAAATACTCCAGGGTGGGATCCTGGAGACACAGGTTCGAATCTTGCTCACGACTGTATTTACCTTTCCACAAAAAATTATAAGTTTAAGGTTCGCCACGCTGCATTAATGCGTTTGAAAGATTAGTCTGTGTAAGTTTGCAATATTTTTAGGAAATAAGGTGTATCAAATGGTCAAATTTATTTGGAAAACATTTCTTCTTCTTCTTTGTTGTGATTGGGAGCAAGTTTTTATTTTGGTGTTGGTTTTGCCTGCGTAACCGGACAATAGATTAGGCGAGGCAGTTTGATGCCTCCAGCCAGAGCAAATTTTAAATTACTACAAATTAAGCAACAGCGCTAAGGGCGTCCCCTATGGGACACGAGTCTCGGCTTAGGGCGTTGCTGGGGGACAACTAGGGACTAACCGGATTAGATCAGTTTCCTTTTTATTAAGGAACGAATTTAAAGCTGTTTAGGGCAACGCTTTTATATTAAAAAAAGCTACTTACTGCATTAGTGCGGGTGCCAACTCGTTGAGTGGGGCTGTGAAACTAGCGGATAAATAATGTTAGGTGAGATGTATATACTGGGTATTTGAATTTGTTTTGTAATTTAATGGTTTACAATGGCGCCAATTCTGATGTAGCCTACCTAAATTGAATCTAGAGATCTTTTAGTAACTGTTGAATGTGATGCGGTGAGATGAGAGTCATGGGACTAGAAAAGTGTTGAGTATGAATGTAGATTGCTATAAAAGTAGACTAAGACCGAGGAAGCGATGGATGGATTGTCTTAAAAATGATATGGCTATAAAAGGAGTGACTGATGATGTGATGGCTAATAGAGATATATGGATTCAATGGACCAGCAAGGGTCGGGGTGGACAAATACTTGGAGGCTATATCTTTGTAGTACATTGGGTCGTATCTTGCAGCTTGTCTATGATGTGCAAAAATATTATAAACACACGGCGTAATGTACTTACTACAAAGTGACCATCAATTCGTTGGTAACGGAGATATATTATAGATAGTTACGTTGATGTGGATTAACCACCATTAATTAAGCTGTAAAAATTGAGAATTAGAGCATTGCTGTCTTTGACTAACCATTACTATAAGAGCAGAACGGCATGATGTTAAATATTAATTTAATTGTGTCAACCTAAAATTTCCATACTATTTTCGTTTGTCGTCTCTAATTTTAGTGGCTACCTAAAACTGTGCCTACTAAAACCTTTCGGAGATTTTAATTTGATGTGCCTAAATTAGAATTTGATATCTTTAACTGTTAGTAAAAGACAAGAATGTTCTAAATTTAAAGTTACAATATTAAATGGAAAAAGAATACGGTCGCGAACAGGATTCGAACCTGCGCCTCCCGGATAGATACTCCAGGCGCTCTGACCACTAAGCCATCTCGACCTCTTAGTGCTAGCTTAGTGGTCAGAGCGCCTGGAGTATCTATCCGGGAGGCGCAGGTTCGAATCCTGTTGGCGACCGTATTCTTTTTCCATTTAATATTGTAACTTTAGAGTTCGCTAAGCATGCGTTAATGCTTTTTCAAAGACATATCTTGAGTTCTAAATTTAGTTTAGATTGCTACATTAGAATTGACGCCACTATGTTGATTCCGTTGCTTGTTTCCTATAGAATATAATACTGCTTCGGAATTCTATTAATTTTTTCGCATTTTAGCGACAAACATTTTTGAGTATTTAACTTAATATATATATATGTATGTATATATGTCTGATATGATTTACGTCTGTTATTTTTCTGCCATTTCCAACTCAGCTTGAATATAAAATCACGTGTTGCAGCGAAAGTGTACTCTCAAGCACAAATTACAGTCATAAGCAAAATATTTCATAATATGCACAGTTTCAGGAGAGGGAAAGTGCATTTAGCTGTATGTAATGAAATGAGGGTACGTAGAACTTCTAGCCAGAGCGTAGACTTAATCACTTAAAAACAAAAACTAATAATTTCACTCGTGAGTTCTAAAAGCAGCCTCTTTGGTAATCCTATTTGACGAATGGCCTCACATCAATGTATTAAACTTTTTAATTCATCCAATCTACGGATGCATTGATCCGAAAATGCACTTGGATAAACTGAACCACGCCGATCCCGCCGATTGGTCCAAAACTGGATTTCGCCGGTTCAATCCAGACGGTTCTAGAAACGTCTAGTTTTCGCCAGTAAAATTTCAAGGAGGGATTTGGCATGATTTATTTTATTTCAATTTAGAGTTTACGGTATTGGTGTTGAATTTAATTTCTGTACAAGCATGGTGGAATTATTGAATAAGATATCCGGGTTTAATTAAAATGTTGGACCAATTGAAATGTCTTTCGCAAAAATGTCGGACGGATTTTAACATTTCTAGCAATCGAAGTTATTTAAACCTTTTTATGGTCTATAAAATTTTATGGGGCTATCATTCTTTCGTTAAAATGCCTTCCTAATGAAATGTGAGGACTGTGAAAGTGCTAAAGTATGTTAGTAAAGTAGAATGTACTTAAAATAGCCCCTCTTGTCGTAGAGGTAGAGGATTATATTGTGAGATACGTGGAACGTTTGTAATATACATAAGTCACCTTGTGAAACTTCAGAACGTGGGCGGTATAACTTCAAGCGAAGCTGGAAGCTTACTATTTTGTTCAAAATTTCTTGTTTTTGCCGTCGTCAATGTAACAGTAGCAAACACTTTCAATGCTAAACGTTGTGAATCTTTTATAGACACGACAGTATTTAGACAGGTAAACAGAATGACAATATATCTATAATGGTGCAATTTTAATGTTTTTGTGTGCGTCATCACGTGTACGTGTGTGTGTGTGCGTGTGTGTGTGTGTGTGTGTGTGTGTGTGTGCGATGTTATATTTTTTGAACGTTTTTATGTCCTGGTTCTTTTTTATTATTATGTTTTTATATTTAATAAAACTGATTTCTTTCTTTCTTTATATATTAAAAAAGTGCCTTAGGTGTAGTCGCGAAAATAATTGCTTTACCACCGTAAACATAACATTACAAGGTACTTTCGCTTACAAACTTTAAAATTACTGTTAAACAGGCTGGGAGTCGAAAAGTTATGAAGTTAGGTTCTTCCAATTAAACAAAATAACTATGCCAAAGAAATATAGGTCATTAATCAAAAAACTTAAATCCTTAAATTCTAACAATGATGAACACATAATTTCATTGGCACAATCCACCATAAAAGGTCTTCTTTTAACTTTCACCCTGTATATATCACCCATAATATAATTTTAACTTGTCTTCTAGAAGTTATTGTCAAGAATGGTAAATCATAATAAAACAACTTTTAACCGGATTAATCGCGTGTATTATTGGTTTTTGTTTTTACTGACGTGATGGTAAATCATTTCACGGTCGACTATAATTTATATGTATTTAAATTATTGGTATACAAGTTTTAATCGCGCTTTAAACTTTTATTTACGTCAACGTTTAAACCAGTCATGTTATTTTTAACCGACTTAAAAAAGGAGTATGTTCTCAATTCAGTTGGTATATTTTTATACCTAAATCAGCACTACAATTCTCGCCATAAAACACGTTCCAAGAACGCTTACCCCATAAAACATACGTCTGTTGTCCCAGAATTTCAAACAATAGATATTTATGTCCCGACGTTTGTCTGCAGATTTAGATTACGTATATTACCTTCACGTCGATACCTTCGACATGGCATGGATTCGGCGGTGGTCGTAAAAGTCTAATTCACTCACGAGCAGTCTTCGTGCGGATATTAAGGGGTGGTGTATGGTAGAAGAGGTAGCGGGTGGGAGAAAGCGGGTAGGTTTGGAGTTTAACACGCTAATTAGTACCAAATGCTAAAATACATGCCAAGATGGCTTAGTGGTCAGAGCGCCTGGAGTATTCATCCGGGAGGCGCAGGTTCGAATCCTGTTCGCGACCGTATTCTTTTTCCATTTAATATAATTACTTTAGAGTTCGCTAAGCATGCGTTAATGCTTTTCAAATATTTATCTTGATTTATTAAGGTAATTGCATTCTTTACGGCATTGTATTAACTGCAAAGTTAGTCGTGTCGTTTCGGTCACCAGTACAGGGACTGAATTGATTGCAATGACGTCCCCATAAGACGTGTTAAATTATGGAAGAAGAATTCGCGGTGTTGAGCAGCGGTCGAGATGGCTTAGTGGTCAGAGCGCCTGGAGTATTCATCCGGGAGGCGCAGGTTCGAATCCTGTTCGCGACCGTATTCTATTTCCATTTAATATAATAACTTAATAATACATCGCTTTCCTTTTTAAATACAATCTCTAAATTTGCTAAAAATTATCGCTTTCTGCTTATATCTTGTACTACCTCACCTCAAGTCCGGATATCCCCTCCGAAAAACCCACTACAGAGCCGGTTATTGGCTCGAATGGTCTCGCAAAAATACGATTCGCCAATATGGCCACCGATTTAGATCTGAATGTCCATTCTGTAGGCCCGGCCGCCTCGGCCCGGATATTTGATTGAGGCCACTTTGAGGCCCAGTGCCAATGATGAATTGGTGATGGCAATAATACGTTATTGTTGGGTTTTACGGGTGAATATTTACGTAAATTGTTTAGGTGTATTAGTAGGTGTGACGGAGTTTTTAAGTTGTGTTTGCTATACAACTATTATTAACTCCATATCAGTATAAGTTAATGAAAACATAAAATAATTTATTTCTAGTCAATAGCTCAACTCGTAAGAGTAAACGAAGACCGAGGAGATAGAATATAGTGAATGATAGTAGATAGATAGAAAGGGGGGTACTGCTAATAGGAGTGTTTGAGCTTGTGATCGGATTTTTCGGGAAATACAGCCAGGGTCGTCTTCAATGAAGTTTATATTAAGTTTAACGAAATAACAACGTTTATTTTAAATAAAATGTTAACAAGATAAAAACGTACAACCGACATAGGTAACGAGCTTGTCGAGAGGAGTGAAGTTTGTTGAATGTGCTGCCCTTGTCGCACCCATCTGAAACCATCCGATGACAGTTGACAGCTTGCTTAGTTCACACCAGTGCGCAAACTATCATTACGAAAGACAGATGTCGCTAGTAGTGTCGTCTTGAACATGCCGGCCGCCTTGGAAGCATCACGGTCCAGGCTTCCAACATGAAGAAGTCGGTGTGCAATAAGTCGACTATTGCACGGGTAGCGGGCAAATCTTCGAAAAGGCCCGCCGTATTATGCCGGCCGCTGTACGAATTTCAGCGACGCGTGAAACTCCATCATTCCCAGGGAACACACGCGTAATTCGGCCCAGTTTCCATTTCAAAGGCGGAAGATGATCTTCTTTGATAAGAACTAGGCTGTCCTGGGTGATATCTTCACTGTCTACCTTCCATTTAGTACGCCGTTGAAGCTCTGACACGTACTCTTTGGACCAACGCTGCCAAAAATGTTGTCTGAGTTGCTCCACTCGTTCGTAGCGTCCCAGTCTTGTAGGCGTCAGGGTCGTCAAGTCTTCGTAAGCTGGCGCAGTCAGCGGTCGGCCGATCAGGAAGTGAGCTGGAGTCAGAGGAAGGTAATCCTGTGGGTCTGAGGACAGAGGGGACAATGGACGGGAGTTGAGGACAGATTCAATTTGCGTTAATACTGTTTCAAACTCCTCGCGCGTCAGCTTCGCATCTCCCAGTACCCGCCGCAAGTGGTACTTACAGGACTTGACTCCCGCCTCCCACAACCCGCCAAAATGAGGACTATAAGGAGGTATAAAGGTTAAACGAATTTGATTATGACTAACAAAATCAGAAATATCATTAGAATTTTCGAAAATTACGGATAGTTCTTTTTCAGCACCAACGAAGTTTTTCCCGTTGTCTGAAAATATCTGAGATGGCTTTCCACGACGTGATATAAAACGTTTTAAAGCTAAGATATAATCCTGTGTGGTCAAGCTACCAACCAACTCTAAATGTATAGCCCGAGTTGCAAAACAAATAAACAAACAAATACATGCTTTTATTAACTTAGCACCTCTGCCTTTACGGTCCAATATAAGCAATGGCCCTGCATAGTCTACACCACAGTGCATGAAGGGAAAGCTTGGTTCTAACCTCTCGGATGGTAAATTACCCATAATCGGGGTCAATGTCTTCCCTTTCATGCGTGTACATATAACGCAATTGTGTACCACCTGCCTGGCTAAATTTCGAGCTCCCAGTATCCACCACTTATCACGCATGGAATATACCAGAAGTTGAGGTCCTGCGTGAAGTAATCGTTTATGTTCATATTCACACAATAACCTCGTAAAACGATGTTTACCACTTAACAATATCGGGTGCTTTTTATCATAGCTAAAGTCGGTAGCGTTACATATTCTACCACCCACACGAATTATATTCAATTTATCTAAAAAAATATTTAGACCAGCTATTTTGTAAACTAATTTGTTGGTAATAGATTTGAACGGCAAATTATTTATAAGATTGTAATATTCATCACTAAACGATTGCAGCTGTACGAAACGCGTCAAAGCAATTAGTGAATGTTGTAGTTCATCTATAGATAACAAACCGGTTTTACGGCTTCGACTGCCACCGGGAGTTAACGCTTGCATGTTATCTATAAACCGCAACACATATGCAAAAACCCTTTGTAAACGAATAAATGATGAAAAACGGTCAACATCAATTAATTGAATTGATTGATTAGATAGTAAATTGATTGTCTGAGATTTAGTTTCAGGCAATTCGACAGATATTAGTTCCACATTATTATAAGACCAATTAATGCTAGGTTCTCGTAAAAATTTAGGCCCGCACCACCAGTGATGATTGTTATCGTATTTTAAGGAGTCTATACTCACGCCTCTCGTTATGAGGTCAGCAGGGTTCTCTATGCCCTGTACATGACGCCAAACTATATCGTCAGTTAACTCATTTATTTGTACAACACGATTTTGGACAAATGTTTTGAGTGAGTGCGGAGACATACGTAGCCACCCTTGAACTATTGTCGAATCTGTCCAAAAATAAACTTTATCGAAAGTTAAACGTAGGGAACCTTTTATTTTATTGTATAATTTTGCACCTACAAGTGCTCCGCATAATTCGAGCCTAGGAATGCTCACCGTTTTTATCGGTGCTAATTTACTTTTTGCACATAATAAATGTACAGATATAGGTATAGAATTCTCGCAGTTTTGATAACACGATCGAATATATGCACATGCACCGTAGGCATGTTGAGACGAATCTGTGAATATGTGAAGATCTTTATATTTCGATTTTATATTTGTAATGTAACGAGGTATTTTTATATCACGTAAATATTGCAAACTGGAAACGAACCTATACCATTCATTTGCAATATTCACTGGAACTGCTTCATCCCAATCTAATTTAAGAAGCCACAAGTTTTGCAATAACATTTTCGCTGTGATTACAACAGGTGCTAACAAACCTAACGGGTCATACACCTGTGAGATTATTGATAACATAATACGTTTTGTTACAGCTGACTCACTTTGCGTGAATTCAGTAGTATAATGTAATTCGTCACTTTCCGTATTCCAGCCTAACCCTAACGTTTTAGATAAATGACTTTCACCGATGTTTAAATCTTTAGTACTCTCAGGGCACACTTTGTGACTGAACGTCCATTTGTGTAACGGAAAACACCCTTTACGCAATACTGCAGCCATTTTATTACATATAGATAATAACGAGTCCAGATCATCGTTCCCAGTAATCAAATCGTCGACGTACATGTCGTCGTGAATTGTCCTAGCAACCACATCATCATTGCAATCTTGTGCTAACTGTTTTATGCACCGCATGCTAAGGTAAGGCGCTGACGCAGTGCCGTACGTCACAGTTTTTAACGTAAACAATTGCAAAGGTAGATCTCGATGTTCCCTCCACAATATAAGTTGTAGATTACGCTGATCTATTTCAATTAAGATTTGCCTGTACATTTTTTCAACATCAGCGCATGCTGCGTATTTGTATTGCCTGAATCTAAGTAATATTGAAAAAATATCATTTTGTAACGGTGGCCCTATATATTGTATATCATTTAACGATATGTTAGATGATGTTTTTGCGCTTGCGTCAAATACAACACGTAATTTTGTTGTGACACTATTCTCTCTATAAACACCGTGATGCGGTAAAATGTAATGTGGTTGACTCATTAAATCCTTAACATTTGACACCGGGGACATGTGACCAAGTGCCTCATATTCCCGCATAAAATCGCAATATAGTTTTTTATACTGAGGCGAACGATCTAACTTTCTTTCGAGCGAAATAAAACGATTTTTCGCTATAGTGTACGAATCACCTAAAGAATTCGCAGATTCCTTCAAAGGAACGCGCACACAGAACCTACCGTGTTCATCACGCTGAGTAGTCTCTATAAATAACGCTTCACAATAACGATCATCTTTTGACATCAAAGTAGGTAAGTCAGATAATTCTTCCAACTCCCAAAATTTTCGTAACTGTGAATCAATTTGAACTAAGTTACACTGAACTTTGTCAATTTTATACGAACGTTTCATACGAATAGGGCCAGATATGATCCACCCTATCTTCGTATCGTATAGGGTCGGACCAGAACTGAGCCTTATTTTATTTTTATTTAATAGATCCCAGAAGATATCTGCGCCTAATAGAACGTCTATGTCAGACGGGACACTAAATGTGGGATCTGCGAGTGAAATATGTTTAGGTATACGTATACACTCGCAATCAAAGTTTATCGAAGGTAACTTTGACGTAATTCTTGGGAGAACCAAACATTGTATTTCCGTGATAAAGTCATTAACTTTTGAACGAAAGTTTATTTTACAGGTGTGAGAACATTTTGAAACGAGTTGTCCTACCCCCGAGATATGAACTGTGGACTGTATAATTGGTAATTGTAAACGATTACATAACGATTCAGTTATTAAGCAATTTTGACTCCCGTTGTCAAGAAGTGCTTTAACTGTATGATATTCATGATTTGAATCAGGGACATCAATCAGTGCCGTTGATAACAAAACCGGTTGTATCGCGGCATTGCACATGAGTACGTTTCGCTCGGAATGTACTTGCGCATCAGCTGATCTGTTTACGATGTTTGATCGCGCACTAGGTGTGGACTCGACCATACCTACACTTTCATTTAAAACATTGTTATTATGAAGAAGCGTGTTATGCTTTTCACGAC
Organism: Xylocampa areola; assembly: GCA_935421205.1. NCBI lineage: Eukaryota > Metazoa > Arthropoda > Insecta > Lepidoptera > Noctuidae > Xylocampa > Xylocampa areola. The sequence continues at coordinate 17,352,039 of OW285210.1, read as the reverse complement.
ACAACTTACATGGGCCAAATGAACATTCATTTAGCGAATGACTACAACGAATACAATTTTGACAAAGGTTTTTATTTTTTATTATCGTATGCCTATCTTGCACTGACATATTTAAAAACCGTGCACACGCATATAAGAAATGGTTGGCACCACATAACTCACAAACAATATTTTCTTTATTTATAAACGAGTTCTGTTTACTCTGTGTAGAAACGTATGAATGCATGTGGGGTTGCGGGTTCGATTTCGAGAGAGACTGCCTTTTATTTTGATTGCAATTAAACCTGTTGGAATCGTTAGTGCTTGGTTTAGACGAATTAACGGTTTTACTGTTTTTTGAATTTATCATTTCTAGCATATCGGCCCGGTTTCGAAGAAATTCAAGTAAATCATCTAACTTAATATTGTTATGCGAATCACTTAGTTTAGACACGAGTGAGCCTTTATGCGTCTCCCATTCGCGCTCCGTGGATGGGTCAAGTTTTGAAACGACTAAATAAACAATGAGCGTATCCCATGAATCGGTTGGTTCATTCAACGATTTGAGTGCACGTAAATTACGTAATGTCGAATCTATGAGCTTCCTAATTTGAGCACAGGATTCGTTTTGAAGTGACTGAGCGGCAAACAACGATTTTACATGATTTTGTACTAATAAACGATTATTATGAAATCTATTTTCAAGTAAATCCCATGCGTGAGAGTAGTTAGGAGCAGTAAACTCTAATGCACTGATAACATGAGAGGCGGAACCACTAAGTGAAGATTTTAAATAATGAAATTTTTGTATACAATTAAGATCGTTACGGTTATGAATCATGGTTACATACGAGTTTCTATATTCTAGCCATTGATCATATGAACCGTCAAAGGCAGGTAGTTTTATTTGTGGTAGCCTAATCGATACAGGACTAAGATCACCTACTCTTTCACAAGAAAAAGCTTGCTTTTGTTCACTATGGTCATACATACACTTCGCAGAAGCCATAAGAGAAAAATACTGTTCCTCGAATACTTCTCTGTAATCTAATTGAGCCATGAGGTCAGAGTCTGTAACTAAGCTTTCAATTTCACTTTGTATATTATTAAAATTTTGAAATATAACGGTATTTGACTGAATTCGTAAATCTAATTCCGCTTTGAGAACAGGATTTAATTCTAAGCTTTCAAATCTAGCCATGTATTTCTCAAATAACGTTAGTCTTCCTTTAAGTATACCTCGCTGCTTTTTTAAATCAACGAGGCGTTTAATTGAATTTGTACCTATATCTAACCGTGGAGATTTTGGTCTATCACCTTTAATTTTAACACGTTCCTGAGTCGTGGCTACCTGAAACCCTTCATCGTCACTCATTTTGGCAGATTATACAAGGCAAGAGTACTTACAGTTTTCTGTTCAGCACCAGTCCCGGCGCAACACGACACGACTAAAACACGAAAAATAATACAGATTAACGCAAATTATTGGAACCGGAGAGGATAGAATGGGTTTTATCACCAGACCGCTTGTGACTCGCCGCTGATCCTGCCCTTCTAGTTCCTCTTTCAACGAGTTTTCCGCAGACGTTCCACGTGGCCACGTAGTTCTCGATATTTGGCTCAGAAGGACCAATGTTTGAGCTTGTGATCGGATTTTTCGGGAAATACAGCCAGGGTCGTCTTCAATGAAGTTTATATTAAGTTTAACGAAATAACAACGTTTATTTTAAATAAAATGTTAACAAGATAAAAACGTACAACCGACATAGGTAACGAGCTTGTCGAGAGGAGTGAAGTTTGTTGAATGTGCTGCCCTTGTCGCACCCATCTGAAACCATCCGATGACAGTTGACAGCTTGCTTAGTTCACACCAGTGCGCAAACTATCATTACGAAAGACAGATGTCGCTAGTAGTGTCGTCTTGAACAAGGAGAAAAAGACATGCTGCACTAAAACCAAACGAAATAAGTTGGAACAAGAGCTGTCGATAATGTTATTGTACAAATACTGCCTAATACTAGAACTACTATGTTGTAAGCGGTATATTTCTGTGTAGAGAAAATGCTTCAGCGCTTCTTACGATAAAGCAAGACATAAAGGTCGCTTGAGACCACTAACTTACTTAATGGGAGTTGTTAAAGTAACTACATAAAATGGCTTACACATAAACGTTCTTATTCTCAAACTTTTTCTCAACCAGAAATATGAACAACCTTTTTTCTGTGCACAAGATTCAAGTTAATTTAAGACGTCTGAAATCATAAATGTTAGCAAAAATTCCACATATAAGCAGTAAATATAAGCTAGAATATTCTGAAAATCCGGCCAGGGACTCGTTTTTATTTGCCATAAATAAAAATGGTAGTACAAGCAAAGGCGTTAGTACAACGACGGCAAGTGATCGCTACGCCGCGCGAGTCGCCACGTACGGCGCGCAAGGAATGCTGAATAATACATTTTGCACAACTGTGACCGTTGAGTGGGGCTATCTAGGGACTAAGGCATGAGCGGCAGCGGGAGCGGGAGCGATAAGCGGGGTATTAAGTAATTTATTTAATAATAAATTTACGTGATACTTTGAGAGACCTCAATAAAAATTGTATTAATAAAAAAACAATGGATGGATTTATTTAAAAACGCATTATATTTCGAAGAAACAATGTCTCCTCCCCAGTGGAAGGAAAAAAAAAAAATATGAAAGAATTCAACGTCTTGATATTATAATTATGGTCACTTCGTTTCGTTACGCATATTATTTAAAATTATTGTAATATGAGATATAAAAAAAATGCTTATTTTTCCAATAATTTCTTAATGGGATTTTAGGTAAGCGATGATATTCCCGCTTCCGCTTAATATTTAAGTCACTCATGTGCACAGAGAGGCTTTTCTAGTAAACGAAGTTAGTTCAGGTGCCAATTCTAGGTCGAGCTTGGTTAGGCTTGTTTTACTACGTCGTATGTGCAATGCTTTTTCAGAGTTCACTAACGAAATTTTGTGATATGGAAACGGAGTTGCAAGGATATATTTATAGTGAGGCGCTGCAATGGTGACGTCAATTGAATACACGGCTAATATAGGGCTAATGGCTAGGCCTAAGCAGAATCGGCAAAAGTAAAAATAATAGGTTCTTCTTAAACCAAGTTATACCTAAAGTAACTCATTCCTGTAATTTTCATTCAAGTGCATTCGTCTCTCATTCAAATAGAAGATACTTCTTTTGCATTTTGATTTCATTGACGATGCTAAAATTGTTTACTTGCTCAGAATTGTATTTTAGAAATAATAGATAATTATGTTAACTATAACGTTTATGAAAATACCTCCAAAACCTGAAAAGATGAGACCGGATACGTGTGTACTTCCAACACATTGTATAGCTGAAAGCGTATTAAATCTAAAGATTTTGGTAATATTTTAATTACTATTTTTCAAAGAAACATTAAAAAAATATTGGACAAGAACGGAGTTTGAACCCGCGACCTTTGACGTTCCGGGTCATGACTCTACCAACTGAGCTACCTTGTCTCGTTCAAAATCCATTGAATTTTCAATTATCTTTGTATTCGTCTTAAGGAGACGCCTGGCGATATTTATCTAGCAATCATTTTACAGATCTACTAAACTCAGCGTTACCACTTTGCATTTGCAAATCGCCGAACCACATCCCAATCCTTTATAAATATCTATATAGAAAACAAAATACATTGGAGAACCTTACATTCAACAAAATAATGCAAGGTTAATAATCCCTGGAATCATCAGCTGATTTGCGAATTAAAAGAGATTTTAATTAATAATGATGATGATGAAGGACCTGTAAAATTTTTAATATAGATACGAATTGCATGGATGGACGAAAATGATGAATTGTTAATAATGTTTACGCATACTATACGAAAAAATACGGTTCCGAAATTGCCTTAAAATTTAAAAGGGAAAACAGAGTTCTTTATTATTGATAATGGGGTGCTTAAAGCTCACGACACACATTTTCCGGAACATTATGGTTATCATTATGGGGGTAATTTTCTTCCGCGCTGATCTTGGGGAGTAACGGCAAAACAGAATAAATTAGCTGCTTATAATGTCTTCAAAGTAATAAAACTTATCTACCGATTACTGATCCGGTGGGTGATTCGTTACTTTGAGGTTTTTGAGCTTTAAACTTTTTGATAATCATTTAAAAACTTGCGACAATAGTCACTATTCCATTTTTGCTATTTATTGCAACGTTGTCTAAATAGTGCAACATTTTGTTTTAAATATTGTATATATTTTAATCTACTGCAACTGCCTTGTTGGTCTAGTGGTCGCAAGTGCGGCTGCTGAGCGTGAGGTCTTGGGTTCGATTCCCAGGTCGGGTAAAGTGTTATTGAATTTTTCTGTTAAGAAATTCTCAGTAGCAGCTCGGAGTCAGAAAGTTGGTGGTGTGACACCCCCGTGCTTTGGAGAGCACGTAAAGCCGTCGGTCCTGCTCCTGGTCTCTCTCTGGTCGTGTCGGATTTCCGTCCCATTAGAATATGAGAGTGAAGGAAGAGGGAGTGCACCTTTGTTTGTTCATACACTTGTGCACTATAATATCTCCTGCGTACTTGGTTAATCTCAGTGGAGATAGGCCGCCATGACCGAAATACGGTCGGAAGGAGTATGTATATATTTTAATCATACATTTTTGTTCACAGTGTATCTACGGCTGTTACGTCCACTCTGCTATATTGCCCACTTTCCATCGAAGGTGTTACTGGCTTCTTCAGGTAAGAATTATCATCATCACTAATCATATCATTTATTTATATCTTGACAGCTATTTCTATGTAGTTGGAGAAAGTATTTGTCAACATTACCAACATTAATTGTTCCTTCAACTTAACTAGACCACGATGCATTGTAATGCCGTGGTTGTTGCAGTAATATTACTGGTATAAGTATGTTCTATTTCCTATCCTCCTGTTGTAATCTCTCAATTGTCACTTACGACACTCACGGGAATAATTGCGATGATCTATTTGTAGCCGAACCGCATATGGTCAGTTAAGGGAGCGACGCATTAGTTTTGCACACAAACACTAGTGTGATTAGATGCAGATCGTCTAATACCATGACAATTTGGTGACATAAAAGCTGCGTTCACATAAACTTCAAGAACAACAACAAAATTATTTAGAACCCTAGTAATATCATAGGTTTTCGCGATCACAACACATTATAATAAAACAACTTTTAACCGGATTAATCGCGTGTATTATTGGTCGAAAACTTTGCAGCGTTCGGAGTCGCAGGAGTCCTCCTGCAAACTTGATTAATCCGGTTAAAAGTTGTTTTATTATAATATTTAGAACCCTTTAATATCAACTTAAGATAATAGAAAATCTAACGCACAGTGCATTAGATTTTTTATTATCTTAAGTCTAACAGAGACACAAATCTCTGAGAAATAAACAATCAAGTAATCCTAAATTAGCAAACGACAGGTTAAAAGAACGAAATAGACAAATGGACCAATATTACGGAGCTTTAAATCTGTACATTTCCAAGCTTCACCTTCCAAGTCGGATAGAAATTTATATACGGTAATCTCTCGTTGCTGAAAACATTTTTCAGACTTCAGAATGCATCCAAGACCGGCTGAAATATAATATTTTGAAATACGCGTCTTTGATATCGCTCACTATTGATGAAACCGCGAATTGGAGGCACCGTTTTCAATATTTGTGAAATATTTCTTGAAGCTGTAATATTAATGGGTTCTCTTCAGGTTATAGATGTGGCTAAAACCTTCAGGGTATTGGAGAAATTTTCAATTGGTAAGAAGTTTGCTGTCTCGGTGACTGGTTTGAAAGTAGTTATTTCAGCTCGGTAAAGTGATTAGTTCAGCTTAGAGCAGTGTAAGTTGAAATAATATTACTTATTTTCATGTCTTTTATACATATGAACTTAAAATATTGATTAGATATTGAAGACTGCTTCGTTGGTCTAGTGGTCCCAAGCGCGACTGCTGAGAATGATGTCTCAGGTTCGATTCCCGGGTTGGGCAAAGTGTTATTGAGTTTATCTGATAAGAATTCCTCAGTAGCAGCCCGGGGTTTGGAAATGTGCCCCATAGATGGCAATAGGCTTATCACCTATTACATGGTACTTAATTACAGCATTGTAGAAATGTGAGTATACCTCTGCCTACCCTTCGGGAAATACAGGCGTGAAGCTATATATGCATATTGAAGTAACATAAATAATTGGTCTCAATGTTTTTGGTATTGTCTCTGAAAGCGAGGAGGCTTAGCTTGAGGTCCTGAGTTCGATAATTTGTTAGGCAATTCTTAGTAGCCGCCTGGAGTTTAGGATTGGGCCCGTCGATAGTAATAGGTTCACCATTACCATGACATGGGACTTAATAACGGCATTGGTAAAAAGTTGGGGCAGAGTAGTACATTACTGCCTTACTTTTCGGGGAATATAGGCATGATGTTAGGTTGAATATCTAAGCCAGTTATTTTATCTGTAAAGTACTATCGCGGACTTTTCCGCCTGCCCACTTAACATTTTTTCGTGTAAATCCTGCGCCGGCGCCATGACACGCCCCCTTTAATTGTTTGACTATTAGGAAAGCGACAACGTAATTAGTTGCAATCTGCACTGCGCAGCTTAGTGACGCATCACGTGTACTCTCTTTTGCGAATTTTAAGGATGATCTAATTTGACGTTGGCAAGGCTAAAGAGCGTTTCTATTTTTTTTGTGCAAGCGAAAATGAACTTAAAGGTGGTCAGGCGGGAGTGTCCGCGATAGTACATAATTCAAATGTACTATTCGACCTTATTACGGATGGTCGTTGATTTCAACGTTGAATTTTCTGAAAGAAAAACCTAATTACACTATGCCCTAGAGCGTTTTACATTAGTACTGAACAAGATTAAAGATAACATCGAAGTACAAAATGTTCATTACATTATTATTGTTCTCATTTGAATAGCTGAATTAGGTTTATTATGTAAATTGAACCTGCTCTAGGTAATGCCTATATTAATTATTAATTTCTAAGAAAACATTGAATAAAAATAGACACAAACGGGACTCGGACACACGACCTTTGAGATACCGTGTCATCGCTCTACCACTGAACTACCGTGTCGTCGTTCGAATCTATAAAATTTCAAGTTTCCTTCTTCTCGTCGCCAGTCTCGCCCCAACGCTCGCCGCGCGCGGACGTGTCGCTTCTAGTGATTTCGCCCGTGTTGTGTCTGTGATCGTTATTCGCTACGCCCTGCCGTAGCAATCTCCGTAGCTGTTTACTGGCTACGAACAACTTAAATCAAAAGCTGCCTTTTTCGAGGCGGCGGCTGATTATCTGTCTTTTTTTAAAGAACAGTCAAAAACGTGTTTTTTTTTTACCCCATCAGGGTAAAGCCACAGTTTCGTGGTTCTCGGTTGAAACCTTACGGTGTCAACGAAGCCGAGAGGGTGTTGACCCGATACACCCAGCTGAAACCCCTTCAGGGTGAGGCAGTCAATTGGACGGGAGCTAGATAACCGGCCTTGGGGGATCTCCTAGTCGGCTCTAGACTCTGGCTTCCCTTTCAGCTACTCACCTAGTGTCGGTCGGGTGTGTCTACACCCTTCGCACTAGACTGGTCAGGGCCCCGTTTGCACAATAAGACTGGCGACGGGTTACAAGCTTAGGGCTCACCTATAGGTACACACCTCCCTGCTTACATCCGGCAGGGAGGGTTACACATCCCCGGGCCCATCCACCCGGGGAGTTAGAAGTTAGGTTTATTAGGAAATTCTAATGATAGTTCCCTTTTATTTCTGAATCCCCTAAAATGGACGCTACACTTATTGTAGCGTTCCTAAAAAACATTCTGTTAAAGGACCCCGTTTTTGACAAAAAATACGGGAAAGACTTCGCTGTATTACTACAGCAAGTTCACGCACAAAGCGATAACGATGTTACCGCGTACCCAAAGCCCGCCTCAGGTAGTCACGGCGGCATAACCAAAGCAGTCACACCTGCGCCGCGGCCCATTATATGTGATTCTCTGAAATCGCCCGAACCGTCCCCGCCTTTGTCTCCTGCGTCGCCTTTGTGCGACACTAATCTATTGTTCGACGAGAACAATGGAATCGCTAATTCCCCGGCCCCTTTGTTACCGTTAACAAAGGAAACTGTATCACAGCCGGACGTCATGGATGTTGCTATGCAATCATCCTCTTCTGAGTCCGAAAACTCAGATACTAGTTCAGCCACATCTTCGGACGGCTACATCACTGTAGTTGGCAAGGGGAAAAAGAGAGCCCGTAAGGCCAAAAAAGCCGCCGCCGGCCAAGCGCCCGCCAAAGCCCTCAAGACCGTTGAGGCAACCCAGTCCCTAGACCTCCAGTCCCCCGTCCCTATGGACGCCGCTCCAATCTCCAGGCCCGGTAGCCCCTGTCCTCCAACCTCTCAGGCTCAAAAAAAGGCGCCCACTCCCCCGCCCGTCTACATTCAGGACAAGGCGAAGTGGACTGATATTTCTAAATGGTGTGTTGACAAGAAAGTCAACTACACTCAGGCCAGGAATACCCAACAAGGCATCAAAGTCCAGGTGCCCTCTCCCAGTGATTTTCGTACACTGAACAATCTCCTTCGGGAAAAGGCAGTATCCTTCCACACTTACGCCCTCCAAGAGGAGCGCCTCATCCGCGTCGTGATTCGCGGAGTACCCACAGAGATCGAGACATCGTCGATTCTAAGCGACCTTAAGTCGCAACAGATCCCGGTCGTAGAAGTGCACCGCATGCACCGCGCTCGTGGCGGACCATCATTCGCAATGGTGCTAGTAGTGTGCGAACAGGGCCCGGGCTCGAAAGCACTGTACAATTTAAAAACTTTGTGCCATCTTTCCGGCATTAAAGTTGAAAACCCGCATAAGTCGGGCTATATCGGGCAATGCCACAATTGCCAACTCTACGGTCATGCACAGCGTAATTGCTTTGCAAAACCCAGATGCGTTAAGTGCCTCGGTGACCATGGCACTAACGCCTGTGAGAGGCCTAAAGATAGGTCCCTCTGCACCGACCCTCCCAGCTGCGTCCTGTGCGGCGAATCAGGACATCCAGCTAATTATCGTGGGTGCCCTAAGGCACCTAAAAAACCGAACGTCAACTCGAAACTCGGGAAACGTAATGCCGAGCGAACCATCAGAGAGCAACCGTCCTCAAAGCTGCCCGAGCGACTAAGTCCACAACGGCCTTCACCATGGATCGCGCTGAACCACCAGCAAGCGTTTCCGGCTTTGAAATCCTCCCCGGCTTATCAGCCTACCGTCATTCCGCCACTGATGGCGATCCCCATACCCGCCCCCTCACCTATGCCAGTACAACCCCCACAGGTTGCGCCCGCGTCTCTCCCTAAACAGGCCCCCGCTCAGCTAGCAGCTAGCAGTCAGCCATCAATTGGATCGGACCTAGAAGTAGTTCAGAGCGTTTTCTCGCTCATTAGCTCAGATAGGTTCAGCGCACTAGCACAGACTCTGCGCTCCATGCAAAGCAACGGCTTTGCTATTCTACAAGTGATGCTCGAGTATAAAGACATCACTGACGCCCTAGCTAATATCCACTTTAACGGTAACTAATGGATACCGAAAATAGTAAATTTAAGCCCCGATCCCTTAAGTTAGGTTACTTTAACGCTAATAGCATAAACGGCCAACGTGACGAAATCGCGACCTTCTTACGCGACCATCAAATTGACGTCTTCCTCGTGCAAGAGACCTTTCTCAAACCCGCCCAGAGGAACCCTGGAATTGCAAACTATAGAATAGTGCGCAACGACAGAACCCGTTGCCAGGCGGGCGGTACACTCATTTATTACAAAAAATCGCTATACTGCATCCCTATGGACCTCCCACCTCTTTCTCACATAGAGGCTTCTATATGCCGGCTAGGCATGACAGGACACCAGCCAATTACCATCGTCTCGGCATACCTTCCACCTAAAGTCACATCGAAAGTTAACTTAACTCCCGACATTAAATCCTTATTTGCTCTGAGCGACTCAGTTATCATTGCTGGCGACCTTAACGCCAAAAATGAATCCTGGTGTTGCAATACGACGACCACACGAGGCAGACACCTCGAACAATTAGGTATCGAACTTAACTTCGATATCATTGCCCCGATGAGCCCTACCCACTTCCCTGACAATGTAAACCACCAACCTGACATACTCGACATAGCGATTCTAAAGAACGTAAACCTCGGTTTACGTTCTATAGAGACGCTACAAGAGCTTGACTCTGACCATAGACCAGTGATCCTAGTATTAGGCCCCCGCTCAGGTCCCTCAGACCCAGATCAACCTGTCCCCACTAAAACCACCACCGATTGGGGAAGACTAGAGGAACGCCTCAAGTCAACCTCTTCTGTGCATTTAGACTCAATTCCCGATAATATAGTGTCTGTTGCCGACACGGTGACTGCGATCGACTCCCTCACCAGTCACGTGCAATCCGTAGTGAACGAATGTTCACGGCAAGTCCCGGAGGTGGATGAACACCGCTGGAAACTGCCGGATGATGTACGTGAACTGTTGACAGAGAAAAACGCAGCTATCCGTGCCTACGACAGTTTCCCCAATGAAGCTAACCGTATCCATATGCGCAGCTTGCAGCGTACTGTGAGGAAGCGCATATCGGAAATGCGGGAAGCTAAATGGGACAAAATGCTCGATGATATAGAACCCACCCATCAAGCTTTCTGGCAATTGCAGCGGAAATTAAAATCCGATCAATGCGCCGCTATACCCCCGCTCAATAGACCTAATCAACGACCTGCTTTTGATGACGACGAAAAGTCAGAAGTACTAGCCGACAGTTTAGAAGCCCAATGTACGCCTAGCACTCTACCAGTAGACAAAGCTCACCTGTCCAAGGTCGATGCTGAAGTCAAACGTAGAACTGCACTCCCGCCCCCAGACGACTCCGACGAACCCTTGCCCCCCGTCACCGTAGACGAAGTCAGAACGATCGTGAGGAACCTCAAACCCAGGAAGGCCCCAGGCTCAGACGGGATCACCAATAAAGTGATTAAATACTTTCCCGCACCTCTGATAGTACTCATGACCGCCATCTTCAATGCGGCACTGGCCAACAATATCTTCCCACAATCGTGGAAACAGGCAACAGTTATAGGTTTTCCAAAGCCCGGTAAGCTCAAGTGTGAGCCGACTAGTTATCGCCCGATCAGTCTTCTAAACGTCTTCGGAAAGATCTATGAAAGGCTAATTTATATTCGTTTAAGGGATTATGCCGAATCCAATAAGCTTCTTCCTAGCGAGCAGTTTGGCTTTCGAGCCAAACACTCATGCATTCATCAGTTGCACCGTATCGTTGAGCACATAAGCGCAGGCTTCATGGGCAAGATGAAAACGGGCGTATTATTCTTCGACGTAGCTAAAGCCTTCGACAAGGTCTGGCACAACGGCTTAATCTATAAGCTGTACCAATTCCAAGTGCCTGACCGTCTCGTACTCATCATTCGAGATTTTCTATCGAACCGTAGCTTCCGCTATCGCGTAGAGGGCGTTCTATCGTCCCCTCATCGGATCCAAGCCGGAGTCCCTCAGGGCTCTGTGCTATCACCTCTTCTCTTCGCGCTGTACACCAGCGATATTCCCAAAAGTGGCAAAACCAAGTTAGCTCTTTTCGCCGATGACACGGCCATCTATTACACCGGTAGGAGTCTTGACTGTATTACCCGATATCTCCAGACCTCGGCCAACGCCTTAGGCGCTTGGTTCAGGAAATGGAGGATTGAGGTTAATCCAGATAAGAGCGCCGCCGTTCTCTTTTCGAGAACGGGCGCCGGGGAATTTCTTCCCCAGCTTCGACCCATTACAATGTTCGGCAAGCCAATCCCTTGGGAACTGCAAGCCAAATACCTGGGTGTGATTCTAGATCACAAACTGTCCTTCCGTCCGCACATTAAGACGGTACGCAACCGCGCGGCCTTCGCTGTCGGCCGTCTATTCCCCATGACAAATGCGCGCAGTAAATTGTCACTTAACCTTAAGGTTAGGCTCTATACTACGTGCATTAGACCCATTATGACGTATGCTAGCGTCGTGTTCGCACACGTTAAGTATTACAAAATCCATAGGATGCAAACCCTGCAAAATCGATTCCTTCGTAAAGCGACAGGCGCTCCATGGTTCATTAGGAACCATCAACTCCACCTCGACCTCAGAGTGCCTACTGTTAGGCAATTCATGAAAAGGGCATCGAAGAGATACTTCGAATCTGCCCCTAATCATCCGAATCCCTTAGTTGTCTCTTCCGCTGATTACAAGCCGTCCCAGATCAACAAAATCCGCCGACCACGTCACGCTCTCCTCCGTCCCGATGATAGGATCACTGTAGCTCAAGAGTCTAACAGACACACAAGCACACTCCGACGCGCTCGACCGCCTCGTTATAGACCTCACCGGCGAGGTCCGCGTCCGTCGCGAAATGTCTCATCATGTCCGCCCCGACCCTTGCTCGAGCCGGCCCGTGCCGAGCTAGTAGCGTTAAATTCGTCCCTTAATAATAAGGAAACTGATATGACCCAGCTAGTCCCTAGTTGTCCCCCCAGCAACACCCTAAGCCGAGGTTCGTGTCCCGCAGGGGACGCCCTTAGCGCTGTTGCTTAGTTTGTAGTATCTTAAAATATGCTCTGGCTGGAGGCATCAAACTGCCTCGCCTTAGATATTGTCCGGTTACGCAGACAAAACCCCTCTGGGTTTCTGCAAGAGGCCATTTAAAAAAAAAAAAAAAAAAACTTCTCGTCGCCTGGCGGTATCTATTTCATTTGTGTTACAGATTCGAAAATAGAAAATGTTATTGACATTTTCTATTTTCCACAGATTATGTAGAATATTGCCTCGTAACATCGTAACTGCCTCGTTGGTCTAGTGGTCTCGAACGCGACTGCTGCGCTTGAGGTCTCGGGTTCGGTTTCCGGGTCAGGGAAAGTGTTATTGAGTTTTTCTGTAAGGAAATTTTCAGTAGTACCCCGGAATTAGGAATTTTGCCCGGTAGATGGCAATCAGCACATCACCTATTACATGGGAATTAAGAATAACATTAGGGAAATATGGGTCTACAACTACGTACGCCTCTGTCTACCTCTTCGGGGAATACAGGCGAGATGCTATATTTTATGTTTATGTAGAATAATACAAGGAAGCGATTAACTTCGTTTCCACTGTAATATGTGCATACATTAAAATGTGTGGTAACTTGAGCGGTACCCATACGTTTGTGTTACCAACATTTGGAATACCCAGTACCCCACAATGCGATTCTTAAGTAAACCATGTGCATTTCTGTATGTAACTTTGGCAACACCAAAACAACTTGGAGCACCATTTATAGACTATTGTTCACTTTAATGTTCTATACCTAAGTTCCCAGTGGATATATTGTAACAATTCGATATAATTTATCTGTTCCCATATTGAATTGTAAGTGAAAACTTTAGTAGGTAACTCATTTTTGCTTGTTGCTGAAACTATTATTGTAGCTAGAGAGGTAAAGTTAAATGTTATATCTAATAATTGTAGCTAGAGAGGTAAAGTTAAATGTTATATCTAATAATAATCTATTAAATTGCAATTGGAGATTACGTAAAATGGATAGCAAATGTCATCGATTGAGGTTAAGCTGCACTTGCAATTGTCGGTCTGTGGATGGGTGAACAAAATTTCATACCGAGACCCATGCCTCGGAGAGCACGTTTTAAAGTTAGTCAGAAGCCTGAAAGTCTGACAGCCAGTTAAGACTGGTAAGCCATGAGAGGTCGTGTTATCCAGTAACTGGGTTGAGGAAGTCAGATAGCCGGTCACTTAATGTAAAATACTGGCATTAAGCATCCGGTCAGACTGGAAGCCGACCCCATCGTATTTGGGTAAGGTCTAAAGTATTCTCCGTCGTAACGCTCTTGACAGAGCGGTCGTGGTCATCATGTATCGTCAGGGGCAGATGTAGCTCGCCTCGCGATGTCCCGCCATTTTCCCCTATCAACAGCGATTCTGATGCACGCATGTAAGGGATCGCCCAAGATTTTATCTGATCAGTCCATCGCATGGGGGACCTTCCGCGCGGTCTGGTACCTTCCACTTTGCCTTGCACCAAAAGACGCTCTATGGAGTCATATTCCCTTCGCGAGACGTGACCAAAGAATTTGAGTATGCGAGATTGGACCAGAGCCGATAGACGCTCCTTGATACCGAGTTTCAGTCCACGATACTCCAATAAAAATCAACCTTCTCCAGCACCACATCTCTAAAGCATCCATCTTTTTCTTTTCAATTTCTCGCAACGTCCACGTCTCTGCGGGAAAACAAGTGTTCGAACGAGCCGGATCTTTGGTAATTTTTCGATTCCTCCATATTTTCTTCAACTTGTCCATTGCTGTTCTGGCGATCGCCATACGTCTCTTAACTTTATCTACGTAACCGCCGTTGTTTGTAATATAAGCAACTGCGTACTGCCAATATGTGAAACTTTTTACCAGCATCTGCGTTTCCTACTACTAACCTACAAAGTAACAGGGGAAAAGACTAGGCGCTTAGTAACGCTTGGTTGTTTATAGGTTATAGGTTTTTGGCCGAAGGGTGTCGTTTACCGACGTTTTCGCTGCCGGCTACGCGACACCAGTCAGCGAAACACGATGCCGTCACTTCGTGTGCAGTAGTTATAAGTTTTATTGTAATAATAATATTTATTTGTGTATTTATAAATTGTTTAGTTTTTGTGTATTTTATTTTATGGGCCAAAGTTGCCTGAAATAAAGGTTATATTATTATTATTATAGTAAATGTTACTAACCATCTTCTAAGATATTTCTATTGTTATTCCTGTGACGTGGTGCAGTCTGTTTGATTTTTCTCTTCACTTCACAATTTCTTTGAAACCTTGTCAAGGTATCTAACTAGTTATCAATGAGTAGCTAGTTTCTCCACGACGAGTAAAACTTAACAAAGCGGACTTGCATAAGATACAATTTAAGATAAAGCACTATAGGCGCTATTGTTCCCAAAAATGAATGATGAATATTTCTATTAAAAATAAATATTTGAAAAGCATTAACGCATGCTTAGCGAACTCTAAAGTTATTATATTAAATGGAAAAAGAATACGGCCGCGAGCAGGATTCGAACCTGCGCCTCCTGGATAAATACTCCAGGCGATCTGATCACTAAGACATCTCGACCTCTTTTATCCGGGAGGCAAAGGTTCGAATCCTGCTCGCGACCGTATTCTTTTTCCATTAAATATAATACCTTTATGAATATTTCTATCAACAATTTTGATCACATCTTTGGCTTCGAGGTTAGTTTGTCAAGAGCAAGCCAAAATGATACTACAGTCAATTAGAAAAACATTTATTTTAGACTCAATATGCTGTATTAATATTAGTTACAAAGGTTAACCATATTAGTTGAGCAATCGCAAAAAATATATAAGAACAACAAAAAGGTACAAATAAATATTTTATCTGCAAAAGATGGTGTTGAAGATGTTCTATATTCACCAAATTTTTCGTTTGTTTTTTTTTTGTTTTTTTAAAAAAACGTTACACTAGGAATTTCTTCCTGTGTCGTGGGTGCGTTTACAGACATATAATCTCACAAGCACACTAACACCCAGACCCGGAGCAATTATCCATAGATCTTACAAATATTTGCTCCGTGCAGGAATCGAACTTGCGACACGCAGCGCAGCAGTCGGTCTCTCGACCACTGCGGAACCGCGCTGCAAAAAGTTGTTTTATAAACAACTAGCTGGTGCCCGCGACTTCGTCTGCGTAACAAAAGGTAGCCTACGTCCTTCTCCAAGGTCCAATCTATCTCCTTAACAAACAAACAGAGTTACTTTCGCATTTATAATATTAGTATGGATTTGTTTATAATAACTTTTGAGAAACACATTCATATTCATTATTGTTCAACAAATTTGTTATTACTCACGTGTATTCGTCGGGATTGACCGACTAGTTTTGAATTCGAACAAACTCGCGGGCTTACCTCATAACCAAGGACTCCACTTTCTTTATGAGCTGAGCCCGCAGCGATTTCGCGAGTCAAATTGTTTGACTCGCGAAACTAGTCGGGCAATCCCGAAGAATGCACGTGTGTAATAACCGTTGAACAAGAATTGATACATAAATTACACAATTCCTTATTCTTAAGCCCGTAATTATAACAACATACTATATAACCCTTCTATAAAAATGTCTTACTTGTAAATTTTCTAACTATAAATCGGTATTATATATGCAGTGCAAACAGTACGTCAGGATTGGATCCAGTGGTCGGCACCAAATGAAAATTTAATATTTGATCATTTTAATTCCATTACGCGATCCTATAGTGAATATTCAGGAGGTATCGTTAGGAATGTTCTATTTCAGCGTTTGTATTAATTGATTTAATTTAATTGCAATATTCATTTGTCGATGAAGATCCAACATTTTGTTTGTAAATCCTAGTTCGTTGAGAAGGATTTTTATTATCATTTGTAGTACTCATAGCTTCCTCTTAACCTTCATAATGCACACTGCCAAGACGTGATTTTTTTTTAGGCTATGATTGTTCCAAGCAATGCTAACCCATTGAAAAACTGCAAAGCTACTTCGACTTTTCCTTTTTTAATATTATAAATCACTATAACTCAATCTATAAATAGAAAATATATACCGATAAAAATATATAATAATCTCTGTATTTTCAGGCTACTCTGGCCCATAGATATATACTTTATAAACTTATATTATTACAGTTCGTGATAATTTATAAACATAAGCCTATATTAGTAATAAACATCACATACATAAATAAATATACTCAATATATTTGTAAAATAACTTTCGTGAGGCATATTCATATTAATTATTGTTCACCGGTTACTACTCACGTACATTCTTCGGGTTTGCCCGACTAGTTTCGAACTCGATCGGAGCCCTTAGTCATGAGCTGAGTCCGGCAATAGGCATGATGACAGATTTTGAAATCTCCTTTTATAATGTAGGTACACGTCTACTTTATCCGAAAAACAAATTATTCCAGCAATAAACTAAGTTTCAACGCAAATTATTGCATTTTAATGTATCTAATTTGATTTAACCGCGAAAACACTGCTGGGTGTCATGGCGCCGTTTTGACGTCATGCCTCAGTATATTTGACATAAGTTGAAGCCATATTGTACGGTGATGATTGACATTTGAGTGAGGCGTGACGTCATTTGCTGTGATTGACGTTTCAGTTAACATGGCCGATTGCAGCATTTTATACTTTTATTTTATTGAAAATCTTATTAATCTTAATGTTTTTAATAAAACTATGTAATTATTTATAATCCTTTGTGCCTATATTTACGTCTATAACCATTAATTCTTTGGTTCTTTAATACTATCATTATGCCTATTGCCTCGGAAGAATGTACGTGAGTAGTAACCGGTGAACAATAATTAATACTCAATATAAACACTGACCTTATTGGTGATGTCCTCAAAAATTCGTGTATGACCAGATGTATGAACGTGGACAAAGCAAAAGGAGTATGTAAGGATCGTAGGAGATGGCATTCTACTTTTAGTTTTTGTCTACCTCCATGAGAAAAGGCGTGAGTTTATGTATTTACTGTCAGCGATAAAAGTAGCTGAATAAATCCACGTTTTTAGAATGATTTAACTCATCTAATTATCTGGAGTACAAATCATAACAATCTTGCCATCAAATAAATACAGAAGATGGAAGAAGGCATGTCATCATATCACAATAACTAGCACAAAAGTCGGTGTAGTTTCGATGCGTGTTAATCAACTTCTGTCGCTGACTGTACGTATAAATCTATTAAGGTTTCAGACAATACCTCAAAACCCCTCAAATTAATAGCTCCTCTTTGTTCTAATACAAAGAAGACACGGTCTAATGAAGGTACTCGACAGAACTAATACTCTTAACGATTACGAATTGACATTTTATAAAATGCCATCCAACCCGCATCGGGAAATGCCGATGTTAATTGAATTTTTGATTGGCTGTAGTTGCAATGTTTAATAGTTATATTTTAGGTGCACGAGAACTGGAATGTTCGTTGGAATTTGTTTCGGCATTATAATGGCATTTCTATAGTATTGATTTTTAACTTATTTTATAACTGCGCCTGTAAGCTGATGCTTACGCAGACTGCCTCGTTGGTCTATTGGTCGCAAGCGTGGCTGCCGAGCGTCTCGGGTTCGATTCCCAGGTCGGCCAAAATGTTATTTGATTTTTCTGTTGGAAAACTCTCAGTAGCAGTCCAGAGTTTATGGCTTACCACTAAACATACATGACAGCATTGTTGAAATGTGGATGTGCAACTGTGTACTCCTCTGCATAACCTCTCGGGGATTACAGGCGTGATGCTATGTATCTCATTGGTCTAATAGTCATTAAGACGATTACTGAGCATAAGGTCTTGGGTTCGATTTCAGGGTTGAGAAGTGTTATTGAGTTTTTTTATGCCCTTTTAATGGTGCCCGGTTGATGGCAATAGGTTCACCACCTATTACATGGGATTTAATAACAGTATTGGTAAAACATGGGTGCACAACTGTGTATACCTCTGCCTACCTCTTCGGGGAATACAGGCGTGATGCGATGTATTATATTAAGCAGTATATTATCTTTTTATTTCCTGTCGCCAGCCCGACCGTTAGATCGTGCTAAGCTCATAGAACTGCAACTAACTTTCGGCTTCGGGGGTATAGAAAAATTAGGGCTGTCAGTAACGGTTTTAGTACAATCCTGGTAATTTTTTTTAAATGGAATTAGGAAATTGTACAAGAATGACAGACCATTAATTTATTTTATACTTGATCATTATTGTCATGATGATCATCATTGATCATAATATTAGTGGTTTAGTGTCACTTGACATTGACACGGAATGACACTAAGCGTAAAATAGTACTTATCCCATAAAAATACTACAATAAATAACTATACTGTGAGTAGTCATTGTATTTAGGTTTTATTTGTGTGTATAGCATCAATTTAATTTATCTGACATTAAACTGTGTGTAAAAAAGAAGCAAAGGTTGTGTTTTTGCATTGATCTTTAATTTATTTTTGTGATAATAGTTTATGTGAGGGTATTTTTAAATTACGAATGGAGTAAAGGAAGAATACAATTTGCATTATCAATTGTCAGAAAACAATATTTAACAAAAAATATTTCCACATATTTGTATGTTATTTATTACATAATCTCTATAGACCAATTAAACAAAACCTTCCAACCAGAACCACAGCACCACAGCACCACAAAATATATGATGACGTACAAAATAACAATCAGAATTTCACTCAACTGTAAATTTATTACTACAAAATAAAACGATACACTAAACCACTGTTACAACAAATCTACTTTTAACGGCGTGTTAATGAAAAACCACAACAATAATAAAGTGCACACGTGTCGAGAGGCAACCCTACGGCGGCGGCCATTACATAAATAATGACGCCATGTTTATTGCCGCCATTTTGAAGACAAATGGTTAGTTATTACGGCGCACTCGGTTTTACATTCGCTAGTCGGGTTGGCAAAATTAAAATATTGTGTATTACTTATTTTTATACCAAGTTTAACTGCGCTGGAGTCGATTTACTGGCAGTTTCGGATGTTGCTCTTTGTTTATGCCTTACTGAGTGCAGTACGTTGTAGTCGAGAGTTTTTTTTATTTACGTACACTCGTTAGGCCGTCCTTGTAACGTGTTATATATGCCGTTGTAAATTTTCACATATCACTTAACGTTTACAAATGCGTTCGTTTACAAATACATTCGTTGACAAATGGGTTTATGGCCATTTTGAAATTTATTTGTTTGTAACTAACTGGAGCAATAGTGGAGGTTTTTATAGTTAAATGATGTTCGTTTTCCGGTTGAAAATAAAAGTTTATTTGTTTATTTTTTCGTCGCTTGTAACTTACGGAGCAATCTTGATAGTTCAATCAAACCTCGTGAATATTCTTTCCTATTCATTCTACTAATATAATATCAAGTTAGGATAATAAAATCGCAGTTCACTGATCTTATGATAATAGAACAGCATATAGCAGTGATAGCCTAGTGTTATGACCGTTGGACTGACAAGTCAAAGGTCGCAAGTTCAAATCCAAGGCACGCACCACTGTCTTTTCGAAGTCATGTGCGTATTATTAATTATCACTTGCTTAAAACGGTGAAGGAAAACATCCCGAGGAAACCAGCACACCTGAGAGATGTTCTCGATGCTGTGTAAAGCCAAGTCAAAGACCTACGGGTGGCTTAAATTCCGACACTAGGTTTTTCATCGACCACACGATAAGAAGAAGAAGAAGTACAGCATAGTTTTGTGATAACACTTTTTCATAAATTGGTTTTATGGCTCAAACTGTATTTCAAAAGAAATTCCTTCATTTTCTTTATTAACTCATATTAAAAGCAAAAGTTTATGCTTGTCTGCAAATTTCGATCACGTATAATATATAGATTTTAATTATGTTTTTAAAGCAGATATAATATAAAAAGAAAATGTATTTCTTTAAATTAATTTAGTTAACGAAGTGTTTTGTATTATTAAATATAAATTAATTGATCTGATCAATTATGCACGTAGATAACATTCGGATTCAAACGCTGTAGAATAAATTTAGACTCCATTAGCATTATTTTACCTTAATTAAATATAATAAAATGTACATACTTTACTAATGACTGATGATTACATTATTTATAATATATTATGTTAGTTGTTATGATTATAAAAATGAATGGTGTTTCTCATT
This sequence comes from Xylocampa areola, assembly GCA_935421205.1. Lineage (NCBI taxonomy): Eukaryota > Metazoa > Arthropoda > Insecta > Lepidoptera > Noctuidae > Xylocampa > Xylocampa areola. Next base: position 17,331,223 of record OW285210.1, on the reverse strand, counting down.
TTGTATACGAAATGCTTACTAAATTTCATTTAACTTAGATATAGCGCGCATCACAAGATAATAGGCATGATGACATTTTTTGAAATCTCCTTTTATTTAGGTACACGTCTACTATATCCGAAAAACGCAATAAACTAAGTTTCAACGCAAATTATTGCATTTTAATCTATCTAATTTGCTTTAACCGCGAAAAAGCTGCTGGGTGTCATGGCGCCGTTTTGACGTCATGTCTCAGCATATTTGACATAAGTTGAAGCCGTAATGATTGACATTTGACTGAGGCGTGACGTCATTCGCTGTGATTGACGTTTCAGTCAACATGGCTGATTGCAGCATTTTATAATTTTATTTTATTGAAAATCTTATTAATCTATTTTAAATAAAACTAGGTATTTTTTTTAATCCTTTGTGCCTATATTATCCTGTAAAACCATTTATTCTTTGGTTCTTTAATACTGTGACCATGCCTATTCTATGGCAGAAAATTTTAATTTTTAATAGTTTTATTTAGTGATCGTCATTTTTATTTATTGCATAACTGCATATATGGTTGATGATTCACAATATGAGTAAGTAATGCAAGTAATGTAGTTTTATAAGACAGTGCGCGGAAACACATGAAGAAATTCTCAGGCAATTTACCATTTTAAAATACCTTCATAATTACTGCGTATTAGTTAAAAGTCGTAGTGCAAGAACTGTTTTTTTGTTTAATTTATTTTATTTATTAGTCTCTCATTGTGGCCATTAAATATATCAGAGATGTCATCTTTATTTGTTGTTATTCTGTAATTCCAGAACCCCGACATAGTGCTGGTACACTACCTGAATGTGCCGTATCCTGACGACAACAAGCTGGCGACGGTGGCGCCAAGCCTTGCACTGTGGGCAGACAAGAAGGAGTGGACAAAGGATGAGCTCGTCAGCCAACTGAAACCTATGTGTAAGTACACAATGTGTTTATAAATATGTCGCATCGAGGGTGGCCGAGGTGCGAAGCATTGGGTCTTCCTCACGATCCGACATAATTTTTGATAAACGTGGGCACTGTGTGGGTACTCGAACGAAATACGGTTGTAACTTTCGCTGACTTTATTTAAAATAATGATTTGATAATAAAACAGAAACAGACACGTGCGTTGGTACTGAGCGTCTGCCAAGACTGTCCGAACTAGACTGAGTTAACGCTCGGTCTCTGTCGGTCTTCGCTGCATCCCCTCTACCGACGATCGTGTCCAAGCGGTGGGGCGCGCTTGCGTTTCCGATCACATGACGTTTAGTTGTGCTTTGAATTAAAAGATGGCGCTGCACGTTGTACGGTAGCGACATCAATCCACGACACGGCCATCCCTGACTAGCACCCGTCCTCGGGTTTAGTACCTGCGGACAAAATACACTTGGAGAGTAAAATAGCTCGGCTATCCTGCCAATAGAAACTAAGAGACTCATTTTCACTGCAGTTTATTTCCACTAAATCTACGTACACACAATAACCAACTGTCATGATTTACAATGCCCTAACATTAAGGTTTTTACACAGTGCTTTCTGCACAACAAGTAATTGGAAGAGATCCGATCAACAAGGTAATCAACGGAAAACTATTTCCACAAATCTGAAACTAATTTCATAGGCAATGCGTATTCAACTCATCAAACGTTCATCACAATCTGTGCACCAACACAGATCAGAATTGCACCAACGATTCTTTGCATACTCACTGCCACATGTGCTACAACACATGAGACACTCTGTGCACCAACACAGACCAGAATCGCACCAACGATTCTCAAAACATCTTGCGCAAAATGTTATACAACACATAAAGCGCTCTGTGCACCAACACAGACAGAAATCGCACCAACGACTTCTCATAGACCCATCGCCACATGTTACTCATGAGGTGCGGTCAAGAGTTTCGAGTATGAGTACACACGGTATTCTTAATCGGATGTGGTTTCACTACCACTGTCATAAACTATGACATCTAACTCTCGCGGCACTTGGTGATCGGGGATCTTTCTCACACGGTCATGGGGGTACTTGTAAGTTCGCTTAGAGTCAAGCGCCTTGAGCAGGTATCTATCCCCGTCTAATACCTCAATAATCTTAAATGGGCCTTTGAATTTGGGATCTAATTTAGTTTGATTACTTTCCTCATTTTCAATCAAAACATAATCATTAATGGCTAACTTAGACACTCTGGCCTTATTTTGGTCAAAACGATTCTTATCATACTTTGATATCTTCTCAATGTTCTGTCTGACATTTTAATATCGCGGTATCTCACAAGAGACTATGTAATTCTAACCAAATAAACGAAAACATTAAGCTCTACATGTGATCACGGCTACGCATAGCCTAGTAACCTCCAGTTACTCATCTTTACTTTATGCAAACCCCCATGAGAATGCCGAGCCTCTCCTGGACTCTATGGTTTCCACTGAAACCCGACCTCCGCCAGAGTTGACTGCTTACCGCGTACTCACGGACTACTAAAATGTGTAGTAGACGCCGATTTCTATTGAGCTACGGCTACACGACAACCTCTGGTACGGTCCGATCATCATGTAAACTGAATTAACTTAATTAGTACTCTCTCCAACGTCACAACTACTTTGCTCTACTTCAATTTCGTCAGTTATACCTTGATTCTCCAGCATTTTTAATTTCAAAACTCTGTGTCGCGTGCTCTCTAATCTCAACCAAATTGACGTCAGTCATATCATCATTAGCGGTCGCTTAACCAAGCAGTCGTGTTACCCATATCTGATGTCTGTTAAATTTACAATGTTATTTACACGCGCTTGCCACTAAACTTTTAGAGCAACACAGCCTCGACGCACTTACGCACTTCACCGCCTTGATGAGAGAGCATTCGGCACCAGAATCGCAACAAAATGGGTATGATTCACCGGGTATAACACGCCTTCCTCGCTTTCACCATTAATTCGCTGTCACCCTTCATCAGTCCGTCTACTATCTCGGTTCATGTTCCTGGTCAGCAGTTCAAAGCAGTCTTCATAAGGCTCAGCATCAGGTCTACATTAAGGACTAGTAAGCCCCAATAACCAGCTTCAAACCAACGATTCATCCGAATTAATGACCTTTAACAAAAAAAAAAACAATCCGCGCAGTATCACTCCGCCATACATGATCATCATCATCACACATCAGTACGAAGTAGTTGCCACACAGGGTACAAATACCACACCGGCATCGCTATGAAAAATCATCATCATCGTTATTATCACAAGATCATTCCATTTTCACGTGATCACCACACGATCATCGCGGGATTACGCAATCCAGTGGCTAATTAACACAACACCACATGAATCTCATAAACCGGCAGTGTAATAATGAAATTAACTTTTGCCTATTGTCCGAAGACACATTTGAATCGATAATAAGGAAAGTAATTTCCGAAGGTACTTCACAAACATTATTAACTTTCAATTTTGTAATCATACTTTCATTCCCGTTCACAATGACGTTACTACTACCCCCTTTCAAAACACATAGGTAGGATTATAATTTTTCATTACTCATAGGAAATCAGAATCTTAAAATAGAATTCCAACACTAAGGAAAACAGTCCACCTTCATAATTTCTAGTATTGTAAGTCAACTACCTCCCAATTAGAAAAACATACGAGGGTATGTTATATTCACACGCGACGTAATAATTTTAAAATTGGAATACAAATTTAGATCGCTCCATCTATGAACATTCTTTTGTTGAGCACAACATCATAACTCACAATATAGCAAGTAGGTATACTAAAATGGTTACGACTCACCAGTTTTCGTATTCGCCATCAATTTGTTATCGCGTTTTTTGTCAGTCAGTCAAAAATATCAAACTCGCTACTCAAAAATTAATTACTATTCAACTCAGTGGGTTTGGATTACATCCCAATTCTGATGTCGCATCGAGGGTGGCCGAGGTGCGAAGCATTGGGCCTTCCTCACGATCCGACATAATTTTTGATAAACGTGGGCACTGTGTGGGTACTCGAACGAAATACGGTTGTAACTTTCGCTGACTTTATTTAAAATAATGATTTGATAATAAAACAGAAACAGACACGTGCGTTGGTACTGAGCGTCTGCCAAGACTGTCCGAACTAGACTGAGTTAACGCTCGGTCTCTGTCGGTCTTCGCTGCATCCCCTCTACCGACGATCGTGTCCAAGCGGTGGGGCGCGCTTGCGTTTCCGATCACATGACGTTTAGTTGTGCTTTGAATTAAAAGATGGCGCTGCACGTTGTACGGTAGCGACATCAATCCACGACAAATACATAAAAGTCTATAGGCCAAAACAGTTATGGACCAAATATGTGCCTTGGGGCACTCTTTCACACTTTTTCAGTTAGTAATAAAGTGCGTAAAGCAGATTTGTTATATAGTTAATCAATCATTTTGCATCATGCAAACATCATGTGAGTTGACGGTGATCAAACACGGTTAAATTTTAATATCCTGACAATATTTTTTCTCTGAATTCCAAAATAGTTTTGAGTAACTTAAATAGGAATAGCAACTTGACTATATCCTATATATCATCCGTCTACCTTTTACAAATTCAGAAACAAACAAAAACAACAAACTAACTTCGCGAATAAACATAATATTCTAAGAATGTTTTAATAACTTTAAGTAATTTAAGAAATTCTATCGAAGTAAAACATTGCTCATTTAGCTCTATCCAAATGGACACCTTATGAATAAAATTATAAGATTCGTAAATGAGAAAGATGCCAGCACCTTCATCTTGAATGTGGATCAACATAAATTTGAATAACTCCACAGATAAGAATGTTATCAAAGGTTTTCCCACGAAAATTTTCAGAAGTATGAAAGATGTAGTCGGGGTTTTTCTTTGTTAAATGAAAAAAAGTTGGATGTACCTACCGAAGTCGAAATGAAACCAATTTTATGAATTACTGAGTCTTTGTGTAATAAAGTTTTCAAATGGATTTGATTGCCTATCCTGTTTTTACTTTCGTGAAAAGATCTTGGGGCTATCATCGAATCAGCCCGTGTCAAATGATGACAATGTATTTTAGAAAAATGATGCTACTGAAGTCGAATTTTTGGAACATTGTGATACATCAATCAAATCAATCAAATAAGTTAGGTAGGTATCAAGAATGCTTAACAATTAAGCTTATTTTGGTTCTAACTTATTTTGGCTTTCGTTCCAGCCGTCAATTACACAATCATTACTATGTAACACTTCAAGCCGTCAATTAACAACTTTTACTCGGAAAAAATCGTAAAAATTGTCATTCTAACAGAATTCGAAAATTTAAAACACTGGAACCAAATTGAAACGCTGAAAGTTTCTGTTCCGTTGTTGAATATTTATGAAAACGGTGGCAAATATCAATTATGCAGCGTGGTTATTAATCCTATCTGATCGGAATAACGATGCTGCTGTTAATTTAGGGGCACCCTGTTATTGATTCCGGATTGAAAATTAATATTACAAGCGTTACGGAATTATTTCTGTTTTCATTTAGGATGGAAATTAGGTTAATCGGTCGGAAAACGTGCAAAGCGAGGGTGCCGTCCGTATCATTAGCACATTCGATTATCTTATACGAGTGACGTCGTTGTCAAAACCTACCGTGTCATAAGTAGGCTGGGTTGCATGCAAATTCATGTGTGAATAATGATTAAATATATATTTTAATATACTTTAAAATATAAACAACCTTTTTTACGACTTTGCATTGTATTTTTAAAGCAATATAAAAATGTAAAAATTTGAAATATTTTCTTTTACAGTCTTTAGCGAAGATGATTCGGACATCAACAACGACTTGGAAATATCAGTGAGTATTAACTGCATAGGTTTTAAATTAAACTAAGGAACAAAAATAACCAAATTAAAATCAGGGCAAAATGTTTCAGACTTCCGAAACGGTGGAGGTCATCGTCACCCAACTCATGGAGAAGCAAAGAGCGGCGAGGGCTGCTGCGCTAGCGAGGCAACTAGAATGTGGCTGTCCAGACTCTACCTGCAACGACTCAAGAAACTGTGCCCATCCTATGCGCAGGGTTCAAGCAGCAAAGCCACCACCTTCCGATCATCAAGTATCCTCAACAACCGGTCCCTCTCCTAGACCAATGTCTCACCCCCCAAGGCAGTATACCAGAGACCACAGACCTGCCCAACAATCAGCATCCCCTTTACTTTTATCTTTAGGTCAAATTCAAGGAGGTGGTGGTCTTCTAATATTAAACGGAACAAGTAACGGCACTCAACAAAATTCGTCATTAGTATCTCCTCTGTCAGTGACGTCATTTGTTTGCGAAGAACCCAGAGATAGGTATAGACAGCAGTACAAACCAACTTTTGTTTTAAAAAGGGAAATTCCAGACAGCCAACCGACTTCTTGTATCCAAAATACAGAAACGAAGTTTGAAATTCAGCCTAAAGAGGAAAAAATTGACGTTGACGTCTTTGATAGAAAGATTAAAATGGAGCCAAGAAGTAGGAACCAGGTAATCGCAAGTGCGCCAGCGACTCCATCAAGATATCCAGATTTAGTAGAAAGATTAGAAAGTAAAGTTTTGACAGATAACTGTGATGATACTTTAGTGTTGCTTGGTACTGACAGCAATTTAGGTTCTAGTGGGTTCTTTGATGAAACTCTTGAATTATCGCATGAAGATATCCAGAAGACTTTGTCGGCTAATATGCCTAACTGTGAATTAGACAGGAACGGTGTGAGACATACTGATACGGCTAATGTGATGGTATCAGGTATAGATACGATGGACTTTATAGACAGTTGTGAGGTTGTGGCGTCGCCTACCACGGGAGTTGATGATAATGTGTTTGTGAATCTGGACGCTTTTGATATGCTAGGAGATTTTCCTGAACTGGAAGTGCTGGATCCCAGTTCAATGTCAACAAATCCTGTGGTGAGTCGAAAACCATTTGATAATGTAAAATTGTTGCAAATTCATAGCATATTGCTTTCAATTAAATATATAATAGGCATGGCCGTTTCTTTAGAGTTTAGGAAAATTAAATAATTCTTGAAATACTGCGTGCGTGTTAACTTTTACAAATAAAAATATAGACCGAACAATTAAAATTTTAGAATAATATGAAACTTAAGTGTAATAAATAAATAAGGGATACACAGGTTATGGGGTTCATATGTCGGGGTCTATCAGTAATACGCACGGTTTTATGTGGAAGTAATTTTAATATAACATTTTATTTATTTCTTCAAATACTGGGTAAATTGGCAGACTTAATCAACACTGAGCAGTCTTTTTTTCTGAATTTTCAGACCTTGTGTGACAAGTCTCCCCCTGCTGAAGACAGCAATGAGAAGATGCAGACAGAGAGCAGTGGCGAGGGTACGCTGAACATCACTGACTATTCACCCGAGTGGGCTTACCCTGAAGGTGGAGCGAAGGTGCTGGTGGCTGGACCTTGGACAGACACGTCTGATCAGTACACAGTGCTGTTCGATAACTTTCCAGTGCCCTCGATACTAGTGCAGAATGGCCTTTTGAGGTGTTATTGTCCGGGTAAGTTAGGGTTTTTGTATTAATGGCTACAAACAATATCTTCCGACTTTGTGTACATATATTATAAGCAGAGAACAGATACAATAAAAAAATAAACAATAATTAGGTGGAAAGTGGTTTCGTTCAACACAAAGAAGGATGCTGAATTTCAAGTGCAAACTTTAAAATATATGATAAATGAAAATATTTATCTAGAAATTAAACTTTAACGTAATAATAATGTTCTAACCCGAAATAGGAATGTTTTATTATTTCTTTATTGACAAATATTTATTTTCCCCATTTCAGCTCACGAAGCCGGTTTAGCAGCGTTACAAGTAGCTCGAGGTGGACGCGTAGTTTCCGACACAGTAGTATTCGAGTACAAACCGGGCCCCGCGCCCGCGCCATCCTCACCCGCATCAGCACCGCTGCCATCGCTGGATCTACGGAGGTTTTCACTGCTGCAACGCTTACAGCGGCTTCAAGGCCGCTTGCAAATGAAGATTGAGCCTGCTGATGATAGTAGTCAGGTGAGAAGAATGTTCATACATGCAATATAATCATGCCTGTTCTCTATTGGGCTCTAAGATGTGCAGAGATGATTTCCACCTGCTACAGTGATTATAGTCCTTTTTCGATTCTTCTAAGCAACATGAATTCACAAACGAGAATATAGCAGAATTAAAAAAGACTCTTCCGTGTCTCGGGGAGCACGTTTAATCCTGACGGTTTATTCATACATGCAATATAATCATGCCTGTTCTCTATTGGGCTCTAAGATGTGCAGAGATGATTTCCACCTGCTACAGTGATTATAGTCCTTTTTCGATTCCTCTAAGCAACATGAATTCACAAACGAGAATATAGCAGAATTAAAAAAGACTCTTCCGTGTCTCGGGGAGCACGTTTAATCCTGACGGTTTGTCAAATTAAGATCTATGACAGCCGTTACGGGTAGTCAGAGGCCTGAAAGTCTGACCACGAGATATCGTGTTATCCAGTTACTGGCTTGTGTAGGTCAAATAGGCCGTCGCCATGTAAAATACAGGTATTAAGATGCATCCGTATGGAACAAATTAAATTTTTTAAATAAAAAAAATGCATTAAGCATTAAATAAAAATGCGTTTTTTGGGGAAAAGGCTAGTCAGATATATCGCAATGCTCTATGACCAGTAGAGTCACTCTTGAAAATAATTTCGTAAGATTGACATTAAGTAGTATTATGCTAATTCGTACTTTTGAATGCTAATTGGCTGAAAAGTAATTATGATTACATTATGCAAGCTTGCTTCAAAAATGAAATAACTGTCATGTAGGAGAAAATATTATCTTTATATTGTTTCAGCTTGAAATTACATTAGAATTAAATCGGGATTAACATTAATAATTTCAATTACTATGTTAAATCAACACCTACAACGACATTTCCTCATTCAACGTACTCGTAGAACTTTTAATAATAAATTAACTTTTGTATTTATTCCAGATCGAAGACGTCCAACTCTACTCTAACCCAAAATTTGAAGAACGTCTGGTGTCCTTTTGCCGATCCCTAAGCAACCGGTCTGCTGGGACATCCGAGGGTTTCACCACAGAACCTAATGAGGACAGCTCGACGATCTTGCATCTGTCTGCTGCGTTAGGGTATACAAAACTGACCACGGTACTGTTGAGGTGGAGGCAGGATGATACCAGCTTGGCGTTGGAAAAGGAAGTCAATTTGGGCGCGAGAGACAGTGATAATTGTACGCCATTGGTAAGTTGAATTGAACATTAAATCTGAATTTTCTTTAACATAATATTGCATTCTGTGGGTATTCCCCGAAGACGTTAGACGCAGTTGTACACTCACATTTCACCAATCACATTATTAAGACCTAATTTGCGAACGTATTGGCATTTACCAAACATAATTCTTAATTCTTGTCTGCTGGTGAGAACTTTTTGTAGCCGCATTAGCCATTACACTAGATCGATAAGGCACTATAGTTAGAAGAATAACATAAGTCCGTAGTCATACTTAAGAGAGTCAATGTACCCGTATACGAACTTTTTTTTACGATGGGACCAATTTCAAAAGTGCGAAGAAAAATCTGTTGCCCCATACATTTTGGTCGAATAGGTATGAACATTTCTGTGGAACAGCTGATGTCATTCGTGGTTTCGAAGTTGGTTCCGTAATAAAAGTAGTTTGTATATGTGACTCCCTAAAGTATGACTACGGGCTTCCGTTACATATTGTATAATTATGCATATTTGCCGTTAAACTCTGCTTGCCTGATACAGGATCCGTGACGTCATCTTTATCTGAGCATAAAGTAGTTTGTATATGTGCGTACATTACCCCCTAAAGTATGATAAAGAATTTTGTTACACACTGTATATGCACATTCACCGTTAAACTCTGCTTGCGTGACACAGGATCCGTGACGTCATCTTTATCTGAGCATAGTATTCATGTAGCTTGGGAGTTGTCGCTACAAATGAAAGCTAGTTAAGAAGCACTTTGTAACACTTTTCGTCAATGTCCTTGTAGATGGTAGCGAGTGCCGCGGGTCACGTGGAGACAGCCGTGGTGCTGGCGCGCTGGAGCGCGGGCACGCGGCGCGAGGCGGGCGCGCGCGGGGCCGCGGCCGCCGCGCGCCGCGCCGGACACGTGCACCTCGCCGCGCTGCTCGACAGGATACACCCGCCACAGAAGGACGGGGTCTTCTTGAGGCCACATAGGTGCGAATTTTCTTCCTTTTTCATAATAATTATTTGGTTTTATTCTTACTATCGTATGGTTGAGCAACTAGATTTTAAACCACCCGCTGGGCCTCATATATGATATGTCAGTTACTACTTTTTAACATTGAATAAAAAAAAAATAAAAAAAAATGAATTTAAGAAATGTCTTCTCTCAAAGTTTAAAGTTGATAGAATATAACTTTACTATAAATCCTAACCCGATTATTGTTTTCTTTGGATTCGGATAATAAATCACAAAATAATTAATTTAATTATCTCACTAAGTACACTAATACAATCTGTATTAAACCATTATAATTCAGGGCACAATGTCTGTTCAGTTTATAATTCTTATAGCTTTGTTTCCAGCTTATCTCAAAAGAGTCGTGCTGGCAGTTTGGAGAGCAACCTAGTGAAGAGGCCGTCTATAGACTCTGGAATCAATATGGCGGACGCGTTCAGGTCTAGCTCCGCCATTGACAAGTCGGAAAACAGCTCTTCAGCTAGGTAAAGAGATTTATTACATGTATACATACAAAAATAATGTGTTCAGAATCTTAAACCAGCTTTTGGTAGTAAACAACAAATTTCCAGCTCGTTGTTTAACTTTTAAATTTAACCAGACTACCAAAAAAAAGTAAGGGCCTACCAACTCTATATTGGCGCCATCTAGTATTAATATCTGAAATAATTAAAGAAAAAAAGGAAAAATAACACAAAGCATGAGTTACAGGGGGAGATACCATCCAGCAGATGTTAAAATGTCACAATAATAATAATAATAAGTAAGCCTGATATAGTGGTGATAGATCGATCTGAGCGTCGCACAATGATTATTGATATCACTATCCCTCATGACGAGAACCTCGTGAAAGCCGAGAAAGATAAAGAATTCAAATATCTTGACTTAGCACACGAGGTTGTCGATATGTGGAATGTTGACTCATCTTAGGAGGCTCTCGTTAGGCAGCTGGGTCAAGAGCTTGATGCAGAGAGCAGTACTCCTTGACACGGCACGAATTGTCAGGAGGTTTCTCTTGATGGAGCCCTAACCACCGGTGGCTTGGACCCTGTTCCCGACACCGGTGGCATACTGTTTTTTATATTTTTAAATATATATTTCATTTTTTAATATGTATTTAAAATTATATTTAATATGTATTTTAAAACAAATAAAGTGAATAATAATAATAGGAAATGCTTATCAGGGTACAGATACATCTTTCAAACGCATTAACGCAAGCGATTTTATTAGTGATATCCTCCAAAATGGGAAGGTGAGTAGTACTGGCAACCGCCGCGCATGTATGACAAGATGTATGAACGTGAACGAAGCAAAAGGCATATGTAACGATCGTAGCAGGTGGCGTTCGGTAGTTTCTGCCTACCCCCATGGGAGAAAGGCATGAGTTCATGTATGTAACGCAAGCAATTTTTTCTTTCCTCAAAAATATGTGTCAGGTTGTTGAAAAAGTACCCTGGAAGCCGACCCCAACGTAATTGGGAAAAGGCTGGGCAGATTGATTGTTGAAAAAGTACCCTAATTGGTTTAAGGTTAAGGTGTCAATTAGTAGAAAACAAACGATCCAAATTGGTAAAAAAAAAACTTCATTTTAATTTGCCAAACGTGTAACATTTCCAGATGGGAACGAAGTATGTCACTACCATTAGACTCGGACACATCCGAAGACAGTCTTGGCGACACCAAGATCGGCAGACGTATGGACCTGGCTCTCTGTAAGTCTTTGAACCTCTTCGCCTCATTCATAGTCGATTCGTTTTTCATTTGCTGGTTATTTTATATCGGCACGGCAGCTGATGGTATTTTAAGGTCCTAACCTTGGTTTCTGGTTTCGGTGTATGTTTCTTTAATAAATGGTGACGGTTCCTTCGGCGATATAACTGGTCAAACGTGTGAGTTCTACACTGCGATATTGCGTCAGTTATTCTCACTCTGAAACAACCCTGAAAATTTAATAAATAAAAAATAAAAATGCCTAAATTTTTTCATAATTTGCTATTATCACAATGTTCTTTTGCCAAAAGATCATTTAATTTTGAACCAGATCATATTAGTAGACGTTTTACTTTATCTGTAACGAATGCATACGGTTCACAGAAATAAAGAAACAAATGAAGGAATCCTCAGATTAAAATCAGACATTTAGTCCGTAGCATCCCTTCCTTCTTTTCAGATAACGAGATAAACATAAGTGTAGAGACAACATCCATTTTCAAAGCATTTGTATCCGTTCATAAAAGTCATTTGAACGTCAAGACGTCAGTAGGCTCACGTCGTTTGACCGGTAAGGCTCCTTGCGGCATAGCGGTATGTTGAGCGCGGTGGTTCCGCAGGCGAGACGGCGCCGCGCCGCGCCGCCAGCCCGCTCATAGACGTGGAGGCGCTGTCCGAGCCCGACGAGGCCGCGCCCTCCGCCCAGGTCCGACCAGGTCAGTGTGTCGCTGCAAGAGAAACGGTATAGACTACGGTACCAAACCAAACTATATCTCTATTTGAAATGACAGTTTCAAAAACATAGTCATGTCTTTGTATTTTTAATTCATTGAATTGGATGAAATAGTCAATTCTAAAATGAATGACGAGGATTATCAGAAAAAGGATACCATCTTTTCGAAATTCATTGACACAGTAATTAATACCAAAATTAGTAATGTTTAAATTCAATGAGACACTAAATTGATTTGCTTCAGAAGTTAAAGAAATTGAATGCTAGCAAGCATCAGTATCATGATTAAATTTAAATTTTATTTTTTTACTATCATATTCTAAATTAATTAACAACAGATAATCACGACTAATTACATTGTGATCTATCCGAATTGGCTTCAAATTATATTTCTTCAAATATTTTTTAAATATTTCTATCTATCCTATCTTCCTATTGGCAATTTTTTACTATCCGTAAACGTTCTATACCATTTCGAGTCGCAGCATCGATGACTCCGCTCGTCCTATCTGTCGATGTTGTGTATGTAGTAGTTGCATTGCCTCCCTCTTCTTCTAACAACAGTTGTCTATATATCTTTGTCTCCCTCTTGTCGCCAGTCTGTAGCCCTTGATCACTGTATGACGGTAGACCACTTGTAGTTTCTTCTATACTTTGTGTTCCAATATGAGCGGAGTTACCCCTTGAGTGTTTGTTGTCTGTAGTATCCTTAACTAAACCGAGTTTTATAATTATATTGGCATTAATATTTATTCGAAAACCATAAAAAAAAACTAGAACTATTCTAATTCTACACGATGATGAAATAAACTACTTTATTGCATTCAAAATAGAGTTCGGTTTAGTTTACTCGATGTTGTCCCTCGATGTCGCTTTCAGTGGTTCGTATTGGTCTATCCACTATCACTGTATCACAACCAAATCGATTGGCTTCTACTTTCAATTTCAGTACACAAGACTACGTTGTTCAGTCAGTACACTTGTTTTCAAAAAACGTGACAATTTATACAACACTGCATGGATGCTTTACGCTTGCATGAGTATTTAGAAGCTTTTTATGTGTAGATGGTTTTACTGCTGCCATTGTTAAGGTAAGTACTTTGGCAACAGTTTTATCAAGCACTGTTTTCTCATCACACTTTTTATTGGAAGTAATTTGTATTTGTTTATCATCGTATTTTTAAACTTCATCTAATTCTCTGTTTATTGTCGTTTTCACTAGGTACTTCATGAACAAATTAGACGTAGGTTTGGAATATTATTAAATGTGTATACAATGTTTTTATTTAACAGAATCTGTGTTTCTTTATTGTGTAGTATATTCTTTAATTTGAAATTTTATTCATTCATACGATATTCATAAAAAAGATGAGAAATCAAGTTGACGATAAAGTTTTATATAGAAGAATTATTAGTTATAGTAATGTTATTATCTTTTAATGGGAGTTTTTAATTTGGTTTTATAATTAATCTCAATGTAGTACATTTTTGGAATGGATTCTGTTTTTTTACTGATGTACAATTTTGGGTTTTGTGAGTAATACCATGTAGACATGTTTTATTTGATGTGAGATTAATATTGTCTGTAGATTTATGTCAAACTTATTCCTGTTTAGAACGACTATTTGTTGTAACACTATCATATGATAATGCCATTGATGCTACAGTTATACCAAGCAATACAAATCATGATGACAAATATAAAACTGATGAAATCATACTTGAGATTAAAATACAAAATAAGGCTTGTATTAATAAACTTATATATATGAGCAGTTCATAAGTGCCAATCTATAATGGTATGAAATAATAAAATGTATAAATTATTCAAGTTTCGGGTAAGAGGCATTTTGATGGGAGCGGGGCTTTTCAATGAGATTAGTTAACACGGGCCGTAACAGTTTCAAAATATTGTTCAAAGTGCACTTTCAAAGATACCAAGTTTATTTTTAATTTGTTCGTCATGACTTGTTTTGAATCATGTCTTCCGACGATCTTCCATTATCAGTTAATTTGGACAGATAAACTTTGCCAAGCAAACTCTTGTCATAATTTTGTCCGAAGATACTGAAATTTGCTACGGTGCTGTAATATTACGTAGATGTTAATATTATAAGGTTCCACTTCACAAAATACTTTTCAGGGGAGCAGGATGACCGGGTGTTCACCCTGGCGGAGCAAATCATAGCTGCTATGCCAGAGAGGATAAAGGTATGCAAGATTCTTATGAAAATATTGTTTTGTCAAATGCAAGAGTGTACGACGCATTTTGATTTCAATTAGCTGCTAAATTGGACCATATGAAAGTTAAAGTTTAATTATTACAGGATATTAGGCAAGATTTTCAGCTGTTGCTAGCTTCGATAACAGTTGTAAGACTATCATATTTTTTTAATTATTCTATAATTAAAAACAATGGAAAAAAAAACCAAAGCATTAAAATTATCGATACCAATTAAAATTCCATCTGTATTTGCTGACATATGAAATATGCTTGATTTTGACATTAAACCCGATGCAAAATTCATTTACATATTAGTTAATATCGGTCATAACCATTTCACTATGTTAAGGTAGTTGACGTTGGTGCTTCTAACAATTACAGTCCCCAACAATCTTTATCTATATTAGCATCGTCCGCCTGCTCTGATCCGAATTTAGTTGTGTTAGGTCTTCTGTCACTTTAGTAGGAATTCTTTCCATCCGTATCATCTTTCATACAATGTATGCATTGTGTCCTATGCCTTCCTTTACCTCTATAGACATCTTTGTGATGGCTATAGAGGTAAAGGAAGGCCGAAACTTTCTTAGGCACCCAAAACTTTCCTCATCACATGGTCCTCAACAATTCACATAACATGTCTGTACTATGACAAAGGGTTTCCACACAAATTTTAGGTCACTAGTGCCACTGTCAGACTTCGTCATACATACTATATGTAATGTGTTATTTTGTTTATACTAGAACGAAAGCTCGTCTCTGCTCTCGGGATGTGGGCTGGACAGTGGTGGTGGAGGCGGAGAAGATACATTGATGGTTCCTCTGCTAGACGACACTACAACCTTTAACAGCGATTTTAGTTTTGAATTCTGCGATAATACTTATAGGTAAGCCTTATTTTTGTTATCGAGTTTTAATATTTTCACTGTTTCATTAACGAAAATAATCCTGCATTAACACATTTTGTCCTATTGAAAGGCAAAGGTCTCATTTTATGCCTTAAACATAAATTCATCCCAATTAATATCATACATTACTTCCAATACATCATTACGTAAATGTGTCTTCTATCTGTCTTTTTTTCTACCTTTTTCCTCTTGGTGTCCCTTGAGCAACTTCAGCTACGAGTTTTGCTACATCTGTTATAGGTTGGTGTTCACTTTGATAATTAACCATTATTTTATCTATCAATACTTTTACTACTTTTATGCATTATTCTGCCAGATCTTGTACTTTAATTAATTACGCATTAAATAATGATAATTACTCCAATAGTTACATAAACTAAGAATCTTTAATGTTTATTATTAATTTAACCCCGTTATTTGACAATTAATATTTTTAATAGTTTTGCTATTAGCCACATTTATTTAACCGCATCTGTGAGTCTTTTTAACGAATATCATATAAAGTTATTACTTATTCCTACTCAGGTACTGCGGTGGCTCAACCCCTTGCTCGTCGGGCTCGGTATCGCCGGGCTCGGCGGCGCTGTCCCCGCCGCCACCGTCGCCGCGGTCCGCGCTGTCTCACCCGCCACTGTGCACCACACCCTCAGCAACGTTGCAAGAGTTTCTGAATGCTACCACGCATTTCTCTAATTTGACGTTGAACGGTAAGTCTAGGTCTTTGTAAATGTAGTCATTTCGTTCCAAGTATTGCTGAAGTGAAAACAGAAAGATTGAGCGCTACCGATCAAAAGATCTGCAACAGACCAAAGGCATGTTGGATGACATATTAAAGATAAAACGATCCTTAAGTTTGTGGATGGTTCATTTGAAGCTGGATAATTTACTGTAATATAGCCCATGTTCGATGTTTGAAGCCCGTGTTAGTCATAAACACTTCTTAGCATATGTAAACCCTAATAATAAAGACGAGGATGAAAGGACGACGATGAAAGGACGAGGACGAAAGGACGAGTACGAAAGGACGAGGACGAAAGGCCGAGGACGAAAGGACGAGGACGAAAGGCCGAGGACGAAAGGCCGAGGACGAAAGGACGAGGACGAAAGGCCGAGGACGAAAGGACGAGGACGAAAGGCCGAGGACGAAAGGCCGAGGACGAAAGGCCGAGGACGAAAGGACGAGGACGAAAGGCCGAGGACGAAAGGACGATGACGAAATGCTGAGGAATAAATTACAATAACTAAAGTAAGTAGTAGTAGCTAAAGGACAAGGAGGAAATGAAGAGGACGAAGATGGAAGAAGGAGGACACGAAGACCAAAGAACAACGGACACAAGGGCGAAACGAGAGTGCTTCAGTCAAAGAAGATTTACTTATATTTGTTCTTAGATTTTGGAATTTAAACTAAATAAAGTTATTACAGTATATTGCCGGAATGCAAATATTCATTAATGAAAGAATTCAAGAATACAATTATGGAAGAATGTAGTAATATGCTAGTAAGCAAGGATTCAAAAAGCTAGCGCGCACGTGTGATGCGCTGACTCGTGGCAGTGAATCCGTGCAAGATTTCTTCCAGTACGGGCGTTTTCACTGTGTTTTATAATAATTTACAGATTTTCTGGAAAAAAAAGGCACTGAATAATAATTAATTCTCTTTTGCCTCTAGACCGTGAACAGCGCGAGTTATACTCCGCTGCCATAACAATCCAGAAGGCGTACCGTCAGTACAGGGGCAGGCAGTTACAGCGACGAGCTGCGGCCGCTGCCATCACCATACAGAATTGTTATAGGCGGTACAAGCAGGTAATAACGTCCTTACAGTTATTATATTAAATGTAAAAAAAATACGTTCGCGAACAGGTTTCGAACCTGCGCCTCCCGGATGAATACTCCAGGCGCTCTTACCACTAAGCGATAAACGCACCCACGATACAGGGAGAAATTCCTAGTGTGGGGTCAACGTTTTTCATAAAGAGAATTATGTGCAAACTTGGTCTCTCTATTCAGTCACGCTATAGAGACTGAATGGAAAATAAGACGTATCAAAAAGGTGAATGTAAGATTCGATTTAGCTAGCGTTGGTCGCAATAATTTAGTTGACAGAGCACTTGGGGTGCAGGACGTGCGAGATCAAATCCCACGATTCTGTCCACCAAAAAATTGTTTATGTAATAACATAATTAAGTAAGAGAAAATAAGGAATCCAGGTAGACAATGACAATTAACTTGTTGGGAATGCATGTGGCATTTTACAGTTCGCAACATTATTCGTTAAACTGAATCTTTCCTTAACATTGATAAAGGTAATATATATATATATAATTTTGATATAAAAACAAATATGTATCTGACCTGCGCTCTGACTGCTAAGCCATCTCGACCTCTGGAGTGTTTATCTGGGAGACGCAGGTTCGAATCCTGCTTACGACCGTATTATTTTTCCACAAAAATTTATAACTTTAGAATTTGTTATGCATGCGTTAATGCTTTTCGAAGATTTATCTGTAAATATATCTATCTATCTATAAATTCAATCATTGAGGCGGCTGTGAAGGCCCCCGACCCTTGCTCGAGCCAGCCCGCGCCGAGCCAGTAGCTTTAAATTCATCCCTTAATAATAAGGCAACTGATATGATCCAGCTAGTACCTAGTTGTCCCCCCAGCAACGCTCTAAGCAGAGGCTCGTGTCCCGCAGGGGACGCCCTTAGCGCTATTGCTTAGTTTGTAGTATTTTAAAATATGCTCTGTCTGGAGGCATCAAACTGCCTCGCCTTAGATATTGTCCGGTTACGCAGACAAAACCGCTCTGGGATTCTGAAAGAGGCCATAAAAAAAGGCTGTTAAGGTTTCAAAATGTATAAACGGCAAAATGTTTTTTTTGGGGACTGGGTTGCCCGCGTCCGTAGGAGTGCAAAACAAGCAACACAACTCTGGTGGGAGGATTCGGCCGCGGCTGGTTACCACCGTTGTGGAAGACGGGTCTAGGCAATTGCATAAACTCGTCAACTATCGTTCTCCCCAAATCTATCTACTCTACTTAGAGTAAATAGTTTTTTTCTGGATACGGGCTCCATCCTCGGCCACACCGTCGCTTACCATCAGGCGAGTTGGTGGCCAAACATAGATCCATTTTTAAATATAAAAAAGTGATGTCTTAATACTTTTATTCTAACGTGATATTTTGTGTGTACAGTTTGCGTACTTGAAACAAATGCATGCGGCAGCGACGGTGATACAGCGCGGATACCGTGCTATGCGTGCGCGCAGGATGGCTACCACACCCATTAAGTGAGTAAATTTGTAATGATAATAAGGATAAAAACGTTTATGAAATCAAAAAAAAAAACGAATTTATTGAACAGTATGTTACTGGCACTTCTTCCTCTTCTTCTTCTTCTTATCGTGTGGTTGATGAACAACCTAGTGTCAGAGTTTAAACTACCCGTAGATCTCTGACATGGTTTTACACACCATCGAGAATATCTCTCAGGTGCGCTGGTTTCCTCACAATGTTTTCCTTCACCGTTTTAAGCAAGTGATAATTGAGTTACGTATCGCACATGCCATCGAAAAGACAGTGGTGCGCGCCTTGGATTCAAACTTGCGACCTTTGACTTTTCAGTCCAACGGTCATACCACTAGGCTATCACTTCTATATTATTCTACTAATATAATAAATGTGAAAATTTGTATGTTCGGATGTTTGTTACTCAATCATGCAAAAACGGCTTAATGAATTTGCATGCATTTTGTTATATAGTGTGTTAACAAAACCCTGTCTGATCCGAAAAGGGCATACAGGTATCCCACATTAGCAAAGAAAATAAGAAAATTGAAATATTAATGATATTTAAACTGCACGATTTCTGTGCCCAAATTACCGCGCCTCTGCTCGCATCCCCTATATTGCCATGTAATTATCCTAATTTCTTACGTAATATTTTTCTTGTTTCTTGACCAGCATTCTATTAATGGAATCGAACCTCGATACCTAATAATACCTCCTTGGATCGGACAGGGTCTTTTAAACATAGTGTAAAGATAGACTGGACCAT
This sequence comes from Xylocampa areola, assembly GCA_935421205.1. NCBI lineage: Eukaryota > Metazoa > Arthropoda > Insecta > Lepidoptera > Noctuidae > Xylocampa > Xylocampa areola. The sequence continues at coordinate 17,311,296 of OW285210.1, read as the reverse complement.
TGGAGAAGGACATATGTTACCTTTTTTGTTACACTAGCTAGGTATATAAAAAACACGATAATTTATAAAAACGATGATAAAGAATTATTTTAAATTAAATCGATTTTGGCACATTTTCATCTGGATCGAAATTTGACTAATTCAAACGTGAAATAAGTGGTACAGGAATCAAGATGATTATATATATATATATCCTTCTGACTGTATTATGGTCACGGCGGCCTATCTCCACGGAGATTAGCCAAGTATGCAGGAGATATACTGCACAAGTGTGTGCGCAAATATAGGTGCACTGCCTCTTCCTTCACTCTCATAGTCCTCCGATGGGACGGCAATCCGACATGACCGGAGAAAGATCTGGCGCAGGACCGACGGCTTTACGTGCTCTCCGAAGCACACCACCAACTTCCTAACTCCAGGCTCCTACTGAGAAATTCCTAACATAAAAACCGAATAACATATTGCCCGACCTGGGAATCGAATCCAAGACCTCACGCTCAGCAGTCGCGCTTGCGACCGTTAGACTAACGAGGCAGTCAAGATCATTAATTAGAGTATTGTCTGTTAAAAGAATTTTGAGAAAATTGCTATCGAACATGAACTTAGATATAGTTAAGAAAGTTAAAGAAGAATTGATAATTTACTAACACAGAAGGACGTATTCACAAAGGCGTCAGAACCAGGCGGCGAGGAAGATTCAACAGTTCATGAGGCAGTCAAAGATCAAGTAAGTTGTAGATTTCGTTTTAATAACATTCAAATACAGTATTTAAGAATTACGCCGTACAGAACTTTTATCATCAACGAAGCAACCTAATCAATCGATTTGTATGTCTTATCATTTCGTCTAAAGAATAGCGTTTCTTGGATTACTATTACTTCTATTAAATTATTTAAATCAAATGGTATTCACGGTAAAAGATTCTGTGGACTGTTTTGTCTATAATATCATCAGGGCCGTCTTAACCACACTGGGCGTCTAGGTGCGAATTTCAGCCTGCACCCACTTTGCCAAAAAAGAACTTAACTTGTAGTCATAAGATCTAAATTGGCTTGCATTGCAAATCGCAAGGCGAATGTACCGAAAGCTGCACTATATTTTTATAGGTAGGTACAGTCAGCAAATTAGATAGTTATGCACTTAGTTATTTTTAAATTTATTTATAATAACAGCTTATATTATTATAAATTAACATTTATCAGAACGCCATTTCACCTGATGTTAAGCAATAATGCGGTATACGATGGATCACGCTTGCCTAGAAGAAACCGATTCACTCGCGTCTTGAAGACACCAAGATTGTAACTATCGGGGAAGCCCACACCGGCAGCGCATTCCACTGTTTCGCGGTTCTTATAAGGAACGTGGAATCAAAGTGCTTCGTTCGGTATTTTGGTATATCAACCATGAACCCATGGCGTCTTTTCGTGCTTCTGGCTGTCCGATAGAAAAAAGGGCAGAGGGGAATTAGATCATGCAGATCAGAACCACACTGTAAAGTAATTTTTAAATCTGATTGTGATTACGCATGGTATATGTATGTATAAGGCGATCGGCTTGCGCGCCCTTAGACTTTGCGCCCGGGTGCCCCGCACCCCTTGCACCCCCGGGTAAAGACGGCCCTGCATATCCTTATTTCTCTTCTTCATTTTCAAAACCTACTCCATTTACAGGTGACTTAGAAACTTGTGAAATACTGTATCTGTAATGATTCCATAATCATCTTCAATACATATAATCACGGTTGTTTTCCATTGGGTAGGCAGAGACTATCGATTTCCTCTGCATCTCTTTTGCTTGATCTATGTTCATTAACCTCTTCACGCATGAACCGATTGTCGGTTTGAGTTACTCTTGATGTGTACTTTTTTGAGAACGTTCGCAATTTATGTTCAGTGATGATCATTTTAATTGAGAGCTAAACTATTTCACATATTTTAAGTCCAAATTGAAGTTCTGCAAAGTTAAAACGTACAACAGTTTAGGGAAATTTAGTTTTCATTCACTTTCATGTGGTTACTGTCTTCCTTTTTATAAACAATTAATCTTTCGTTATGTTTGTGTCCGCACAAACTCAAAACGTAGTTGATGTATTGACTTGAAATTTTTACACAAGGTTGGATTTTAGTAGGAGAGTGTTTTCATATATACCTACTTTTATTCCGAAGTTCCCATGGAAACGGGTAAAGTTAAGCATTTTGCGAGGTTAAGGCTGCCTGTCCACCGGAGCGGGGCGAGGCTGCGGAGCGGTGAACGAGATAAAATTCCACCAATAGAATTGTATAAAATCTCCGCTCCTCTTCAGTGGACAAGGAGTTGCGAATTAGTTTAAAAAATCATACAAAACCGGGAAGCCGAGATAGGACGCGGAGCGAGGACACAGAGCGAGGAAGAGGAGCGGGGAAGCGGTGAGGAAAAACGAACGCGGGCGGGGCAGGGAACGAAACCAATCGCCCGCCGCCGGCAGATTAAATGACTCGTCGCGTGCTCGCGGCCCAGCTCCGCGTATGAAAAAATACATTCCGCAACTCCACTCCGCATTACTTTGTCACTCCGCTCCACTACCTAGCTTTGCGTCTATGGACATACACAGTCCGCAACTCCGCTCCGCATTACTCCCTCGCTCCGCTCCGCAGCCTCGCCCCGCTCCGGTGGACAGGCAGCCTTAGAGTGAAACAGAACTGAGCCACAGTAAAGTGTGGCCCGGTTTAGGAATTATTATATTGTTTATCAGGCCTTTTTCATGTATAGAAAAATATTTTGTGATTTCTGCTACAAAATTGTTAAGGGGAAGAAAAGAATACATAACAATCATAATTCAAGGGCAAAAGGCTTCAACGTGAAACCTTTTATTAAACTCAATAAAATACGCGTCAAGCCACAGACACATACACACGCTGTATTCAACCCACACTGAATAAATATTATTTACGAAATTTATTCTTTTTTTGTATATCCAGAGAGAGGGGTCTGAATTGTTTACCCGGAACTAATATAACGCCTCCATTATGCCAAACTGAAGGACTAAAGGCTTTTGAATGGAAAAGGATATAAAAATATGAAGGAAAAAACCTCTCTCTATCTTTTTCTGTATTTAATAATTTTGTGAATGGAAACGCGTGGTTTTTGAACTTTTTGTATTTGCGATAAATCTTTGAAAAGCATTTACGCATTCTTAGCGAACTCTAAAGTACAATATTAAATGGAAAAAGTTTTTTTATGTATTTGGTTTTATCCGGATTTATCTGGTTAAGAATCAATAAAAATTATTTCTTGTATTTTTGGTTGGTAATAGCGATTAAGTGTCGCGGCTTTGATCATTTTGATGATGGCATGTGTATCCGTGTGTTTTGCTTTAAATATAAAACATACCATCACGCCTGTATTCCCCGAGGGGCGAGACAGATGTGTGTCAAACTGTCATTTCACGTCGATATCGTTAGAAGTTCCATGTATACATGTTGGTAAGTGTATTGTCATCTACGGGGAAGAATACCAAACTTCGAGCTGCAATATAAAAAAAAACAATTAACTTGTACTGACCTGAGAATCGAAATAAAAATCTCACGCTTAGCATCCGCATTTGCGGCCACTAGACTAATGAGGCAGTTATTAGTTTTTGTACCCTACATAAATTTCCATAATGTAATTCTGTTAACTCTCTCTCCCTCTTTCATCGTATGGTTGGTTAACAACCTAGTGTCAGAGTTTAAACCGCCCGTAGGCGTCTGGCTTTACATATCAACGAGAATATCTCTCAGGTGTGCTGGTTGACTAACAATGTTTTCCTTAACCAATTAAAGTAAATGATAATTAATTTCTAGTACGCACATGACTCGAAAACCTTCGAACTTGCGACGTTTGACTTGTCAGTCCAACGGTCATAAAGCTATCACTGATACTGTTGACTGTTACTTAAATTTAAAATTTAATAAGCCCCTGGCACAAAAAGCCCCTAGAATAGTACCTACCTATTCATTAAAACCATTCTTATGAGCCCAAGTAACACACTTCTTCTGTAATTAGCAGTTGGATATGCTGGAGCATCAGTGGGGTTACTCTTGAAACTAATACCAATTCCAATCCAATTCCAATATTAAATAGACGCCTTAAAACAACGCGTAATTTTAAAATAATTTACCTACATTACAGTTGCCTCAAATTTAAAGCTTTTTAATATTATCCCGAATCTATAATTATTTCTTATGGCATTTAAAAGTACGAACTGACATATTTGCAATGTCAATCGAGTGGATTTATTTTCTTTTAAGAGTAAGCCCACAGGTCAAGGTATCATGATCTTGCGATATCATTGAAGTAACATGATAACAAATTTAGAATCCATGAGACCTGTCGAAGTTGCTCAAATCTTTTCAAAAACTAGTAAAACCTGATGATTTTGAAACGACTGAACAGATTTTCTTGAATCTCAGCTAAGAGCACGCCCGATTAAGTCAACAAAAAAAAAGCTTTATCAAAATCGGTTTATTTGTTTAGGAGTACAACGATGCTACATACAGATACACACGTTAAACTCATAGCACCTCTCTGTTTTAGTCGGGGGTTAATTAAACAGACCTAACTAATCTATTTAATACTCATTTACTGAGAAATAAAGTTGCTTTCTGAGTGGCTTGATTGTACTTCTCAAATTACGCTGTCGAATTCTTTTCCTAAGAAACGACATTAATATCCTTTATAAATAGCCTTAATTATATTATGTTGATTGCTAACTCTGTTAATTAATTATTGTTCCTATTCAGCGAAATTAGATCAAGTTATACAGAAGCATTATTAAATTATCTCGTTTGTTGAGTGCTTGCGACCGCGGATGGTGAGCTGTGTTGAGTTTGGATCTGGGGTTTGTCTGTATTAAGAAGTTTTCTGTATCAGATTAGAGCTTTGAATTGTTCATGACAGCAATAAAATCACATCCTATTATTACATGGAACTGTTGAGAATGACTTCTATGTATTATTGTGGTATAATCTTTTATCTGCGACACTAATCTCTTGTCTGTGCTCTGTCTCTCTCTGCAAGCAAGAAACTGGTGAAATATGGAGCGGTATAGAGCGGTTGGAGTGCATGCAAAGATGTGCGATTAAGAATTTCAATGTCACAGATGTCAATATAAATTATTTGTATATTGTACAAAGCTCGTGAAAGAACTCGCAAAGAGGGGCTTGTGGCTAAGTAACAGCTATACAGATCGATCGATCGAGGTTAAGCTTCGCTTGCTGCGGTCGGTCTATGGATGGGTGACCATAATTTCATACCGAGATCCCTCCGTGTCTCGGAGAGCACATTTAGCCGTCGGTCCCAGTTGTCAATATTAAGATCTATGATAGCCGTTACGGGTAGTCAGAGGCCTGAAAGTCTGACAATCGAGATATCGTGCTGTGGTTGTGGAGGTCATAAAGGCAGTCTCTCCATATAAAATACTGGTATTCAGCTGCATCTGGTTTGACTGGAAGCCAACCCCGATGTAATTGGGAAAAGGCTAGGCAGATTGATTATTACAAATATTTGTTCCGTGCGTAAATCGAACCCGTGACACCCTACGCATAAAACTGTCTTTCGACTACTACACCAACCAAACCATCCATTATTACAGCACAGTAGCGAACAAATTATCAGGGATGTTATGGAGCTTCGGAACCGTCACCGAAACTATCGGATATTCGGAATAAAAATCTATCCGAATCAGTAACCGTGTATAAAGTCTCAAATAATTACGGATTGGGATGGAGTCTAAATGAGATACGTTATGATACAGACATCGTTTATTTCTGTTATTGTAATCCCTATAAATATATAAAACACAAAAACAAAAACTCCCTATGTCCGTTATAGACTTTGATACCATCCAACCGGTGCGATGTGCCCCACTGCTTCGTTAGTCTAGTGGTACCAAACGCGACTGCTGAGCATGAGGTCTAGGGTATGATTCCCAGGTCGGGCAAAGTTATTGGGTTTTACTGTTAGGAAATTCTCAGTAGCAGCTCGGACTTAGGAATTTTACCCGGTAGATGGCAATAGGCTCACCACCTACTCGTATTACATGGGACATAATAACAGCATTGGTGAAATGTGGGTGTGCAATTGTGTACACCTCTGCCTTCCCCTTCGGGGAATACAGGCGTGATGCTATGGTATGTTATAATGTTATATGAAACCAGTTTTATTGGAAAGGCAATAATGCGAGGATGGTTTTAGACCACTAAAATAATAAAAAAAAACTAGTAGCACACGCCGGTTTCCGCTAGTATTAGATAAAAACCCAGAAATTTACCTATATGTATTTTCCTCTTACAATTTCTTAAAAATCCAATATCCGTATCTGAAACTATCCAAAACTTTCGGATAACCCGTAATAATTTAATATCCGTAACCGTATTTGAAACTGTTATAATAATATTCATATATCCTTTTCTATTGCGGAAATTTCATATCCATAACATTCCTGCAAATTATTATATCTACACTTCTGCATAACCCTTTGGGAATAACAGCCTTTATGTTTTACATACAAGAAGGCAAGGTCTCCCAAATTTACAACATTAGTTATGTCTCCAATGTTACTCTATTATTTGAACATAATAGCCCCTTTTTGTCGGCCTGCCAGGGAATCGTAACTTAATTGTGTTCATCTTGTTATTTTAGGAGCCTTCCGGGATTTTGGGAGGCTTTGACTTAATTTCGGTTCCTGAAAAGTGGTGTTTTATGGATCAGTTTACGTCAGTGAGGGATTTAATTGCCACTTCTGGATAATAGAGTCTGTAGTGCCGTATTACTTTGCTTTGATGTTCATTTAGTCTTGCTTCCGTTGCCTTTTTTTGGCGAACCTTTTTTACTTGTTTATGGAGTTTTCTTTACAAGAAATCTATGAATTGTTTCCCCGCAAATGAAGAATATGTTATATGTTATATTGTCTTATCACAACAGCATATAAAAGTCTATTCTGATCTACATTCTGATTCATTATGATAGCATCATTAAATGAATAAGATTTTGTAAAATAATAATCTACAGTGTTATTAAATAAATGAATTCGTGTGTTATGTAAACCTCAGGAAAATGGTCAGAATGAAATTTACAATATTAATCTTTCATAAAACATTTAAGACCTACTTCTAAATTGTCGATAACCGTATCTAAGTTTATAACGAACGAGAAGGATCGTTTCAAACAAATAACTTTTAGGCTCCAAACTTCTTGACGGTTTAATAAGAAAGTTAAAGATTTACACAGAGCTGGGTTTGGTTGGATTATATTATAATGTTCATGTACATAGATGATTTTATTCACGATGTTAGAACCAGTATGCGAAAATATATATAATCAATCAATCATATATTTATTATATAGATAAGCATATTTTGGTGTTAGGTATTAAGTATCATCTTAAACAACCTTTTGTATGCAAATGTTAGTAATTAACAATATTAATTAATATTAACAATATATAAATATTAATGAAATGTCAGCGTTAAGAACTAAGAAAATGTCCATTTAAAATAATAAAATTTAATACAAACAAAATCGTAAGTTTACAATTTATAAGAGAAATACTCAATAATCATAAAATACATTAAACGTGTTTAAGATTACCGATAAAACCAATAAAATCATCAAAATAATAGTTAATTACTATTCAACCAGTGAAATAATAATTGAACAGAGATTGAGAAACAAAGTAGTGCAATTAATAGAACATAATAAAATCAGTGATCTAACCTACTTGTAGACAATCCCAAACCAGCCAGATCATCATAAAAAAATATTAAATTCCCTACACCACCAATTTAGCAAATACAAAGAGATATTCATTGAATATTTAAAAGAATTAGGACCATCTTTATTCGCAGCCTCCATCGCAGTCGAAGCCAAATTAATTTTGGCCTACTGGCTCGTACCAGATCCCCTCGCAAGTAATCTAAGCCAAAATCAGTTTGATACTTTATGAATGAAACATTTTGTGCTTTTCGAGAAACTTCGGTATCTGTGGCGGATAGATAAATCAACTGTAGTCAAGTTTCTTGCCTTCGATAAGAGAATCTTTAGAGCATAACTTTGTTAAACTTTCAGACTTGTTGTTGTATTAAATTAAAAGAGGTTTTGTTCGGCCTTGTTTATTCCAGTTTTGTGTATATTTTTAGCTTTAGTTATGTAGATGGAAAAGTAGGCTCAGGGTCAGTTGCTAGACTGTGTAATGTATTCTTGTTTTAGTCTACTTCTCCTATTTATTTGTCACTGACATAATATTTTAGTTTGTTGTGATAGGTGTCTGAATTTGATTTAAATTAAAGATCAACATAGCGACTCCAATTTCTGTCTTCCATGCAATAATTTTATATATTTTCTTGTCTACAATCGAAGTTTATTTAATGTTCCCAAAACTATTTTCACGCTGCATAGCACATGGGAGGAATATACTACCAACGTAAGTTTCTGTAGTGAAATAAAAATAATTTTCACCTTGTAAAGGTAAAAACATCAAGACGATTATGATAATTAATGTAGTAGTGTCACAATTTTCGGTAATGCAGTGGATTTAACTTGTAGTACCTACTTGCGTCCATGTTTTTGATACATGTTTCCTCTTCTTGGCAGGTTGCAGAGCGCACGAGCCGAAAGCGTGAGGGCGGTCCGGCCATCGCCGGATGTCCGCCAAAACTCGTTGCCGCGCATCACCAGTACACCACCCACGCCCAATAGGTAAGATATTGTGGAAAAATAAAGTCATTTTCAAAATTTATAGGGATTACTGAAACATTTCTAAAATCTTGCTTAAGAAGTCGTACATGAAGTGGTCTAAAATCTTGTTAAATTGTCTTAGGTGACTTAGTACAATTTCCATTTTGATTTGAGCTCTCTCTATAGTATGTTATAGTTTCACACAGTGCTATACGGCGTGATCAAATTAAAGCTAAACTGAGCCGCAACGCATTGCATATCATAGATGCGCCAAAAAAAAATAGGGGAAAAGAAGGTGCTGTAGTGTAGCAACGGCGCATAATATAAAAAGCACCAAATTGTTGTATGAGAATTTTGAGTATTTCGCGTTGCGGTTCAGCCCGTTGTAATATGCACCAGTCTATAATGTACCTAAGTATTACATCACGGAATTTAATTCCATTTTCAATGTTCTAGGATTGTTGATTACCTTGCACCAGAAGCGCCAATGAACGTGGATGAAGACCTTCTACTTGAGCTTCTGTTTAAAATCTGACAACGGCTGTTGTTCCACGGACTCTATCCATTCCCAAAACTGTATTTAATATAATTTTATCCTCAATCGGAGGTTTTTCTTCACCATTACTAGTCGAAATTTTTAGTTGAAATTACGCGGTAACACGAACTAACTGCCTTTCACATGATCAAATATAGGTACTGTCTAAGTTAAACTTAGCTAATTTCACGAAACAGGTTTCTTATCGGAGTTGTGAACTGACTCAGGCCTTGTCTATTTGAAATCTTTTAACAGTTCTTTTATATAATCGTATTTGTAGAAGATACAAAAGTTTTGACTGTCACGTTTCGTCGTTTAGGTTCTTTCTTTTCTGAAACAAATCGCCACTGTTATGATTCGATAACGCAACAATTTTAGACGCCACTGAATAGATTTATATGATTGTGACTGCGTATGTTCTTTCCATGTAAATCTTCACAGATCCATCTGCGCATAAAATTAACGGATTGTAGCAACGTGTGACTCTAGGAATTAATTATTTTTCCTCAGAAATGACTTGTTCAGAGTTTAGATTTCGATTTATTCTTTATTTTAAACTCTTCAGGTCATAGACAGGGTTATATTTAGTATAAATTTTATCGTATTTGTATTATATTTTCATAATGTATTTTTGAGATATTTGTTTAGAACATTTATTGGAATCATATTTTTGAAAGCTCTAAATTGGATGTAAAGTAATTAAAAAACCTAGATCATCAAACGTATTGGCTGAAAATATTTCGTAAGAATTGATGCAAAATTTGAGAATTCATAAAGTAATCCGAGTGAATGCGTAATGTTTGACTTTTGCGATTCACGTCAATGGAAACAGTTTGATAACGAATTTCAATTTGAAAATTTCTGTTAATTAATTTGCTTCAAACTTTAGATCGAGTCAAAACTTGAATTCTATTCTATGAATGATTTCAGCAATGGAGTTTAAAATATGTAGGTTAAGTACAAATTCAAATTATTAAAAAGCCACTGTTCTTATAAAGTAGATGCACTTAGCGTATATTACAATAAACCCGACGAGCTGTGAGTATTTTGAGATTTTATCGTATTTAAGAGAAATAAAGGTAATTACGCAGTTAGTTTCGGTCGAAAGTTTACAATAGGTTTCATTTCAGCCTAAATAGTTTTAATTCTTTTAGTCTATGCAGTGAAGATGAAGCCTTAGATATCATCGAACATGATCTACAATCTTTGAGACTCTCCTTAGATTAGCTCTAATCTTATGAAAGACCTTCGACCGATTTTATCAATATTTTCTTTTAGTTTTTCTCTGTCTTCTTTCGCAACTTTATGGTTCAGTTATCATTCCTCCTCCCCTAGTTCCTATTCCAATAAGTGCGGATCCTTATTATGGATTTTCATCGACTACCCTACATCTACTATTAGTTCTTTAGATAGTGAACTTTTGTTTTAGATCCTCATTATTGCTAACGCCATACTTACCTAGCGTTCATGAAGAAATAAGGTTGTGCACCACTTAAATATAGAAAATAAAAACCTAAATATTCCCTTTTTCTGAATTCTCTGATATTTTAACGTAGTAAACATAGTAAAGTTTTATAGTAATAAGAAATAATAGAATAATCATAGCTTAACCTTAAGAAGAAGTGCTACAGTCGACATATTTTCGATTCGTATTTTTATAAAGCAAAAGTTTCGAACGAATAAGGACGCTTTGCTTGAGCAGGGCCCTGGTAATTTGAGTTATCAAACTTACTTCAACTGTCTCGTTTCACTTTCTTTATTACATTATTTTTTATGATATATAGTTAGACTTGAGATTTAGTTTAATTGAAAATTCTTATATCGTTCCGAATTTTTTGATTCAACTGTTCGTACATTCCGATATATTCCTGTTTATTTAGATTTTGAGAGGCCCAGAGTTGAAAAAGTAGGTAAAAAAGGTCGGTTGATTCGCAACAAATTCAATTTTATACCGTTCTACTTCGAACGGGGTTTTGTTGGGAATGTGCCAATGTTTTTTCGATTAGAGGAAAAATAAACACGCGACGAGGATTGAGAAAAACCGTCCAGTTGTGGCGGCTTTTGCACCCTCCGGTAGCGACCGGCAAAAGTCGCAAGTATCGCGGGCTACGCTAACACAGGCGCGTGCGGCTCGCGAGCTCGGAGCGGCCGGGGGCGCACTAAAACAACACGTATATTTCATATTTTTGGATCGCTAATTTTAAGATGTTATATTTATATATGTATATGTAGTAATGGCGGGTACGATACCAGTATTTCGAGATGTATTGCGCCAAAAGTTTTGATGTATTAATTTTCCATAAAAGTTATTCTATAATTTCAGTTTTAATTTTCGAACAAATAGTTCGTTTAGCTAGTGGTCATGCGTATAACTATATTTTTAGATAGCGTGCACGATTGCTTCTGGGGCGCTGATAATGTTATTAAAATGCGAAACGGGTGGAAATATGAAGAAAAGGTAATAAATAAAAATAAATAAATATTTTTCACAGTAACGCAGAACCTCTGAAAGCAATAATATTTTTGTGGTGAAATAAACTCCGATTTATAAAGAAAGAGTATTTTAATAATCCACGCGATCGTCACAATACAGTTGAAATATAGACGCTTCTTAGTGCCACCGATAACTGTATCTCTTTTATTATCCTAACTTTAACAAGTGACACATCATTTTAATTTAAAAATGCCAAAATATCAAATCATAAGAAAAAAACCGTCGTCTTTTTTGAATACTAAAATGTCAATTACGAAAAAGAACAAAGGAAAACAAAAAAAAAACAAATTCATTTTTGTAAAAAACAAGAATTTATTTTAAATTATTAATAATATTAAATATTCAATTTGTTTTATTTCTTTTATTTTTTTATTTATAATAAGATTAATTAATTATTTTTTTATATATTTTATTAATCTACCAATCGATGCCATTTATTTTTCATATTAATAACTTTTTTTTTACAATAAACGAAAGCAATAAAATTCGAGGAAATAAAAGCGACACATTTGCGGCGAGGCTTAGTAATTGACCACAGCTAAAAGATAGTGCACTAGAAGTAGATATAGTTAGATAAATTACTATTATATGAAATAATAAAATAAAAAACTTGAAATCTATACATAGAATTTAAAACTAAAAGTTTAAATAATACTTTTTATTATTATATTATAAGAAGCTTGTTCACACATTTTAACTTCATATTTAGTAAGTATTCCTAAGACTAAAACGATAGAAATTGTTACTAACTGGTACTGGAATGAGAAATTAGTGAGAATATGATTGGATTTCTTTTCAATTTAAGGGTGGGCCGTAAATAATTGAGCTATATGAATTATTATGCCGTAGGCACGTTTCTTTTGACGAAAATGTGATAAAAAATTGCAAAAGGCATTGATTTTTGGGCGTCTGTGGTTTTAATGTAGTCATTAGTTCGTTATGCGATTTCTTATAAAATCTTAATTAGCGGTAGCTTGCATATACTTTTGTAGAGGCGTATTATTTTAGTTTTAGTCATTACAGATTTTTGTTATTTATATTTATTCATATATGTTTGAAGAGATTCGCAATTTGTTCAAATTGTATGGCTAAAACTAACTTTGATCACCTCTGTGTAAAAATGATTATTTTGTAATCAAAATGAGCCTGCCTAAAGTATATTGCATATCACTTAGATACTTAATTATAACTTTTTCGACACTCGCGTATGATATTAGTTGTAATTTTTTTATGAAATGCTAGATTATCAGGAATTTATTTGAATAATAAATATTTATAGCTACAAAATCATTTTATTAGGATTGTAATAATGTTTTGAAATGCAAGACTAAATCGTGAACGTGTATCTTTATTTACATTTTATGAATTACGTAGCGAAAAACCACAAGAATAAGCATCATTAGTCTCTTTAAAATAATATTAATTCATTTAAAACATAAAAAATGCAATAGTGCCTGATTTAGTCGTACAATTAATGAATGTTTTCTATAAAAACTAATTACCTAATACCTAGTCATTTTATTGTAGAAAAAAGTAATATGAATTTTTAGTTATAATTTTTCTCAAAAATCATTACAATCCTATATTTTTATGGCTAGCTACTAGTATTATTGCTTTATAAACAAATTTATATAGATAACGAGCGTTTGATAGCGGATTTATGATGTTATTTAATTTTTAATTTATATAATTGTTTAAATGCAATCTTAAGCGTTGTATGTAAGTTTTTCTTTAATATTAGCGAATGTAAGAAATTGTTATGTACTGCCAGTTTCAAGGTTTCTAAAACACCAATTCGGAGGGACGAATGAATGTGGACTGTCCAGGTGAACAGCTTAGAATCTCTATTGATAGTTAATTTTTTTCGTAAAAAAAAAAACAATTGTTGATCGTAAAAATATAATTGATTTTTGTAAAATTATGTAAACTGTATTTTTGACATCTATTTTGTATAGGTTGACTAACTTGAAAATGAGTTGTAAATAATTTCAGTAAAATAAAAATTATTATTATTAATTTTGGTTTTAGGAATCGGTAAACTATTTTGTTGTTATTGTTTTTGTAGGTATTTGTGTGAACTGTAAATAAACAATATTGTTCCTAAGTATTTATAATCGTAATTAATCATGTACTTATTTCTTATGACTGTATTCAATATATAATCATAATTTCATGAGTGAGTATTAAATTCTAAGTTGTTTTTAATTTAAGTCTACTTTTATTGATGTACGAACTTATTATAGAAAATTTTTTGTTTTATTAAAATTTATTTTATCATATTTTAATTTATATAAATCAAATACCTTATTTTAATTCATATAAATTGGTTAAATGAAAAATGTTTTTAAATTTTAATTGTAAATTTTGTTTTTCTATTATTTTTTTGTTTTGTAATTTATTATGAGATGACGGACATGAGAGTGCATGACGACGAGTTGTTGGATAAGTGTACTATGAACAAAAAAATAATCTTCCTTTGTAATTATTATAATCTATAAACACTACAAAATTGTGATTCAAAGCAATTTAAAATATTACTGCTGATTATATTATGTGTTTTATTTAAATTCCTATACATACACACACACAAAAAACATTGAACACAAAGTAAACACTGGTTAAGTACTTGCAAGAAGTAGTACCGTTGGAATGGCACTTTAAAAGTAACAGGTTCAAAGCAAAGGCACGCCCTACTAACTTTTACTTTTGGCATCCGAGAGGCGCAGGTTCGAATCCTGTTCGCGACCGTATTCTTTTTCCATATAATATAATAACTTTAGAGTTCGCTAAGCATGCGTTAATGCTTTTCAAAGATTTATCTTGAATTATGACTATAGTGTTGACTTGGTGAGCCTAATGGTTTTTAACAGAAAAATCCAGTACTTCACAGTATTTATCCGGGAGGCGCAGGTTAAAATCCTGCTGTACTGTGTTATTGGATTTAAAGCTATAATATTTTGTTACCACAAAATATTATAGCTTTAAATCCAATAATTGCCCGACCCGGGAATGGGACCCAGGACCTCACACTCTACAGCCGCATTTGCCACTACCAGGCGATCGATATATTTTATATCGTTTGACTGCCTCGTTGGGCTAGAGGTCGCAAGCGGGAGGTCCTGGTTCGATTCCCAGGTCGGGCAAAGCGTTAATGGGTTTTTTCTGTTAGGAATTTCTCAGTAGCAGCCCGGAGTTACGAAGTTGGTGGTGTGACACCCCCGTGCTTCGGAGAGCACGCAAAGCCGTCGGTCGTCCACCTGATCTCTTTCTGGTCCTGTCAGGTTGCCGTCCCATCGGACTATGAGAGTGAAGGAAGAGTGCACCTGTGTTTGCGCACACACTTTGTACACTATAATATCTCCTGCGTACTTGGCAAATCTTTCGGAGATAGGCCGCCGTGACCGAAATACGGTCTGGAGGAGTATTATTAGTATTATATATTACATCGGTATAATAAGAATAAAACTACAGATATATAATTATAGTAAGTTAAATACATTTAAAAAGTTAGAGAGTTATCTCACTACAATAACTTAAGCAAGAAAAGCCTTTTCAGTTGAAATCTTTGTATTTATTGCAAAGTTAAGCGGCTAAGATAAGACGTGAAATTAACTTTTCAAACTAGATATTTGAATGTTCTGTCCTCATAACTTTAACTTAAACATAAACTTTTATTCACAATCGTACGTATTATATAGATTTATTTGTTTTAATACAAAATGTAGGTATTAAAACTAAAAAATAAATAAATAAATAATGACTTATAAATAAATAAAACTATATAGTTTGTTGTCATCTCATTTAATTAACATGTATGTGACAAGGACGGTAATTATTCTGGTATTATTTAAAACCTCAATGGTCTAGTGGTTAAGTGGTGCCAAGCACGACAGCTAAGCATGAGGCCCTGCGTTAGATTCCCGGGTCGGGCAGTGTTATAGAGTTTTTCTATTAGGGAATTCTCGATAACAGCCCGGAGGTTGGAATTGTGATCAGTATTTGAAAATAGGCTCACCACCTATTTATATGGATTAAATGACATCATTGCATTGGTGAAATATGGGTGTACAACTTAGTACACCTCTGCCTACACACATATGGTTTTTGAACCATATACTCGTAAAAAACCGATAAAGCTGTCCCCCCCGACCGTAAGAAGAATTCGCGGTGGTGAGCAGAGGTCGAGATGGCTTAGTTGGTCTGAGCGCCTGGAGTATCTATCCGGGAGGCGCAGGTTCGAATCCTGTTCGCGACCGTATTCTTTTTCCATTTAATATTGTAACTTTAGAGTTCGCTAAGCATGCGTTAATGCTTTTTCAAAGACATATCTTGAACTACGAACTTATGTTACGCGCTGTATATTTTCTTATGCATTCGAGTTCGAAACTAGTCATAATCTCTACAGACGTCACCAAAAGACGTGTTAAGATGTGGAAGAAGCATTCACGGTAGTGAGCAGAGGTCGAGATGGCTTAGTGGTCAGAGTGCCTGGAGTATATATTCGGGGGGTGCAGGTTCAAATCCTGCTCACGACCGTATTCTATTTCCATTTAAAATTATAACTTTAGATTTCACTAAGCTTGCGTTAATGCGATTCAAAGATTTGTCCGTATTTACTTTCTTTTTCTTTTATCAGTCTTTTAAAAATAAACGTCACCTCAATACGGAAACTCATGATAAACTTCGCATTTATATTCAATAGAAATCTTTGGTACTCCACATCCTAAAATAACCCGCATTTACGCGTGCAATCAATCACCGGTGTATCAACTGGTGACGCTGAGCGATTCATCATTCTAAAGAATCTATATTTAAGTATTCGATATAAAGATTGCTCTACTGTTACTGTTTGAATTTTGTGGTTTGAAAGGTTGTTATTGCCCTATAGTCAACAAAATGATGGCGGACCGCGCTTCGGATCCGGACCGCCGACCTATTTCGTGCGGGCCTTGGTTGCTAGGAATCAATTACCAAACGGTTCGCGACAGTCATAATAAAAAAAGACGGACCTCCAATTAAACTAACTGGTTATCCTTAACCATAATGTCATCATCCCCTGCCCTTGTCCTAATTTGTTTGGGGTCAGCGCAGCATGAATGAAGAATTCCACTTTCTAATAAATTTTAAAATTGCATGCTGCTAATGTCATGGCAATGCTTTTTGACCGACCTGCCTGACGGCAACCCTCATTAGGAATGTTGTTGTTCGTTGGAACCGCCACCGATACAGTCTAATTTTATCTAGCTATGTCACACCAAATGTTATCCATGCGCCAAATTCTGATGTTATCCTACTATCATACTCTACTAACCGGGCCATCCAGGCCATGATGTAATAAACCATAACATAACAAATTAAATCGATAGTTAGGTAAGTGTTTCTTGCTTCATATCGTTGAAATTAGTGTAGACCTAGAAACTAGTGTCTTTTCAATGTGTGGAAACCTCATGTAAGTAATGCGACTCTTTTCAACTATAGCAGGTACCTAAGTACATCCACATAATTTTCCCGCCCTAATCCCAATTTATTTGGTGTCAGTACAGCACGTGTTTCTTTCGATATTTTTGAAGACAATTCCTTTTAGCCATATCATCTTTCATTTTCACTTATTAGGTGTCTCTGTATTCTTGCAACCATCCATATTTATATATGATTACTTTCTTTCTGACAAACAAAAAGTGTAAAAATTTATTTGTATTAAGCGTCGCGTGGTGTAGCGTAGTACATTACATGTAGCTTTAAAAAAACCGCTCGTCATACTTGTATGGGCTCCGATGCCGCCAAATGGACTTACATTAACGCGCTAGTACGTAACGCAGCTCTCATTAAGCATGCCTTCTTAAGGTAGACAAACAATTAAACACAATTTTAACAACATCTTAATCCTGTTTCTAAAATCGGTTTCGACTAACAGATTGGCCGTATTACTTTATAGGGCACGTAAAATTTTAATGGCCCCATATTTTATTGGTGGGGGGCTCAGGGCTTTGATTAAAAACCTTTTGGGAATACCCAATCGTGAGTACGTGATTATCCTTTTGTGATGGCCATTGAAGTATGGTCATTATATTGTAGTTAGGGTTGGGTGAACCATATTTTTTCGTGTGTGAAATTTTAATATGGGAATTTTTCAGTAAGGTCATATTAAGTGGATATTTTAAGTGCTTTTTTACCTTTTATAGGGAATTTAAGAAGACGAGACAGGTAATTTCCACAAAAAAAAAGTAACTTAAGGTAAGAGAATGCTAGACGAAGTTCTGTATCACAGGGAAGATCACAGATTTATATTTAACTAGATTAGATACTGTGTACGTATATTTGTAAGAAACCAAGCGTTTCAGAGATTGCGCGTCTTCATTAAATTTAAAATAGCAATAACACATCTCCGTTCACTCGCTTTTGACAGAAAATAGGGTTTATTATGCTATAATTTGTAGTTTTTTCTAATATCTTACTATGAAAAATGTTGACAGCAGATTGCTCTTAGCAAGGTAAAAGAAGGTGCATTGGACGTACTTTGAGGACAATGACATAACATAGCATCACGCCTGTATTCCCCGAAGGGGTAGTCAGAGGTGTACACAGTTGTACACCCACATTTCACCAATGCTGTTATTAAGTCCGTGTAATAGGTGATGAGCCTATTGCTGTCTACCGGGCACAATTTCATTGAACCTGTGCAGCAGTGATTACTTGGCCATGAAGCGTTTGTTCATTTGATATAAGGAAATAAAAAAACCAAACAAAACCATCGAATTTTCTAAATAAACATCGAATTTAGAAAGCGAAATCTAAGTAAGAGACAATTTATAAATAAATCTAAATTAAGAAATTAAATTCGAAGCTAGTAAATAAACATAATTAAGTAATTTAAGTAAATAAACATAGAACTCCGGCAGTAAATTCTTAAAGCAAGGGAAATCTAAATAATTGCTTATAAATCCTAGTAAACAAATCATTGAACTGATTCTCCCTAGTTACTACCATCTTAAAATAAACAATTTTAATAAAAAACAAT
Source organism: Xylocampa areola (assembly GCA_935421205.1). NCBI lineage: Eukaryota > Metazoa > Arthropoda > Insecta > Lepidoptera > Noctuidae > Xylocampa > Xylocampa areola. Next base: position 17,292,551 of record OW285210.1, on the reverse strand, counting down.
ACTTTATTTAATATTTATCTAAAGTCTACTTTTTATAGTAATATCTTAGGTTTTCGCGATCACTACGATTGTACATTACAATAAATAACTTTTGTGTATTATACTTTGCAGCGTTCGAAACGTCAAGAAAAACAAAAACCAATAATACACGCGATTAATCCGGTTAAAAATTGGCTACTTTTTACTCAGTGTTACAATCTAAAATTTATGGATAAGCAGTGGATTTTTTAATCTATTAATTTTTTAAATAACCGTCGGCCTATCTTAGAAATGCGTAAGTACTTGCCTAATACCTGGTAGCAGTTTTTAATAAAAATTTAGCCTTACAAAAGGAATTAAAGAATTTAGTTATATGTATATTTTTTTAAATAGTTTTTTTTATATTAAAATATTTAATATAAATTATTAAATTTTTAATAATTTCTCAACATAAACTCACGCGTTTTGCCCATGGGGGTAGGCAGTAACTTCAGCTGTTACAATCCATAAAAATATTTTGCTTCATTCGCTCGGCATCTTTACTTTGTTTTTTTAAAACCAGAAAAAAGAAATGTATTCACACATTTTAAGGAAAAAAAAATCAGAAATGTTAAGGAAAACACAAAAGGAAAAGAAAACATATAAGTCCGTAGCCAAGCATCGAATATAATCCTGATTAAGACCGGTACGCCTACAAAACACCCGGGTTTGATGTGATTTTTACCCGGCTACCGCAATTTATAACCGGCCTTGGCCGGCCCGGATTAAAACTGTCGCTTTTTTGGATACACGTTTAAGAAACATGGGATTTTTATGGAAAATAAGAAGTGGTCGAGATGGCTTAGTGGTCAGAGCGCCTGGAGTATTTATCCGGGAGGCGCAGGTTCGAATCCTGTTCGCGACCGTATTCTTTTTCCATTTAATATAATATCTTTAGAGTTCGCTAAGCATGCGTTAATGCTTTTCAAAGATTTATCTTGAAAATAAGAATCCTTTTAGTTTCGTTAAGCATTGATATTAGTACTAAAAACTATTACCAACACTATTATTGGATCTCTTTTGGGTTCATAATGATGCTAATTATGCATACGTGATTTTCACTTTACATTAACGCAAGAGTGTGGTAATCTAAAAAATCCTCGTAGCACTTTTACATTTATTGTCTGTACCAACTCCTTGCTTTACTTCCTTACTAGATCCTTGGTATCATAATATATTATTGTATGACCTATAGATGAGAGAGAATTGATTGTTCCGGATCTGAGGAAAGCTTAATGCACACTCAGTTTACTGATAAATTTGAGCGCCTGGAGTAGGTATTCATTCCCCGGATGAATACTCCAGGCGCTCTGCCAACTGAGTTATCTCATTCTCTTTTGGTGACACCATCACTATCTATTCAGGCCCTATAAGTACAATATAAGTGACTGAACCGACACGACCTAACTTTGCAGTTAATTCAATGTCGTACAGATATGATTACCTTAACAAATACAGATAAATCATTTAAATTCTTTATCGCATGCATACCTAACTCTAAAGTTATAAATCTATGTGGAAAGAAATACGAACCATTTGAACCTGCGCCACCCGGATGGCGTATTTTTCTTCTCGTAACTAATACTATTTATTTATTTATTTATTTATTTATTTTTATTTGGGAAACAAACAGATACAATATAAAAGAAAATACATACAAATCAAACCATACATTATCCAACACAGTTTCCACAATAATTTAGAACATTTGCGCCGTACCATAAACTCTAAACAAATCAAAGTATCAGGCCAAAAAAAAAAATTAGGAGCTTGTAAAGTGAATATTATACAGAAAATTGGAAAAGCAATTTTTTTTTTTTTTTTTTACTTAGATGGAACCAAGCTGTCACTTATCGTTTTTTTAAATTTCGGAAAAGATAGGTGAAAAATATCTATGAGGTTGGTTAGGAATACATATATCTGTCACGAGAGTATGCAGATTCTGCCAAGTACCAGCAGAACCCTTCTCCTAATCACTGGAACGTTCACAAGTGGTACTTATGAAAATACGTCTAACTGGTGCATAAACTAAATGTGCATCTCCAAAGCTCTCATGTTACTCAATTCGCTGAATGAACTTTTACTTGAAAAATATTCGAAAATCTTAACGGCCTAGGAGTGTTATGTTTTTAGGGTTCATGTATGTACCTACAAATATATGTTTGTTTGTGACTTTCTTGTGAACTTCTAGACGCCTGAACCGACTTATATGGGGTATAATTAAATTTTATTTGATTCATTATTTTTTAATTATTTTTTATAATTATTTATTATTTATTATTTTATTCTTTATGCACAAATGTACAGAGGCGGACTTAATGCCTTAGGCATTCTCTGCCAGTCAACCTTCGGGTGGTGCAGAAACAAAAAAAAAAGAGAGCAGGTGCACTTTAAAAGAAACGTTATAAGTAAATTACTCATAGATACAAGAAAAAAGAAAAAAAAAAAAAAACAACAATACTTAAATACATTATATAAGTACATACATAAACTTACAGACAATACATATATATTATATGATATAATATATATAAATACGTATACACATTAATGGTGAGAGGACTCTGCCAGTTTCTTGTGGAGATACTCCTTTACTTTTATTTTAAATGAGTACCGAGTGGACGCCATCCTGATTTCCGAAGGGAGTGCATTCCATAAAAGTATAGACTATAATTGTTAAATCACAAGGGTAAGGTACACTTTTTTAAAGTACAATGGTCCACAAAACAGTTTTAAACAGTTTGTCTGTGGACTCAATAGCGTCTCTTTTGCCTTTGAAGGTATAGTTAAGTATACTTATGTATAATTTTAGACTATTATTTTATTATATACGTATCTATAATATGTTATATGCTATCTAATAGGTATTTATTTTCTTTCTTATTGTCCCGGGTAATATGGGCTACTAAGATTAAAAGAATAGTAATATAGTGGCTATGGTACACAAAAAGGTATGAAATAAAGAAATATAACACACACAGTGCAGGCGTGCTATTTAATTTTTAATTAATTTGATCTTGTTATTTAAATTATTACCCCGATTGAGGATATTTTTGAGAATCATGGTGTCGTTTACAGACAATCCTCATATACCCCAACCCGCAATCATTATTTGAACCCTCGACACGTGACGAACGAATTGTAAATGTAAATATGTTATTGAATTACGAAATTCCGTCTCAGACCCGTCTTCCGTTAGTAAGCTCACCATCATTATCCCTGCCTTTCTCCCAATTTATTTGGGGTCGGCGCAGCATATCTATATCAGGACAGCATGCTAAAGTTTCGGCTATGTTTTATAACCGGCCGCCTGCCTGACGTCAACCCTCCTTGGGAATGCTGTTGTTGGTGGTAACCGCCACCGATACGGTCTCCTTCTATCTAGCTATGTTACACCAAATGTTATCTATGCGCCAGGTTCTGATGTTATCCTACTATAACACTCCACTAACCGAACTAGTGTTCTGTTAGTAGGCTGAAATGTATAAGCTTTCAGTTTCAATAAAATAATATGAGATCAACACAGGAACAAGTTAGTCTACCTCATTATTATGTTTGATTACTTTAATAATTCGGGCTTAACTATGTATCAAAGTTACTTACGAAAGTTCTTTCATGTCACTCAATTGAACCAACGAGGTTTGACTAGAGTTATCCTTAAAAAATTAAGCTGCTTTGACTTCCTTTCGATATCCAGGTAGTTTAAAGTGTTTAAGATTTTTTGGTAGGAAATTCTGGTAAAAATTAAGCCATTCGTAAGCTACTGACATCGAGAACATCTTTTTAATTTAAAATTCCTATACCTAATTCTAATTAAAACGTCTGTTAAAGGACGCTAAGTTCCCAATATATAAAAAAAACCTTTTATGTACACTTGGTGTGCGAATAAACGTTTGACTTTGAAAATAATAAAAAACTTCATTACACAGAAATGGTTCACTTTTGCATAAATCTTTATGAGGAATCTTTTGATGTCCTACGACCCTTCAATAGGATTCTTACCAATAACCACTAACCACTAACACTGCATAAAATTAAACATAAATATTTCCTTCAGTCTCGGTACCATGTTGGAAACTTCCAGGCTTAATTCATTGTAAAGATTGAACTAAAAATAGAATTGATTTTCTGAGCCACTGGTGTTTACGGACGTAATGAGATTCGATGATCATTCGGAAGACTTCGGGATAAAGTAGATACCGATAAAAGAAATAATACTACTTATGAAGAAACATAATAAGTATTAGTCTTGTTGTTAGTAAATGTGTTGTAGTCGCGGAGTTACGGCTTCTGCACCAGGGTGCACGGGTTCGGATTGCACACGAAATTTTCCATGTCTGGTAAGATAAAGAATAAATGTGAATTAGAATATAGAATAGAGCAGTGATAGCCTATTGGTATGACCGTTGGACTGGCAAGTCAGATCGCAAATTCGAATCCAAGGCACGCATCACGGACTTTGGAGTCACGTGCGTATTATAATTTGCTTGAAACGGTGAAGGAAAACATCGTGAGGAAAGAGAGATATTCTCGATGGTTTAATTTTTGACGGTTGTTCTATTTCGATACAAAAACATCATATTGATAGAATTAGCGCAATCACACCTCCACCATACTTTTCAGTTAATACCATAAAAGGACAAAAAAATACAATACAACTCTTTTTTTTGACGACTGCACATAAAAAAGAGTGTTATGTTTCTGAGTTTCTTTATTCTGCCATAACTTCTAAATGCTTGAACTGATTTCAATGTATATGGTACCGTTAGAATCCTTAAATTGACCCGGGTAACATAAGCTAGTAAAATTAAAAAAAAAACGGTAGGCGTGTCTTTTTTATTTTAATTTCATCTTGTGTAAAAACAATATTTGCAGTGCGCCCGACATGTCTTGACCACCGTGAAGTTCGTTTCGGCTACGCAGTTAGATAATTTTGGAAAGAACCAATCAAATGACGGTATGATAAAAAATGCGGTGGTGTTACATGGCGTCAAAGTTCGGAACGCCTATATCCAGGGTGGCCAAGACTCGAGTAGGAGGCGGCAGAGAGATAGGTGCACCCCACTTACCCCTGCCGCAGAAAGCGTGCCAAGCGCCAAAGGACGTTTAATGATCTCCGGTCACTAGCCTAGGACCGCTGGTGGTGGACTTGGGTGGTTTGCCGCCCGACTAGCGCCATGCCTGAGACGGCTACGCGAGTGCGACATACTGAAATGTCTGTGAAGGTTATAGTAGGAGAACCGTGTGGTTTACCGGTAAGACTCCCACACAGCGTCCATGCTGAATTTTCAACATTTCATTCTTTTGAGTGTAGGTTAGACATTTTTTTTATCAAAAATGGATCTACGTTTGGCCTCCAACTCACCTGATGGTAAACGACGGTGTGGCCGAGGAAAGAGCGCGTATATCCAGAATAAATATATTCACTTTTAAGTAGAGTGGATAGATTTGGGGAGAACAATAGTTGGGACTGCCCAGACCCGTCTCCCACAACGGTTGCACCAGACTACATCCCGTAACACGACTAGACCAGCTGCGGTCGAAGCCTCCCACCAGAGTTGTGGTGCCTGTTTTGCACCACCCAGGGGCCACGCGTAGGGATTCCATTTTAAGTGTGCACTCCTACGGACGCGGGTAGCTCAGCCCCCATAATTTCGGCCGTCCTGTACCTACACTAAAACATTCCAACGGTAATCAGAACAAATCGATATCCTGTACAGTCAGCAACATAAATAGCATAACATAAAAATATATTTAAGTGCTTAAATTCAATATTTTAAGCCTTTTCTTCTACTCCAGACAATTTATGGTGTAACTGTTTGAGAGATATTGTTTTTTGCTAAGTAAACTGATGCGAAAGCTACATAATGTTATATATATGTCGCAGATGGATTGTAGAATCCGCTGTTTTACATAACTGCTAGCTGATTTACAAAAGTTCACACAAGTACAGTACTGTTTTATAAAACAGCTGAACGACGTTCAGCTGGATTGCCATTGCGATACGTTTAACAAAACAGCTACCCACCTTTAGACGTAATGCAGAATGACATATCTACTGTGGGACAGGTTTATTTATTGTATAGGTATATTAAATGGATAGTCACCACTCAAGTAAAAAAGGTACTGTATTCTGATTTGACTTTCCGTGGCTAGGTCGAAGTAGCCCCGCTTTGCGGGGTTCCTATTTTTGTGTCTGTAAGTTTCGAACTAAAATCAATAATCTGACAGTTCATTTCACACTGTTTTACATACTCTCTGATCGTTGACCCGCTGCATTGATAAACGCAAAAGGTTCATTCAATTCTGTGTGTTATAGTTCAGTAATTATGTAAAACCGCTAAGCGTCGTTCAGCTGTTTTTCATAACAGTACTGTTTTGTAAATCAGCTAGCAGTTATGTAAAACAGCTGATTCTACAATCCATCTGCGACATATATACCTCCCATAGGCGTAGCAAGATAATTTTATGGTGGTTGGTGTTGAGTCGCCCTGATGTGGTTTTTGTCTTCTGGCAGCGAGAGTTTAGTATCACTTGCGACCTTTCATAATACGTATTAAGATGTTATATTTATGTAATGGCATTCAGATTATTATTGTAGATAACCGGAACTTACACCTATTGGAAAATAAAAAAACAATCTTGCAGAGTTTTTCAAACATTTATAGTGCTCAGTTGGTAGCTTCTTGCTATAGCAGTGTCAGCATGTTATAAATATAATCAATATAAGAAATGCGACTTACAACATGGCTGCGGGTTGAGCTCACGACTAAGGGTTCTGTTCAATTTCGAAACGAACGGGCATTCCCAAAAAAAATACACTTGTCTTATTAGACAAGTGTATTTTTTTTGGGAATGCCCGTTCGTTCGTAAATGACTAGTGAATAAAGTATGTAAACGCAGCCGCGACGCAGCACAAATTTCTAAAAGCAAGGTAGATTTAAAAAAATAAAATACCGACATGTTAAATCGACTTAGCTAACCGTACCTATAGTGGCTTAATCTTGGAACAGGAGGCTGAACCCTCGAGGGACGCTAATCGTATTAAGACGAGTCAAAGATGCATTCCTTATCAATTATTAAGAGCTCTTAAGATAACAGGAAGAACGGGATAGTTAGATCCCCCGGAAGTGGTTTCAAGTAAGTTATGCGATAATTTCTCTTCCGTTATAAATTCTTTAAAAATGTGGAAACTTAACGTAATAATACTCCTCCGGACCGTATTTCGGTCACGGCGGCCTATCTCTACGGAGGTTAGCCAAGTACGCAGGAGATATTATAGTGCACAAGTGTATGCGCAAACACAGGTGCACTCACTCTTCCTTCACTCTCATATTCCGCTGGGACGGCAATCCGACACGTTTGGAGAGAGATCAGGCGCAGGACCGACCGTATACTGGATGGCAATTACCTATATAAAAAATAATTGTTAAGCTTTCATTTCTCTATTATTTTTACATGACTGCTGAAAAAAAGGAGTGTTATGTGAGTGGGTTCACGTACGTATGTATGTCTGTGAGTTCTAGAGTTTAGAGTCTTTATTTCACCATAACATCGAAATGCCTGAACCGATTTAGATGAATGGGGTATCGTTAAAATCCTTACATTTTCCTGGGTACTTAAGTGAGAAGAATAATATATATATATATATAAATATATTAACTTACGTGAGGCATATTCATATTATTATTGTTCACCGGTTACTAACCGGTACGTACATTCTTTCAGTCTGACTCGCGACATTGCCGCGGACTCAGCTCATGACTAAGGGCTCCGTTCGAGTGCGAAACTAGTCAGGCAAACCCGAAGAATGTACATGATTAGTAACCGGTGAACAATAATTAATATAAATATTATAGTTCACGAAAAATATGAAATAAATAATAATTATAAAATTAATAACACGTCTGCGACGAAAATTCTTCAGTATCTACCTTGGTTTCGCGCAGTGAGCTTTAATTTTTTTTTAATTATATTTTTTTAATTTATTTAGAAGCGTTGTGCACCAAACTGCAGATTAACATAAACATAACTACTGTTTGTATAGACAACGCGACACAGATTATTGCAATAGAGAGGCAATGTAAAGTGAAAAGCATGCGTGCGTAATAAGCCTCATTAAGAACCTAAAAGCGTTGCAACAAAAGCCACTTTACGAGCAAAGGTTAAAAAAAATACAAACGAGACGCCTGGATGGCTTATTGCTATTTTTTTTTTATTTTGGTAAGGTCTACATACGCCAAAACAATGTATCATAGTCAAAATAGGTTTATTTGTGCTTACTTATTGTAAAAAAACATACGGTATCTGTGTATTTGGGACTCTATTATACATTTTGAAACAACACTTTATTATATTACTAGCTGTGCCAGAGACTCAATCCGCGTGGATGTCGAAAATTAAAAGCAAATCGTGTATGAACACATAATAATTAACAAATGTTCGACGTGATTTTTTAATTTGGCTTTACTTTTTTATTTATGAACCGATTGACATGAAACAAACACTAAAGGTTAAGTGAAGCTTACCACAATATATTAGTCAAAACCACATCTAAATCGGCTAAGCCGTTTCTGAGATTAGCGTGCACAAACTCACAAACGCACAGACAAACAGACAAAAATTCTAACAATCATTGTTTTGGGTGCTATTTGCGTTGATAAAGGTCCCAATAATATTTTTTCTCATATATCTTCCATGTACAGACAGCGATCCATTACATATTTATTATATTTGTATTGATGATGATAAATTTGTTTCATACTTATAGGTACACATTATTATCTTTAATCAAGATCTCATGCCTGTATAAATCATACACAGCTACACGATTTAAATTAATTAGTACAATTTGTATGCTGAAATAGCGAACCATTAGATAATGAACCGAAATCGAAGCCATGAAGTCTCGATTAATAATTATGATACTGATTGTTATTGAGATTACATTTAGTATCGAGTTTGTTGTCAACCGCCATTTTCTTTTCTTGATTGTATCGAATGAAGATAATGAGGCATGATTTTCATCAGTATTTGTACCGGATTTTCTTAAAATATATTTTCTTTGTCGTTACGAACTACACGCCTGTATTCTTCAATGGGGTAGGCAGAGGTGTACACAGTTGTACACCAACATTTTACCAATGCTCTTATTAAGTTCCATGTAATAGTTGGTGAGCCTATTGAACCAATTGAGTAACTGGTAGCTAGAGTACGTACATACGTACTCAAATGTCAGACTTATGGTGGCGTTTGTGTTGGGTCATTAGATTCCCTACAATATGGTTTAGTGATGCTGACGCTGGCGTCATGTTCGTGAACGGGTGCCGTCAGTTGGCTGGTTATCTCTAAACTATCATAAACAAGTTTTGAATTGTAACTAGACTTAATATAAACTTCATATTGCATTGTACATATAAATAACAGTTGGATGAAAAAGAGTAACCGTGGAGTTTCTTGCCCGTTCTTCGCCATAGGAACACACTTTGGAACGTGGCAATTAGTTTTTGACAATTCAAGAGTGCTGTAAATGGTATAATTTAAATAAATGCTTTGATTTTGACTTTGAATTCCGAATTCCTGTCTAATACTGAGAATTCCTTAACAAAAAGCTCTATAAAACTGCTCGATCCGGGCAACAGCCGAGACCAGTTTATCGTGGCAAAATGCTCAGATTAGGCGTGTATGTGACAAAAGATAGCTCATGTCCTTCTCCAAGGTCCAATCTATCTCCATATCAAATATCATCTCAATCCATTCAGCCGTTTTTGCGTGATCGAGTAACAAACATCCAAACAAAAAAAGCGGACAGTAATAATATATCACATAATTATTTAAATATGAACATAATTTTTATTAAATAAAAACCATTAAATGTACACATAATTTTGCATTCATCCGCATTTTGAAATTTAGGTCAAATTCACGTCATAAATATTTTTAGAGGCAAATTCATATTCACAACAGGCCATCGCTGCTCATCTATTTGACGTGAACACATCTTTAATTTTGCTTCCATAGTGGGAGGCAATTCAGAAAACTGATGATAACAAAATCGGGGGATACAGTTGAGTGTTACAGCTGTCATCTACATCCAAATATTAATTACACCACTCTATGGAGCTAACGAATCAAAATATTTGCTACGTTGAGTGAGAACTGTGACACATCGCGCGCGGTGAAATGAGAAGCGCTCTTTCGCTGCTAATATTCTTGAAAAACATCACCCGTTAAGCACACACACGGCCGTGTCCATGCCCAGCTTTTTTCGTCCGTAACCCTCAGTTTTTACCCCCACGAGTAAGTAGCCTGTTCACATATCTTTGGAGTCTTCCTGTTGTATGCCAATCAATATTCTTTTTATAGGCGTAGTTTGATGCTGTATAGGCACTTGAGGAACGTTGTGTGGGTAAGGTTGTTCATAGAGCTGGTTCTGGCTTGATCCATATACGTATTGTGAGAAGGTCGTCGGTTTTGGTATGCGAGATGAGGGGGAGAAATACTTCTGATGCTTGTCTAACCAGCTGTTTACCTAGAAAAAAAGTTAATGTTAGTCGAAGTAAAACATTGTCTCATTGATCAAGAAGACGCGGGCTGGGTTGCTGAGCGTGATTTCTGTGTTTGATTTCCGGGTCGGGCAAAGTGTAGTTGGGTTTTTCTGTTAGGAAATTCTCAGTAGCAGCCCAGAGTTTGGTATTGTGCCCGATGTATGAAAGTAGAGTCATCACCTTTTACATGACTTAATGACAGCACTGGTGAAATGTGAGTGTACAACTGTGTGCGTGCAGTCACGAGCACAAATATCTAAACACACACTTTTAAAAACTAACCTCTAAATATCTCTAGCGTGTATTACTAAGATAATTAGGTATGTAACCCATAATAACCATTCCTTATACACACAGACATACATTAATACTTCTATATTATTCAGATAACTAATTAAATAAGATACAGGTTTTTCCTAGTTTAGAAGTCAGGATCTTTATGCTCTGGCCCACATAGCCATGATCCTAAAAATGTAAAAATTGAGATCTTTTTGGTAATAATAAAGATTTTATTTATTTATATTTTATTTAAATGTAGTTTAAAAAGTGCAAATCTTTACATCTTGTTGCTCGTGACTGTCCACCTACCTACCCCCACGGCAATACAAGCTTGATGCTATGCAATAAATAAATAAAGAAAATTACTTACAAAATCGCAACGACACGTGGCAGAAGGCGGATCAGGATTCATGATTAATTACCACTTTTGTTAAACTGTATAAATTATCTGTTATAGTTTTTTAATCTCACGAAGACGTGTGAACTGACTTCTATTGACTATAACATAAGGTTCAAATTGTAATGATTTACAGGACTTTGTGTTATATATATCTCTTAAGTACATAAGCAGCACTGTACTTAATTTAATTTATACTTATGAACCACTAAATATCAGTAAACTGTTGTGACTGACCACTTAAGTAAAAGTTTTCGTTTATTTATAAAAAGTTTTAAGTTGAACAGATCATTAAAGTAGATAATGTCCTATTAATTATTAATTAAGTAATTATTTAAAATCCTTTATTTTAAATGAGCAGTCATTACTTATTAAGTCTCTTTTAAAAGGATTAAAATAGTTAAAATAAATTCTTGTCGAACAATAAGTAGTGATTAGTTAATAACTGCCTCTTGGTATACTGGTCGTAAACTACTAGTGACTGTTGAGCGTGAGCGGTTGGTTCGATTCCTATGTCAGGTATTGCTATTGAGTAGTAGCAAATTGGAAGTTTTTTTTTTTTATAAAACATTGCCTCTCACTAGGAATTCCTTCCTGTGTCGTGGGTGTGTTTACAGACATATAATCTCACATGCACACATACATCCAGACCAGGAGCAATTATCTATAGATCGTAAAAATATTTGCTCCGTGCAGGAATCGAACCTGCGACACGCAGCGCAGCAGTCGGTCTCTCGACCACTGCACCAACCGCGCAACTTTATTGCATGGGACTTAATAATGACCTCGAATTGTGAGTGTACAAAAGTGTACATCTCTGCGTAACCCTTAAAAAAATAAAAGCGTGATGCTATGTTATGTTAATGTAATGACAGATTAATTGACGCCATATGGTAACGGATTGTTTACCTTGAGTTTGACGCCCGTGAGTTTGACGCCCCTGAGCGACATCGCTCAAATTAAATCAAATTTATATTCCATTTCTTTAGGGCACATACACATGTATGTGCTCTTAAGAAATTGAATATAAATTAAGTCTTATAAATGAACACGTAGGGATTACCTGGGAAACTTGATATTTTATTTATTTATTTCACATAGAAAATTTTACATAGTATACAGAATTAAATAGGTACATAGCATCACGCCTGTACTCCCCGAAGAGGTAGGACAAAGTAAAAAAGTAAGAGAAGTGTACACAATGGTACACCCACGTTTCCCAACGCTGTTATTAAGTCCCATGTAATAGGTGGTGAGCCTATTGCCATCTACCGGACACAGTTTCAAACTCTGGGCTGCTACTGAGAATTTCCTAGCAGAAAAACCCAATAACACTTTACCCGACCTGGGAATCGAACCCGAGACCTCATGCTCAGTAGGCGCGTTAAGGACCACTAGACCAATGAGGCAGTCTGTAGGCTGGCAATATTTTTTTATGACACTAATATCTATTTTCAGATTTCCAGACACGGTTGAGTTTCTCACAATTCGAAAACAAAAAAAAAAAACTTAAAATTATTTCGATATTAAACTAAAGAAAATTAATATATATAAAATGGAGAACCACCTGTAAAACTATTGAGTATAATGGAGCCGATGGGTTGGCACCTCATTGCTGATGAACATGACAATTTTTACAATAAATAATATATTTTGTGTACCAATTCACACAATATCGTACGTTAGGGGCTCGTGGCTAAGTAACAGCCGCACAGATCGATCGATCGAGGTTCAGCAGCAATGAGGTTACCTTACTGCCGCGGTCGGTCGGTCTGTGGATGGGTGACCATCACTTAACACCGAGATCCCTTCGTGCCTCGGAGAGCACTTTAAGCCGTCGGTCCCGGTTGTCAAATTAAGATCTATGGCAGCCGTTACGGGTAGTCAGAGGTCTGAAAGTCTGACAACCAATCATACCACGAGATATCATCTTACCTAGTAACTGGGTTGTGGAGGTCAGATAGGCAGTCGCTCCATGTAAAATACTGGTACTAAGCTGCATTCGGTTTGACTGGAAGCCGACCCCAGTTAACATATCAGGGAAAAGCTTTTATTAAATATATTTGAATTCCCGTTGTCGTTTTTAACTGCTAAAATCCCGCTTGACCCAAAATATTCCCAAAAATATTTTCTGTGTCGCACAGGTTGTAAGATAAAAGATATTTGGAACTTGGAAGACGGCTGTGCTGGTCAACTGGACGTGAAAATCTAAAAGCATGTTGGAAAGTCATGGAGACGAGTTACCCGTGGCCCCATGTGTTGACTTACGGGGTGGTGCAAAGCTAAGGGAGAAGCGGATAGGCTTTCTAAAAAAATAGGCTAATCAAAAGTCATTTTAATAACAGATAAATCTTCGAAAAGCATGGATAGTGAACTCGTAATATATTTTTGTAGAATCTATAGGGACTGGATAGATGGCAATGACGTCACCAAAAGACGTATTAAAAACGTGGATGACGAATTCGGGGTTGTGAGCAGAGGTCTAGATGGCTTTACGATCAGAGCGCCTGGAGTATTCATCCGAGTGGCGCAGGTTCGAATCATGATCACGATTGTATTTTTCTTTGTATAATTTCTAACTTTCGTGAGGCATCTTCATCAGATTACTAATTGCGTGCACAGTCTGACTCGCAACATTGGCGCGAACTCAGCTCATGACTAAGGGCTTCGTTCGAGCTCGAAACTAGTCGGGCAAACCCGAAGAATGCAAGTGAGTAGTAACCGATGAACGGTTGACGGTTTTTGTAGTTCCAGTGTCGCCACTGACTTGTATTAGAGCATATAATATTTTGTCAGTTCAAAAACCTTATATAACAGCGACCAAAGTCGATTAATTTCCAATAACTTGCGCCAAATACCAAAAGCTATCAAGCGAAAAATTCAGGCGAACCCTTTTCAACAAAATCGGCTATTAAAACACGAACTTTATGCATATGGGACCCTGATCTTTGAGCATAGACACGATATATAGCCCGGAAAAATGAGGATCGGGATTGGAACTGACCTTATTGAGACATCGGAGATTCCGCTTTGAAATCGAATCAATTTTGTTAGAAGAAAAAGTTTTGCTGATGTGACGAAGAGGGTTCAATACCAAGAATATAATATGTAGCATAGTCTCAAACTTGTATTTTCCGAAGGGGTAGCCAAGAGTGTATCTACACACATATTTCACCAATGCTGTTATTAGGTCCCATGTAATAAATAGGTGGTGAGCCTATTACCATCTACCGGGCAAAATTCTAAACTTCGGTCTGCTACTGAGAATTTCGTAACAGAAGAACCCAAAAACACTGGTTATCGATAAATTGTAATATAGTCGACTGTAGATTGACAACACTAGTTTTTGGATTAATCAATACGTGTGACATTAAGCAACGCTTAGCGCGGTCAATTTGTGAATAGGTGTATGTTAAAAACGTTTTATTTTAGAATTATCTTAATTAGGAAGGCACGTTGATTCATAAAGAAGAAAAGAATTTTTTTTTTGTTGCACAGGCTTGATTGTACAGTCCAGTCAAAAGCAAAATGAAGGTGATGGAATTTCGATCTGAAGCAGCTCATATTGCTCTCAATGTCCTATTCTCACATCATGCTTCTTCATTCCCGTGGTATCCCATTCTCAACAACTTGGGAGATATGGGAAGCAATACGAACTGCTTTAGATCGAAGTTCCAGCCCCTCCGGGTGGCTTGAACACAGGGGCAGCAACTCCGTGGGTGCTCGGAGGCTTCAGCATCAGAAAGTAGGGGGTATAACCATGATCATAGGCATAAAAAACTAACCAGATTGCAAACGTATGCCTCCTAGTGTGGTAGTAAGTGTAGGTGTTACGATGCGCAAACGATTTCTGTACTATCTATTCTTCTGGACGATTATTAGATGAATTAGACTTATTGATTGACTACCTCGTTGGTCTAGTGGTCGAAAGCGCGGCTGCTGAAATCTGAGGTCCTGGGTTCGATTCCCAGGTCGGGCAGTGTTATTGGATTTTTTGTTAGAAAATTCTCAATAGCAGCCCGGAGTCAGGAAGTTGGTGGTGTGATACCCCCGTGCTTCGGAGAGCACGTAAAGCCGTCAGTCCTGCGCCTGATCTCTCTCTGGTCGTGTCGGATTTCCGTCCCATCGGAACATGAGAGTGAAGGAAGAGGGAGTGAATCTGTGTTTGCGCATACACTTGTGCACTATAATATCTCCTGTGTACTTGGCTAATCTCCGTGGAGATAGGCCGCCGTGACCGAAATACGGTCGGAAGGAATATTGTATACATTAGATGAATTCTATTGGACGGATTCACAATTAAGTAAATATTTATTTATTAGTTCATGTGCATGTTACTTCACGCACTTTATCACGAGATTTTCTGAAAGCCACTGCCACTGCTTGAACAACTCCGAAATCAGCAGGGTAATTTCGGAACTCACAATAATTTCCTTCAGCAATATATTTTGTGAATCGGGGTCTAGGATTTTATTTAATCAGAGAGTGCGGCAAACTGAATGCTGGTGCAAGTAAGTTGCAAATTTACCCTGGTTAGACTTCTCGAGGGAAGAAAGGAAGAAACGATTTATCCTGAGGTTCACTTACCCCACTTCCGATACAGTATTCACCCGTACAAAGGAATCAATATCATTAAAGAGGTTTTTGTTCACGACGCCGCCGGATGCGATAAATTTGTGGCGTGTCTCGTCCAACATTATTTAGAGTAAACGCCTTAGCAGACGGTGGGGTTCTCATTTCGGTCGGTGAAATCAACTCGCCGTTTATAGAAAAACAATTCGCTTTCACAAATTCTGTATAGAAAAATGTTTTGTTGGTAATTTTATTTGATAGCATTGTTAATATTATTTACTGTTCACCGGTTATTACTCACGTGCATTCTTCGCGATTGCCCGACTAGTTCCGAACTCGAACGGAGCCCTTAGTCATGAGTTGAGCTCGCGGCGATGTCGCGAGTAAAATTGTCAGTTATACTCGTAATAATAATCTAATAAGCCCGAAAGTTTGTAAGTATAGATGTTTGTTGCTCTTTCACGCAATGACATCTGTACGGATTTGGATGAAATTTGGCATACAGATAGTTTGTAATTTATGTGTTAACATAGGATACTTTTTATCCCGACTGGACCTAATTCTGAAGTCCACGCAGATGAAGTCGCGGGTAGAAGCTAATCTAATATATAAAATTCTCGTGTCACAGTTTTCGTTGCCATACTCCTCGAAAACGGCTTGACCGATTTTGATGAAATTTTTTGTGCTTATCCGGTATCTATGAGAATCGGCCAACATCTATTTTTCATCCCCCTAAATGTTAGGGGTAGTCCACCCCTAAATATTTTTTTTTATTTATTAGACAAAATTTTTAATTTCTATTTTTTTATGATACAACATACAAAAATACATACAATCCTCAATTTTCACCCTTCTATGATCAACCCTTATTTTAGGAAATTATTTATATGGCAAAACAACGTTTGCCGGGTCAGCTAGTAATATATAAACAAACAAAAACCTCAGCCAACTATAGCAACAACAAAGACTAAAAAGAAAATAAAGGCTAGTGACAAGGAGTGATGACTTCTTTTGGCTTCGTGATGTATAAAACCGCTTCTTTAATTCAAATCCAGAGAATTAATGATTGAAATATATTGTTGTTAGTATGCTTGCTCTGTGAATGATAATGAATGATTTGTGCTTATAATTTCTTTTTGTATTTTTATTTTATACTTTTCTTTTGAAATGTAAACAGGCGTGATTGTTCATACATACAATCACGTTTCTCATTGGAGTAGGCAGAGACTATCGATTTTCACTTTCGCTTCATTTAATTTCGATTTAATAAAAAAAACATAATATAATAAGGCATTTAAAATGTACACTGAAAATGGGCCTCCACTTAAACCACTACTGCGATAAAAATAAGAATTTAGTACTTGCTGGCCATCTAGAAATAAACAGGATTGATAACGTTTACATTACCGGCAATTCTACCTTGTTCTCACAGCAACGATTGGGAGCTTAAAGAGAGAAAATATTGCCAAACATTTGGACCGCAAATTGATAAAAGGAAAGCCAATAAATAAAGTTTATTGTGTGTTTATAGCTGATTATTTATACCATAATGGTTAAAGAACGCATCAAGATAAGCCTCGAGATAGCTATGCTTGCTATTATGAAGAATTAGCATAAGTATGTACTCTTATATTATTTATGAGTATTTTATTTTGTATTTTTTAACAGGCTACGTCTGCTGTAGCGTCATGTATTTTTTGTTTTATAATTTCTAATAACAACTTGACTAGAAAAGGTCAGTTGTGCTTACCTAGTTTAACTTTTGACCTGTCAGTTCAACGGTCATACAATCAAGCTATCACTGCTTTTTATTTACATATTTTGCGCATATTGTGTAATACAACATAGGCTATATTAATTTATTGTTCACTAGTTAATACTCACGTGTGATTGCACGACTTCCCCCCCAGGGGTTCCACCTTGTTGTGGTGGGGAGCTCTAGTAGCCGTGGCTTGGTCACCCACGGTGAAGCTAACGGAACCCGAGGAGGGCCGCTTCTCTGGGTTTTGCCTTCAAGCCCGTTGGAGCGGCGCTGGCATAGGTTGCGGGCCTTACGCCCCTGTAAGACCCGCAACTTATGCCACGTGTCGCATCCCTCGACTTGACTAGGAGATATATAGGAGAAGACACTGACCCCTGTAACACAGGTTTTCCACCTATCTCAGGGGTCAGGGAATTCAAGGGAATAATAAACATAAACTATTTGTATTTGACTCACAAAAATTATTACACAAAAAAATATATAATACGCGTCGAATTGAGAACTTCTGCCATTTTTTTTCGGTAAAAAATAGGCTATTTTTATTGATCAGCAAAGTACATGCAATTCGGAGCAACCATTTTAATTCTTGAAATGGAAATTTTAGTAGTCTACGTTTTTCTAAATAAATTTAAATTTAGCTTGTCTTGAAAATTAGGGTGTATAAAACCCTTTAGCTGTATAAAGTCTTAGTCGATTTAATTTCGTGTAAGTTGGTGACGCGTTGTAATACAATCATGCGGCTGATTAGATTTTTTTTCAATTGGAAAATTAATTAATCCAGATTTAGGATTTCTCATGTATCGTGGGTGTGTTTATAGATTAACACAATGTTTAATAAGCCTTAGTTTTATATTACTTCCATTCATTATACATTCGACTGCCTCGTTGGTCGAACGGTCGTAAGCGCGGCTGCTCAACGTGAGGTCCTGGGTTTGATTCCCAGATCGGGTAAAGTGTTATTGGGTTTTTCTGTTAGGAAATTCTCAGTAGTAGCCTGGAGTCAGGAAGTTGGTAATGTGAATTCCCCGTGTTTTGGTGAGCACGTAAAGCCGTCGGTCCTGCACCTGATCTGATAGGCCGCCGTGACCGAAATACAAGAGTATATATTTATATTACTTATTTGAAAATTTCTAGTAATAAGATATACTTCGTGCTGAGATTTTATCTATTCTTTATACATTATGTAAAATTATTAAATTATATTAAGTATTAGTATATTACATTATGGATATTTAGGACTTTAAGGATGACGGTGCGGTTGGCGCAGTGGTCGAGAGTTCCTGGTTCAATTCCTGCATGGAGCAAATATATGATATACAGAAAATTGTTCCCGGTCAGGTGTGTGATATTATCTGTTTGTAAACGCATCCATGTCAAAGTCAAAGTCAAAGGTTTTTATTTCATATAAACCATACAAAGGCACTTATGAAAAGTCAGAAGTCAGTTACGTGCACGGTTCCAAAAAGTCGCTTCCTATGGAGAAGAACCGGCAAGAAACTCCATGGTTACTCTTTTAAACTGTATATCTTTTACAATTTCTGTAGATACAATTTTGGGGGGGTTGTAAAAACAACGTAATCTTGGATGCAGTCATTAATATAAAAGATAATCACAATAAAGCAATATAGTCTTTGGTCTTATAATAGGCTTTCGAAAACACAGACGCAGGTAGAGAGTTCCACTCCTATGCTGTGCGCTTATGATACAGGAATTCCTAGTGTGGGGCAACGTTCGAAGTCGGTTAAAAACTAATACTTTTTGGGGTACATCTGTTCCTGTAACTGGCATGCAGTTGGCATCCAGTCCCAACGTTAGCGTCAGTATTGAGTACAAAGCCCAAACTGCGACCAAATAGCTGGGCATCCTAAATAGAGTGAAGCAATACTTCACGCCTGGACAGCTTTTGACCCATTACAAAGCACAAGTCCGATCCTGCCTGGAGTATTGCAGCCACCTTTGGGATGGCTCTGCTGAATACCAACTGCCGCGCTTGAACGGAACGCAGAGCTAAGAGGCTCATTGGTGACGTAAAACTGTGGACCATAATAATAATAATATAATTGTTTATTTAGAAAAAAGTTCAATACAGTTAACAAATTATCTTACAATAAAAATTAAGTACAAATTGCATAATTGCCTGAACTAGGTAGAAACCTGTGACTCAGGCTATGTAGTGCATGCTTGGAAAAAAAAAAAACTGGTGGATGCCAAGCTTCACAGCTTGGCGCATCGCCGTAAGGTTGCCTGCTTGTCGGTCTTCTACAGATTGTACATCGAAGACTGTGCCCAAGAACTCAACAACCTCATCGCACCAGCCCCCTTCTACCATCAGACATCTAAACGCACTGCAAGTTACCATCCTTACCTAGTTGCTATTCCACTAATTCGCACTAAGCGTTTCCAATCATCTTTTATAATGCGTACAGCAAAGGAGTGGAACTCTCTATCTGCGTCTGTGTTTCCGAACGCATTCAACCCTAATCTCTTCAAAGTAAGAGTGAACAGGCTTGTTCTGGGTAAACTCACTCCATCGAGAGCCTCCAAGAGCAAAAAGTTATATTTGCTATAATTATTTATAGTACATAATTGACAAAAAATATCAAAAACTTTGCCAATAATGTACTCTCGCGTAATTCATTATACTTTGCAAAATATACATTTAAAACAAACCAGAACTATACTTTCGGTTCTCCCTTCCAAAAAGAAAATATTACATAATACACAATAATAATCCATTTCTAAGTACCTACGTAATACATTTTTAAAATAGGTCCATAAATTTAAACGTTCGCCAATAATTCTGACGCTATCGTTGGCAGCCAGTTCCTGAAAGTGTTTCAGGAATTCGTACGTATCGGAGAGAGGAATTATTTCATGTATTTCAGACGTCGGCTTAACACGATGCACAGTGGCGCCATCTACCGATACTTGGATTTCTATTTCACCATCGAAGTTGAATGGAAACAACTTTTAGCTCAGTCAGTGCGGGAAAAAAAACGCCTATATACGTTTTACGGAACATGGGATCTGTATGATTTTTTTGTATGAAACTGGAAAACGTGGGTTTTTTCCGGACTCGTATCGGTAGCCGGGAAAATGGGTTCGTTTGCAAAAAAATATTTAAAATTTTGCAAAAGTGGAAGTATCGCCAGTGTGAATGGTGTTAGTGTTTTGTTTGAAATATTCAATGAAATAACACAAAGTTGTTGCGTATACAATTTCATCTTCAAAAAAGAAGAAAGCTGTTTTTGGTAAGCTAGAAGAGTTAACTATTTATTTCTATAAAAAATATAGTAATATAAAAAAACCTGAAGAGTTTTTTTGTTTGTACACCCGCTAATATCTAGCTACAAGTCGGATTTAAATCAATCTTTTTGTAGTTGATAGCTCAAATCTTGACGAAGGTTATAGGTTATTTGACATCACGCTACGACCCTGAGCCGAAGAAAACGAGTGAAATCGTGGGGCACAGTTAGTAGACTTTACATGACACTACAAGATGAATTGCTGGAAAAGGCATCTACGATCATAATTATGTTTTAAAAAAAGATACAAGAAATAAGATTGCAAGTTGTTTTAAATATCAACTATATTAATATTTATTAATCAAGAAAATTTTATGCCTACTTAAGCTTTGAGAAATCAATTAATCATGTGATTTTAGAAGGACAATTATCTTAGACTGAATCAAATCCTGCACTCATTTCTTCCAAACAACGATAAGCATCGTCTAAGAAAATCCTAACTTACGCCACGCGGTGACCAAAAATTACTAAATCAAATGTGTTGCGGCGCAGTGTAAGTGTACCCTAAGAATTTAGCCATATTTTGGACGTAAAAAGACGTTCTGTCGAAATTAAGCTGATAATTTTGACGATGTAAGATGCACCGAAATAAATAGTAAAGACAACATCTCGGAAACGACGAGTGGCGGAAACACACGAGTACTTCCGATACCGAGTACATCATCGGCGCGTGCGAAACGCTACGCGGCGCGGTGCAGCTCCAGTTTGACTCGCGACATCGCCGCGGGCTCAGCTCATGACTAAGGGCTCCGTTCGAATTTGAAACTAGTTGGGCAATCCCGATAAATGCACGTGAGTAGTAACCGGTGAACATTAATTGATATGTAAGATGATGTTGTGTTATAAGGTTTTTTTTTCTGTCGACAAGTCTATAATATGATAGGCTCGAAAATGGTACAAAGCTGTTCAACTAATACCATGAAAAGCCTAACAAATCCACGGAACCCTAAAAACAAAATCCGCAGCCATTCCGCCAAAACCATTTCAAAATTGGAATTGGCGCACCTCCTAAGCGGATTTTTATGCTGGCCAACTTTGGCCTGCATTTCTTGTAAACATTTTCTATTCGAGTTAAGGTTAGTTTTTGCTTGTTTTACGTGTAAAATTTATGTTGTCGTTTTCGAAGCCTGTGCATAGAGAACACAGATTTGAAATAAGGAACTCACAGCTTATCCTATAGGGTGGTGGAAATAGTAGTGTGACCTTTCTGTAGTGCACCTGTGTTTAATACTCTAGCGAGGGAGATGTAAACGTACTTATGTATGTATGAAATTACGTCTTTATTTTTGGTCATAATAAATGGGAAAGTGAATTTGGATTGTCGTCAAATTCGGATCAAAAACATGCACAATTTTTATGTTCTATATGAAGAAACATAACATAGCTTCAAGTCTTTATTTCCAGAGGTACAGTGCAGCAAAGTACGGGTTTTGTAATTAAATATCACGTAAAGTGCTAATTCTATTGTCAGCTACTGGGAACAATTCTACAATGTCCGACCAAGATATCGAAGCTTTGAACTTCTCTTCGCGAAGGACTTCACGTTCAGCGGCCGCTCTTGTAGATACCTACTAGTGACTACATCAATAAGATACTGAGAGTATATTCATAGCATTACTTACTAGAAGTTAATGTTGAACGTGACTTATTGATGACGGAACATCTAGTTATCACTACATTTTATAAAACAAAGTCCTCCGCCGCTGTCTGCCTGTCTGTCTGTTCGTGATAAACTCAAAAACTACTACACCGATTTTCATGCTGTTTTCACCAATAGATAGAGTAATTCTTGAGGAAAGTTTTAGTATATCATTTGTCAAGTTTTTCTATACATTGGCTAAAATATAATGATATTTGTTGAAGGTGTCGGAAAAAAATAAGCCGTCTGGAAGCTTTCAACGAAAACGCTGCCTTTGAGACATAACAAAATGATGTTCGATGGAATTGTGTATCTTATTTAGGTCTACAGAAAAAATTGCGATGGAATATGTCTACAAATATGGAATGTATCTATGGGATCAAAATTTCATGATTAAATTTAGTCGCGATAACCGATATCCACACTAGTAATATTATATGGAAAGAAAAATGCGATCGTGAGCAGGATTTGAATCTCCTCGATAAATACTCCAGGTGGATTATCTATATCGATAAAAGTCCTATTATAAAATGGATTTATTTCACTTTACCTAAAGCTTTGGGGGCTGTGTTGCCCGCATCCGTAGGAGTGCACCCTTAAAATGAAATCCCTACAGGTGGCTCCCACCGGACGAAGCCATGCCGTGTTGTGACCTAGTCGTGTTTCGGGATGTAGTCCGGTGCAACTATTGTGGGAAACGGGTCTGGGCAGTTGCATCAACTCACCAACTATCGTTCTCCCCAAATCTATCCACTCTACTTAGAGTGATTAGATTTGTTCTGGATCTACGTGCTCCATCCACGGCCATATCGTCGATTACCATCAGGCGAGTTGATGGCCAAGGTAGAGGTATTTGAGAAAAAAAAACAAAAAAAAAAATACCTAAAGCAAATAATAGTAATGCTATATTAACAATTCCAATTTTGAAAATTCAATACCTTCTAACTGTTGAACAAATTCATGTGATCCCCCTAAACGCTGAGTTCTACTAATAAAAAAGAAAATAGACCCTGCTGACATAGATCTGCGGTTTTTTGCGCTACATTTTAAATTAAGAAGGAAATTTAAAAATAAATGAAAAAATCTATAGCCCTCCTAGGTGGAGGGCTTAAGTAAAAATACAAATTCAGTAATGGTTTTTTTCATATACAATTGCTACCACAAACGTAACGGACATTATACCTATGTAAATGTAATTATAGTTAACATTTAAACCCAAATATAATTACGTTAAAAAGTAATTAATGTCCCCGCTACGAGCACTTTGTCACAGATAGGCGACCGTCAGCAAAAAAGGTTATCGTCATTAATCCCTTTATTAATGGGCCGTGCGCTGCTCCTGTTTTTCTGACCCTACATCGTGTTATGTCGTGTTTTGTATGTAATTAATTTTGCATTAGGTATAGGTATATGTTCATGTGAAATTTGGATTGTAGAATTGATGGAATTTTTAACTGACGGAAAAACTGGAGGTCCTCGAGACCTTAAAAAAAACCGCGTAAATTGTAAAAACGATTAGAAATATGTTGGGATTACATCAACATCTCATGCATAATATTTCATTTGCAAATCTTATCATGTCAATATTATACAGTAACACGACCTTTTGAACGTACGTTTTGAATTATTAGCTGTTGAGATTTTTAGGCTTACTCTTGTCAATAAATCCGTTTGATTGACATTGGAAATATGTTCGTTCGTACTTTTAAATGCAAACATGTCTTAACAATAACTAAATAATTAGGATGCTAATAACACAACTTGCTTAAAAAATGCAACAGCTTTAAAATTCAGATAGCTGTGGTGAAAGTTTAATTTAAATATAACACATTGTTTTAAGACAATTATTTATTATTAGAATTAGATGGTGTTTTTATTTCTCTTTACTACGGGCTCCGTTCGAGTTCGAAACTAGTCGGGCAATCCCGAAAAAATGCAGGTGAGTTGTAACCGTTGAACAATAATTGACATGGATTGGTGTTGGTATTAATTTCAAGAGTCCAGAACCAGTACCCCTTATATGGATTGTATACAACCTTAGAAAAAAATTATTGCGTATACTATGTCGCTTCTATCTTTGTATTGGTTGTACATCTATAATATAAAAATTAATCACTGAATGTGTTGCTAAGCGCAAATGTCGAGAGCAGCTGAACCGATTTCGCTAATTCTTTTTTTATAATATTCCTTGAAGTACGAGGATGGCTCAAATTTAAAAATCGCATGAATTTTTTTTTTAAGATAAGAAAATTTTTGTTTGGCGGTACGAGGTTGCCGGGTCAGCTAGTAGTATATAAAAAAACTGAGATAAGCGCCAACTGTTACGAGATGAATTTTTTTTCGTACATATTTTTATATGTGCTACATTAGACCGACACACACGTTTGAAACATCTCACACGTACCTTCAGGATCTTTAGACTCTTTGTGAAAGGTATACGAGTGAAACTCTTTAGGCATCGCATACGTTGCAAGAATGAATGGCTCTCAACAACATCTCGCTATATAAAATGTATGAGCTCCAACGCACCCTGATTGGCGTAAGTGGCTTGTGTGTGTAATGTGCATTCTACAATGACGTTTAATATATTATTTTACTGTACTAATATTAATTCTCAACTGCTGTTGAGACTTAATATTAGTACCATACCATTATTTACTCGGCAATAACTTATAAACAATAAACTAAAAAATTATGAAGTAAAAAATTAATCTGTTCTCAAAACACTAAGTGTCAAACATACTTAAAAAACAAAACAAATTTAAATTCGTTTTAAAGTACAACGAAATGCCATTTGCTAAAGTGTAGAATTGAAGCGCCATTTAAATATACATAACAGAAAAAAAAAGAAAAAAAACATTCTCACAGTTGAGTCCCACACGGGGTATTAAAATAAACGCAGAGAAACTTTTCAACCAGTAATAAATAAATAAAAACTCCCCGAGTTAGTTCTCCTTAAATGAAATATGGCGGGAACACGTTCCAACTTTGAATTTTAAACATTATTTCGAGTAACTGGTTAGGGTTGATACACACTTCAGTAATTGCATTCGTGACTGTTTTGATAAATTGTTATTTTCACAGTAAAGTCTCTTTCATAAGATTTCTCATTTTTAACATAAACAGCATTGCGTCACTCCCGTATTTCTGAAAGGTAAGGGATTCTAACGTCAGAAGTTTATACGTATAAGACAGCTCCGAATAAGTCTTTACCGCTAATTATTCTAATCTTACGTTCAAAAGTTTCAGTAGCTATTTCAATATTGACATGTTAATATTTCACTTCTATGAATGAGAATTTGTTAAAGGAACACGGTCATCCCTACTAATATCTATTATAAATGCGAAAGTAGTTCTGTTTGTTTGTTTGTTACCTTTTCATGACTAAACGGCTGAACAGACCCTAATGAAATTTGGCAAGGAGGTAGATTGGACCTTGGAGAAGGACATAGGCTTTTGTCACGCAGACGAAGTCGCGGACACCAGCTAGTTATAATATATTTGTACCGGATAAATCTTTAAAGCGCGGTTGGCGCAGTGGTCGAGAGACCGACAACTGCGCTGCGTGTCGCAGGTTCGATTCCTGCACGGAGCAAATATTTGTACGATCTACGGATAATTGCTCCGGGTCTGGGTGTTAGTGTGATTGTGAGATTATATGTCTGTAAACGCACCCACGACACAGAAAGAAATTCCTAGTGTGGGGCAACGTTTAAAAAAACGCATTAACATTCATTCATTACATTCGTAGTGAACTCTAGTTATAGTTATTTTTTTATGGAAATAAAAACACATCGTGAGCAGGTTTTCAAATACTTTATGCGGTCTGCCAACTGAGCTATCCTAACCACTGCTCACTATTCCAAACTCTTTTTTCAGATTTTAATACGACGATCCAAACTGCTTACCAAATAATTATGGATAGCTGTGATAGCCTAGCGGTATGACCATTGGACTGACAAGTCAAATGTCGTACGTCCATTTCAAAATCGCGCACCACTGTTTTTTTGAAGTCATGTGCGTATTATAAATTAATTATCACTTGCTTATAACCGTGAAGAAAAACATCATGAGATAACCAGCACACACGAGAGATGTTTTCGATGGTTGTAAGATCATGTCAGAGACCGACGAGTGGTTTAAACTCTGACACTAGGTTATTCATCAACCACACGATAAGAAGAAGAAACCAAATAATCAAAAACAAATACTATCGTCAATTGATTTATTCAATCAGCATTCTGCTGTTATTCTTTTGTTAACATCAGCGTGAATACATCAGCGTATTAGCTTTATGTGATGCCATATGTTTCCCTATCGAATATTCATTCGCTACAATACGAGCTATTCCGATCACAGATAATATAATACCGAACTTTTCCTTGTATTTCCTTTATGTCAGCCATCTTGAATGACAGAAAAGAGGGGGATGTGGCAACTTACGTTACTTTGTTTTAGATTTCTCAAAGTTCAAGTGGTATATCGTCGTTTCATTTTAAGTGCAGTACATAGTTGAAGTTGGGCGGGGTCATGGCTAAGCCGCACAAACCGAACGATCGAGGTTAAGCAGTGCTTACCGAGGTGCCATCACAGTGCCAGATATTTTTGTTTTATCATAAATGGATCTACGTTTGGCCAGCAACTCGCCTGATGGTAAGCGACGGTGTGTCCGAGGATGGAGCATCCAGAATAAATCTATTCACTCTTAAGTAGTGGATAGATTTTGGGAGAACGATAGTTAGGGGAGTGGATGCAACTGCCCAGACCCGTCTCCCACAATGGTTGCACCGGACTACATACCGATACACGACTAGGTTGCTTCACGGCATGGCTTCGTCCGGTGAGTGGTAACCAGCCGCAGCCGAAACCAGAGTTGTGTTGCCTGTTTTGTACCACCCAGGGGCCACGTGTAGGGATTCCATTTTAAGGGTGTTTTCCTACGGACGCGGGCATCTCAGCCCCCAAAAAACTGCTGCAAAAGGCAGCTGCCCCATGGAAACGGCGCAGCACACGCAAGAGGACTGCCCAGCTTGGGCCGAGCAGCACCATGGTCTTCTCAGGGTCCGGCTAAGTTATTTAGTACTAAGTTAGACCTCTACCAAATAAGTACCTATGAGCATTTATGTCGATGGCGCAGGTTCAAAATCTACTGACGACCACTGACTTTTAGAAGTCATGTGCATATTATAAATTAATTATCACTTGCTCATAACGGCGAAGGAAAAAATCGTGAGGAAACCAGCACAACTGACAGATATTTTTGATAGTGAGTAAAGCCATGTCAGAAACCTAAGGATGGCTTAAACTCTGACACTAGGTTGTTTATCAACCAAACGATATGAAGATCAAGTTATCACATCTTCTCTTTCCCTAATCTATTATCGTCATGAATGTGTCATTCGACTTGCAGATATAATTTTGTTTGTCGTACTTTTGTTGGCGACATAACTTGTATATTGATTGAAAATATTTATATGTGGGTCAAGATTGGTGGATGTAAATATGGGTCAGCTTCTGAAGTTAAGATAATGAGTTACTTTTTTATTTGTGTTTATGAAGAGATACTTCTATATTAGTTGGGATTTGCCTTAATATTATGATGATAATGATTTGAATTTGATTTGGACGCCTAGTTTAGGAGATAATGTAAAATGAAAATAATTCAACACTCGCGCGAACGAGCTGTGTGACGCATAAACCACGCCCGACGAGAGTAACTGTGCATTATTTGCTATTTGCTGGTTAGTACTAAGTAATTAAAATGTATTTATATGTGGGTGAAACTGCGGGGCATAGCTAGTATAACTATATAAAACTAATTAGCTTCTGCCCACGACTTCATCTGAGTAAGTCCACGCAGACCAAGTCGCGTGACAGAATTGGGTCCAGCTGGGATAAAAAGCATCCTATATAAAAGTATCCTATCTATCCTAGTAAAAAGTATCATGGTTATAAACTAAACGTGTGATAATATTTTTACCAAATTCATTCAATAGTCATTGCGTGAAATAGTGAAAAACTTCCATCCATTCATCTATCCTCACAATCGTTCGCATTTTTAAAATTAGTAGGAATGAGTTTAAACTCATAATGCTTTCACTGTCAAAAAGTTATGAGATCTCTTGTAGAGCCAAACTCATAGCTGAGCTCGGATTTGTATTACGCGTCATAGTCTACGGGGCCTATCTAAAGTCCAAAGTAATAAGTTATAATGGGGAAGTCATTTCGTTTTGTTTTTAGAAATAATATTTCTAAGAAAAATCCAATATCATATTACGGTACAATAAATACTGAACGCTCTAAATCTTCAGAAGACGTTGAGCGACAATCTTGGGTTGCCTTTTTAATTAACCACAGTTAGCTTGCAGGGCATATTAAAATGTAAAAGAGAACTCTTGCAATACCGAGATTATCTTCATAGGAACGAGTCAAAAGGGTATTAAAAATATTATTTTAAATCATACTACTTTTTTTACTTTCATAAGCCGTATGAAATTAAAGGTTAACTAAAAGGAGTGGTGAGCTAGGAAAATATTGTGCTTATAAATAACATAATTTTAAAGGATTTATTTATTTGGAATTTTTGAATATTATGAATATATTCACTATGGAGGAACGCGGTGTGTTATACCTCCATTGAAAAGGGAGAAAAGAATAGGTGGATGATATTGCCTAATGGGTCACGCCCTGAGGTTTCTTTGTCTAATGGCCTATTGCAGAAACAAAGAGAGAAGTATTCAAGATAAATCTTTGAAAAGCATTAACGCATGCTTTAATATAATAACTCTAAAGTTATTATATTAAATGGAAAAAGAATATGGTCGCGAACAGGATTCGAACCTGCGCCTCCCGGATAAATACTCCAGGCGCTCTGACCACTTAGCCATCTCGACCTCTGCTCACCATCGCGAATTTTTCTTCCATATCTTAACACGTCTTATGGCGAAGTCATTGCTATCAATTCAGTCCCTATACAAGTGACCGAACCGACGCGACTAACTGTGCAGTTAATACAATGTCGTAAAGAATGCAATTACTTTTTCCATTAAATATAATAACCAAAGAGAGAAGAAGTTTTGTCTGCGTAACCGAATAATATCTAAGGCGAGGCAGTTTGACGCCTCCTACCAGAGTATATTCTAAAATACTACAAACTAAGCAACAGCGCTAAGGGTGTCCCCTGCGAGACACGATCCTTGGCTTAGGGCGTTGCTGGGGGGACAACTGGGGACTAGCTGGATTATATGAGTTTCTTTATTATTAAGGGACGAATTTAAAGCTACTGAATTGGCGCGGGTCGGCACGAGCAAGGGTCGGGGCGGACATGATGAGACATTTCGCGATTGACGCGTACCTCGCCGGTGAGGTCTATAACGAGGCGGTCGACCGCGTCGGAGTGTTCTTGTGAATTTGCTGGATTCTTGAGCTACAGTGATCCTATCATCGGGCCTGAGGACAGCGTGTCGTGATCGGCGGATTTTGTTAATCTGGGAGGACCTGTAATTGGCGGAAGAGAGAACTAAGGGATTCGGATGATGAGGGGCAGATTCGAAGTGTCCCTTCCATGCCCTGTTCATGAATGAATATTTATATGTAAGTTTGTCGTCAAACACTGCTTGCGCGATGCATGTCATCTGTTATGCGCGTAGTATTAGTAGTCATGTAGACAGATAGATGTCGCTACATCACCATCAGGTGAATCATTTTGAAAATATTTGTCTTACGTTTTCCCTGTAACTGCTGACTAGTTCTAGACAAATATAGCATAACGCTTATATACATCTAGTAACCATTGAACATAACTAGTTATAGTTTAGTAACACTAAAGTTATTATACAAATGTTAGGGCAACTAAGGCTTAAAATTGTTAACTAGCTTAAAATTTAACAAAAACGTTATCCTTACTAATCGTTGCATTACTGTTTCTAGACTAACTACTGAATCTCATAAACTTGTTCATAATGCTAAATGCTAATTCTACGTCTAAAAGCTGCTCACGTTCAAAAGTATTTAATATGCAAAAGTAAGTTCTATAATTATTATAATAATAATATTAGAATCCAAAATTGGTTATATTGTTAACCGTTATTATAAATTCAACTTCAACTTAAGGGGGCTCGTGGCTTAGTAACAGCCGCACGATCGATAGATTGAGATTAAGCTGCGCTTACCGCGGTCGGTCTGTGGATGGGTGACACTCATTTTATACCGAGACCCGTCCGCGCCTCGGAGAGCACGTTAAGCCGTCGGTCCGGTTTTTCAAATTAAGATCTATGACAGACGTTACGTTACGGGTAGTCAGAGACCTGAAATCTGACAATCAGTCATACCACGAGATATCGTGTTATCCAGTAACTGGGTTGTGGAGGTCAGATAGGCAGTTGCTTCATGTATAATACATTCTTTTTGAGTGGAAACCGACCTCAATGTAATTGGGAAAAGTCTAGGCAGAGATAGATTATTATGAAACTTGGTGTACAGTAAAGAATGAAATAATAATAAATAATAATAATAATAATTAAATTCTGGTATTTGTGAGTAGTTGGTGTCTAATAAAATAAACATATCTAGCTCACTGTCCCACTATAGGGCAAACGCCTCTTCTCATACAGAGAAGGCACGAGCACTCATCACCACGATAGCTCACTGCGGGTTGGCGATGTCAGACTACCAAGTCTAGGTTTCTTTACGATGTTTTCTTTCAACCCATAACTGCCTCGTTTGTCTAACCGTCTAATTGTGACTGATGAGCATCGATTCCCAGGGCAAAGTTTTATTGTGATTTTTTGTTGGGAACTTCTCAATAGCAGTGCGGAGCTCGGAAATGTGCCCGGTAGATGGCAATAGGCTCACGTGGGACTTAATAACAGCATTGGTAAAATGTGGGTGTAAAATTATGTACACATCTGCCGTTTTTCTTTAATGTATGTCTGTGATATCTTAGACTAACTAGTACAAAAGTACTTAAGACATTGAAAATGTCACATTCGTACAGTCACGAGCACAAATATGTAAACACAAACTTTTAAAACATACCGACCATATCCCTCGCTTGTATAAGTAAGAAAATTTGGTATGTAACGCAGATAGGAGAACTGTTCCTTTTAAATATAGAAATACATTAGTACTACCATAAAAATACTCCTTCCGACCGTATTTCGGTCACGGCGGCCTATCTCCACGGAGATTAGCCATGTATACAAGAGATATTATAGTGCACAAGTGTATGCGCAAACACAGGTGCACTCCCTGTTCCTTGACTCTCATATTCCGGTGGGACGGCTATCCGTCACGACCGGAGAGAGATTAGGTGCAGGACCGACGGCTTTACGTGCTCTCCGAAGCACGGGGGTGTCACACCGCCAACTTCCTGACTCCGGGCTGCTACTGAGAATTTCTTAACAGAAAAACCCAATAAAACTTTGCCCGACCTGGGAATTGAACCCAGGACCTCGCCCTCAGCAGCCGCGCTTGCGACCACTAGACCAACGAGGCAGTCACTGTAACACAGTACTACCATATTATTCAGGTAACTAATTATATGGAGTTTTAAAAGTTTAAATGTATATGTAAAATACATATTTGTGTTCGTGACTGTACATGCCAGATTTGAACCTACAACTTGTGACTCAAGAGGCGGGCCCTTAGCCATTTGGTCGTGTCGTGTCGATGTCTAATATACGTTAAAATACGCATACCTACTACAAAATACTTGGCTGTAAGACCTCTCCCAAAAATATCGACCTAAATACCAACATTCACGGTAAATTGTAGAGATAATGTATTTACCCGAAAGCCGGAACCACGTCTGATTTCC
Source organism: Xylocampa areola (assembly GCA_935421205.1). NCBI lineage: Eukaryota > Metazoa > Arthropoda > Insecta > Lepidoptera > Noctuidae > Xylocampa > Xylocampa areola. The sequence continues at coordinate 17,260,215 of OW285210.1, read as the reverse complement.
GAGACTCGATTTGTCTCAAACTAACGATGCATGCACTCGGACAAAGTCTTGGCAATGCTTGGCTCGCATTTGAAATGGGTAAAGTAAAAATATTGTTTGCAATACAATATTTATGCAACATTCATCATGTTGCCATGTAGCCATAAATATTTTAAGTTACTGTCAACGAAATGAAAATATTTCACGAGATGGCCTCACGTTAGTGGTAACAAAACCAGTATAAGCTGGCCTCGCGTACTATTGAAACTCCGTATTACGATAGGCCCGCTCAAGGTCAGTGTTGCCATGGACGTGAGGCCTACTGTACCTAATTTAATTAAGTTTTTTAACTTTTGACAGCTTCATTGATTGAGTGGTCTCAATAGCAGCTGCTGGGTTTAATTCCTGGGTTGGAGAGCGTTATTTTAAACACTCACTGGCATACTCATGAAAAGTATAGACCGTGTCTACTCGTAGGAGACTTAGAAACTGCGTACATAACGAAAAAAAAATAGAAAACTACAATTATCGAGGTTTGGTGTCGTTATTGGCACGGTTTTGCAGGGTCACGGGACACTTGGGGAACTCAAAACGGGATTTAGATTACTTACCATATTCATTAAATAAATTATAACTTTTAAAAAAGTAATGAAAAAGGGGCAAAGATACACAAACGACTCTGAATGCGTATGATTCGTATAATGCATGCATACTTAAAAACACAATCAATTTCCATTGAATACAAAGAAAGAATAAGAAAAGATAAAGTTATTATTTCTGCGCGCCAATTAACGCACACTACATAAAATCACATCATCAATAAAACAGGTAACATCTACACAATATAAATACAGTTACAGTTTTAGCCGGCCTAAACAATATTAAAATGATACAACAAATGGCAACCCCGCACATATAACAAAAAAAAAACTACGTTGTCTGTAGAACAGTCCACACAAGGAGACCAAGGGCAAACCAATGTAGGTACTTTATGAACTAAAGTCGTAAGGTAATTACTAATCTGTGGTTCGAGTTATTGGTGGTAAGTGCTTGTTTACCGTGTAATGTTTCTTTAATATTCCAGTACAGGAAAGTTATTTTAAGATTGAAAGTAGATGATCCTGTAAAAGGTGCGTCGCATGTGCGCAAAAACGTAAGTATTTGCTCTGCTTGTTGCTGTGACTTCGGGCTAACTTAATGCCAACAGCGCTGATTTTCAGCAAAAACCTTGCGAGTGACGTCATGTAATTCCATCAAGTTTTAAACAAGTATATTAACTTTAGAGTTCGCTAAGCATACGTTAATGCTTTTCAAAGATTTATCTTTAATTAAAAACACAAATTAAACAGTAGGCAATAAATAGATCACCATAAAACCTAATCCTTTACAGAAGCTCGTAAGATGCGTATAATTTTAAATTTTCAAAGTAAATTTCGTCAAGAGTTCACCGAAGCATACCGTGGCAAATAACCCGTAAAATGATCGCAAAGTGAGCGGCTCATAGTTGTGTAGTACGCTGCTCATGCATTTTAAACCCAAAAATGCCGTCTGCATTTAGTTTGTAAAGGGAATTAAATATACTGAGGTTTGTATGGAACTTTTTTTTTGGTTCTATGTGGAAAAGCACGAGTTTTCATTATTATTGGTCCTAGTTTATTAGTATTTCCGTTTAAGGAATTAATATATTAATCAAATATATTCGTTTAAAGTAACAATTAATGGAAATTACAAAAAATATGCAAAAATTATTATAATGTACCTCAGAAAAAATATTATTAGAGGCATCACGTGGCCTTAACATATATAAATCATTATACAAAATTATCCGACGACACAATTACTCCTCTATATATATAACTGCATTTTGTTCGAGATCAGATATCAATCAAAATTATATAAAAGTTTCTTAATCAGAAATTAAAGTGCCCAGCGTACCTATTCGCTATCTCGGTTGCCAACCGAATTGATGGACACTTTGTAGTACATTGCGTCGTAAGTTTTTACTATTGTTGCTCATCATGGACAAGCTGTAACACACGACGCAATGTACTACAAAGTGTCCATCAATTCGGTTGGCAACCGAGATAGCGAATAGGTACGCAGATCTCCGTGCCCGGATTTATTGGAAGTCAGGACAATGAGTTGTCCTTTCGCTTACTCCCTTGTCAGTCGTCACGTTATCATTCATCCCCTCTTCCTTTAAAGGATTGTAGTATTGTAATTAGTGTGAGGACCATGGAGTTTCTTGCCGGTTCTTCTCCATAGGAACCAACTATTTTCGAACGGTGCAACAAAATTTTGACGTTTCAAGTGCCTTTTAAATTGGTTTACGTAAAATAAAAACCTTTGACTTGACTTTGTGTGATATTAGAGTTATATATATGATTGAATTTATTTAAATTATATAGATATTAAATAAAAATTAATTGATTTTGATTGTATGATCCATTTAGTTGTGAATTACATACGAATGAATCAAACATAATATGATTATATTATGACTCGTAACACGGATCTGAAACAAATACGGATGTAACCTTGCCTTGTTATAAGCAAAGCATAGATTACGCACACACACACGCAGCGTACGACAAGCGTAGGACAAGCGAAATTAGATGATTAGGCATGCTTCTCACATGTCGTACGCAACAATCCGTCCGGATTTTTTTAGGTCCGTGGACTCGTAATGTAACAATTATCAAATAAATATGTCTATGTCTATTTCTTACCCAATCTACCCATGTTTGCTCGTTAGATCTTTCCCTCCCCCTCCATTTTTAAATATCAATAAGTAGTCAAGTCTTAATTTTCTTGTCTTACGATTAATTAAAATTTTAAGCACCAATAAATAGTCGGCCGCCTTTAACTTGGAACCCAACTTAATTAACTTCCAGATTTTACTGTAAATTGAAAAAATGTAACAACACGGTTTTAATAGTTAAAGACGTTATGTCATTCGAATGTCTGTGGCTCGTTTCGTGAAGGAAATTAAATTTTAATACAAAGATCTTTGTATTATTTGCCTTGCGCTGTGGATGATTTATATTTTCAGTCTTTTTGGAAAATAGAATAGATTTATTTTAAACAAAAAGAGTCTTTGTTTCCTTCACAAGATAATTAAGATTTTAATAAGATGATTCGGCGAAAGAAAGAAATATATTACTTTAAAATTATAAAATTCCGTGATTTATTGCATATGAGGGATATTTAGAAAATAGATACACTTTCGTATTTATAGTATAAGTAGGCAGAGACTAGATAAATAATAAAAAGTGCCTTCGTAACAAATCGGTGCACCCCACGCCTTTGTGGAAATTAAACTACTATAAATAAACTACGTTTTATAATTAAAAATAAATATTTGAAAAGCATTAACGCATGCTTAGCGAACTCTAAAGTTATAATATTAAATGGAAAAAGAATACGGTTATGAGCATTCGAACATGCGCCTCCTGGATAAATACTCCAGGCGCTCTGACCACTAAGCCATCTCGACCTCTGCTCATTACCTCGAATTTTTCACATACCTTTTAACACGTCGTTTGGCGACATCATTACTATCTATTCAGTCCCTATACAGGTAACCGAACCTGGTACCTTTTATAACCTATGTAAAGTAAAAAACATTGCACTTATTCTACCCAAAAATCCAATATTTACATTCGAAATAAATATATTCACATTTTAAAAAGGCTAACAAATTGATGCCGTTAGCCTTATTTATTAAATTCCGCACAGATTTACGTAAGCTGGAACGTATGCAACGAAATTATCTTTTATTAAAATCTTGTAGTGTCACTTGCAGGCGGCCGCTTTGCCGGTAAGCGAAGTAAAGCGGGCTATTCACGAGAGTCTGTATACGACAAATAAGTGATAAAACGCGATGTAATTTTATGCAGAAAACCTGTCTGTCGTATAAATTTGCATATGGTATAGTTTAGGTATTTTTCCACCGTCGTTTTAAGTTGTCGATACGACTGATGTCTAACACCTTCTTTTATGTACCTGTATATTTTTTTACAAATTAGATGGCTGCATGGTATTCTTATTACTTAATTAATTATTTAATTTAACCTTAACTAGCAAAAGCAGAATTATGTTTAATTCAACAGTGCAACGAACGAGACGAATTGACGACCAGTTCCAGTCAGCTCAACTATCCGACGCTACAACTCCATTGATCGATTATATTTACTTAACTAGGAGCATCGAATTCAATAGCATTAGGATGGGTACCTAGACACAGTTGTATCACTGGCAACGAAGCCGCTGATGAGTAAGTCAGGGCTTTTTTCCCTGTCTATTCCAACATGCACCACGTCTGCCCTTATAAAAACCTGGGGGGTGAACCAAATTTGGGGGCAATCTCCAGGCCAAGAACATCCGAAAGTGCTTTTTGTAAGCTTAAAAGGTTTACAAAAAAGGCGCTCTTACTAAACCTAATTATGAATTCTGACTAGGACCCTTACTGGGAACTGCAACCTCCTCAAACACCTTCCCAGAATGGACCTAAATGACACAACAGTCAATAGATTTTGTCGCGAAAGGATGAAACGCTCATGCACATCCTATGCGAATGTGAGGCGGTACACCTCACAAGAAACCAGCATCTTGGAGGACACACCATCTCGTCAGAAGAGGTCAAATCCTCGAACCCTAAGGCTGTAGTCAACTTTTTTGTGATTTAGGTCTAGGAGAATTGCTGTAAAATAAAGAGAGGTGTCACAATAGATCTTTGCAGGTCACAGAATAAAGGACCTACCACCGCTTCCTCTAGTCTCAAATACAATACAATACTTATTTGATTTTATAACAATATAATATTGTTTAAATCGCATTATATAAAAAAGCAAATCGCATTATATAAAGCATTAGGAACATTACAAGCAACAGTATTTTTAAGGCTAAACTTAAGCTAATGTTGCTTGAAAAGTGTTATTATAATATAAAAGAATTTATGGATGAGAAGTGGTAAATAGTAGTTTTAATATATTAACTTTGTTATAAAATGTATGCTAATTTTATGCTAATTGTATTAAAATTTAAATGTTTGATCTTTTAATTGTTACCCATGTTGCTGTGCCCTAACAGGGTCCATAACTGTACCTTAGCTCTAAGCCTATTTTAACACCTGTATACACATTATGGAATGCAAATAAATAAATAAAAAATAATTCTAAAAAAACTCTAATTAAATTCGAAAGGTATAATCATGCGGACTGGAGCTCGTACTAAAATAGAAATATCAGAAATTAAGACATGACTACTTGCTACAATTTCACGCGACACGATTGGACAAATTGGCACAAGAATTTGTAACTCCTCAATCCTACACCTCAATCATAAACATCTGGCAATGAATGCCGAGCTTTGGATGCAGAATGCACTTGACAATGCTGATAATTTTAGATTCGCCGAAGATATTTTGGAATGAATCCAGGAGTTGGTAGTATTAATTTATTTTTCTTTGAGTAGAACCGGATGGCTGGATTTTTATGCCTTAAGTGCGCCTGTTTTGACAGCTTCGTTTTATGAAGGTTGTAAACAAGCTGGTGGGGAAGTTTTAACGTCCATAGTTTCTATCGTAGTCCATGAATTAGCAATAAAAATGTACAATTTAGAAGTCATTACAAACTATCGCCCTAAAATGTTTTAATCTTCATAGTGGAATACCAATTCAGGTATTTCTACGGTATCGTATTATATGTACGGTAGACTAAAATAATTTTAAATTAACTGTTATAACGCCTGTCATCTTTATCATCCTGCGACTACTAACGCTGCAGTGTTAGAAAAGTCAGGAAAAAATATACACGAGATTAATCCGGTACATTTTATATCAGTTTTTGAATTATTATATTGTCATACTAGCGGTGCGGTGGTTCTGTTTTTCGTCGCATTGGTCGATTTTAAACTCACCTCAAATTTGACATAACTCAATGAGGCAGCATATGCTGAGATAGGGGCCTTTTTTGGTCTCGAACAGGTTGTTAATATTTTTTTTCATTAATAATAATAGTTGGACTTTCAATAATAACCTGTTCTCTTAACAGGTTATTATTGAAAATAAATACTTTCTTTCTTCTTTCAATCTGTTTTTAGTATACAGATGAATCTTTGAAAATAACTCTAGTTATACATTTTCGTGGAAAGAAAAATATGGTCGTGAGCAGGATTCGAACCTGCGCATCCCGGATAAATACTCAATGCGAGGCGGTCAGAGCGCCACGAGAATTTATCCGGGAGGCACAGGTTATAATCCTGCTCACGGCCAGATTTTTCTGTTTTTAGGAGTTATGTTAATATTGGAATCGAATTGGAATTGAAATTAATTTCTAGAGTAACCCTATAGATGTGATGTTACTCGTAAATGGCGTTAATTCACTTGTAGCAAACTAATGTTAGAGCATTGCTGTCTTTTACTTTTGAATTTGACGTCATCCCGTCCCGCTCTTATAGTTCGGGAAGACGTCAAATCCACATTTAACCATGTCAACCTAAAATTTCCATACAATTTTCGTTTGACGTGTTTAATTTTAGTATCTACCTAAAACTGTGCGTACTAAAAATGTCCGGAGATTTTAATTCGTCGTACCTAAATTCGAATTTGACATCTGTTAATTCGTCCCATCTTGTTCATTTAATAAAATTTAATACAAGATAGTTCAAAACTGCCTCGTTGGTCTAGTGGTCCGAAGCGCGACTGCTGAGCATGAGCTCTTGGGTTCGATTCCCAGGTCGGGCAAACTATTATTGGGATTTTCTGTTAGGAAATTCTCAGTAGCAGCCCGGAGTTTGGAATTGTTCCCGGTAGATGGCAATAAGCTCACCACCTATTACATGGGACTTAATAACAGCATTGGTGAAATGTGGGTGTACAATTGTGTACACCTCTGCCTACCCCTTCGGGGAATACAAGCGTGATGCTATGTTATGTTATGTTATGTTACAAGATAGCAATGCCCTTAATTTATTTTAGGTTGTCACATTAGAAGTAACGCCAATATCTTAAATTTTGTGCTTCTGTGACTTTGAACATTCAAATAGAACCTGATGAATTAACTTCCTGTCAGTCTTGTTGGGGAACAGTTGGCACTCATCTCCAACCTCGACCTACGACGAGTCCTTCATACATCTCTGTTACGCCTCATTAATAATATTTGATGAATTTATTATTATAATGTGCTAGAAGTCACGACAATTGGGAAATTGGCCAATGTAAACATAAAAGGAATTGTGTTTGTTTTGGCTAGTTTTACGCAAGGAAAAACACGTGTTTGTAATAGAATTATGTCGTGTTCTGAAGATCATATTTCTTGTGCTTGTATGTGTTGCAGTAACACAGTATCATAGCATCAGACCTGTATTCCCCAAAGAGGGAAGCAGAAGTGTTTGAAAATTTATGAAAAGAGGCCTTTGACTAGCAGAGGGGACAATTTTTATAGACTGGTTGTGTTCCAAAATTATTATTTATGTCTTATAATAATATAATTATGTTTAGAATTTAATCAAACTAGTGGTCGCCCACTGGCCGAAATTCGAATTAATGCTCTATTGTATAGTGTATGTAATGTTTCTTTAATAAATCAATGTATTCATGATGCCGTTATCCATGCGCCAGGTTCTGATGTTATCCTACTATCGCACTTCACTGACCGGGTCAAATTGTAAATAAATAAAAAAACATACATAGGAAAAATAAAAATATTAACGACCTGTTCGAGACCAAAAAGGCCCCATCTCAGCATATGCTACCTCATTGACTTATGTCAAATTTGACGTTTAAAATCGACTATTGTATAAAAATATAAGCTTTCTATCCCCACAAACGTTAAATGTGCCAAATTTCATACTCCTCCTTCCGCGTAATTTTCGTAAAAAGGGGTACAATGTTTTTGCTTTACATATTTACCTATATAATTATTAGGTACCTGCCTCGTTGGTCTAGTGGTCGCATGGCTGCCGAGCGTGAGGTCCTGGGTTCAATTCTCAGGTCGGGCAAAGTGTCATTGGATTTTTTTGTCAGGAAATTCTCAGTAGCAGCCCGGAGTTAGGAAGTTGGTGGTGTGACATACCCGTGCTTCGGAGAGCAGATAGCCTTCGGTCCTGTGCCTGATCTCACCCCGGTCGTTTCGGATTGCCGTCCCATCGGACTATGTGAGTGAAGGAAGAGGGAGTGCTCGACGAAGGGAGACTCGAGGGACTCGAACCCACTAAAACTCCACAGTGTACCTCCACAGCCGCTTGAGGGCGGGACACGGGAACGCTCTCGCACACAACCGCGAACCCGCCTGCGGCCGTCCGTTGCCGGACGTCCCTCACGGGGTTGGGAATGGCACCCCTCTCGCTACGGCACACCAGACACATGGCGTGCCGCAACCACCTCGGAGACCATGTGCAATGGGCGCCAGACGACCCCGTGTCCGGACGCCCAAGGTCAGCTGCGGTGCCGCCCATATGACACCACAGCCCACCTCAGTTGCGACAACCCCCATAAGGTCCGCAATCTACGCCGGCGCCGCTCCAACATGGGCTTGAAGGAGGGCCCAGAGGAGTGGCCCTCTTCGGGTTCCGTTAGCTTCACCGTGGGTGACCAAGCCACGGCTACTAGAGCCCCCCCCCATGACAAGGTGGAAACCCTGGGGGGGGGATTATAATATCTTCTTCGTACTTGGCTAATCTCTAGGAGATAGGCCGCCGCGACTGAAATACGGTTGGGAATATATTATAGTATGTACCTACGATTATACCTACCATTTTTAGTAGATATATGTAAAAAATACATTTTCCTATAAAACAGACACATGTAGGTACTAAAATATAACGATATTTTCATCCGACCATTATAAAAAAAGGACTGCACGACGTAGCTTTGACACAGCGCACACTTTTTATCACAAGCTCGCCAAGCCAACGGATTTATGTCTCAATTTCCTAAAGCTTATAAATCGTCCTCATTTCAAAGATACTTCTCTTAGGTTAGAAAGTTGTGCTGTGAGAAATGTTCGTGATATGAAATTTTTATCATGTAAATTATTGTTTCGTAAAATTTTTTACTTAACGGCGAATTTAGTTGATGTTAGTAATTTAGGATGATTTAATGTTAAACAATGTTATTTATAGAATAATCAATTTTAACAGAGACACTGATAATAGAAGATTCAAGCTATCACAGAGATTAATGTCCCTGTAACATATTGTAAGCACTCTTGCCGCCTGTGACACAGGGTTGCCCTAGTACAGGCACCATTTCATTTTATACCAGTACCTTTTAAATAGTTCTAAGATTTATATTGTATTTTACCTTTTATATTTGAATAAAACTGTATTATTATTCTTTTATTATTATAATGTTCATAGCAGACAAAATTTGTTCTTTTTATTTTTTATTCTGACAAGTATGTCGTAGATGGCAACACAGTTTGTTATTTTTGGTGTGGCAACACAAACAGCTTGGATCTCAGAGCTCTTAGATAAGAGCTCTGGGATCCGAGCTGGATCCGGTTGGAGATCCAACCTACAGAAAGTACCTTTATCATTGAAAAAAAAAAACACATTTTACATGCCAAACTATAATCTGTGGCTCAAGAGGCGGATCCATTACCACTCGGCCACCACGACATTCTATATTACATACATAATTTACAAAAACCTAAAGAAAAGACGAAAAAATCCATCAGGCACTAAAAGTCACACTTAAGCATTGTAAATTTGTTTCAATTGCGTCCGAAAGTATATAAATATGCCTCAAACAGCGCCCCTCGTCGGGGTCAAATAACCCTCTCGTGATAGATTTATGGTCACCCTGTCGCCGATAGGGTGCGTAATTCTACGCTTTTTCCCGGACACATTCATGTACAATAGTGATGTATTTATTTTAGATTGGAACAACATTGTTGAAGATTGTTTTTTCTTTTTTTAACGCTGTTGCCGAAAAAGATAGTATCGTTTTTTAACGCTTGTAAGTAATCAAATAGAGAAATTGGTTTCTATAATGTTTTGTTTTTATTACACGACTATCAAAAAAGGAGTGTTAAGTTTTTAGGGTTCTGGTATGTATGTATGTTTGTGAATTTCTTGATTCCACCATAACTTTTAAATGCCTCAACCGATATCGATGTGTGGGGTATCATTAGAATCCTTACAGTGTCCAAGGTGTTTTCAAGTGTTTTATTAAACTACGTTAGCTTCTACGCAAATGATTTAACTAGTCGCAAATTTTAGACGTTTAATTCCAGATCCTTCCTGTGTGGAAACACAGGAAGTCAATGCCTTGGGTAATATTTTTGATGTAAAGTATTTATTTTTATATATACCACCACACCCACGATATGTAAGTATTTAGTACAGAAACTAGCTTCTATGCTTAAAAATATTTTAGCTGATAAATAATAATCACATCATTATGTGCCAGACTTTGGAACCCGCAATGTGGTACGAGGTAAGGAGGTTGATAATGATCAAATTCTACGCAACAAAAAGATATACACAAATAATTTTAAGTCGTTATTTTTTTTTCTATTCACTGCCGCCGCACGGTACATTTACTTGCAATATATTTAACATAACTCCTACTACTAATATGTAAGGTTTTCGCGATCACTACACATTATAATAAAACAACTTTTAACCGGATTAATCGCGGGTATTATGTTTTTTTTTCTGACCTTTTGAACACTTTGCAGCATTCGTGGTCGCAGGCTGACTAATCCTTCTATTACATTCTATTAAAACTACCGTTTAATGTCAATTAAATCATTATACCATCTAAGTATTTGTGTGAGTCAGTACTGTGGGCACTAGACGCTAGTGTTGTGTCTACGTACACGTCTTATTGTATATTAAAAAATATTTTATATTAAAAGGTAATTGCATTCTTTACGACATTGTATTAACTGCAAAGTTAGTCGTGTCGGTTCGGTCACTTATATAGGGACTGAATTGATAGCAATGACGTCGCAAAAAAGACGTGTTAAAAATATGGATGAAGAATTCGCGGTGATGAGCAGAGGTCGAGATGGCTTAGTGGTCAGAGCTCCTGGAGTCGGGAGGCGCAGGTTCGCACCCTGTTCGCGACCGTATACTTTTTCTATTTAATATTGTAACTGTAGAGTTCGCTAAGCATGCGTTAATTCTTTTCAAAGATTTAACTTGAATAAGATAATATACTCCAAACTGTAATTTTTGGTCACGGTGGCTTAGCTTTACGGAGATTAACCAAATACGTAAGAAATATTATAGTGCACAAGTGTATGTGCAAACACCATCTTCCTTCACCGTCATAGTCCGATGGGACGGCAATCCGACACGACCGAAGAGAGATCAGACGTAGGACCGACGGCTTTACGTGCTCTCTAAAGCATAGGGGTGTCACACCACCAACTTTCTTGCTCTGGGCTGTTACTGAGAATTTCCTAATAGAAAAACCCAACGACACTTTAACACTACAACTAAGTCAATAGTTAAGGCTTAAAGTTTATCATTCATGATTCAAGATATGTCTTTGAAAAAGCATTAACGCATGCTTAGCGAACTCTAAAGTTACAATATTAAATGGAAAAAGAAACGGTTCGGTCACTTGTAAGTACTGAATTGATTGCAATGACGTCGCCATAAGACGTGTTAAAATATGGAAGAAGAATTCGCGGTGGTGAGCAGAGGTCGAGATGGCTTAGTTGGTCAGAGCGCCTGGAGTATCTATCCGGGAGGCGCAGGTTCGAATCCTGTTCGCGACCGTATTCTTTTTCCATTTAATATTGTAACTTTATCATTCATGCCTTATATAGGGGTTAAGCTTCGTCCAACGGACGAGATAATCCGAGATCGATCCAATTTAAATTTGCGGTGTAAGTAATAATTAAATTCACAGCGGTACGGATTCAGCGGCTTTGCATAGCCACTGTTCTGTGATTGATAAAAAAATTAAGGTCTGATTTTATTTTTAATTAAGCTTTGTATTATGGCTTATGATCAGAGATCGGAGTTGGGAGATTATATTAAGGTTTAAAATTTCGTCTTCTTATAGTAGGGTTACGGTGAAGGAAAACATCGTGAGAAACCTGGACTTAATAGTCTGAAATCGCCAACCCGCAGTGAGCTAGCGTGGTGATTAATGCTCGTGCCTTCTCTGTATGAGGAGAGTCCCTTGCCCTGCAGTAGGACAGTTATGGGCTGGTTAATTATTTTATATTTATAGTAGGGTTGATGAGCAACCCCCCCAGGGGTTCCACCTTGTCGTGGTGGGGGGACTCTAGTAGCCGTGGCTTGGTCACCCACGGTGAAGCTAACGGAACCCAAAGAGGGCCGCTCCGCTGGGCTTTGCCTTCAAGCCCATGTTGGAGTGACGCCGGCGTAGGTTGCGGGCCTTATGGGGGGTGTCGCAACTGAGGTCGGCTGCGGCGTCGTATGGGTGGCACCGCAGCTGAAGGATGGGGACCACGGTGGGAGAGGAGTGCCGGTATGTCGATGCGCCGCTCTCCCTACCTTCCGCGGCCTTGACGGGGCCGCCACCGTTGGATGGCCGACGCGGTGGGGGCGCAGGGGAGGAGGAGTGCCGGTATTGCGAGGCGCCGCTCTCCCTATCCTCTGCGGCCGTAGTGGCAGGCGGCAGGGCCACAGACCTGACCCGTCGCAGGAGACCTTGGGCGTCCAGACACGGAGTCATCTGGCACCCATTGCACATGGTCTCCGATGTGGTTGCGGCACGCTAAGTGTCTGGTGTGCCGTAGCGGGGGGGTGCAATACCCAACCCCGTGAGGGAGTCCGGCAACGGACGGCCGCGGGCGGGTTCGCGGTTATGTGCGAGAGCGTTCCCGCGTCTCGCCCTCAAGCGGCTGTGGAGGTACACTGTGGATTTTAGTGGGGACTAAAAACCGGGGTGTTTTTAGTGAGGTAAGAATCCTACGTTTACCGGTTTTTGAAGGATTCCATCCGAAAAAAAATATTTACACACTATCAAGAACATCTCTTATGGTAGCTATACACGTTGTGATGAAATGGTAAACTTGCGCAAGTATATTGCAACTTATGTAGGTGTGCTGGCTACCATTAGGTGTACTGATTATCTCACGCTGTTTTCTTTACCTTCGCCGTTCTAAGCAAGTGATAATGAATTTATAATACAGCTAAGAATATGTTAGTAATCTATATTTTGGATTCCAAAATGTGACGTTTCACATGCTTGTCATGGTGACACTACTATCAGTAAAACTTCTTACAACTTCAAGAAATGCATACGGAGCGCATAATACCTCCCTCATAAATCTCGGAATTGATGTTTTGTTCAGGATTTAGAAATTACGAATTATTTCACTCTAAATACATTTTGTAATAAATTATAATTTGAAGAATCTAATTACGTTAAAAGGATGCCGTATTAAATCTGTGTTAGATTCCGAAATTGAGAGAAAGGTATTATCCGCCCAATATGTGTATTACTTTTTTGAGGTTAGGAAGGGCGGAAAATTCACCTGTTCTGCTTTTTATGATCTCTGCTTATAAAAACTAAATAAAGGCGAAAATTATTTTAAAATTCTAAGATTTATTCAGCCTGTTTCTTGGTTGTGGAATTCAAATAAACATTTGAATTACATTTGATAAAAGTTATAGGTATATTTTTTGTGTACAAAAATACGGTCACGAGCGGAATTTTAAACTGCAAGTTATATTTTTTTATCGATAAAAAAAAATTAAAAAAAAAAAGAAATTATCAGTAAGAAAATAATATAAAAAAACCCCTAAAAATGATAAGATGAGAAAGTCGAAACCCTTTCAGCCCTACCGTAGAAGATTGTCTTCGACCAGTACCGGCCGGCCACTATGAGCCATAAGTTGCAGGTGACAGACTAGGGTAGGCCCGAGACAGTAGCACGTTACTTTTTGTCGAAAATTAATGAACGTTCGCCCACGCCTGGCAAGTCTTCTGCTGCATGAGTGAGCATCGCCTCGCCTCCTTTCTACTACTTCCATCGGAAGAATCACTTCTTTGGGGAACGTTGATCAATTAACATTTTTTCTATACGATAAACGTGTAATACCTCGGTGTTACTTAGCTTTAATAATAAATAATTAACTACATACTCTATTTTCATAGTTTATACACTTTATACAAAACTTGGTTCCACTAAATTATATAACCGTACATATCCAGGTCAAGTACCGGTTTAGTTTGGGCTAAAGCTAAAGTTTGGGCAAGTACTTATAGTTGGTCTCCAGGCGCTGCTCTGAAGGTACGCTGCAAGTCTGTAGTTTGAGTTTACTATATTCCTAGCATAGACGATTAAGTAGTACTTAGGAAAGTATTCAGTTGATCCAGGTATGTACTAAATGAAAGGGTATGGATTTGGTCAAAAGCCGAGTGATTACGGGCCCGTATTTTGAGCCATAGGGTTCTAAACTGATATATAGCTATGTGATAGTGATGTGGTCTCTTCCTGTTTACCCGTAGGGGTTTTATCTGCGTAACCGAACAATAGCTATGGCGAGGCAATTTGATGCCTCCAGCCAAAGCACATTTAAAAAAACTTTAAATTAAGCAACGCAGCACTAAGGGTGTCCCCTACGGAATACGAACCTCGGCTTAGGGCGTTACTGGGTGGATAACTAGGGACTAGCTGGATCATATCAGATTCCTTATTATTATGGGACGAATTTAAAGCTACTTGCTCACCGCGCGCTGGCTCGAGCAAGGGTCGGGGCGGAGATGATGAGACATTTCGCGACGGATGCGGGCCTCGCTGGTGATGTCTATATCTAGGCGATCGAGCGCGTCGGAGTCAGCTTGTGAATTTAAGCTATGGGACATTTCGATATTTACTTTCATAGTAAATCTAAGACGAAGGTGAAGGAAAACATCAAGAGGAAACCAGGTCTGTAATTGCCAATTCGTAGTGAGCTAGCATGGTGATTACGTGCCTTCTCTGTATTAGAAAATGCCCTTGCACTGCAATGGGACGGTTAAGGGCCCATTATATATATATTTTAAAAAGATTTTCATTTTAAATTAAAAGAGTGTCTATTATAGTTTCTTGTCGGCTCTTCTCCGTAAGGTCACCGCCTTGGAACCGTGAACCTATCTTTGACTTTTCATAAGTACCTACCTGTATAAGGTCAATTTATAAAAACAAAACTGTGAACTATAATACGTCTATGAAGCCACTTACAGTGAAATACAGTACAGACATACAGACATAGCATCACGCCCGTATTCCCCGAAGGGGTAGGCAGAGGTGTACACAATTGTACACCCACATTCCACCAATGCTGTTATTGAATCCCATGTAATGGGTGGTGAGCCTATTGCCATCTACCGGGCACAATTCCAAACTCCGCGCTGCTACTAAGAATTTCCTAAGAGAAAAACCCAATAACACTTTGCCCGACCTGGGAATCGATCCCAAGACCTCATTCTCAGCAGTCGCGCTTGTGACCAACGAGGCAGTGAAATACAGTAAAAGAGTAAAATATGTTGTGGTTATCTGCGGAGCCTCTTAATTATAGTGAAACAGAAATATTTTCTTTCTTTCTTTCATCAAACTTTCCCCAATTACGTAGAGTTCAAACCACAATCCGAATGACCAACATAAATTACGATTAAAATATAATTATTTTTAAATAAATTTTATTTTACCATGAAACCATTTCATGCGGTCCAGGGGTGTCGCGTATCCATGTAATTAATTTTATAATTTTACGTTTATCGTTTAACCCCGTGACCGCTCGTGGGTACAATGTACCGGTATGTATTTCGGTCGATGTTACCACAAATAAAAATGTTTTAAGTATTGACGATAAGTTTTTAAAACAAGGAGGATATTTTGTTTTTTTATTGTGGTATGTCTGAGATATTTTAAAATTCATTATAAGGAATGACAGATTTTTACTATTTATTTATATTTTATTATGTAGTTTTAATAAAACATGATTAAACTGACAAGCTTTAAATGCCTTTTATAACAAGCTGCGCCTCATAACTTGACTACATACATACATACATATAATCACGCCTATTTCCCATTGGGGTTATTGATATGTATATATGTCATTGAGTTTAGCAAGCGGAATTCCCTTTTTCGATAAGATAATGATAACTATCTAAATTAAACTTAAATACTAATAATAATAGTCGCCTATACTATGGGGAGTGCTCCGAGGAATTGTTCGGACTGATCCCTGCCACCTCTTTCCGCCATCGTTCTACGCGACAGCAGTTCCATCACCATCATTTAGATGGTTGGCAGTCCACAACTGTGCGTTTCTCTAGAAACTTTCTGCCTCGCACAACAAAACTGTGGAATGAACTGTCACCTGCGGTATTTCCGGACCAATACGAGGTCGTATTGGTCCGGAAATCAAACCTTCAAGAAAAGAGCGTACTCCTTTTTAAAAGGCCGGCAACGCACTTGTGACTCCTCTGGTGTTGCGGGTGTCCATGGGCGGCGGTAATCGCTTACCATCAGGCGAGCCGTCTGCTCGTTTGCCCCCTATACCATAAAAAAAAAAAACGAATCAATTTCGAGTTATTGCGTGATCAATGAACAAACATTCAAATGAAATAAAAGACCCACACGTTCACAACTCAGAAATGTTCAAGCTTCTAGATTTATAATATCGTGGTGTCGTATCGTAGTATAATTATTTAAATAAAGAAACAGTCTTCAGATCTTCGACGTTTGGTCTGATCATGACTGAACCGACAAGCCGATTTATGTGTGGTTACCTGGTACACCTAGTACCAGGTTTGATAGGGTTAAATATGTCGCATTCAGCATTATTTTTCTGTCTTTATTTGTTCTGGTAGTATATCTACATAGCTTTCTCCCAATTACATTGGGGTCGGCTTCCAGTCAAACTGGATGCAGCTTAAGACCAGTATTTTACATAGAGCTACTGCCTATCTGACCTCCACAATCCTATTACTGGGTAACGATATCTCGTGGTATGACTGGTTGTCAGACTTTCAGACTACCCGTAACGGCTATCATAGATCTTAATTTGACAACCGGGACCGACGGCTTAACGTGCTCTCCGAGGCACGGAGGGGTCTCGGTATGAAATGATGGCCCATCCACAGACCAACCGCGGCAAGCGCAGCTTAACCTCGATCGATCGATCTATGCGGCTGTTACATAGCCATGAGCCCTCCTTCTGGCAGTATTGATACCTATTAATAGCATTTTCAACTCATAAATCGCTAAATGACTGTCAAATCTAAACAATGAACTGTCAACATTTTACTGGTAATACGTCAAAACATTTTACCGACCTA
Source organism: Xylocampa areola (assembly GCA_935421205.1). Taxonomy (NCBI): domain Eukaryota; kingdom Metazoa; phylum Arthropoda; class Insecta; order Lepidoptera; family Noctuidae; genus Xylocampa; species Xylocampa areola. Next base: position 17,242,970 of record OW285210.1, on the reverse strand, counting down.
AAATATAGTCTGTTTGCCATAAATCAACATCCTAAACAACACGATATCGTCGGGTGTTGGTTTCCATACAAGTAGAGTTTCCTCATACAATTTAGTACCGAGTTGATTCCCTCGAGAGCGACTCAATTTCGTTTCAGTGTACGAGTAAGCTGTTTTATTTGTTTCATACTCATCCCTCCAATGAGTTTATGTTGGTGAGTTTTGTTTGAGAATTTTCGGGCGAATTTATTGGTGGAGTTGGGCGATATTTTGTTATCAAGCTTGGATTAATTGCGACTGGTGTTAATCGTAAACTAGAATTGAAAATTATATGTATGTGCAGCGCACTCTTAAGTTATAAATTTTTGTGGTAAGAAAAATGCAGTCGTAGGCAGGTTTCGAACCTGCGCCTCCCAGATACTGTATAGGGACTGAATAGATAGCGATTACGTCACCAAAAGACTAATTAAAATGTGGAAGAAGAATTCGGAGTAGTGAGCACAGGTCGAGATGGCTTAGTGGTCAGAGCGCATGGATTATATATCCAAGGTTAGAATACTGGCAGTGCATAATCTTAACTTATTCAAATGCACAATTACAATTACACCTCTATACTTCGCATAATAAAACCACGATGTTATCATTTAAATATAACATATATTTTAATCATAACACAACATCATGAGGCTGCTTTCAAAACTAGAAAATATATGAATTTATAAATTTCTGTAGAAAGAAAAATATGGTCGAGAGCAGGATTTAAACCTGCGCCTCCCGGATACATACATGCATTAATACTTTTCAAATATTTATCTGTATTTATATGAATTTATTTGACTATAAGAATAAATGGATCAACGATATCGTCAGCGTCGTGGGCTGCATCTGGATAAGGCTGGCACATAACCGAGAAGAATGGTACAAGCAAAGAGGGGCCTACGCAGCAGTCGGTGAAATGGGGCTACGGATGATGATGATGATAGTAAGGATTTATTCATACTACCACTAGCCGAATTTCGACCATAATTCGTTTAAATTTTAAATTAGAACGTTGTTAACATTCGTGTGTGTACCTGTGTGTGCATGTGTGCATGTGTGTAGGTGTGTGTTTCCAACCTATGGTAGTGTGAGTGTAATGTTTTTTTTTATTATTTTAATGTATTTCTGCTCGCCTTTCCCATATAAACTTTAACTGTGCCAAATTTCATACTCCACTGTCCGCGTAATTTTCGTAAAACGGGTACAAAGTTTTTGCTTCATATTTTAATATAATGATTCACCTAGTAATCAAATATGAAACATATTTTACGGGTTGACATAGAATTTTAGAAATATGTTTATTGGTCTGTGTTAAAAGTATGAAAATTCAATTACTTAATTCAATTACGTATGCTGGGTTGAATTTAATTGAATGTTAATGAAATTAAATTTCTGTCCTTATAATTCGGTTGGATATTATTTGATAATTTGGAGTTAGACCTCCATAACTTTTGAAAGTACAATAATCAATAAATAATTGTTGTGTTTTAATTAAAAACAAAAATTTATCTCATCTAGTGACTGCAAGCGTTGTTGCTGAACGTGAAGTATTACATTCGATTACCGTTTCGGGTAAAGTGTTAGTTTTCGGTAAGGAAATTTTCAGAAGCAGCACAGTGCTAGGAATATGCACGTTAAATGGCTTACAAGTGATTCAATTAAGATATTGGTAAAATATGGGTGTACATCACTACACCTCCGCCTACCCTAACACAGAGAATACAAAGTTGATGCTATGTTATGTTAATTAATATTTACTATAATATATCTATGGACTATTTTGGTAATAACACTATGTACTCAAGTTCTCTGCTATGAAATTAATTTTATTTTTATAATAAATACCAATGATAATGTTGCAACGAAAGAAAATAGTTTTTTTTTTTGCATAGCACAAAAGACAAAGTTATAATAAATAAAGTCCTTTTTTTTCTCTTGGCAATTCCCTGAACCACAAAAGGCGTCATGCCTTTAGAAGGTCATTACTTAAGGAAGTGACAGTGTCATTATTGTGTATTTTGATCGGTAGAAAAAAAAAGTGTCGGTGCTGACATCTATCTATCTGAGGCTTGACTTGCCTCAAAGAATTGCCTAAAATCCAAAATAATAACAAGCGTACAGTGACGTCAACATGACATTCACAACTGACTGACTGTTAGTGACGAGGGCAATTCTTTAACTGACTTGCAATCAAAATACAATTCAATTTGACAAACGTTGCGCCTACTAGTAGGGTGTGACAGTAGGATAACATCAGAACCTGGTGCTTGGTAACATTTGGTATGACATAACTAGATAGAAGAAAACCGCATTGGTGGCGGTTACCACGAACAACATCATTCTCAATGAGGGTTGACGTCAGGCAGGCGGCCAGTCATAAAACATTGCCAAAACTTTAGCAGCATGCAAATTCAAAAACAATTAGAAAGTGGAAGAAAAATACATTCTGCGCCGACAACAAATCGGGATAAGGACAAGGGGATGAGGACACGTTGTGCCTCCTCGACTACTAAGATCGACGCAATGTATATTTTCAAAATATCAAAATAAAAGCATTGCATTACGCAATAAACTGAAAGTCAGTCATCATTCAATTACCCCGCAGGGCAATTCAAAACTATTGATTGAATCCAAGTCTCTCCAAAAGAGATTGCACGTATTTTCAACAAACTTCTTAGTGCAGAGGATCGTTAAAACGGTCATGACCGAACCTCGGCATCAGGGCTAATGCAGACGGGCAGGCTTTTAGACCTGCCGTCTTTTATTTTGCAGATGTCACCTGTTTTGAGTATGACAGGAGCCTATACATAAATGGAAAGGTAAACTTGAGAGTAAAAGGTTTTTAAAAGACTAAGGTTACCAGTTTTAAAACCTATTTATCAAGACTTCTAACATTCCTTTCCTTTATTAACAAAATTGCAATAAAATAGTGACATTTCAAAAATTTTAAAGTCATTTTTATATCAATTATTGTTCACCGGTTACTACTCACATGCACTTTTCAGGTTTGCCCGACTAGTTTCGAACTCGAACGGAGCCCTTAGTCATGAGCTGAGCCCGCCGCGATGTCGCGAGTCAAACGTTAAGTTTTATGTTTAATTTTATTATTAGTCGTGTAGGAATTAAAATATATTTCTAATTTGTTTTTATTATACCTACTTAGTGTTTCTGCCTCGTTGGTCTAATGGTCCCAAGTACGACCGCTGAGCATGAGGTCTTGGGTTCGAATTCCAGCTCGGGCAGTGTTATTGGGTTTTTCTGTTAGGTAATTCTCAGCAGCAATAGACTATTACATAAGATTTAATAACAGTATTGGTGAAAGGTGGCTGTACGGTTATGTGCACTTCTGCCTACCCTTTCGGGGAATACAGGCGTGATGCTATGTGTCATGTTATTTCTGTAGTTTTCACACTACCATGCTAGCAACTATGTGTATGTCTAGTTTAGTGATTGATAATTAAGAATATAATCATAATTTTTTTTGTTACATGCGGGAAGCAAACCACGACACGCGGCGAAGCAGAGAGTCACTCGACTACTGCGGCAATACATTTTATCGAAACATAGATGGCAATTCCTTTTAGATCAAGATCATTAAAATTAGCTATCAATAGAAGGAAATAAATAAATAAAAAATAATTTTAGAAATTATAATAAAACAACTTTTAACCGGGTTAATCGGGTGTATTATTGGTTTTTTTGTTTTTCCTGACGTTTCGAAAACTTTGCAGCGTTCGTGGTCGCAGGAGGACAGTGAGTCTTCCGCAGCAGTAATCTCCGAGTAAGCTCCGAGTAATCGCGCAAACCTAAGATATTACTAATTATAGAAATCTATTAAAATCTAAAACAAAATAAACTCGTGACAATCTAAGAAGTCCGATTTTACATTTCTCATTTTACCTTTGTATGAATGTCTACGTAAGAAATAGAAAATCAAATACATAATCCTAAATAAATACTATGTTACCTATACACTATAGCAACGAGTATCATTTGTAAACCTCAACTTTAACTTTATATTGAAAATAAAGCACTGAAAAAAGTAACGTCAAATCGAACTTCTTAGATTGTCACAAGTATAATGATACAGATTTTTTCCAAATGAAAATTCACTGTAAAAGAGCTTATTTACCCTTCTTATTCTTATGCAAAGAAATCCTATAAACAGTCCCATATTCGGTCGCCACGTAAAAGGGTTTGCGGTAAGGAAGTTATCATGGCGTCATATTGTTGGGAACGTGACTAAAATACTCCAAGTTTTGTGGTCTTATAGTATTCTTTGAACTTATTCTTATTTTGTTTTTGTTTACACTGACTTGAGAGAAAAGTTGGTTTATATTTTGTTTTAAGCTGTATATTTTGTATTTTATTGTGTGAGTTAAGTTCTAGTTTACGTTATTTTGTATTTTTCATACTTAACGGGTAAAAAAGGAAATATTAATGTTTTAAATAAAATTGTTACAAAATTTTTGCATGGAGGCGAGATTTACCTACATAAACTGTTTATATACAATAAATATCATATCGCCTGTAATACTGTAGGTATTTTTTTTTTTCAAAATGGTTATATCTAATATCTTTGGTGGTTTTTTAATGTCCCGACAAAGCCATTAAAGACTGAAGCATAAATGACATATTAATCAACAAAAAAACTACGATGTTTTAGTTTAATTTGGGCAACTTTTTCTGATCACTATTTTATATTTAGCTTTAACTGATTAATTAATTACAATAATTATGTTTTTTTTCGTAGATTTATAGAAATCGCATGTCATCTTCGAACTATTACCCTCAAATAGTGATAATGGTAGCGATTCAGATGTCGACAAACTAAACTAAAAATTAGTATATTGTTGACTTTTGCTTATAGTAGGGTATAGGAACGAGACGAAACAAATTAAGATACATCATGTTTTATAAAGACGTCAAACTAAATTAAAGATAAATCTTTAAACATTCGTGGATAGCGATGACGTCACCATAAGTCCTATAGAATTGTCAATGGTGACCCAAAGTCGAGATGGGTTAGTTGGCAAAGCGCCTGGAGTATTCATCTGAGTGGTGGTGGTTCAAATCTCTCACGACCGTATTTTTATTTCTTCACAAAAACACTTTACGTCAAACTTCATCCATACAATTTTATCTCCACGTTTCTTTCTAATTTTAGTATCCACTTAAAATTGTGCCGACTAAAGATGTTGAGAAATTTTAGTTTGGCGTGTCTTAATTTTAATTTGACATCTCCTAATTCACTCCGTCTCACTCTTAAGAAGGGTATTAATAAAAGTTAGCAATACATTGCGATGCATTTTAGTTTAGTCTAACAATATTAGAATCGACACCATTCTCCTAAAGCTAAACTTTATAATTATGTATGTAATTACATTGCACTTGAAAACTGGACAATCATTGTACTAACATTAATCAGAATTCAATTAAAAATTCCATTTATTTCATAGTAGTTCACACTTCAAAACTAGAACTACAGAACAATGATGAAAAATTGAACCTTTTGCGTGTTTATAATTGCTTCGAATGTACCGCAAGTACGGCAGATGTTTTTTGGGGTTAGGACATGTTGTATAAGCGGAGCGATTTCGGGTTAGGCAGGAGTATCCTACTGCATACATCCACATTTCATTGATGCCGTTAATATGTATTATGTAACAGATGGTGATTCTATTCCTATGGGGTACAATTCCAAACGACAGGCTGCTATTGAGAATTTCCTAAAAGTAAAGCCAAATAAACTTTGAACGACCCTGGAATCGAAACCAGGATCCCACCTTCACTGGCTGCATTTCTATAAACTAGACTTAATAACGGCCATCGGTGAAGTGTGGCCTTGGAGTGAACATCTGTCTAATCTTTCGGGCAATACAGGAGTGTTTCCATAATTACCTATTTAAACATACCATAGCATTTCGCCTGTATTCCTCGAAGGGGTATGCAGAGGTGTACACAGTTGTACACCCACATTTCACCAACCAATGTTATTAAGTCCCATGTAATAAATGGTGAGCCTATTGCCATCTACCGGACACAATTCCTAACTCCAACTGCTACTGCCAATTTTCTAACAGAAAAACTCAATAACACTTTGACCGACCCGGAAGTCAAACCCGAGACCTCATGCTCAGCAGTCGCGCTTAGGACCATTAGACCGACGAGGGTAAGCAACAGCGTGGCAGGCCTAGATGGAAATGAAGGGATGAGCTAGACTCTTTCTAAAAAGACTAGTCTCTAATTGGTCTAAAAGAAGAGTAGGGAGGCTTTTGTAAAGCAGTGGGATACTTCAGACTCATAATAATAGTAATATCTATCCTTGTGATACGGTCTTGCAGAGAGACACCAAAATGGACGAGGCTAAAATACAAAACCAAATGTCTAGGTTTTGCTCATTCCCGAGTATATTGCTCATTACTAAACTGTACTCCAAATTTACTTTGCAACTTTCAGACCAAAACATTAATCTACAACTCGAACCTGATAGCACTCAACTATTTCAATCCCAGACCACTTGAAGAACCTTGGTGAAAAAACTGAGCCTTATAAATAATTCAACACTCAAGTAGCAGTTGAAGTGGCGAACCGTCGTTTAATTAGTAGTGTTACCGCCTACGGATCTGCTCATCCCCTTTGTGTTGGCGCACACGAGCTACTTGCGACAGCTACTAAATGGTCAAAGTTGCTGTGGCGCGCGACTACAGAAATCATATATAAGCCAATGGAACTGGAGGGGAAGAAGGAGACCAAAGAATGGAAGGATTGTGTGAGGGATGATATGAATAGAAGGGAGTAAACGATAACCTGACTGATAGAGGAGAATAGAAGACAAAAAAAAAACTGTGCCGAACCCAAGTAACTTAAGACCAGGGCAGCGAGAAGAAGTGCTAAGAACGCGAGACCTCATTGCTATTCTTATGACGAATCACAAGCATAGTATACGAGAAGTGTGTGTGTGCGAGTGAGTATAAAATATTCTTGGAATCATTAGAATAGTTTGTATAATAATTTTCGTGAGGCATATTCATATTAACTATTGTTCACCGGTTACTACTCACGTTTCATTCTTCGGGTAGCCCGACTAGTTTCGATGTCGAACGGAGCCCTAAGTCATGAGCTGAGTCCGCGGCAATGACGACACCGCCGCGGACTCAGCTCAATCTCAAACTAGTTTCGGCATTTTGCAAACTCAAACTAGTTTCGGTGTTTGCATTCTTCGGGCAAACCCGAAGAATGTACATGAGTAGTAACCGGTGAACAATAATTAATAATTAGATGATAGCATTTTCTATTAGCTTAATAAGTCGATGTTGTTGTAGCAATACATTTGTTTCTACTTCATAACGTATGGTTATTGAACAGCCTAGTTTCGGAGTTTAAACCACCCGTAGGTCTGTATTAGTTTTCACATGAAGTTTTCCTTCACCGTTTTGAGTAAATAAACACTGCACATAGATAAAGTATCAACGTAATAAGACTTAAGAGTAACCTTACATACGTACCTAACGAATCTAGCCTTGCAAAAATCACAAGCCAGGTTGTTTGGAAGATTCCTCTTCCTTTTTTGTCTACTGTTCAGTATCTTAATGGTACAATATGTTTTCGCTGACCACAATTACCACTTGGTGGCTACCGCGAGTGGCTCGTGTGCGACCAGCCCAAGAAAAAGCTGCGTCATACATAATTCAACGCTCTCGACAAACTGTATGTATAAGCAGTTGGCCACTGGCTAAAAGTGGTATTGGTAAAACTTGGAGATTTTTCCGTTCATCCTAGACTTTTGTGGTACTGTTTTGAGGGTAGGATGTTCTTAAATACCTAAGTTTGAACACAGTTCGGAAGACTTCTCTAATATTTTTGTGAGATCTGTGAATAAGGGTTTCAATATTTTTACACTTCTCTATATAAAACTTACATTCATTCATGTCAATTATTATTCAACGGTTATTACTCACGTTCATTCTTCGGGATTGCCCGACTAGTTTTGAGCTCGAACATAGCCCTTAGTCATAAGCTGAGCTCGCGGCGATGTTCCGAGTCAAACCTTCATTCATGTTCATTATTATTTACATCACACACAAATATTGTCATCTAACACAGTGTGTGAACATTCAAAACACCTTCAAACGATTTTCATTAAAAAAAATATTTTCGCTTATCAAGTTATTACCAGTATTTCTTATAACACGTATTTAACGTGAAGTTCATTACATACCCCAAAATCGTGCCAAAACTTTCAATATAATTCTAAAGGCGTATAAAGTAGGATTTATAGCTTAACTAGACTTAACACGCAGCTTTGTCTAACTTTTGATAAAATTATTAATCCGTTGAGACGTGAATGAAATTATTTCTCTGTTCAAGTATATTCGCTTGGGGTGGAGATATAAATTATATTTATCGTATACCAACATTGACGTTGCCGTGCGGTTGACTGCTGTACCGCGTGTCACAGGTTCGTTTCCTGCACGGAGATTATTTATATGTCCTACAGATAATTGTACCGGGTCTGGGTGTGTATGCATATGAAATTATGTGTTTGTAAACGATACAGGAATAAATACCTAGCAAGGGGCAATGTTTAAAAAAATTGTGCGCAACATCCCAAAGAAAAAATAAAACACAAATTCTTCCCCAATTTTAACTTTTATGGAATTCTTCTCTTTTTTAAAAGCATTGTTCGGAATATTGTGTATATATATATAAATATATTAATGTCTTAACAAAGCATTAGCCGAATTTGTCCAGCCTTTCTCAAGTTGTGCGCTTACCAACGAACATTAAATTTTTGACATTCATTTATTTTATTTTATTTAGATGACTGTCTAGTGGTATCAAGCGAGAGGTCCTTCTAAGAGTAATTGAGTTTAGTTCTCAGAAGCTGCCCGGAGTTGGAAATTATGGCCGGTAGATGGCAATAAGCTCATCAGCTGGTGGGTGTACAACAGTAGTCCTTTGCAAACCTATGGGAAATATAGGCATGATACTGACCATGTGTTTGGTCGACTTTGTCACTTATAGCGGGTTTTATTTTCTAAACTTTGCTTTTAAACCATTTTTTTTATTGGCATCCCATAACTGTGACCTCTTTAACCCTAAAGGCATACAGGCGTGACGCTATTTATGTGCGTATCTTGTATGCCAAGACCTTAATAAATTCAATGTGTGGATCTTTCATTAAAATGTATGCTTATGTGTGATTAAGAGAGATTTCTTGTTTATTAACGTATTTAAGAGGAGCTAAGAAGTAATAATCTTTGTTTATGTCATTTCGTGCTTTTCGCTGATTTTATTATAGACGCGTTAATTTTAAGTACATTGTGTAATGACCTATTTATTATCTTGACTATGTGTATATAATAATTTCTGTTGATTTGAAATGACGGTATATATACCTATAATAATTATTATTTCTTCAAAATAAGCGTTTTAGCTAGATTTAAAAGTATTTCTTTCTGTCAGTTATTAACCTCAAACTACTATCATTAGTTAGTGTTTGAGCTGAAATTGTTTTTATTTTATTAAATACGGTTAATATTCAACCAGAGGACTTGTTTAGAAATGCGAATTTCACCTAATCGTAATAACTGAATTTACAGACACAGATTAATATGTTGACTCACTAATATATAGAAAGAAAGAAAGAACCCCCAACTCCCCTGATGGTAAGCGACGGTGTGGCCGAGGATGGAGCACGTAGATCCAAAATAAATTTAATTACTCTGTAAGTAGAGTGGATTTGGGGAAAGCAATAGTTTAGGAGTTGATGCAACTGCCCAGACCCATCTCTCACAACGGTTTCACCAGACTACATCCCGAAACCCGACTAGATCGCTTCACGACATAGCTTCGTCCGATGGGTGGTAGCCACCCATCAGATATTGGAGCAAGCAAGAATCCTTAATTATTCATAAATAAATCGCCTTTTCTTTGCTGTTGTGCTCACTACCTTAGCACTTACACAACAACGAACAACTAATTAAAAAACCACAAAAAAATTGAACTTTTTTTTCGTAAATTACTAACAATTTGTTTCTCTCGAAATTTTATTCTGTAATTAATTTCAAGTTAAAAACACCTTTTTGTGTTAACCTTTATTAGTGTTGTCCTGTAAGCACTTTCGTTCGGCCGTAACGTTTTAATACCTTTGCTTCTGTAAAAAGAAAAAAGTATGTTCACAGAAAGCAGTAATTTAATTTTACCCTTTTAAATATTCTTTTTATTTATGTTTAATGGAATTAAACGTGAGATTTTAATGGAAAACGAAGGTATTAGAATGTTTTAGATTTTTTTTCTGGTTTTCAGTTTAAGACCCCGATTAGATCCCCGAAATCTTAGGACTACTTGCAAATGAGGCGGTTTATTGATACTTTAGATAGACCAAACCTTGTTATGATTACAGTCAATGAAGTAGGACTATGAGGTCTCGACTTCATGCATAAGTCCTTGGGAAATACGAAGGAGTTATGCATGAAGTCGAGATTTCCACAAGCCAAAACAGACAAAATTTATGGATAAAAATACTGAATTACTGATTTTTCTTGTGGTCAGTTTACCTCAACTCCTACATTCCTGATCCGGACACAAAAAAGGGGATTTATTACTTTAGTTAATAGTTGCCGAAAATATCGTTATCACAAACAGTCAAAGAAGATCGTAAAACTACTTTAGAGAGAATACAAATAGGAGGAAATAATCAAAACAAAATAACAAAAAATACAACGTGTAATTGGCGCCGACTCAAAATTAGTTACTTACATACATTAGTTAAATATTTATGTTATATATCTGCCTAGCTTTTCCCCAATTACATTGGGATCGGCTTCCAGTTAAACCGGATGCAGCTTAATACAAGTATTTTACATGGAGCGACTGTCTATCTGACCTACACAACCCAGTTACTAGGTAACACGTTAACTTGTGGTATGACTGGTTATCAGACTTTCAGGCCTCTGTCTACCCGTAACGGCTGTCATAAATAGATATATGTTATAGATCTTAATTTTACAACCGGAACCGACGGCTTGACGTACTCTCCGAGGCACAGAGGGGTCTCGGTATGAAACGATGGTCACCCACCCACAGACCGACCGCGGAAAGCGCAGCTGAACTTCGATCGATCGATCTGTGCGGCTGTTACTTAGTCACGAGCCCCTCCAAACATTTAAGTTATTGACAGAAATTCTGATGTAGCCTAACTAAACTAAATATAGAACATTGCTGTATTTATCTATCTAATTGTCATTTTAATAACGAGACGGGTGCATTAACCGACTTAAAATTAAGGCTAGTAAAACTTTAAGTTTGACATAATATATAATATATTTGAAAAATTTTAGGACAGAAAAATTGAGGTTACAAAAATGTTGAGATGTCAAACTAATTTTCGGTTGATATTGCTTCGATATTAGTTATATTTCTAGGGTTGATATACCTAATTCGAACTTCACGTCTCTTCATTCATTCCGTCTCGCTCATATTGTAACTGTTAATAAAAGACAGAAATGTTTTAATTTTAGTTTAGTTAATATATGAAGACTAAAAAGATTATTTGATATTTTTCACTTTAAAGTTTTTTTCGTTAACATAGTTTTTGTTAATACAATCTATTCTTTCGTCCTTCCATACCCCAGCCCGTATTTCACATAATTCCTCGTAACTATAGTTTATCTTAACCACAAATACGTAATGTAATCCACACGTTTCGTATGTAATCCTTGTGTAATTCCCCCGGATATATGAGGCTTGATACCGACGTATAAACCGGTGTAATTGGAAATACGTTTCATTCCTTTGTGTGGGTAGGGCGTTAAAATAAAATGTTGCAGGTACTTAATTTGGTAGGGTTAAGACTGTGTCGTAATAGTTGTGTAACTTAGGATCAGTAAGGTTTAATTTCATAAATTAACTTTAATCATTACTGAAATAATTTTTTTTGTTAAAGATATATCCTTCTTCTTATTGTGTGGTTGATAAATAACTTAGTTTCAGAGTTTAAAATAGTTGGTGGCACCATCGAGAAAACCTCTCAGGTGGGTCGGTTCCCTCACGATCTTATCCTTCACCGTTTCGCGCATGCGATAAAATTACTTTATTGAGCACACGGCTACGAAAGTTTAAAAAGTTCTGTGTTTTGTTGTGGAACCTGCAACTTTTGAGTCAAAAGTTGCATTCATTTTTATTATCTTACTTTATTTATAACAGTGATATTTACATAAAATCTCTTTCATAATGGTTTTGACATACTGTCAACATCTTGGGCATGGTTGGGTACAATAGGCTAGTGGTGCGAAGGGTATTGCGCTAGTAAAGTACGTGGCGAGAGTGCTACTTGGGCTAATATAACACCCGGAGATACTGGACTGCGTCTACGTGTGCCTGATGGGTACGTGGGAGTGCGTCGCCACCCCGCTCTGTTAGATGCACCGTGGGCAAGAACTAATCTGCTCAAATTTGCCCCTATTTCACAAACCGCACGTTTAAACAATAATATATTTTCACAAAATATATAATATTAAAACATATATTTGGACTTACCCTGCCGAAATTTTTGGAAGCAGCAGAAAGGTGCGATGAAAGTGATTTATAATTAAAAATAGTAAGTAAGTTATAATAAGTGTTATAAGTTAATTTATTCTTAAGTTAAATTGTAGGTTTATAGCATCGCTTTGGATCTTCTTTAAGATGCTATATATGGTTTGATATACAAATAAATAAATCTTCCAATCATCTTCAAACAGGGCATTGCTACTCATTCTTTTGTTAAGTGAGGACCGTCGATTAATCGGTCCGCAATTATACCCCTAGCAATACATATGCCATGTAGGTCGATGTGGGCGCGTCAGACTCCACACATTTATATGGCGAGTAGTTTTTTAGAGCTACATTACATAGGTACACGCGACGCGAAACAATTTCAACCATATGCCTTTTGCAGAGTGTAGAATTTTCTTGTACGTATGAGAATTCTTAGACGTATGCGTCAATCTAATCTGATGTAGTCCTATCGTTAATTACTAGTTTACAGTTAAGTTGGTACAACTAAACCTAAGTATGTGTTGGTCGATTGTGTTTTTTGTAATGTCCAAGAGATTTTGGCTCAGGATTTGGGTGATAAGACAGCGGGTCGCAGATCTAATAGCCACAACTTTTTGTTTCCGCAAGAACAGAAACCGATTATACTTAAATATACTAATAGCATTATTATTCCGAGGATGAATGTTAGTTTATTTGCGTAAGTGTTTGCGAACGCATATAACTTCGGGATGATGGCAGACGAAAAATTATTTAAAAAAAATTGTGTTTGTGAAAGCATCCATAACATAGGGTGACTTTGTGATGAATGCAGCAGGGAAAAGATTAAAAAAATTAGCAACGTTGCTAGTTGAATCTTAATATTTCGGGTCAAAGAAACTTTTGTACATAAAAATTACTAAAATAAAAACCCTTCCCCAAGTTGACGGCTAGAATTAAACCTCCTTGGTGATAAGGCACGCTATTTAATTATATTAAAACTTTCTTACTTCGAAATAAGACTGGCTGACACGAGACAATTTCACTTTGCATAAAATTAAAAATAATGGCGTTTGCGTCACATTTTGCCAAGATTACTTTTTACATTTGTTAACAACGAACTTTTCCTCAACATTATACAGTTTTACAGATTGTATCTATTTGCGACAAGTAGGTTTCTCCATTCCTTTTGCATTACCAAGAAACTGACACCCTTTCGGCATTCGCGAACGATTTTAGGCTTTATATTAGTGTCTTTTGAGTCTACTTTCATTTGAATTTTTATGGAGTCTAACCCTTTTTTACCTAAGAAAAAATCGACTTTACAGCCATACATATAAAGTGTATTTTCGTTTGTTTTATAGTCTTAAAAGAGTATTTCTTGATGTAACGTGATGTGTATAAGGCAGAGCGTATTATACAGTGAGGGTTTCAGAGAATCCATTTCCTGTCATACTGACTACAACGGACGCGAGTTGGTGAGAAAGGCACTTGGATGCTGGATGCTCCACTTACGATGACATCTTCCGATATGACATTTTGAATTTATTATATTTTGGTTTTCAAATATACATACAATCTTAACATGAAATGGAATGGAACATCGAAGTACCAAACACGTTAAAGCCGATTGATACGATTGAAGTTAAAATACGTATGAAAAAAACGCTTGATTATAGCTTGAGTATAGAAGTTCTAGAGAAAAATCGGTGCAACAAACTCAAAACCAAACAAAAAAAATTTGTACTTTTCTGTATGTCATTTAAAGAGAATGATTTTTAATTAATAATATATTGACGATGATATTAATGTCAGTCGTTTTGCCATCAAATCTTTTTCACCAATGATCTTAGACGGCTCTAACAAAGACGGAGTCCAAAACATCTTTTAAAAATGACATAACTATAAAATTCCTAAAAAAATATTGAAAGAACAAACTCAAAAACCAGCTTATAATAATATAAAAGCGATACACTTCAATTGTTACGACTTACGACCACAACTGAAGTGAACATCCCATTCAGGGGGCGATTCCACTAATGCTGCACCCAATTCTTCGTTTATTTTCGTTTTTTATCGTAACTTACATTTTCGAGATAGCAGATGACACTTGTTAGAAAGATCGATAGATTGTTTATTTAACTTAACGTCATCACATCACAGTTGTCCCGTGTAATAGTGTACATTAATTTCTATAGAATTAGAATATCACGAGAAAAATCGAATCTTTTTTTAACAAATTGTCTTTTTTCCAATCTTTAAACTACTTCAGGATCGGCAACCCATCTAATCGAGTACAGCTTATGGTTGTATTTCCACAAGGGATGTGCCAGGAAGCTTAATGAAGAGAGAGGGAAATCCACCAATGAATCACTTTATTTTCCTGGCCTCGCTCAACCCACTTCTGGTGGAAAAGGGCAAGCAGAGCAAAGTACTTATAAATAAAAAAAACTAGAGTTGTGCACAAGGGCTGTAAACGAGAAAAGTGTGTGAGGAACGCGAATGAGGAATATGTGCGAGGGACGTGAGCGAGGAATTTGAGTGAGAAATGTGACCGAGGCATGTGTACAAGAGATGTGAGCGAGGAATATGTGTGAGGGACGTGAGCGAGGAATGTGCGCTAAGGACGCGAGCGAAGAATGTGTGCGAGGGACGTGAGCGAGGAATGTGTTTGAGGGATGTATACACAGCGCACGAAAAGACACCGATACACATCCTCACACTACTCAATTACATACCATTTCACAGCTTCGCTACACATCCCTGCACCGCTCAGTAACCATGCACATCTTTGGTAAAAATGCAAACATATTCTCGCGCATTTTACTTGAAACGAATGCTTATCTGAAGTCCACAACCCAGTCACTGGGTAACACAATATCTCGTTGGAAGACTGGTTGTCAGACTTTTAAGTATCTGGCTAAACCTAAAAGTCATTAATTTTACTTTGACAACCGGGATAGACGGTTTAATGTACTCTCCAAGGCACGAGGGGTCCCCATATGAAATAATGGTAACCCAGGATGGGCAATTGGTCACCGAACGCGGCAAGCGCAGCTATACCTCTAGGTCTAGCTGTTTTTGTTCACTGAAAGCCTCCGAACAGTTAGTGAAATGAAAAAATATAAAAGAAACGAAACAAAAAATGCTGTATATTATGGGAATCGGCCCCTAGACCTTTTGCCGTGTACGTTCAAAATCCTTTCGGAAAATCTGTCTAGGTATCGAAGTATCCGAACGCAATCCCTGCTTACCCGTCCTGGGACTTTGTACACTATAAATATAAATAAATAGGCATTATTTGAACCAGGAGAGTTTGGATTGAGATGTAAGCTCAAGTTAAGGGATTTGTCTGTTTATCTAAACAGACAAATCCCTTAACTATCTAGCTGTTTTCTGCGATACCAGGTAAGTTAGAGATGTGATGTTTATTTGTACTATAATAAATCAATTCATTTGTTAACCTACTTTCACGACACACGTTATTATTAGCTGATGTTTGTAGGAACTAATATTGAGGGGCTCGTGGTTAGGTAACAGCTGCACAGATCGGTCGGCCCAGGTTAAGCTGCGCTTGCCGGGGTCGGTCCGTGTATGAGTGAGCATAATTTTTCATATAAAATCAAATTAAGATCTATGATAGCCGTTACGGATAGACAGAGGCCTAAAAGTGTGACACCCAGTCATACCACGATATATCGTGTTAAACGGTAACTGGGTTGTGGAGGTCAGATGGCAGTCGCTCCATGTAAAACACTGGTATTAAGCTGCATTCGGTTTGACTGGAAACCGACCCCAATGTAATTGGGAAAATGCTAGGCAGATGATGATGTGTGTATGTGTTTGTGAGTTTCTGTAGTCTACCACAATTTCTAAACGCCTTAACCACTCACCATGTAATAACATAGGACTTAATAACAGCATTGGTGAAATGTGGGTATACAATTGTGTACACCTCTGCCTACCCCTTTGGGGAATACAGGCGTGAAGCCATGTTATGTTATGTTAAATAATTACGTTTATTTTTAGCGATATCCCGGCTAGTTTTGATCACAAAAGACGATGTTAGTCGAATTCCTTGGTAGATATTACATTTACTAATATAAACTTGTTTATACAAGATTTTTGAAGATTTCTCTCTCTCTTTAATTGGTTTCGAATTCTCAACTAATCATTTTTAGTTTTTGAGTATTTGGCCATTACGCGTAATTGAATTAAAAAAAAAAACTTCTGGATGCATTATTTTTTTGTCACCCTTTGCATAACCAATTGTCATTGTGCCTTCAATTACACAAAGACAATTTTTGACAAAGAAAAAATATAAAGAAGTATAGATTCTACTCGTATAATCAATAGTAACACTCGTGATGCCGCTTAAGATGCTTGAAGTTATCAACATCTGAAAGTGTCTGAAAGTGTGCCTAGGTTCTAGTTTTTATCGTACTGATAGTAATCCACGAAGATTGGATGGTTTCACTAACTTTTGTTCAATGTAAAATTTATCTCAACCCTTGGAAATAGGGTGAAGATACCTACTGATCACGAAAGTGTTTAATACTCGACATGTTGAGTGCACATTTTTTTTTCACCCGCACCGTATTTTTTTTCCATTTAATATTGTATCTTTAGAGTTCGCTAAGCATGCGTTCATTGTTTAATTGCATTCTTTACGAAATTGTATTAACTGCAAAGTTAGTCGTTTCGGTTCGGTCACTTGTAAAGGGACTGAATTGATAGCAATGACGTCGCCATAAGACGTGTTAAAATATGGAAGAAGAATTCGCGGTGGTGAGCAGAGAGGTCGAGATGACTTAGTGGTCAGAGCGCCTGGAGTATTTATCCGGGAGGCGCAGGTTCGAATCCTGTTCGCGACCGTATTCTTTTTCCATTTAATATTGTAACTTCACCATTATAGTACTTAATTATACATATAAAGTTGCCAAGTTATTGATTTAGGCTTTTTATCACATCACATTATTTTTATATACTTTGGACTTTGGATATGCCCCGTAGACTATGACGCGCAGTACAAATCCGAGCTCAGCTATGGGCTTGATATGAATTTGATATGGATCTACTAGAGATTTCATAGCTTTTTAACAGTGAAGGAATTATGAACTTGGGAGTCTTGGCAACAAACATTACATGAGCAACTGGAAGTACCCGAAACAGAAAACTTGCCAAATTACACTGCTCTTTTGTGGTATTTTGTTCCCAGCGGTAGGCAAAGTCACCAGTTCTCTTCGAAGAAGCGTTGTGGTGGCAGCAGGGGAGACTGCTTTTGTTCTCAGAGACAGACTTGTCAGGGATTTCTCGTCTCTTTTTGACTCAAGTATAGACAAAGCCTAATGAAGAGTTGTAGAAACATTGTCTGTGTGAACACAATGTCCTACATTGTCAGGTTCCACAAGCGTTCATAGGCTACGGTAACTGCTTACTATCAGACGAGCCGTACGCTTACTTGCCATCTAAGTTGTATAAGAAAAATAAAGGTAGTTAAGAGTAAACTAATGGCTCACTTACACTACATCAACAGGACTTGATGGACGGCAGGCAAACGAAGTCGTCTTACCACCGTTACCGTGGGAGAGCCATGCTTCGGCACGAATGGGCCGGCTCGATCGGAGTGATACCACGGCCTCACAGAAGACTGACGTGAAACAACGCTTGCGTTGTGTGTCGCCGAGTGAGTGAGGGTACCGGAGGTTCAATCCCTTTAAAAGGCTGGCAACGCACTTGCGACTCCTCTGGGGTTGCAGGCGGCGGTAATCGCTTACCATCAGACGATCCGTCTGCTGGGTTGCCCCAATCCCCAAAAAAAAACCCCGCGTAAGCTCCTAGTCTTCTGACGGATTAGTTCGCGGTTGGCATCGAGTAAAGGCAAGCCGAAATCGGTAATCACCTGAGAGCCTCGACCGATCCGCCTTTGGGTGTCACAAAGGCGGTTTGGTCGAAGTCTGCCGAAGTCAGCAGACTACCCAGTAAGCCAGTCCTTATTGCTCAAATCTCAGCCAGACTGTAGCAATGGGAAAAAGTTTCTAAAAGACTACCTCAAAATTAATCTTCTTCCTTAACGTATGGTTGATGAACAACCTAGTTTCAGAGTTTAAACCACCCGTAGGTCCCTGAAATGGCTTTACATACCATCGAAAAAGTCTCTCAGGTGTGATAGGTTCTTCACGATATTTTCCTTCACCGTTTTAAGCAAGTGATAATTAGTTTATAATACGCATATGAGTTCGAAAAAACAGTGGTGCGTGCCTCGAATTTGAACTTGCGACCTTTGACTTGTCAGTCCAACGATCATACTTGGCTATTACTGCTCTTACTCTCCAAATGAATTAACTGTAGCGTTAAACTTTCATTGATTATAACGAATTTTCTTTATTCAACTCGGTTTTTAAACTATACCCATATCATTGTTTGATATCAGGATGTATATAGGGCGCAAGGAGACGGAGGCTGGTCAGCGACGGATATTAAACGACACAGCTCAATGAATATGCTTTCAAACATACATACATGAATAGAATTAGAAATAAGTAGACTGTTCGGATTTCTATTCTGTATCTGTATTAATTTTTTTATCGAAATATTGTTTTTCAAGAAGTTTTTTTAGAATTGTGCTTTGATAAGGCGTGCACTGAAAATTGGTCTCAAGCTAATTTTAGGGTCACAGTGAATTATGAGCAAACTGTCATGCCATATTTTAAATAATGTTTGAATTCATTTGTGACACGCACCAAATATTATCAGAAAACTTGAAACTAAAAATGCTAATGCATTCCACAAGATTCTTTGACCAGGCTTTTTCTGTTCAAGCTACTCGCTTGTGGAATGATTTACCTGTATGACGAGCTCAGACATTGCCATCTTTTAACCTTTCGGCTCAGTAACGTACAGATCTGTACGTTGTAACAATAAAAATCTATTGTGTCTGCTAATGACTGACGCAACAGCTTAAAGCACATGGCAAAAGAATATTACCTTACTCTGTAGGTACCAGTTAAATCACCTCTATTATTTCTATAAATATAATATTGAGACGACCTGCGGCTAAGATCACAATTTATGGCCTAAATATATATGTGTGTGTTGTTTACGTCAAAACTAGTGCAACTGACGAGGATTACCTGTCGTGGTTTTGCAAGGTCGAGGACATTATTCACAGTTTGAAGGGGACTATTATTATTTTAGGCGACCTTAATCTAAAAAGTGCGTCAGTAAATGTTAACAATTACTACTGTTACTTTCTAAGCTTTTGTAGTCTGGTAGAGATGAATGAGGTGATGAATATGCGTGGCAGTAAGTTAGATGTAGTGTTGGCTCGGGAGGGCGCTGCTGTAAACTGTGAGTATGTCGAGGGTACGGAACTGGTTTCGATTGATCTGTATCACCCTCCGTTAGATATTGCTGTTACTATCCCAAGACATAAGGTACATAATAAACTTGACCCTAGCAATATTGACCGTAGTAAGGATTGGAACTTTTGTAGGGGTGACTACACATTATTGTTCGATCTTGTTCGCTCTGCTCCATGGCAGGACGTTTTTCGCTGCAATGACGCTTCCACCGCTGCTTGTAAGTTTTATAAGCTAATATACAATATATTTGATTCCTCTATTCCAAGGAAGACAAGAAGGACCTCTGGTAATAAGCGGTACCCAGTCTGGTTTACTAGAGATATCGTAAGCGACACTCGACGTAAATCAAAGCTCCATAATAAATGGAAACAATCCCGATCTGATGCTACATATGCTCAGTTTAGCGCACTGCGGTCGGAATTAAAAGTGAGAACCGAGAGAGCATATAGACTGCATTGTTCTAATGTGGAAAACAGCCTTGGCAAAAATCCAAAACTGTTCTGGCAGCACATTTCAAGCCTGCAATCTAAGGGTGGGTTCGAGCCAGACGTCGTGCTTCATGGCAGGGTCTATTCAGGGGTGAAAGCTGCGGAGGCATTTGCTAAGTATTTTTCCAGCGTATTTCAGCCGGACACACTAGAATTGGACCCGAAATCAGACACGGTGAATAGTGAGGGAGGTAATTTTCCCCTACCCGTTTTAATCCCTCCGGACGTGGTTAAGGGTATTTCCAAACTCAAACCCTGCAGTTCGGTTGGCCCAGATAACATCCCTGCATATATCATTAAAGGTTGTAGCAGTATATTAGCAGCCCCTTTATGTCATGTTTTTAATCTAGCTCTTCAATCGGGTGTGTATCCGGAGCTGTGGAAGACTTCACGTGTTACTCCCATCCCTAAAACCAGTGACAAGACATCTGTCGAGGAACACAGACCCATCGCTATTTTATCAACCATTGCAAAGGTCTTTGAACATATACTTCACACTGTTATCTGTGAAAAAACCAATATCTTTCTGATGCTCAACATGGTTTTCGACCAGGTCGCTCCGTGAACTCAAATCTGTTGATTCATGTAGACTTCATATCCAGTAGCCTGGAATCCGGTAGGCAGGTTGACACTCTGTATTTTGATTTCCGGAAGGCGTTCGACAAAGTGGACAATGATGTGCTTTTGGCAAAGTTAGCGACTATGGGCTTCTCATCCGGCCTTCTTAACTTCTTCGCCGACTACCTACGGGATCGCAAACAGTTCGTCCGGCATGGCTGCTTTGAGTCAAAGTCTTATTACACTCGCTCGGGCGTGAGTCAGGGATCCGTATTGGGGCCGCCTCTGTTTCTGATCATGATCAATGACCTAATTAGTAAGATTCAATTCGCAAAATGCCTACTATATGCCGACGATCTAAAACTAGCTGCGCAGATCAGAACAGAGGTGGATTGCGAACTCCTACAAAAAGATATTGATTCCCTCTATGAGTGGAGCATTGCGAACAAGTTGTTGTTTAATATTAGTAAATGCAGCGTCATGACTTATGGTCGAAGGTTGAGACCAATAAGATACGATTATAAGTTGGGGGGTATAGTGATCACTCGTGTCACTAACGTTAAGGACTTAGGAGTGACTTTCGACCGCAGTCTGACATTTAGAGACCACGTGTCTGCCCTTGCAAAGGAATCCTTCAGGCGGCTGGGATTTGTCTTGAGGAACGCTCGTGACTTTCGCAATCCCAGTATTATTAAACTTTTATACACCACTTTGGTACGGAGTAAGCTCGAGTCCAGCGCCTGTGTCTGGCATCCACATACTGCGTCTCAGACACTGATGCTTGAGAAAGTTCAGAAAACCTTCCTGAGATTTTTGTACCAAAGGCTGTACCATTACTTCCCATTTATGTACCCAACGAATTACCTTCTAGGGGTGTTGGGCTTCAATTCGTTGGAGGTGAGAAGGGGCTTTGATCAGCTCATGATTGCCTGTAAAACCCTAAGCGGTCTTATTGACTGCCCTGAGCTCCACGGACTTTACTGCTGCCTATTTGTGCCGGACAAATACCTTGGGCATCGTCAAAGCCGCCGTCATCACCTGTTCGCACTACCCCTATCCAGGTCTGTCGCTAGAGCCGAATCCCCAGTATGTCGAACCCTAAGGATGCTAAACGCCCTCCTGACTGCCGACCCTGAATGTGATGTGTTTGCTGATGAATGGAAGAAAGTAATGCGTGCTTGTCTGGTGTTTTGTGAGAGACAATATGCGAGGGTGTCCACTGTTACATGTTAGCTTATGTTAGTTTTGATGTATTTAATTTATTCAACCATTTACTCAAATAATTATTAATAATTCAAGATATGTCTTTGAAAAAGCATTAACGCATGCTTAGCGAACTCTAAAGTTACAATATTAAATGGAAAAAGAATCAGGCGCTCTGACCACTAAGCCATCTCGACCTCTTCAGAGGTCGAGATGGCTTAGTGGTCAGAGCGCCTGGAGTATCTATCCGGGAGGCGCAGGTTCGAATCCTGTTCGCGACCGTATTCTTTTTCCATTTAATATTGTAATTATTAATAATTTAACTACGAATTGTATATCTTTGAATTTTAATTTAATTTAATTTTTGTACTGTATGTTATTTGAATGCTTATATTATTCTATTTTTTTTTATAATTCTATGTTAATTAATGTAATTGGACCTGTGCCGTTTTAATTAACTATAAATAAATAAATAAATAAAAATGTAGTATATAGTAATATCTTAGGTTTGCGCGATCACTACACATTATAATAAAACAACTTTTAACCGGATCAGTCCTCCTGCGACCACGAACGCTGCAAAGTGTTTGAAACGTCAGGGAAAAACAAAAAAGCCAATAATACACGCGATTAATCCGGTTAAAAGTTGTTTTATTATAATATGTAATATATATATACTCGATTTATATGTGTATTATTCGTAATTTACTCATTATTATTAAATATCATTGTATAGATGATTGGTTATATAATTAATATATCTGTTAGTACACTGCTCACTACCCTCTTAACATAAGAAATATGTCAGTTCGTACTTATAAATGTCAAAATGTCTAAAACAGAATTATAGAATCATGAAACTAATAAGACAGCATGCTTTAAAATTGAGGCAACTATAAAGTAGGTAAATTTATTTTAATATTACGCATCGTATTATGGAGTCTATTTAATATTGGAATTGGACTAGAATTGGTAATAATTTCAAGAGTAACCCCACTGGTTTGCCTTTAATTCTGTTAACAAGCTTATTTTGAGTGTACAATAAGGTATAATCTATCTATCTATGTTCTCCTATGTATTTTTGGATGTGTTGAAATTCGTGGTACTTCGTGCCCGATTCTTATCAACTCAGACAGCACAATCCTTCTGTCCAGCCGTATAGGGGTATAGAGGGTAAAAGTTGATCAACGTCTTTTGTTGTTTATGGTGTAAATGATTTAACCATCAACATTGCCGCTAACTGTAGGTACTCAGATGGCAAGACAAATCCAAATACCACGGTTAATTTGCCACATCCTTCAGTAAACAAAGCACCTATTGTCGGGGTTCGGAGCATAGGATGGTGAATGCCGCTTGACGCTTGGTCCAATTCACAAACGCTGGACTTGAAGATCAAATCTAGAAAGAGAAGAGAGAGAGAAGTTACGGATAAACAGAGGCCTAGGCATAGGTAGTCCCTCCATGTAAAATACTGGAGCTGCATCCGGTTTGAATGGAAGCCGACCCCAATGTAATTGGGAAAAGGCTAGGTAGATTATATAAATTAAAGATAAATCTTTGAAAAGCATTAACGCATGCTTAGCGAACTCTAAAGTTATTCTAATTTTCCAAAGTTATTTTAAATTTCTAATTCTAATGGAAAAAGAATACGGTCATGAGCAGGATTCGAACCTGCGCCTTCCAGATAAATACTCCAGGCGCTCTGACCACTAAGCCATCTCGACCTCTTCTCACCACCGCGAATTCTTCATCCACATTATAACACATCTTTTGGTGACGTCATTGCTATCTATTCAGTCCCTATACAGGTGACCGAACCGACACAACTAACTTTGTAGTTAATAAAATGTCGTAAAGATGCAATTAACTTAACAATTAAAGATAAATCTTTGAAAAGAATTAACGCATGCTTATCGAACTCTAAAGTTATTTTATTATATGGAAAAAGAATACAGTCGTGAGCACGATTCGAACCTGCGCTTCCCGGATAAATACTCCAGGCACTATAACCACCAAGCCATCTCGACCTCTACTCACCACCGCGAATTCTTCATCCATATTTTAACACGTCTTTTGGCGACGTCATTGCTATCTATTCAGTCCCTATACAGGTTTTTTTAATAATTGACGGCATCTCCAACGATCAGTCATGGCTGCGGATCTCCTCAGAGATTAGTCAAGCACGCAGGAGACATTATAGTACACAACTGTATGGATAAATGCGACCAAATAGGCAGTTTTAAAATACTAGTTTACTATATATTTATTCAAGATAAATCTTTGAAAAGCATTAACGCATGCTTAGCGAACTCTAAAGTTATTATATTAAATGGAAAAAGAATACGGTCGCGAACAGGATTCAAACCTGCGCCTCCCGGATAAATACTCCAGGCGCTCTGACCACTAAGAGTCACATGTCAGAGGTCGAGATGGCTTAATTAAATTAATAATTAATTAATTTTTATATATAAATACAGTTCTATAAATTTCACTATAATTAAACATACAGAGACAGAAATAAACACACAGTACTTGCCCTAAACTAATCGGAAGATCTAAGTTAATTAAGTTACCCAATTACACAGTCTAACTGCCTCAAACTACAGTTAAACTTGGCAACTACGTTCAAGTACAGTTAAGTTTTCACCTACTGATCTCTGCTGCTTATAAAGATTTAAGTTGTACTAAAC
Source organism: Xylocampa areola (assembly GCA_935421205.1). Classification (NCBI taxonomy): domain Eukaryota; kingdom Metazoa; phylum Arthropoda; class Insecta; order Lepidoptera; family Noctuidae; genus Xylocampa; species Xylocampa areola. The sequence continues at coordinate 17,218,130 of OW285210.1, read as the reverse complement.
TCAATCAATTGAGGAGTAAATTATTTACAATGAAGTAGAGGTTAATTATAAGTTTAAGTTGAAATTCAATTTCTCCTTATCGTGAGTGCGTTTAGAGACACAAATCTCACATGCAAATACATTTATGTGTAGGCCACATACAAATAATTGTTCCGTGCAGATATCGAACCCGCTATCTGCGGCATAGAAGCCGGTATTGATAGATATTCATACAGTTGAAAATAAAAAATCGGTTCGATCGAAGTTGAGTAGGTAGTTCTTTGTGTAGAAAGAACGCTGCGTATGCGACAAAACGTTTTATTAATATTTCACTTCTAAAGTAGTTCAGTTCTAGCATAAAGTGTTAAATAAGAATGTGGGGTATGACCTGCCATAATCTACAGTAATTAAGTGGATTAGGATATAAATCATTCAAAACCATGAAGTTTACTAAAGGAAATGAGTATTATATCCTACTAATATTATAAACGCGAAAGTTTGTATGTATGGATGTTTGTAACCCGTTCACGCAGTAACTACTGTACGAATTTGCATAAAATTTGGCACACAGAACTTTTTATCCCGACTGGACACAATTCTAAAGTCCACGCGGGCAGGAGCTAGTTATGTATAATATGATACTTGGATTTCTGTTCTTTGGATAATCTTACATAACCCAAACTCAGTTTGAAACCAAATTTTTTTACTGCGGTCTGTGTTGTGGTCTGTTACGTCATTTTGACCATAGGTTTGACGTACTTGTGACATCATCAATTTTTTTCATCGATTTTTCCAAACCCAACCAAAATCTGACAAGGTTCAACTGTTTTTTTTTTTTTTTTTTAATAATCTTGAATTTGAAGATGGAAAAATATACTTTGTCATACCGTTTGAAGTGTTGTGCTTATACTGTTAAATTAAAATATAAAATCTATGAAAACATACAAAGCAACCCACCCTTCGCCCAGCCAGCGCCCTTCCTCCAAACTATTTCCTTCTAAGGATCCTTTTCTCCATAGCAATATTGGTGACATGGGAATTTATGGTTATTAGGGTAACGGCGCAAAGAGGGATGGTCATTACTTTGGATTGGGGTGCATCAACAGGAATCGAACACATGGGCCCGTAGCACTAAGTAAGTATATATATACTGATACATTTTTAAACGCATAAACACGTTTTTATTTTAATTATTGTTCACCGGTTACTACTCACGTCAGTCAGATTGTCTGACTCACGACATTGCCGCAGAATCAGCTCATGACTAAGGGCTCCGTTCGAGCTCGAAACTAGTCGGGCAAACCCGAAGAATACACGTGAGAAGTAACCGGTGAACAATAATTAATATGAATATGCCTCACAAAAGTTATTATACGTGTTTATTTGTAAACATACTGAAAAAAAAAAAATGAGACATTAAATATATTTAACCTAGGTGTTGTTATAAATGTATGTGGAAAGAAAAAACGGTCCTGAACAGGATTCGAACATGCGCCTCCCGGATAAATACTCCAGAAGCTTTGACTACTAAGTCATCTCGACCTCTGCTCACTACTCCGAATTCGTCTAACACATTATGATACGTCTTTTGGTGACGTCATCGCTATCTAATCAGTTCCTATACAGGTGACTGAATAGATAGCGGGCAAATGGTTTATGTAGGTATTGTGTTTATGAAAGCTTATAAGAAAAGCAACAAACGATTTGATTTGTCATACCAATTTACTTTTGGGATCCATCGGATAAGTCGAGTGTCGACCTAAGTCTATGTTTGCTTGTTTTGTTTTAATGACATTATGGTACAAGGCATAATACTTGCAACATGTGAAAAGTTAAATGTTGCACTACTGTTATACATAATAATTCGATTACGCATATCGATCGAGTAAAATTTTGCTGAATTACGCACGTTCAGTGTCAGGAGTGGACGACATTTTTCGTACCAGACCCAAAAGTTTTTATTTCCAATCATGCATTTCAATTTCCATGAGTAGCAGTGATAGCCTAGTGGTATGACCGTTGGACTTATAAGTCAAAGGTCGCAAGTTTGAATCCAAGGCACGCACCACTGACTTTTCAAAGTCATGAGCGTACTATAAAATAATGATCACTTCCTTATAACGGTGAAAGAAACCAGCACACCTGAGAGATATTCTCGACTGTGTGTAAAGCCATGTCAGAGACCTACGGGTGGTTTAAACTCTGACACTAGGTTGTTCATCAACCACATGATAAGTAGAATAGTTAATATTTATCCGGGAGGCGCAGGTTCGAATCTTGGTCGCGACGGTATTCTTTTTCCATTTAATATTATAACTTTAGAGTTTGCTAAGCATGCGTTAATGCTTTTTAAAGATTTATCTTAAGTTATTACGGTAATTGCGTTCTTTACGACATTGTATTAACTGCAAAGTTAGTCGTGTCGGTTCGGTCACCTGTATAGGTACTGAATAGATAGCAATGACGTCGCCAAAAGACGTGTTAAAAATATAGATGAAGAATTCGCGGTGGTGAGCAGAGGTCGAGATGGCTTAGTGGTCAGAGCGCCTGGAGTATTTATCCGGGAGGTGCAGGTTCGAATCCTGTTCGCGACCGTATTCTTTTTCCATTTAATATTGTAACTTTAGAGATCGCGTAAGCATGCGTTAATGCTTTTCAAAGATTTATCTTTAAAAAATCAAATTGTAATATTATATACTTCTCACTCTCTACCTATAACACTATACAAACTGTGTATTCGTTAAAGCATTCGTTAAAGGTGTAGTTATTAAAGAGAACATTAGAAACAGCTTCAACACATGGCCGCATTTAGAAGCTTACATTCGCTTCAGAAGCTAAGTAAGCCGTAATTTGTTCACGTAAGCACGCAGCTCCGTATACGTGGCTTTACATAATGCTTGTTGCATTGCACTTACATGTAGCGGTTAAATGTGACATAACATAGCATCACGCCCGTATTCCCCGAAGGGGTAGGTGGAGGTGTATACAAATTATACAAGGCATGATGACAGTATTAAAGAATCAGAGAATAAATGGTTTTAGGACAAAATATATGTACATTTTTTTACCTATAGTTAGGTAGGTATCTGAAGGGATATAATATTTTTCTATAATTCTGACATGTATTCAAAATTTATGCAATAGATAGATGATAATATTAATTGGAATTGGAATTGTGCTATGTACTTTATATCTTGCATTGTATTAATTATGAAAAAATTTGAAAGAATATGGAGAACTATCAAAAATGTAATTAATTCATATATAAAATAAAAGCACATACCTATTATATATAGATACATACATATCATGACGCCTGTATTCACAGAAGGCGTAATATAGGCGTGATTCATGTAAGCAGAAGTGTACACAGCTGTACACCCACATTTCACCAATGCTGTCCCATTAAGATCCATGTAATAGGTAGTGAGCCTATTGCCATCTACCGGGCACAATTCCAAACTCGGGCTGCTAGTGAGAATTTTCTAACAGAATAACTGAATATCAATTTACCCGACCCGGGAATCGAACCCGTGACCTCATGTTCAGCAGTCGCGCTTGGGACCACCAGACCAACGAGGCAGTTATAATTATGTTATTGTGTTTCAGGCCCAAATGAGTGTTGCGTAAGTTTGCGTACCAATTAATTTATTATTTTTTCTTAATCTATATATAAATACGTGAAGAAGGATACGGAGGAGTATGAAATTTGGCACAGTTAAAGTTTATATAGAGAAGGAGTGCAGAAAGTTATTACTTTTGTATAATATACATTATAAAAAAACATTAAAATTAATAATATAAAAAATAAACTACGTTTAAAAAAACCGTCTTCATAAACTCCACAAAATATATGAAAAAAAAAAAAAACAATATTTAAGCCAAAATCCTTCTTATCCAAACCGTCTTCAAACTTATCAGTAAGTAGCACATACGAATAATTGTATTTTTTTATTATATATATATATATATACACACACACTCAGAGACACTTATATTTGACAATGAAACCCTAAAAGAGTTCAAATTTAAATGAAATATGGTCGAATTTCGGCCAGTCGGCGACCACTAGTAATAAATTATACCATGTTCTATTCGTATATTTTTTTTGTAATACAGGGAGCATTACAATCTTTATAATTATAACATATTCAGTAGAATAGGCTGAAGCTGTGTGTGGTAATTTTGATATTTTTTAATTGTTGATGCGTTAGTTTCTGAGCCGAGTACATTTTTCTTTTTAAAACCTTGCCCCACACTAGGATTTTTTTCCTGTATCGTGGGTGCGTTTACAGACATATCATCTCACAACCACCCAGACCCGGACCCATTTATTTCCGTTCTTTTAAAAGACTTATAATGACTCAGCAGTAATTGACTCGCTTCTTGAGAGTTCGAATCTAACAACGTACATAATGTGACTTTTTCAGTTTAATTTACGTATTTTCTAAATTAATCTATCACAAAAACATTGTGACTAGTTTCTAACTCGACCGCGGCGATGTTGCGAGTCAAAAGTTTGACTCGCGACATCGCCGCGGGCTCCCTCATGGCTTAGGGCTCCGTTCGAGTTCGAAACTAGTCGGGCAATCCCGAAGAATGCAAGTGATTAATAACCGTTGAACAATAATTAATATGAATGTGTCTCACGAAAGTTATTATACAAAAAACATTGTGAGGCCACCTTGGCTATTAGTCGAACATCACCAATCCACAGTGAGCTAGTGAGATGACCGGTGCATATTCTTTCTCATTTGAGAAGAGGACTTTTTTCTGCAGTGGGACAATCAGGGGCTGGTTATTTATTCATGATTATCTGTTCCTTTTTGTGCGTTAAAAATGAACTTTTAGTATAATTACAAAGTCTCCTATATTGTAAATTTTAAAGCACAAAAATTCCGACGTTATTTACTTAATAACAAAAAGGGTTGCCTGATCTGATAACATTAAAATTCTAAGCTATTAGGTCCAACCCCATCAAGATACGAGGGCGTTAGGTTACAAAATTCCTTTCAAAGAGTCTGCCATAATGGTATGTACGGCCCATGGGTCTAAATGGGCAGCTATTTTGGAGCCCTCGAGGCCTCAGCAGATTGGCCCCAATCTTCTTCGTCGTAAGTTAAGGTCTTTATTGAGCCTTATGGGTCTTAGGTTCTGAGATTATTAAATTGCAAAAATGAGCGGATATATAAGTATTTATATATTTATTATGTAGTTTATCGTTGATTGAAAATCTAAAACAAGGACTAACTTTTCTCAAAAAAAAAAAAAAAAATTCATTGACTGTAATACAATACATATCTGCCTAGCCTTTTCCCAATTACATTGGGGTCGGCTTCCAGTCAACCGAATGCAGCTTAATACAAATATTTTACATGGAGCAACTGCCTACCTAGCCTCCACAACCCAGTTACTGGGTAACACGATATTCTATGGTATGAATTTTTGTCAGACTTTCAGGCCTCTAATACCCGTAACGGCTGACATAGATCTTAAATTGACAACCGGGACCGACGAATTAACGTGCTCGCCGAGGCACGGATTGGTATGAAATGATGGTTACCCATCCACAGACCAACCGCGGCAAGCGCTACTTAACTTCAATCTATTGATCTGTGCGTTAACCACAAGCCCCTCCCCTCCCCTGTTAATCAAATGACTGACTGTAATCCAAAATGCGTTGTTCAAAATAGAGGCAGAGTTGATACGGGTCTGGATATGTGTGCATGTGAGATATTTAGCTATGCATGTGTGTATTAACACACATACGATACATGAGGAATTCCTAAAGCATTATTTAAAAAGGACAACATCGTTTACATTACAATATATAATAAAGCAACATCTATGTCAACACCTCAATCTTCGCCTTATCGTATAGTTGATGAAAAACCTAGAGACTTTAAACCACCCATAGGTCTCTGACATAGCTTTACACACCATCGAGAATATCTCTCAGGGTGCTGTTTCCTCACCATGTTTTCAAACACCTCAGTAAAAGTATAAGACAGAAGATTTGAAAGCTCTGTGTGTAAGGAAACACTGGAGCATCTTCTATAAAGTCTCTCACTTAAATGACTTTACTTCCAAATTAAGTTACAATGCAGCAATACCAAGGCAACACCACTTAAGGCAACTTCTCCTCACATTCGTTTACCCGCCAATTTTCTTAATTACTTAAGCAAAGGTGTCCGAAGGGTTCCGCATAATCAGCCCTTAATTACGAAGACTGACGGGCCGCTATTCTGGTATCCATTAAATCAAGACCAGGATTACAATGTAACGTTTTGCCAAAAGTTGGGGCCATCTCACTGATGACTACCCATTTTAGGGGTATTGGGTTGATGAAAAAACGGCCATTTTCTTTCCGGCGCGCAAGAATTGGGATCCGAAATGAGATCTTTTTTGTTTGATATTTTTAGATTTTTTGGGAGCAATCTTTGTGGTTGTATGTTTATGTGAATTTAAGGATGGGTTGACCTTGATTATAAGGTGCAAAATCGGTTGCCCTGTTTCTTGATAGTCAAGCAAATAATTCTAAGTTTATCGTATGGTTTTTAAACAAACTAAATGTCAGAAATTAAACTATCTGCAGGCCTCTATCCTAACATGGCTTTTACTCATCATTGACAACATCAAAGTCAAAGTCAAACGTTTATTTGCAAACTAAGTGTACATACAAGGTTTTATATTATTTTAGGTCATGACTTAGTGCCTTTTTCAAGCGTTGCAACTCAAGGGCTCTGTCTATCTCTCTGGTGTTTTGATTTATTCATGTTTTCTTTCACTGTTTAAGAGAAGTGATAATGCAGTTAGTTGATTTTGATTTTTAAATAATGGATATCTAATTTATTAAAATATATTATAGTTCAAGTATTTATAATGTGTATATGATTATAAAAAGTCCTTGTGACTGACTTGTCCATTTTACATTGTGACTGATTCGTACCGCCTATAAACCACACGGCCCTCCACTAACTTTTACCATGGTCCCAGGATTGCAACTGCAATCGCCGACGCTATCACTGCTTATAAATTTATCGGGACTTATAGATCATTAGGGATACTCTTGAAAATAAATCCGCGCGATTGACATTGGACTTATTTCAGTTTTAGTACGTTTAAATGAAGGAATACACAAAAGACAAATATTTGAAAGGCATTAACGCATGCTTAGCGAACTCTAAAGTTACAATATTAAATGGAAAAAGAATTCGGTCGCGAACAGGATTCGAACCTGCGCCTCCCGGATAAATACTCCAGGCGCTCTGACCACTAAGCCATCTCGAACCAACTGCAAAGTTAGTCGTGTCGGTTCGGTAACCTGAACCGGTACTGAATAGATAGCAATGACGTCGGCAAAAAGACGTGTTAAAAATATGGATGTAGAATTCGCAGTGGTGAGCAGAGGTCGAGTGGCTTAGTGGTTAGAGCGCCTGGAGTATTTATTATCCGGGACGCGCAGGTTCTAATCCTGTTCGCGACCGTATTTACCTACGTTGTACCTTTAAGCCAATAAGCTTTAAAATTGAGTTATATAATATGATGTAGGTAATTTAATTTAAATTGCACATTATTTTAAAACGTTGATTTAATATTGGATTGGATTGGAATTGGTATTAATTTTAAAAGTAACAGTATTCTCAAATTCGTTTCAAAACTATTATTTTAGACTAGCGCGTTTAACATGACCTATCTACCTATAAATTTTAGACTAGCGCGTTTAACATGACCTATCTACCTACAAATTTTAGACAAGCGCGTTTAACATGACCTATCTACCTACAAATTTTAGACTAGCGCGTTTAACATGACCTATCTACCTATAAATTTTAGACTAGCGCGTTTAACATGACCTATCCACCTATAAATTTTAGACTAGCGCGTTTAACATGACCTATCCACCTATAAATTTTAGACTAGCGCGTTTAACATGACCTATCTACCTATAAATTTTGATTCTAGTTTGTCTAACTTGATTTAAGGTCAGTTGCACCAACATAACTATAGCCGTAACCAACGTCTTACTTTATTGTTTTGACACATAGTTTAATGATCACAGTTACTTGGTTTATAAGGCAGTCATATGTATGAACTGCCTCGTTGGTTTAGTGGTCCGTAGCGCGACTGCTGAGCAGGAGGTCTCGGGTTCGATTCCCGGGTCGGGCAAAGTGTTATTGAGTTTTTCTGTTAGGAAATTCTCAGTAGCAGCCTGGAGTTTGGAAATGTGCCCGGTTGATGGCAATAGGCTCACCACCTATTACATGGGACTTAATAACAGCATTGGTGAAATGTGGGTGTACAATTGTGTACACCTCTGCCTACCCCTTCGGGGAATACAGGCGTGATGCTATGTTATGTTATGTTATGTTTTATATGTAAGGATCGTAGCAGGTGGCGTTCTGTAGTTTCTGCCTACCCTACCTATGGGACAAAGGCGTGAGGTTATGTATGTAGTTACTTGGTCTTGAGTGACGTGACGTTTGTCAGGTATGATGTACGACAAGTTACACCTACAAACTAATCGCCGAGTTAGTGTACTAAACTAATTATCATTAAGTTAGATTAAGCCTGTCACAATATTATGTACACCGTCCACATGTGATTCTCTACCGGATCTAGTTAGACTCATTGATATTTATAGATCTAAACGGACCTTGAAAACAGTGTGTTTGATTCTCATCGTCACCATATAATTTATGATGAAGTATATGTTCTAAAGATAATAAGATTAACTGAGAAAGATTTGGTTTCTAAGATAAAGAAACAGCATTGCCATCAAATTTCCAAAAATGAGTGGAAATTCCGTATATTCGAACGCAGTCATTTGGAACCACGTTCACAATACGTACTGCTCGTGAATGAAACTCCCTGACGTCTTCCGTGTTTCCTGAGAAATACTATCTAGAGATTTAGAGTCAATTGATTTCTTCTGGATTTTCGTGCTCCATCCTCGGCCATACCTTCGCTTGCCATCACGCGAGTTGGTGACCCAACGTAGATCGAATTTGGATAAAAAAAAGTTTTATAATTAATAAATGAGTACTAAAAAGTATGTAGGTGCAGTATGACATTTATACCCCGATGACGCTATAACCCTGCTCCAAGAGATCAGTAGGGCCACCAGCACAGTACACAGACACAGACCGCCGTCATTTCGGCCTCGCCGCCGAGGCCAGTCGCGACGTCCCCGTAATGCACCTAATGCATCACCTCCCCGACCCTTGCTCGTGCCAGCCCGCGTAGCCGCTGAGCCTGTAGCTTTAAATTTCCCTAATAATAATAATTATGATAATTCTTGTTCGATCCAGCCAGTCCCTTGCTGTCCTCCCTCAAGCGACGCCCTAAGCCGAGGCTCGTACCCCGCAGGGGGTGCCCTTAGCGTGGTCGCTTTAGATTTAATTTAGTTCGTATGCCCCTGGCTGGAGGCCTTAATAATAATTTATTATTAGGGCATCCACAGGAAAGTCCGGTTAAGTAGCCGACAACCTCCTAGGTTGACCTGCGAGATGCCACTACCAAAAAAAAAAAAAAAAGTATGACATTGAAATGTCACATTGATGCATGTCAGATTGAACCCATGAACAAGTGCGCAAGAGCCCGGCCCGTAGGTAACCAAATCAAATCAAATCAAAATGTTTATTGACAAATAATAGAAACAATCATGGACCCTGTCGGGCACAGCAAATTTTTATTAAGTAGGGAGAGGATGAGCACTTTATTAATTTTCCTTGTTTTTTTTTTGTATTCTTTCATTTACTTATTCTGTTAATATTATATATGCAAGTCTATCTAATCGTGTATTATTTATTTAATTATATTTAATATTGCTTATTTGTTTACTCGCTTTAAAAAACGATTATTATTAGTGTAGTATGATTATTAAGTATACTAGTATAATTTATTTTTTATTTGACTTGTTAAATATCTGTTATTACTGATTATGTATTATTATTGAATTTATCCGTTAGATATTCGTGTACCGTGTAATAGCTTTTTTTAATTAAGTATTGCTTTAATTTATTTAAAAAAGTACTGGTTTTGTTTTGTTGTTTTATGTGTTCTGGTAATTTATTATATATCTTTATTGACATTGAATACGGACTAGATGCGTGTAATTTAAGGCGGGAGGTGGGCAAATTTAGTCTGTTTTTATGGCGCAACTTATAATTTGTTTGTATGTCTCCCCATGTGTTGTAAGAATCTGGATATTTGCGAACTAGTTTACATAATTCTAAAATATAAACACTAAGTTCAGAATCTTGTGTTTCTGTTTTTTTTTTTTTGGACGTGGCCTCTTGCAGTAAACCCATAGGGGTTTGATCTGCGTAACCGAACAATAGCTATGGCGAGACAATTTGATGCCTCCAGCCAGAGCATATTTTATATTACTACAAACTAAGCAACACAGCACTAAGGGCGTCCCCTGCGGGACACGAGCCTCGGCTTAGGGCGTTGCTGAGGGGACAACTAGGGACTAGCTGGATCAGATCAGTTTCCTTATTATTAAGGGTCGAATTTAAAGCTACTAGCTCGGCGCGGGCCGGCTCGAGCAAGGGTCGGGGCGGACATGATGAGATATTTCGCGACGGACGGGGACCTCGCCGGTGAGGTCTATAACAAGGCGGTCGAGCGCGTCGGAGTGTGCTTGTGTGTTTAGACTCTTGAACTACAGTGGTCCTATCATCGGGACGGAGGAGAGCGTGACGTGGTCGGCGGACTTTACTGATCTGAGACGGCCTGTAGTCGGCGGAAGAAACAACTAAGGGATTCGGATGGTTAGCGGCGGAGTCGAAGTATTTCTTCGATGCCCTTTTAATAAATTGCCTAATGGTGGGAATTCTGAGATCGAGGTGGAGTTGCAGGTTCCTAGTGAACCATGGGGCGCCTGTCGCTTTGCGAAGGAATCGATTTTGCAGGGTTTGCATCCTATGGATTTTGTAGTACTTAACTTGTGCGAACACGACGCTAGCATAAGTCATAATGGGTCGAGTGTTTCTGGAAGTAAGGCTTGCAACTATATTGGTGATTATACGTATTAGCTTTTTTTGGAGGACAAATAGGGAGGGAGCGTCTGTACTATTTCCCCATAAGATGATGCCATAGTTAAACCAACCATGGGCATACGCGTAGTATGTGACTAGTGCGGTTTGTAGATTTGTAGTCTTTTTAATTTCGCGGAGAGCATATGAAAACTTAGAAATTTTAGATTTTACTGTCTGTATGTGTTTTCCAGTTTATATGTGTGTCTATTGTTAAACCTAAAAGAGTGAAATTGTTTACTGTTTCTAATTTTTGTTGATTAAAGGTAAAATCTATATTTATTTGGTATTTCTGCCAGGGGTGAAAGGCTATTAATTTGGTTTTGGTAAAATTTATTTCGAGATTGTGGTCGTTCATCCAGTTTATAATTTTTCCAAGAGTAATCGTAAGTTTTTCATTTAAATTAACATTTTTTTGACATGAGGTCAGGATCGAGATATCATTCGCAAAAAGTACACATGGCCCGTCTATGGTTTTAGGGAGGTCGTTTATGTATATGAGGAATAGGAGGCAACCTATAACACTTCCCTAGGGAATTGAAGCATGTATTGATTTAACATCAGATCTTATGAGCTGTGCTTTTTTAGTTTTTTGATTGTAATATTCAATCTCAAAATCAAAATCAAAATCAAAATTTCTTTATTCAAATTAGGCTAAAAATTAGCGCTTTTTGAACGTCAAACATTAAGACAGCCCCCAAAAAAGCCCACCCTTCACTCAACTCAACCTCAACTAATTGCTTTCTGTCTTTTAAATATGATGCGAACCAGCCATGGGCTTTCCCGCGTATTCCTACTCCGTATAGCTTATTTAATAGTATTTTAAATTGCACGTTGTCATAGGCCTTAGTCATGTCGAGTAATATCCCTATCGCATATTGTTTATTATTTATAATATTTAATGCTTCTCGGATGTATTTATAAACAGCTAGCTTGTAGATCTGTTTTTGCGAAATCCGTTTTGGCAATCATCGAAAATCTTATATTATTCACAAAAGGAATATACACGATCACACATTGCTCTTTCGAAGACTTTGGATGCTGTAGGAAGAAGGGAAATTGGTCTGTAGTTACTTGGGTCTGTTTTAGCGTTCTTTTTATGGATAGGTTTTATTAATGTTTTTTTAGTAGATAAAGAAAAGAATTCTAACATAAATTTAAACATACATATCATTATATTATAATTTCGTAACGTGAATATCTCAGGGGCAATTGTTTTTGGCAGTAATTCATATGCCACCTGTTGAGAGCCAGGTATTACGCTTCTGAAATTATTACAAAATGCTTTTGAATTATTTGTGGGGTTTTTGTGTAAGATTTTGACGGTGTTTTATGTTTTGTGGTTATATGAATTATATTTATTTGGGGTAACAGTGCGCAGTGGGTAAGTGAGCGCAGTTCGTATGTCTCCTGAACGGGAAGCGGGAAAGGAGTAGTTTGTTTGGGTCGCACAATGGTGCCTGGGTAGCCAACTTGTCTCAACATGTCACAATCGCGTATGGTAAGCGTATTACTTTCATCTTGATTAATGTGTCAATTTTCATTGTAGCATGCAATGCACCTATCCTATATGCGTATACTTACCCCGTACCGTACCTGTGCGCTTATTTACCCGCAACGCGGGTCAAATGAGCGTATTCCGATTTAGTGTGATTAATTGTTTATAGAATAAGAACTATTAGTTTCCTGTAAAGCGACTGAATGGATGGCAATTATGTCACCAAAAAAGACGTATTAAAATGTAGAAGAAGAATTCGGGATAGTGAGCGGAGGTTGAGATGTCTTAACGGTCAGAGCGCCTGGAGTGTTTATCTGGGAGGCACAGGTTCTAATCCTGCTCATGAACGTACTTTCGTTTCCACAAAAATTTGTAACTTTGAAGCTTGGTATCCTTTTCAAAGATTTTTCTGAATAAAAACTAAAAGGATTACCGTTTTAGTCTTTATTAAAATTTAGTCAAAGTCAAGTCAGCCCAATAATAAAATAAACACTGTCTTATAAAAAAAATGTGCGTTTACTACTAAAATTATATGTTATGCGTAGTGAGCCGTTATTTACCAAAGTGCGCACACTTACCCCGAATTACACTATCGGGCAAATTTTGGTAGGTGGTTGCTATAAGTTACGTAAACGTTAAATAAAAGTATATAATATTATATTACAAACAAGATTAATAAATTAAAAAATAGAAAGAAAGCCTGCCATTTAAAAACATCTTTTTATCCTATGTTACCCGGGATAATGTAAGGATTCTAACGATACCTCATACATCTAAATCGGTTCAGTTATTTAGAAGTTATTGTGGAATAAAGAAACTCACAAACATACATACATACATGAACCCTAAAAATATAACACTCCGTTTTGTGCAGTCGGGTAAAAAACATACAAAACCCGTTCTAAATATTCAAACAAGCATCTAATTCTCGCCACAAAATTTACTTAAAAAATCTCTTTATCAACGACGCGGTTCACTCTCATTTTTTCACCAACTTTTCAAGAAAATGTGCGATATTTTTTCAGTGTGAAAAAGTATGCCTGAAGTTACATAAGACGATGTGAAAGGGACACTGAAACTTTTTTCACTTCACGACACATTTAGCCGAGAAAAATGCCTAATTTCCACGAGGGTCGTAATTGAACTGGGCCGACATGGGTAAGGTTAAGCACACTCAGGCACGTTTTGGTTAGTCAAGGAGTTTAGTTGCTTGAAAATCTAATCAGTTATTTATTTACTCTTATTCTAATAGCAGTATTAACACCAATTACAGCAATTAAAAACAATTAACATAAACATAACATAACATTGCTATATTATGTTTATGTTAATTAACTGTTGGAAGAGTGATGACCCGGAATGTCAAGGGTCGCGGGTTCAAGCCCCGTACGTGTCTCTTATATTCTTCAATGTTTCCTAAACTGGGGTAATTGATACTCACTACATAAAAACAGCATTATAACTGTATTGTAGGCAAAATTGTAATAACATGCCGTTATTAGGTCCAGTCGAAATTATAAACTCCGGGCTGCTGCTAAGAATATCCCAATGAAAAACCTTACAAAATGTTGTCCGACCCGAGAATCTAACTTAGGACTTTACGCTCAGAAATACTCAGTAGCAGCCGGAGCCCGGAGGTTAGAATTTTGTCCAGGCTATATATAACATGGGACTTAATAACAGCATTTGTGAAATGGAAGTTAGATGGAATTTATAAATTATTGTGGAAAAAGAATACATACGGTCGTGAGCAAGATTCGAACCTGCGCCTCCCAGATAAATACTCCAGGCGCTTTGACTGTTTATCCATTCGAGATGGCCTGGAGTATCGACCCTCCTCAACTTACGACCGCGAATTCTTCTTCCACATTTTTTTTCAATAACTAGAGTTCGCTATGCTTTTGTAAATGAAGATTTATGTATGTATGAGTTAGAGTTAGATGTACCACTATGTATACCTCTGCCTACTCCTTCGTGGAATACAAGTTCGTTACTATATATGTTAAAATACAGTTCATACTTGGCTACTTACTTACTCTTTACGTGATACCTACGCAACTAGAAGCGTGGCTTTAACCTTTAGATAACTAAAACCTTGATAAAATATACCTTTACCTCTGAATTTTTATTTAAACCAAGGCCTCCTCTTTCACATAAATTATTCAACATTTAGTTAAGAATATGTATTACACCGAATTACACGAGAAAGTAAAGTGAGCCTTGCTTTTCTTAAACATGTAGGTATCACAAATTCACAATGTTTTAGAAAATGTAACTCCTTTTTTAAGGTTCCCTGCCTCAAAAGGAAAAAAAAACGGAACCTTTATTGGATCACTTTGTTGTCGTTTTTTTTGTATAAAAACTTTCGTGAGACATATTCATATCAATTAATGTTCACCGGTTACTACTCACGTGCATTTTTCCAGTTTGTCCGTTCGAGTTCGAAACTAGTCGGGCAATCCCGAAAAATGCACGTGAGTAGTAACCGGTGAATATTAATTGACACTTTGTTGTCCGTCTGTCTGTCAAGGCCCTTTATTTCGGGAACGCGTGGAGTTATTGAGTTGAAATTAAAACCATATAGAAGTCTACATTCCCTTGAAGCTGTGAAAAAATAAAACTTCTAAATTAACATAAAAAACGTATATTTCGACACACTCAAGGAAATCAAAATGTATAAGGTACTTTCCGTTGACCTAGAATAATGAAATTTGGCAAGTAACTCTCTAATCTCGACCTCTGCTCTATGTTACTCGGGAACGTGTAAGGATTCTAACGATACCCCATATATCTAAATTGATTCAGGCATTTAGAACTTATGGTGAAATAAAGAAACATACATACATACATGAACACTAAAAACATAACACTCTATAAATTTCATTATGCACCAGAACTCCTGTACTAATGTGACCTTTGTTTCCTCAGCCCAAGAACGCGGGAGCAGGTAAATTGAAGTACGTACGACAGACTGTGAAAGCACTGCCGCACTCAAGCACCCGTTCATTTGTTAAGATTAAAATGAACTCGCGCGATAATCTTGAGGTATTTTTGTATAGTTGCTTGAAAAGATAGCTTTTATTTTGGGCTAAAGTGTAAAGTACATTTTGGGGTACAAATATTTTTGAAAAGAAAAGCTTATTTCAGGGGTACATTCTGACTTGATCGATGTTGTTGTACCAAAAAATTACTTATTATATTATAAGACAAGTGCGTATTACTAACAGCATAATAGCAATGACCGAGACGAGTAAAAGTGTGACGCTGTGTTTTGCCGAGTAAAGGCATCACGCATTTTTTTAGATTGCGGCACTACTGCTGTAATGTAAATAAAAAGGACGCGGGCGTAAGAAGCATTATTATAAACCTCAAAGCGGTGCAATAAGAGCCACTTTACGCGCAATTTTCAAAGTGTTAATACGTTTTTTTGGTGACGTCATTGCTATCTATTCAGTCCCTATACAGGTGACCGAACCGACACAACTAACTTTGCAGTTAATACAATTATAATACGTCTTAAAATGTCGAAGAAGAATTCCGGGTAGTGCGCAAAGGTCGAGATGGCTTAGTGGTTAGAGCGTCTGGAGTATTTATGGGAGGCGCAGGTTCGAATCCTGTTCACGACTGTATTATTAATTAACATTTTATTGTGTCTTTTTATTTTACTTAAGTAGGTATGTGTGTAGGAACTTGGATGTGAATCTACTATTACGAATAACTTGTGTGATCTTCTTTGCGTGTGTAAGCTATTTGTGTTTTTAATTTAAAAAAAATCTTTCTTTCTTATTTATTAAAATTATTTTCCTGCCAAGACTTTTTTGACTAAGGATTACACGTGAAACTAATCATTTCTAACTATGCTAGTCAAAATATTGTATATTAAATTTCCATGTTTGAATAGAAACGCGCCATCCAAAACCGTCATACATCTCTATCAATACCACAACGCTACCTTGTGACATTAATATACAAATTATTTAACTAAAACAGTAATTAGCGTGCCAAAGTACAACACTAGTTTCAAACTCACCGTCTGAGATAATTCTCAAAGGAGCTCTCATATTGAATTTCGGTTGCTGAATAATATACAGTGTCAGTTCATAGGTGGTGGGAGAGCAGTATGTTTGAGGGTAATTTTCTGTAGCTACTGTTAATATTATAATCGATTCGGGTATTTGTAGTTGCATACATAAATACCAATTAGATCATTCGATCATTCAAAATCATTTATTAGTTGAGTTATAAAACTAAACACGCGACAATCTAAGAAGTCCGATTTGACGCTTCTCATTTTACCTTTGTATGAACGTCTACGTAAGAAATTGAAAAATCAAATTCATAATCCTAAATAATTACTATGTTAGCCATACACTATAACAACGAGTATCATTCGTAAACCTCAAGTATAACTTTATATTGAAAAAATGCACTCGAAAAAGAAACGTCAAATCGGACTTCGTAGATGGTCGCTAGTATAGTTCCTTGTTTTATGGGATAGGGGCCAAACGAGCTAACAGATCTCCTGATAGTAAGCGATTACCGCCGCCCATGGACACCCGCTACCCTAGAGGATTCGCAAGTGCGTTACCGACCTTTCAAAGGGTTTCGGCCTCCGGTACCCTCACTCACTCAGCGAAACACAACGCAAGCGTTATATCGCGCCGGTTTTCTGTGTGGACGTGGTATCACTCCGGTCGAGCCGGCCCATTTGTGCCAAAGCATGGCTCTCTCACGGTGAATTATAACTCCACTGATTGATTTTTAATGGTTTCATTCGATAAAATTATAAAAAAATGGTTATGTTGACCCTACAAAACTTTGTATAATAACTTTCGTGAGACACATTCATATTTTAATAATTATAGTTTAACGGTTATTACTCACGCGCATTCTTAGGGATTGCCCGACAATTGCGGCGATGTCGCGAGTCAAACTCTTGAGTAGTATGACTCGCGACATTGCCGCGGACTCAGCTCATGAATAAGAGCTCCGTTCGAGTTCGAAACTAGTCGGGCAATGCCGAAGAATGCGCGTGAATAATAACCGGTAAACTATAATTAATATGTTCGTATTTCGTAAATAATGTCATATAGTTCTTCGAGGCTGTCAGTTCTATTAGTAAAAATATCAGCATAATATATAAATTTCGATCAGAATTGGTAAGAAACGACCATACTGTCCGGTCATTATGCTTACGTCAAACGACAAACGGCTTGCAGCATCCCGATAATATCCTAATTTCTCTTCGACACAGCCACAGATCTATCTCCATTTAACTAATAATATAAATGCGAACGTCTGTTTGTTAGTTAATCACGTTTAGAAGACGACCTCAATCAATCCTTCGCTCTAACTAATTACTACTATGCAACTGTGGGAGTTGGTAGGTATGTTATGGTAGCCCGGATGTACTTATAAGAATTCTTAAGCAGGTTGTATTCTAAGTTATAGATTAGCGCGGAAAAATATACGGTCGTGATCAGGATTCGAACGTGCGCCTCCCGGATAAATACTCCAGGCGCTCTGACCGGTGAGCCATCTCGACCTCTGCCCACTACCGCGAATTTTTCTTCTGCATTTTTAATACGTCTTTTGGTATCCCAAATATATAATCCGGTTCGAATCCTGCTCACGACCATATTATTTTTCACAAAAATATAAAGCTTTAGAGTTTACTATGCATGCGTTAATGCTTTTCGAAGTTTATCTGTGCAGCTTGTATTAATTTAAATTTCACTATTCTTTTACTCCTGACGAAAATAGATTAGATAGACGTATTATGATGTCTGTCTGTGGCATCATAACTCCGAAACGGATGAACCGATTTTTTTTTAGCTATGATTCAAGGAAATCGAAATCGGAGTTTTTAATAATCTCAGATAGCTTTATTGGTCTAGCGGACATAAGACTGTAAAAAACTGGGTTCCCTGGTTGGAATTAAAAATCACTGCATTGATAAAATGCAGCTTACAATAGTTGACTTCTGTCTAACCCTTCGGTAATAGAAACTTCATGCTCTATTATGCTATTATAGATAAATCTTCCAAAAGCATCATGCGAACTCTAAAGATATAAACCTACCTAACCCTAAATTTATAGATAAGTTATTAATTTTATTATTATATTTATTTTCATAAATCATTATATAAAAAGGTCTTACAGTACAGTAATAGAGCAAACATATTTTTAGAATAGCTTAATTTTTTTAAGTAAAAATAGGAGCATTAATTATTTTCAAAATATTATTTTACATTGTAGAAGTTATTTCTATTTATCTATACCTCCATACATACAATCACGCCTGTTTCCTATTGGGGTAGGCAGAGACTATCGCTTTCATTTATGCTACGATTCTGACATACCTCTTCTGACTTTGACTTGACTCTTTTGACTTGACTTTTCTTCTTGTTCATTAACCTCTTCATGCGTGCCTGTTCAATTAAGTGGTTCCTGATAGGACAGGAGCCACCTTTAACTTTTTTTGTCGTCGAGGAAAGTTATACTACTCTTTGTTTAGTTATAATTTTCTTTAAGAAACTTATTTGTATATCAAGGAATCGTAGGTATGCACCACTTACTTATCACTTGCTTATAACGGTGAAGGAAAACATCGCGGGGAAACCAGCACACCTGAGAGATGTTCTCAATGGTGTGTAAAGCCATGTCAGAGTCCTACGGGAGGCGGTTAAACTCTGAATGGTTAAATTCTGACACTAGGTTATTCATCAACCAAACGATAAGAAGAAGAAAATAGGGTGTAGATATTGTTATTAACTTTGTAGGCTTTCGGCCGCCACATCGTTAGTGTTTCTTAAAACTTTTAAGTCGTCTTAGTTTGAAAGAGATGTTAAAATTTGTATCAAGCGTACAAAATTCTACTTTATCCCTATCGCTGTAAGGTTGCATTTGTAATGCATGTGCATGTGACGTAGGATGTCTTAATTCCGAGGTACTACACGTACTTCCAAAATGTAGTGAACCGTTTTCTGGAAAACTGAATTAAACCTGAATGCTGTTCATTTTTCGGGATCGCTTTTTTGGTGGGTATTTTCGGATTTTTGACTTTCTGCCAGCGTCATTTTTGGGAAAAACACTAGAAAATATTTTAGTAAAACATAATACATACCGTCTGTATTCCCCGAAGGGATAGGCAGAGATTTACACATCCACGTTTCAACATTTTTCTATCTACCGGGCGCAGTTCCAAATTCTGGGCTTCTACTGAGAATTTCCTAACAGAAAAACTCAGACCGACCCGAGAATTGAACCCGAGACTTCAAAATCAGCATTTGCGCTTAGGACCACTAGTTCAACGAGGTAATCACAAAAGTTTATGATGTATTAAAATATGTTATTTCCATTGCGCAGGAAAGACACCATTACATTTAAATGGGATTAAACATAATAAACACCAAACATACTTTGAATCTTCTAACTTGAAATCTTCCTCACCAAAAAAGTATACTAAACACCAAAAAAAACTAAACATGTACCAATAAAAGACAGTCTAAAATTACAATGTTTCTGCCTATTTTAGTCATAGTTAGGTTAAAAAACGAAAAAAAAAACGTAGGCGGCACCACGCCAATTTAATGCCGCTCTAACATGAGCCGGCGGGTGGTAGAGCAGGGAAACTACCATCCGCATTGCACGAGGGCTCTTGGGAGACGGACTTAGAGGAAGGAGGAGATGACAACCAACACTGAGGGGTCGTGTATGTCATGCAATGCAGTTTTTTTAGTAGCATTTTCACCGCCCAAAAAAAAAAGGTTAGGACTGTGACCAAACTATGCACTAGCTGAGCGCAGCGAGCGTTGCGGTAGCGGCCAGCAAGTGCTAGAAAAACTAATCTTTTACAGTCGTAGTGTTTTAGAGGAGGCAAGCATTCTGTCATAATTCGTTTAGAGTCATTTACTTTAATTGGGTAGCAAGATTTAACATGTTTTGGTTATGATTTTCACATTAAAATGGGGTTTTAATTTGGTGATCATTTACTATTTCTGGCAGTAGATACATATATAGTGTTCATTTTACTATGTCTGCTGATAAGTTAAATAAGCCTATTTAAATTTGTGCCAAACAAAGGCTTAACCCTACTTATTTCGTATCCTTCGGCTTAGTCATTCTCATGCAATATAAAAAAAAAACTTCTGTTCTATGTCGCTGGTCTAGTGGTCGCAAGGGCGATTGCTGAGCGTGAGGTCTGGAGTTTAATTCCAAGCTCAGAGTTTCAATTCTGACCGGTTGAAGGTAATAGGCTTACATCTTAATAACATAACCAGCCTATAACTGTCGCACTGCAGAGCAAGGGCCTCTTCTCATACAGAGAAGGCACGAGTGTTGCCATGGGTTAAGTGTAATGTACGTATATGAGACTTAAGCAGATATGGGTGTAATTATATAGACATATATATATATATAGCTGAGTCGTTGGTCTAGTGGTCCCAAGCGCGACTGCTGAGCATGAGGTCTCGGGTTCGATTCCCGGGTTGGAAAGTGTTATTGAGTTTTTCTGTTAGAAAATTCTCAGTAGCAGCCCGGAGTTGGAATTATGCCCGGTAGATGGCAATATGCTCACCACCTATTACGTGGGACTTAATTACAGCATTGGTAAAATGTGGGTGTACGACTGTGTACACCTCTGCCTTTCCCTTCGGAGAATACAGGCGTGATGCTATGTTATATATATAGGTAGTATTTTATAGAAGAATTTACGGTAGTGAGCAGAGGTCAAGATGGCTTAGTGGTCAGAGCGCCTAGATTATTTTTCCGGGAGGCACAGGCTCGAATCCTGCTTGCGATCGTATTCTTTTTCCATTTAATATTATAACCTTAGAGTTCGCTAAGCATGCGTTAATGCTTTTCAAAGATTTACCTTTAATTGTTAAGGTAATTGCCTCTTTACGACATTGTATTAACTGCAAAGTTAGTCACGTCGGTTCGGTCACCTGTTTAGGGACTGAATAGATAGCTATGACGTCACCAAAAAGACGTGTTGAAATGTGGTAGAAGAATTCACGGTAATGAGCAGAGATCGAGATGGCTTAGTGGTCAGAGCGCCTGGAGTATTTAACCGCGAGGCGCAAGTTCGAATCCTGCTCGCGACCGTATTCCTTTTCCATTTAATATTATAACTTTAGGGTCTTAATTATTTTCCAGTCCTATCTTTTGTACCGTTATTATTTGTAGACTAACTGAAGGCTATATAGTTCCAATCGAATGAGGTTCTCCAATCAACTATGTTCTGCTTCAAGGAACGGTCAAATGGGATTTTACAATATACGATTTTCAAAAACTCATATCTTAAATATTTGAATTGACTTGCCGTTAATTCAATGTTAGTCGTGTCGGTTCAGTCACTTGTACAAGGACTGAAAAGGTAGTGATGACGTCACCATAAGAAGAATGTGGAAGAAGAATTCGTAGTAGTGAGCAGAGGTCGGAATGGCTTAGTTGTTAGAGCGCCTAGAGTACTTATATGAGAGGCGCAGGTTCAAATCCTGCTCAAAGGCATAGACATTTCATTCCAAAAAAAATAATTTTAGGTAGGTATGTGTTTTTTGTCGATTAAAATATTTTACATACATATATAGCATCACGCCTGTATTCTTCGAAGGGGTAAGCAAGAGGTATACTCTGTTGAACCTTTCACCAATGCTGTTATTAAGTCCTATGTAATCTACCGGGCACACTTCCAAACTCCGGGCTGCTACTTAGAATTTCCTTACAGAAAACCTCCATAACACTTTGCCCGACCCGGGAATTGAAGACCTTACGCTCAGCGGTCGCGCTTAGGACCACTAGAAAAACGAGGCAGATAGTAGAATTATAAGTCAGTTACATATTTTAGCTTCTCAGAAGTCCAGGTTCAAGATTTGCCAGAGGTCAACGGTATTGTCGATGTAGTTATGAAGACCGTAACTGAGCAAAAGTCTCAAGTGGAACTGGGCGAGACACGCTATTCGCATGCATCCGGAGAGATGGGCTAGTATCTATTGCAATGCAGTGGTTGAAAACAGACTGGCGTCGTAGAGGTCAGCCGAGGAAGTGGTGGAAGGATCTTGATGGCTATTACAACTAATGGTTGGAAACTAGCAAAAACCAAAATAAATGGAAGGACTTGTACTCCTACAAGTCGCAAGCGCGGCTGCTGAGCGTGAGGTCCTGGGTTCGATTCCGAGGTCGGGAAAAGCGTTATTGGGATTTTTTGTTAGGAAATTCTCAGTATCAGCCCGGAGTTAGGAAGTTGGTGGTGTGCCCCGTGCTTCGGAGAGCACGTAAAGCCGTCGGTCCTGCACCTGATCTCTCTCCGGTCATGTCGGGTTGCCGTCCCATCGGACTATGAGAGTGAAGGAAGAGGGAGGGTACCTGTGTTTGCGAATATACTCGTGCACTATAATATGTCCTGCGTACTTGGCTAATCTCCTCTGAGGTAGGCCGTCGTGACCGAAATACGGTCTGGAGGAGTACTATTATTATTATTAGCATCGTGTACAATTACGTCACTATGTGGGCTCCTAAATACCCGACAGAAGATCGCTCTGCTATTCGTGATTTACATTAGACGTGTATAACTCTTTACTAATATGACTCACTGATATCAAACATGGTGTTCCAAAAGATTGGCTCAGAAACAATCTTCTAAACGTATCATATGGAACTGAAACAAGGCATTGCTTTTCACTCCGTGAAATGCGTCACTCGAGAGCACGATCAAGTCGCTAGTTGCTTCGCTCACTGATTCAGATCCAGAATGAGTGGCAAACATAAATGTACGCCCGCCTTGACCAATGACCGTGCCCCAATATGTCGTCATATGCTCCAGCCATTGATACGTGTGATGCTGGACCCCTCCAGCAGCGCAAGGATACACGTTACTTATTCAAAGCCCAAAGGGATTGCCCGACTAGTTTGGAACTCGAACGGAGCCCTTATTCATGAGCTGAGCCCACGGCGATGTCGCGAGTCAAACTCCTTTGAAAAGTTTGACTCGCGATATCGCAGCGGGTAATCCTGGGCGGGAAACTACTCGGGCAATCCTAAAGAATCCGCGTGATTAATAACCGTTAAACTATAATTAATATGAATGTGTCTCATGAAAGTTATTTACGATATAATTATGTAAATGTGCGTCGGGTAAAGTGTGCACCTGGATCAATGAAATGTTAAACTATAATTTATATCGTAAATGTTTATTATACTCCTTCCGACCATATTTCGGTCACGGCGGCATATCTCCACTGAGGTTAGCCAAGTTCGCAGGAGATATTATAGTGCACAAGTGTATGCGCAAACACAGGTGCACTCTCTCTTCCTTCACTCTCAATATTCTGATGGGACGGAAATCCCACATGACCAGAGAGAGATCAGGCGCAGGACCGACGACTTTACGTGCTCTCCGAAGCACGGGGGTGTCACACCACCAACTTCCTGACTCCGGGCTGCTACTGAGAATTTCCTAACAGAAAAATTCTATAACACTTTGCCCGACCTGGGAATCGAACCCAGGACCTCACGCTCAGCAGCCGCGCTTGCGACCACTAAACCAAAGAGGCAGTAAATGTTTACCTAAAACACGACATCGAGAAAATTTATTCAGGTAACGATATCGTCACGACAATCGTATCGCACGATCTAAACGTCACCAAACCGAACAGCCCTGCTTTAATCGAAGTTTATCTAGGAGTTTGAAATACGGTGACCAGAAGGCGTTGGCAGATAGATACCTATGTGGCGGGTCTGAGTTATTGCCTACAGCCGATAGTATGCCACCTATTGAAGTTAGGAAGTGATAAAATCGAATGCAAATCGGACCAAAGTTACTTGGTAGCTGAAGTGGAAATCGGCTAACCAGTAAACTTTGTTGACGGTTGCAAGATAAGGTCTAAAGTTAGAAAATGCAAGGTATTTGATGTCCTATCGCTTTACCATAGTGATTATTTCTCAATCTTAGTATGTTTCTCATGTATTGTAGGTGTGTTTAGATGCACAAATCTCACATGCACACACACAAACCAGAAACAATTAGGTTATACAAATATTTGTTCCTTGCGGGATCAGTTCCTTCCTATCGATCGATCTTTTGATCATTAAGCTAACTGTGCCGTCAATTATTTGACGAGTGAAAGAGTGAGAGGAATAAGTCCTTGAAGTATTTTTTTGGTTAAGCGAAATTGATCACGCAGAAGGATGAGTGACGTCACTTTTTTTCAAACCAGCTTAAAATTGAACTGCCGTATACTGATTCAAGTGGCATTCTCTTGTATCGAAGGCCAAGGCTTATTTTGGGTCATTGGGCCAACGGAATAAGTGAGTAAAGAATGATGAATCCTAGTAATATTATAAATGTTAGAAGTTTAAGAAAGTTTGTGAACGTGAATGGATGATTGTGAACGTGAATGGATGTTTGTTACTCTTTCACGCAATAAGTTTTTAAAGGATTTGGATGAAAGGCAGATGCATAGTTTATAACCTAGATTAACACACTATATACTTTTCTCTGGACCCAATTCTGAGTCCACGCAGACGAAGTCGCGGCCGAAGCTATTAAAGTCATAAACATTTGCTAGCACATATTATTATTCTTCTCAGGACTTGATAGCTAAACGATAATCATTTTGTTGGCCCAATATTCTTCCCCTCCAGAAGTGATCAAAATTTCCTCTTAGCTACAAT
The DNA here is from genome assembly GCA_935421205.1 of Xylocampa areola. Classification (NCBI taxonomy): domain Eukaryota; kingdom Metazoa; phylum Arthropoda; class Insecta; order Lepidoptera; family Noctuidae; genus Xylocampa; species Xylocampa areola. Next base: position 17,192,936 of record OW285210.1, on the reverse strand, counting down.
TAACAGGACATACAGCGAAATATGTTGAGAAAGGCTCGTGGCTAAGTAACAGCCTCACAGATCGATCGATCGCGGTTAGGCTACGCTTGCCACGGTCGGCCTGAGGATGGGTGATCATTATTTCATACCAAGACCCTTCCATGCCTCGGAGAGCACGTTAAACCGTCGGTCCCGATTGTCAAATTAAGAACTTTGACAGCCGTTCGGGTAGTCAGAGGCCTGAAAGTCTGACAACCAGTCATACCACGAGGTATTGTGTTACCCAGTAACTAGGTTGTCAGATAGGCAGTCGCTCCATGTAAAATACTGATATTAAGCTGCGTTTACTAATTTTAAATACGTTTAAATATTATTAATAAAATTAATTAAGGGGAAAGGCTAGGTAGATTTGACAGCGCAAGATGTAATGTGAGCCGTTGTCTGCTGAGAGACAATTATGGAACATGGTGCTGAAAAAGAGGAAATAGTCGCTTCGTGATCTTTACGCGAAAAATCAACGTTCATTCATTACGGCAATAAAATCGGCTATCCGGTTTCGGTAAACGGGTCACGTATGGCATGAATTATGGGCAAAGAGTTGAAGTACTTGCGAATTCTGAATATCAATGTTGTGAGGTTACCTTTTTGGTCGTATTTCGATATATGTCGTGTCAAGGTCAAATATTCAAAATAAAGAGACGGTATGCTTTTATTTTATTTTGTTTTTTTTTATGTTTTGTTTTATTTTTATTGATATTGACGGTTAAAGTTTTCCTGTCTTATCCTGTGGAGTTTTAATCTTGAAATTAATGCCAATTCAAATAAATCAATACCTTAAAACAATATCTAATGTTAAAATAAATTAACCTATATTAAAGAACTTATCTCAATTTTGAAGCATATTTGGCATATTAGCATCCCATTTCTTTGATTATTATACGACTGCCCAAAAAACGGAGTGTTATGTTTTTAAAGTTCATGTATGTATAGAAAGTATGTATGTATTATTGTTTTATTATATTTGTTAGTATTATTCCACCATAACTTCTAAACCCATGAACCGATTTAGAATTGTGTATCGTTAGAATCTTTACATTGTCCCGGGTAACAAAGGTTAGTAAAATTAAAAAAATGGTAATATAGTAGCCAAAACGTTTTTTTTTTATTAATTTCATCTTGTTTGGATTTAACGTCATTGTTTAATTATTTAAAACAAGCTATGCACATCACGCTGTAGATACTAACTTGATAGCGACAATAATACCATCCCAATTCAGTTTGAGATTGACAGAGCAATGAGCATATTATTTCTTTTGTTCATCTATTAGATTTTATCTCAACAATCACTCCATTTCTAGCCGTATAATTTTTCACATAATCCCTCCAAACTTTCTTTAGTCTTTCTCTGTTTATACTCAAAACATACCTTATGGCTCTCATCATACGTATATGACAAATGATTCCCACACAGCTTCTCGCTGTGAATGATAATAAAATATAGTGAAAAAATTATCAGGTTTACGAACTGATAAACTAAAACACCTTTATTGATTCAAAGGGCAACAATCCTACTCATTATGTAGACAACCATTACTCCTACTATCTGTTAGTGTATTGTAATCCAATGCCACGCGAGAGAACAATGTCGAATAGTTTATGTATGGGCACAAAGACGCTGTAGCGATCATCTAATATTGGATAATTATAATAAGATCTTCGTGTACCGAGCCAAAGCAAATTGTTGCCATAAATAATAAGTACCTAGATGACCAAGTTTTTTATGTTGGTAATACGATGTTTTCTAAAAATTAAACCTAGGTAGATCGACTAATCGCCCCCGAAACCCCTTAAAAATTTCATGAAAATCGGTGGAGCCGTTTCCGAGATTCAGATTATATATATATATATATACAAGAATTGCTCGTTTAAAGGTAATTTTAAAGGGATTGACTAACCCTAAATCAAAGGTTGTTGTTACGAATCGAAGGAATCCAGGAGGATAGAGCACGTAGATCCAGAAAAAATCTATTCACTCTGGTCTTGAATATACCTAGATTGTATTTTGCTGGGTAAGTAACAGCCAAGCACATATTGGTCGATCGAGGTTAAGCTGCGCTTGCCGCGGTCAGTCTGTGGATGGGTGACCATTATTTCATACCGAGACCCCTCCGTGCCTCGGAGAGCACGTTAAGCCGTCGGTTCTGTATGTCAGAATAAGAACTTTGACAGCCGTTACGGTTAGTTAGAGACCTGAGTTTGACCACCACTCATACCACAAGATATCGTGTTACCAAGTAACTGGGTTGTGGAGGTCAGATAGGCAGTCGCTCCATGTAAAATACTGGTGTTAATCTGCATCCCGTTTGACTGGAAGCCGACCCCAATGTAATGTAAGCAGTATTTCTCAGAAAACATAGAAGAAGGCAGGGAGTTGAATTCATGCATGTGAATATAAATATAAAGTACACGAAACTGATATAGGATAGTCCCATGTAGGTGATGGGCATATTTTCATTAACCTTGTACAACTCCATACTCCGGGCTATTACTGAGAAATAATCCTCACAGATAAACTTAATAACAGTTTGTCTGACATGTGAATAGTACTCGACCAAAAGTTACAATATTAAATGGAAAAAGAATACGAAATCGCGAACAGGATTCGAACCTGCGCCTCCCGGATGAATACTCCAGGTCGAGATGGCTTAGTGGTCAGAGCGCCTGGAGTATTCATCCGGGAGGCGCAGGTTCGAATCCTGTTCGCGACCGTATTCTTTTTCCATTTAATATTGTAACTTTAGAGTTCGCTAAGCATGCGTTAATGCTTTTCAAAGATTTATCTTGGAGTACTCGACCACTTACGACTAGCCCAAGGAGGCGACTTAAAAATGTAATATTCTAAAATTCTCGCTAGCTACCAACACTGTTTCAGCCACGAGATTTTGTAAGCAATTACTTGTAGTAAACGCTCACTCGACTCGACCGTTGAGAGTTAAAAACGAATGTAAAGCGGAATTTCGCTGCCTTGCGCCTTAATGGAGCGGTATTGTGGTAGCTACAATGTTTTTGTACTGTTGTGTTGTTCAGATTGGTAATAAAATACCAAAACAATGTGGACTATTTTCAGATGCAAGTTACAAATTAGAAATATAATCAAGGGCGATCAACTCCTTCATATTTCATCACCTACGTGTGTAGTGCATCGAGTCAATCTGTTACACATGGCCTCGATACTGCTGAGCGCAGGGACTTGGGTTCGATTTCCGGGTCGGACAAAATGTTATTAGGTTTTTATAAACACCAGCAACCAAATAAATACACATCAAATCCACACATCTCCATACAAAACTGACAAAATAAACTGTAGCGTGCCGTATTCCCAAACACGTATCAATGCTAATTTATTTCATTTAGCAAAGTGAAGAGCGGCCATTGTTGAATAATGTAACGGATTCTTTACGCGGACCTTTCCTCAGCCACTTGTTTTATTGTGTGTAGTACTGTTTGTTAAGGTCGCCATGTAAAAAATTTTGGGTCTTGAATTGAGCTTGACATTTTGTTGCTTGTGAGAGGATTAGTAAATAATTTACTCAATTCTGCCTCATTAGTCTAGTGTCTATTCCCGGGTCGGGCAAAGTGTTAGTAAGTTTTTCTGTTAGAACATACACACATTTCACCAATGCTGTTATTAAGTCACATGTAATAGGTGGTGACAACAATAAGTACTGATTAATTAATTAAATTGGTTATTGGAGTGTGATAGCAGGATAACATCAGAACCTGGCGCATGGATAACATTTGGTGTGACATAGCTAGATAGGGCACCGTATCGGGGGCGGTTGCCACGTACAACAGCAGCATGCAATTTCAAAAACAATTAGAAAGTGGAAGAATAATTCATACTGCGCCGACCCCAAACAAATTGGGATAAGGGCTGATGATGATGATGATCGTTGACTACCCAAAGATTAGAACGGCTGAAGAACCCTTCAAAAGAATATTATTTCTCAAGGAAATGTAGCGATTTTGCTTGATTAAACAAATCCCCCGGTTGGCTGTTACGTAAGGGTGTCTGCTAACAAGCGACTAATCGTGTGTAAGTGTTATTGTCTAGCTGTATGTAAGGGTCGGTGGTTTTCCTTGCTTATTACGAGAGTATCTTTTTGTTTTGACTCATTTAATCGCATGCAAACGTTGTTTTATTCTTACGAAGTTCCATTTCTATTGTATGTACGTTGCTGTATCTAAGTGAATATTTTTTATGTTAATTTAAAGTTTTAAGAACGTACTCGTATGTTTCCCTTGAAATAAGTTTTAACGAGAAAGATTGGAAATAGGAATGGTATTTGAAATTTCTCTTCGAGGTTTCTGTTAACATTTTTTCTGTTAAAATTTTATCACGCTTTTTTATTCTGAACGTCTATTCTAAAATTCTTAACAAAATATTTTAATTTTAGTGAAACCTAAATATACAAGTAGCACTTGAAATAAAAATATTTTTCTTAAGAACATTTCAGATAAAAGAGACAAAAATAGTCGTACAAGAAACACATTCAACACTATCTTTAGAAAGAAAATATAAAGTATCCGCTGCTTGTTATCGTAGAAAAGTTGCGAGACTTTTCTTAGAGAAGTGTAATGAACAGAAAACTTTAACATTACAAGATGGCGCAGTTGCTGGCGTATGCGTAGCTAGTGAATGTTGTACATGGATGTACGACATTCACTTCGAACTAACTTGTATTGTGTATTGTCATAACAGTAGGATACTTAATATGTGTGTGTGTGTTTGCAATTCTTCTCCACACAGACGGCTCGACCGAAATTAAAAATGAATAAAATATATGGAATATTTTTAAATGATTTTTTAAACATGTTAAGGTTATGTAATGCCTATAATAATTATTATTATCATATATTTATTGCCAACAGAGTTGTCAGAGGCATGACACGGTACGTCAAGGGTCGGGGGTTCGCGTCCTACTCGTGTCTATCATTTTAAAATGTTTCTCAAAAAAAAAATTGGTTCAGTTCATCCTTAATTTATTCTGTATAGTAATTGGATCACTAAATAAATATAACATTCGCGTAATTCAATTATAACTGTTCAACAACGTGGAAACCTTTACACCAAACTACAAACCTTAATTACATAGTGGTTATAACATACAACAAACTCATACAAAATGGTAACAATTCCATTGTAGACCGACTAAACTAAAATTAGGTTAAATGACATACATAGCATCACGCCTATATACCTTGAAGGAGCAGGCAGAGGTTTACAATTTTACACCCACATTTCAGCATTACCAATGCTGTTATTATGACCCATGTAATAGGTTGTGAACCTATTGCCGTCTACTAGGCACAATTCCAAACTCCGGGCTACTACTGAGAATTTCCTAACAGAAAAAATTCAATAACACTTTACCCGACTCGGGAATCGGACCGCGACCTAATGCTAAACAGTCCCGCTTGGGACTACTAGACCACCGAAGCAGTTAGTAAAATATTACTTATAATAAAGATAAATCTTTGAAAAGCATTAACGCTTAGCTAACTCTAAAGTTAGTATATTAAATGGAAAAAGTATATGGTCGTGAGCAGGATTCGAAGTTGCGCCTCCCGAATAAATACTCCAGGCGCTCTAACCACTAAGCCATATCGACCTCTGCTCACCACCGCGAATTCTTCATCCATATTTTAACACGTCTTTTGGCGACGTCATTGCTATCTATTGAGTTCCTATACATTTTTATTTATTTTTCGATTTAATATAATATTACTTCCATTTTAGTATAGTCACTATACAATGGAATTGATACCATTGTCAAAATGTTAATATTTATCTAAACGTTTGTGTATGCAGGGCGTGTCCATTGTCGGTGGCTGATACCGACTCACGTAGTGCCGGACTATTCATATGCAGATCCGACAATCTAGCGTAGTGTTTACTTTGGAGGTAATCTTGGATGAAAGGAAAACAGAAATGCTTTAAGTAAATAATAGGATGCAATGTGCACGAATGAGGAGACAACTGTGAACTTTATTCGGTTCTTTTATCGACATTATATCGATATAAGAGACGAGTAAAGTTGATATATCGACAATAGGCAGTGATAGTCTAATGTTATGACCGTTGTACTAACAAGTCATATGTCGCAAGTTCGAATCCAAGGCACGCACCACTGTCTTTTCGAAGTCATGTGCGTATTTTAAATTAATCATCACTTGCATAAAACGGTGAAGGGAAACATCGTGAGGAAATCAGCACACCTGAGAAATGTTCTCAATGGTGTGTAAAGCCATGTCAGAGACCTACGGGTGGTTTAAACTCTGACACTAGGTTATTCATCAACCACACGATAAGAAGAAGTATTCTGTGAAGCGTAGCACCGTAGCATGCGCCAGCAGTAGCCTAGCTCAATTCTAAGTATATTTTAATTCGGTAGATTTTCCGTTATTAGTCATAGTGTTATTTTTTATTGTTAAAACTTATTAAAAAAAGGGTGTTTCTTGACGTTTCTTCCCCTTAAGATCAACTTGAAACCCTGCTACCTAGCTTTGACTTTTCATAAGTACTTGTATGTAATCTGGTCTCTTTAAAATATAAATATTTAAATTTTTAAGGAAAATGTTAGGAATCTTTTGAAAATTGGTTCAACATTAACCTGTTTTAATGTATTGACGGATTTGTGATTGTCTGTTGATATGAATATGCGTAGAAATGAGGTTAAACAATAATCACCTATCTGCCGGCCACAATTTGAAACTCCCAAGTTGCTACAATGAATTTTCTGAACCTAAAACGCTACCTACCGATTATTTAACAAAGATCTATGACAGTCGTTACGGGTAGCCAGATGTCTGACAATTAGACTAATATCTTGACCACGAAATACGTATATTACCAATGTTATCCAGTAACTGGTTTGTGGTGGTCAGGTAGGCAGTGACACTATATAAAAAACTCTCGTATTAACCTGCATGCGGTTAGCCCGGATGCCGACAACATCGTAGTTGGCAAAAGGCTACACATAATATATATTCTGTTTATGAGAACTCTATGCTATCAACCATCCGATATTTACACTTTTAATTACGAGTACTTCCCTTTCTTTAGCGTAAATGGACCACGAAATAAAAACCTCAGGGAAGCCATAAATACCTAACTTTTTACACGAAAAAATTGCACCTTGCCACACTATACTGCAGATTTTATCTTCCACCTATACCAGCTAAACAATACAATATATTTTACAAATATTAAACCACCTGACACATTGGCAGCGGTATCTATCTTTTATCTTTTGCTGCCAAAACCGATGACCTATTAATATGCCGATGCAAAATAACGCTCTATTGTTCTTGTTTTGTTAGTCACTATGTCTATTTTTGTTATGATAATGTGATATCATAGGTTATTTTTGGTAATAAATTGGCGTGCGAATTGTCGATGAGTGATTTTTGGGGCTGGGTGATTTATATTTATATCAATTATTGTTCACCGGTTACTACTCACGTGCAGTTTGACTCACGACATCGCCGCGGGCTCAGCGCATGACTAAGGGCTCCATTCGAGTTCGAAACTAGTCGTGCAATTCAAACTTAATGAAAAACCCAATAACACTTTGCCCGACCTGAGAAGTGAACCCAGGACGTCATGCTCAACAGCCGCTCTTGCGACCGCTACACCAACGAAGCAGTCTACCGGTTACTACTCATGCGATATCACTATCAGCTCATGACTAAAGGTTCGGTTCAAGTTCAAAACTGAGAACCGAGAACTGCACGTGAGTAGTAACCGTGGAACAATAATTGATATGAATACGCCCTCAGACATATTTAATATTCTTAATATATAGGAACTATATTTATATCTTACATATCATATCTATCTTTTACATATTCTACATGAATATATATATTTGATAATTGTCTGGCAGCTAGAGTATGTCATGCTCACCCAAATGTCCCGCTGATGGTGGCGTTTGTGTAGGGTCATTAGATTCCCTACAATATGGTTGAGTTTAGTGATGCTGACGCTGGCGTCATGTTCGTGAGCGGGCGCAGTTAGTTGGGGCTGGTCATCTCTAAACTGTCATGGCAAAGTTTTGAATCGTAACTAGACTCTATAGACTTCATATTACATTGTTCTCACATATAATTTCTATATTATAAATACAGTGTAACCAACAATATTGTAATTGTTTGATGAAAAAGAGTATCCGTGGAGTGTCTTGCCCGTTTTTCTCGACAGGAATCTACACTTTGGAACGCGGCAACTAGCTTTTTTTTTGAAAATTCAAATGTGCCTGTGAATGGTCTAATTGAAATAAATGCATTGACTTTGACTTTGACTATCCTACTTCCCATTCATCAACAATATCTAAATCAGTTCTTACAATGTGTTCTATTTCCGGCGGGCGCCACACGGAAATACGCACTAATATACATGACAATACACAAAGGAGATATATCTTAATATTGACCGGAGTCAAGCTCTGTAGAGCTTATCATGTCACTGTATAAAGCCTTGTATGTTTAACGTGGGTAGCCATCTAGGCTTTGGTTAAAGTACTAGATATACCCCTTCCCGAGTTTTTGGTCACGGCGGGCTATCTCCATGGAGATTAGCCAATTACACAGAGTATTATAGTGCACAAATGTATGTGCAAACACAGGTGAGGATAACTGAGAATTTCCTAACGAAAAAACACTTTAAAATATGCCATATAGAAGTCAGTTTATTTTTTTTCTGTATTTTTTTAATTGTTTTGTAATTCCGAACCTCCTACTTTTTTGAAGTTGGTTAAAAAATGACGTTCTTATGACGCTTTTTATAAATAAAAAAAGAAGCTACCAGCCTGGGACACCATGGCCTGTCCTGCAGCAGGAGTGCAGGACGCATAGCCCGGTATGCTAGCACCAACGACATTATCCGTCGGGCTCTTGTCACCGCCGGTGTACCAGCTATTTTAGAGCCCAATGGCTTGGTACGGGACGATGGTAGGAGACCAGACGGCTTGACGCTATTGCCTTGGAAGTTAGGTAGGCCTTTGGTGTGGGACGCAACATGTCGACACCCTTGCTCAGCCAGTCTTCTGGGCACATTACCGGATGATAGCGATGCGGAGGAATACTTCGACGCCTAAACAACGCTTGGTTTTTATGTTATATATTTTACTTTTATTATCATTTTCTTGTACATAGTTATGTAATTGAATTTGTTTTATAAATTACATATACATTAGTTTACCTCAAATTTCAATAGAACACAAAAATATTAGAAACAGACTTATTTTAGCTATAGAAATGTTCAATAAGACATTAGAAATACAATTACGAGTAAGCGGGAAGCCTCTAAAGTCCAATACTATTGTTCCAGTCAATAAACCCTAAGGTTATTGTTCAATATCAGGTTATTATGCAAACTGTTTACTGAACAGCCTATCGGTAATCTTTGGGGCCATTTTGTGAATATAATATCAGTTTCGGGCCCGAATTTCAATGATGGGAAATCTCAAATTGACGTTATTTAAGCTACTCTGAAAGAAGGGCTTTGTTTATTGTGGCAAGGTTATTTTGTGTTAATGAGAGAAGATATTGTTACATTTGTTTATATACGATTAATCTATACATATAATAAAAATGTAACAGATCGCTGTCTGTACATGGAAGATATATGAGAAAAAAATTATTGGGACCTTTATCAACACAAATAGCACCCAAAACAATGATTTTTAGAATTTTTGTCTGCTTGTCTGTGCGTTTCTGCACGCTAATCTCAGAAACGACTTATCCGATTTAGATGTGGTTTTCACTAATATATCGTGGTAAGCTTAACATTTAGTGTTGTTTCAAGTCAATCGGTTGATAAATAAAAAAGTTATGCCAATTTAAAGAATCACGTCGAACATGTTTTATTTACATCCGCGCGGACGGAGTCGCTGGCACAGCTAGTTTAATATACAATAGTAATGTATTCTTAGGAAATTATTTATTTACATCATACTTGTTAAGTTTAGTTCTGCTACAATAAAAATTATATCACAAAATGTCACTGCCTCGTTGGTCTAGTGGTCCCAGGTCGGGCAAAGTCATATTAAGATTTTCTATTAGGAAATTGTTAGTAGCAACTCGGAGTTTAGAATTATGCCAGGTAGATGGCAATAGAACAACTTTTAACTTGCAGGAAGACTGTCGTAGGAGGATAGTCCTCCTGCGACCACGAACGCTGCAAAGTGTTCGAAACGTCAGGAAAAACAAAAAACCAATAATACACGCGATTAATCCGGTTAAAAGTTGTTTTATTATAATGTGTAGTGATCGCGCAAACCTAAGATATTACTAGATGTCAATAGGCTTACCCCCTATTACATGGGACTTAATAACAGCATTGGTGAAATGTGGGTGTACAACTTCGTACACACCTGCATACCCCTTCGAGGAATACAAGCGTGATGCTTATGTTACAAAATGCCAAGTGAAAAAAACGGAGAAAATCAAGAGGTCCACATAAAACATAATATAAAATACCTCCTTCTTTGAATAAGTCTTTGAGATATCGTGTGACCACGTAACTGGGTTGTGGGAGTCAGATAGGCAGGCGCCCCATGCAAAAGGCTGGTATTAAATTGCATCTGGTTAAACTGAAAGCCCAGCAAGGCAGCTGGGGGAAGCGGCTAGGCGGACTATTGGTATCCTATGGTCAAAATATAGCCCCATCTCAGCTGCTCCCTCGAACTCTCAAATCTCAACTAGCCATAGCGATACTCCTTCTTTTCATCGCATGGTGAACAATCTAGTGTCAGAATTTAAAGTAACCATATGGTCTCTGACATAGATTTAAGCACAATCGAGAATACGTCCCAGGTGTGCTGGTTTCCTCAGGATTTATTACTTCACCATTTTGGGCAACTGGTAATTATAATTATACTAACATAATACGCTCATCACTTCAAAAAGTCAGTGGGGCGTGTTTTGGGTAAACCGGACCTTTGACTTCCAACGCGTTCGTCGTACATCTCATCATGCCCTCCTCGACCCTTGCTCGTGCCGGCACGCATAAGGCAATTCGATTCAACTAATTCCTCGTTGTGCCCCCAGCAACGCCCTAAGCCGAGGCTCGTGTCCCGTTGGGAACTCTCTTAGTGCTGTAGTTGTGTGTTTGTAGTTTAAAAATATGCTCTGGCTGGAGGCATCAAATTACCTCACCTTAGCTATTGTTCGATTACGCAGATCAAACGCCTACAGGTTAACTGCAAGAGGCCAAGTTATAGTCTATCACTGATAGTTATCGTATCAGCGTATTAGCTACAAACTAAGTGCTTTAACTCTTGAGATCCTGAGTAAATCATCTAAATAGAATGCCAAAAAGCCAATGAATGTTTCACCACCATCCAAAAATCAGATGCTATGACCCAAATTACCGTTTTTCCCAACTAATAAGCTAGGTACGATTAGAGTCATGCGGGCAGAAAATTGCCATGCGTCTTGTTCATTCAATTACGAGCATTCCGTCTGAGGCGCGCCGGGACATGTGTTGGGTTGGGTGTACACTGGGGTTGTAATTTTTATTTCTGTTCTTGTTATTTATAAGAATAAAACGTATTATGATGTGGAGGAGGAATTTGGAGTATTAATGAGCAAAAGTCGGGATGGATTAGTTGGCAGAGCGTCTGGAATATTTATCCGGAAGGCGCAGATTCAAATCCTCCTAAACATCTGCCCAAAAACTTTATATAATTTTAGTCACTTTTCAGAAGCCCAGTACTCTGCGACAAAATAATGAAACACACGATTTGGCTACCGAACGCAAAGGCACAATCAAAGAATCTAAAAAAAAAGAGTAACCTCATTAACTTAAATGCTTTATACAAAGAATATAAAGCATTAAAGTTAATGAAGATTTCCTTGATCAGGCACACGTATATCTTCACTCCTGTACTCAATGTGCCATCACCCTGAGATCTAAATAGGAGACGCCAAGGTGAAGTATTTAATAACACACGTGAGATGGCAGAACTGGAAACAGAATGACGAAGCAATTAGAAGCCAGGAGTGTTTGACCTGATGATGCATGAGAAAATTTCTAATAAATACAGTATTGCAGTTAGGAACATACATAATTATTATCATATTGGCCGTCATAAACATTGCCAAAACTTTAGCAGCTTGCAATTTCAAAAAAAAAAGTGGAAGAAGAATACATGCTGCGCCGACCCCAAATAAATTGGGATAAGGTTGGTTGGGTATGATTGCAGTAACGAACTTATATATTTTTTTAAGTATAGGCTCAGCAGGATCCTGCACACGACCGTATTCTTTTTCACAATAAAGTTAACAACATAACTTTTGAGTTCGCTATGCATGCGTTAATGCTTTTCGAAGATTTATCTGTAATTTTGTTAAGGTAATTGCATCTAAAGATATATCATTGAAAAGCATTAACGCATGCTTTGCGAACTCTAAAGTTATTATGGTATGGATGAAGAATTCGCGGTGGTGAGCAGAGGTCGAGATGGTTTAGTGGTCAGAGCGCCTGGAGTATTTATCTGGAAGGCGCAGGTTCGAAAACTGCTCACAACCGTATTCTTTTTCCATTTAATATAGTAATTGCATCTGAACGACATTGTATTAACTGCAAAGTTAGTCGTGTTGGTTTAGTCACCCGTATAGGGACTGAATAGATAGTAATGACATCACCGAAATACATTTATTTTTTATTTGAAGAAGAATTCACGGTAATGAGCAGTGGTCGAGATGGCTTAGCGGTCATATCATAGCAGTGTTTGAAGCCGTGGGTGGTTTAAACTCTGATACTGGGTTGTTCATTAACCAGGCAATAAGAAGACGAAGTAGAACTTAAGTGTCACGTATTTTTTTTTTCTTGGTGATTATACAAACGTCTTAAGCAAATCAGAATATTTTTTCTTTGTCAGTTACTATTTGCGAGCATTTAACGGGATTGCCCGACTAGTTTCGAACTCGAACGGGGCTATTAGTCATGAGCTTAGCCAGCAACGATGCGCGCTAACTCGCCTCAAGCCTCAAGTAGTTACTGGTGAACAATAAATATGCTTGTATAATAACTTTCGTGAGACACATTCGTATTAATTATAGTTTAACGGTTATTACTCACGCGCATTCTTCGGGATTGCCCGACATCGCCGCGGGCTCAGCTCATGAATAATAGCTCCGTTCGAGTTCGAAACTAGTCGGGCAATCCCGAAGAATGCGTGTGAGTAATAACCGTTAAACTATAATAAATAATAAATATGCTGTCTAAAATATGAAATGTAAAAGTAAAAAAGCCATAACTTCAAACCAAAAGGTTACCTGTAACTGTGCATTCGTACCCTCCTAGTAATCAGTTAAAGGATTTTTATAGCGCCGTGAGCCGTGTGCATGAATAAAATATGTGACGTCACCGCACAGTGGGCACGCAAATGGAAATAAATGGTGAGTTGTTACGTTCTAGTATGTGTGTTGCAATGTGCAATATATAACTTTGCACACAAAGACTAAAATGTAATGAGAATAAGGGTTATTGGACACATTTATGTTATGACACATTATTTAAAATGTATGAAAGTAAATTTTGTGCATCCAATTTCCTGCACGAAATAACCTCGTTGGTCTAGTGCTCCCAAGTGGGACTGCTGAGGTTTCGGGTTCGATTCCCGGGTCACGCAATGTGTTATTGAAGTTTTCTGTAAGACATTTTTAGTAGCAACCCGGTTCATCACCTATTTATTACATGGGACTTAATAACAACATTGATCAAATGTGTTCAATAGTTTTTTTTTTTCTCCAACGTTACTTAGAATTAACTTTGAAGGAAAAAAATACGGAAATTGCCTGAAATGAAAAAAATCATCGAATGGGAGAAGTAAAAAATTGTACTGGTAATCGATTGTTGTTAATATAACAAAATGAATGCGAAAAATATTTAAAATTCGACATGATTGCATCTATACTAATCATAATAAAAATCTCATGATTATTAAAGTCAGATGGTATTTTCCAACTCTGCACTAAGAAAACAAAACCCTAAACCCATCACAACAATCCTCTCTCATCCTCAAATAATATAAAATTATAAAACAAAAGGTTTAAATTTATTCAAAATTCTAAACGATATTCGAGTCCAAACCACATTCAAACAGTGTAACGCTCTTCCGCGAGTTGTTGCTATATAAAGTTTTGCACATAGAGAATCGACGGTTGTGTAAAATTTATTCACAGTTTCCCGTTTTGATTTACGTTCATTCATTCGAGTGTTAAAATCTGTTGTATTTTGATATATGCTGTAGTTTTTTTGAAATATATGGAAATTTTAATTTTTTGTTTCGTTGTTCTTGTAAGTTACAAGGGTGTCTACCGAACATGAGTTCAGGCGCAGGTTTAGATCCTGCTCATGAACGCGTTTTCTTCCATTGAAAACTAATTTTCATCATAATTTATTTTATTTTATTTATTTATTTAGGTCTGCCCACAGCTCGTGCATATTGTATGCACGTGCTGTGCCCCATATACTCTAACAATAAATATAAATGCGGCAACAGGCTTACACACTAGCCAATTACGGGCTAACCAACATTCTCCATAATGGGTACCATAGAAATTTATTAAGAAATTATAAAGTGACTGTGTAATTATCATTACCCACAGTCCTCATAATCTTACAACTGGGTATAGGTCTCTCTTAAATTATGCCAGTTGCCTTGCTCCCGCGCCAGTCACGTCCGGTAAAACCTGTGATATCCTACACTAATCCTAATCCTAACTAATATTATAAATGCGAAGGTAAGTTTGTTTGTAACCTTTTCACGCCTAAACCATTTAACCGATCATCCTGAAATGTTGCACATATGTTGTCCGGTGTACAGATACGGACATAGCGCACCATATATCCCGAAAAAACAACAATAACGTTTTTCTGACAATAGATGGCACCACGTGTCTTTCGAGTCTTGATTGAATTTTAAATTGATGTAGGTTCCGAATTCATTTTGAGAGCCTAGAGTGTGTATAGACCATTTTTTCCTCCTAACTAACGCGAGTGAAAAAAGCGACAAAAGCTAGTTTCTAATATAATCGACCCATTAATTTACGTGACATTAATTCTAATCTTCAAACAAACGCGTTAACAACTGTTCAATTTAAATTTATAGCGAAACAATGGTCACAAAGTCCGTACTATCCATTCATACATTGAATTCTAACGTAGAATAAGATGTTAATCGCCTTAGTTTAATTCAATCCATTTAAACGAACGGACAGAGGAAACCTTAGTCCGTTGTGTAGCAGACGAGAGACTTGCTTTTGCGGACGGTTTTGTTGATAAAAAAACTAAGTATGATATTCTATTCATCATCGAGCGGAGCAGGTAGGCAAGTGTTTTGCCACATTTTCGGGATCTCGACAAAAGCACAACCTCCTGAGGCCAATTATAGCTAAGAAACATCCGTAAGTACGAACAAAAAATCATTAAAATCGGTCAAACCGTCAAGTATATGAGTTAGTTAAAGTTAGTTTCAACAATTATAGACCAAACTGACCTCTAAACTATGGTTTGAGAGAAGGCAGGTCTATAATAAGCTCTTACACTAATGACAGAGAGATTAATTCGCGACGTGAGTGTTGTACAAACACAGCCGTGATTAGAGCCGTGGTTGACAGTGAGAGGGCATGAGTGGACGTCTTTTACGAGGACGTCATCCCGCGGAAGGAAGTGGTGGAGTAAGACAGGTAAGAAGATTCACTCGCTGATCCAATCCATCACAGGAAAGTGGGGGGGAGGGGTTGACGCAGGCGCCAGCCGACGATAAATTATGGAGTCTATCGTCTCCGTTGCACAGACCTCGAGGAGTGGAACAGGAAAGTTTAAAGATGGGCCGAGCTGGAGGGTTCACGAATATCATGCATTGCAGTTCTTACGGCTTATCCGCCTAAGTCAAGAGTAGCCACTAGCGACATGGCGATGTTTTTACTGAATGCGAGCCCCCCCACATAGCAATGCCGCCTCTCTGAGTGATGTGGCTTACGTCAGGCATTTACTCCGTCTAAAAAAAGTTGTTGTACAAACTGTCATACCTCCAAAGTAAATCGAGAGGATTTATTCACAAGAGCACCTAACTTCGCTTTAAATAGATCTCGTTAAAAATAAAATGACTAATCATTTTTAAGTTGTTTCCCATCATTATGGCAGATTAATATAGCTTTGCATTTACGTCAATATTGTTGCGGAAGTACGACTATTAAGTATTGAATAGATTCAGGCGTTGCTTTGCGGAAGTCCATTACAATGGATGCAGTCTCGGTGGCGGACACCGACGGCCGTGGAGGGGCGAAACACGTGTAGAGTAGTTGGTGGTAGTCGGAATTTTCACCGCTTGCGTATGTGCATATATTTGCGGGCGGGCGGGCGGTGCACAGGTAATGCATGACTACCCTCAATTTTGTGGAAGTAGCTAGATATTGTATTTATTTGCATCCATAGTACGACTATTATCCATTAGACAAAAAAAGTCGGTCGTCTGCCCAGATTCTTGAACAAAAAAATCTGATTAAAACCCGTTCGAGGGACAAGGCTATTTGTTCGTGGCTTTCAACGTTGTTTTATGAATATTTTTAAATGTTGGTACCTTTTGTGAAGTGACAAAGGCTTAGAGCATTCTGAAAGGGACGATGAATGATATTTCTTGTGTTGTATTGTTTTTTTTTTTTTTGTGTTTTAAGGGTTTCCTGAGTGCCTTATTTTTGATGTTGTAATTAGTAATTTAGTTTTTTTTTATTACATAACTTGGTTTTTAGGTTTCCGTTCCCAAACAACACCCAATGGGATGCCTCTACTGAGCTTATGCTGTCTGTCTGTCACAACGCTCTATCTTTGGAATCGATATAGCTAGGTAGCTGAAATTTTCAGAGAATATGTGTTACTATATTTACTGCTACTATAACTAACTGACTCGTGGGTCTAGTGGTTGCAAACACGGCTGCTGAGCGTGAGGTCTTGTGTTCGATTCCCAGGTCGGGCAAACGGTGTTTGGGTTTTTATGTTAAGAAAGTTGGTGGTATGACACCCCCGTACTTTGGAGAGCACGTAAAGCCATCAACCCTGCGCTTGATGTCTCTCCGGTCGGATTGCCGTCCCATCGCACTATGAGAGTGAAGGAAGAGGGAGTGCACCTGTGTTTGCGTGTACACTTGTGCAACATAATATCTCCTACGTACTTGGATAATCTCCGTGGAGATAGGCCGCCGTGACCGAAATACGGTCGGGAGGAGTATATATACTATAACCATTATAATGGTAAGTAATATAAAAATGAGGCACGGAGCCCTAACTATTAGCAAGTCCGATTTTCACTTGGCCATTTTAATACGTCTATAGTGACGTCACTGTACTGTCGGTATCTGCAACTATATTTGCATTGGGTCGTTTTGTTTAAAAGAATTTATTTTTTTTGAATTTGAATAAATAAGTTGCATTTGTTCAACACTCCCTACATGCTAAAAGGTATAGATTTAAAGATTAATTATAAAAAAAAATACGCAAATATTACGAATACAAAATCATTTTATAAGTAATAGAAAGATATTCAAAGAAGTGTTTGGATTTGTGCCCGGTTGATGGCAATAGGCTCACCACCTATTACATGGGACTTAATAACAGCATTGGTGAAATGTGGGAGTACAATTGTGTACACCTCTGCCTCCCCCTTCGGGGAATACATGCTAGCATCACGCCTGTTATGTTATGTAAATAAAATCATATGGAGTAAAAATATATTTTTTAAGATTGCCACTAACGCAATAAAAAATAATGCAGTATTTGAAAAAGAACTTAGCCAAGTACAACATAATCCTAATAATTTTCTTAAAAAAAATTCTTTGAAATGTACAAAATAATTACAGAATAACACTTGCGAGGGCTATTCTCAAGGAAAATTGTTATGACCGAACTAAGATAATTTTGGGAAGAAACACAAAAAACCTGTTTGTTTTCAGTTTAGTTTTATTAGAATTACAATAATGAAATTTCTACGATAACATTTAATGTTACGAGTGTCTGGTCCTATTTTTAGAGTAGATACCTTATTTTTATGGTTTGGACTTTTACCAATTAAGTTTGCTTACATACATAGGTACATACATCTGTAATTTTTATTGTACCTAATAAATAATTAAATAATAATTTCTTGCCACAATCTGCGCGGCGCCGCATCGGTGGTTTCATGGGTATCGCTGAAAATCAGCGCTGTTTACTCCACGGTGGACAGCACATAGCTGCGCGATGTCCTATTTACCCCACACGAAGGACACACAATTGTTATCATTGGCCCATGTGAATTGTTTTTATTTTTTCTTTTGTTATGGTTTTGTTTTAACATAACATAACATAACATAGCATCACGCCTGTATTCCCCGAAGGGGTAGGCAGAGGTGTACACAATGGTACACCCACATTTCACCAATGCTATTTTAAGTCCCATGTAATGAGTGGTGAGCCTATTGCCATATACCGGGCACAATTCCAAACTCCGGGCTGCTACTGAGAACTTCCTAATAGAAAATCCCAATAACACTTTGCCCGACCTGGGAATCGAACCTTTAGCCTCTACTTTTTCTTAATATTTTATTTTTGCTGTATATTCTCGGTGTGGGGATAAATAAATGATTTTTCTTTCTTTCTTTCTTACATAGACTCATATCTTTTTACCACGAGGGTAATTAAAAACTACAGAACGCCATCTGCTACGATCCTAAAATATTATTATGCCTTATGTTGCGTCCACGTTCATAGATCTGTTCATACACGCGTGCCGGTTTCGGGTACTACGCACCTGATCTTTTTGGAGGACATCAACAATAACGTCAGTGTATATTGTTTAAGCAGTTTATGCCGCCCGTAGGCTTTCAGACCATCGAGAACTTTACTCAGGTGTGCTGGTTTCCTCACAATGTTTTCCTTCACCGTTATAAGCAAGTGATTATAAAATTCTCTAATACGCACATGACTCGGAAAGTCTGTGGTGCGTGCCTTGGATTTGAACTTGGATCTTACTTGCCAGTGCAACAGTCATATCACTAGGCTATGAGTGCTCATATTCAATAATCACTACATAAAGTCCTCCGCCGCGTTTGTCTGTCTGTTCGCATAATTAGACAGTGCCAGTTGGTCGCTGTGTGCAGGAGGGGATTGTGCGCCAAACATCCGTATCTTCAATATAGTGTATGTTGGAAAAAAATAAGCCGTCTGGGAGCTTTCAACGATAACGCTGCCTAAACCCTTTGAGATATAACAAAATGATGTATTGTTGAATTGTGTATCTTATATAGGTCTACAGAAAAGTCCGCGATGGCATACGTCTATCTCTTAAGGATAACATACTCTATCCATTGTAATACTTAAAAAAATGGGCAATTATAAAGTGGTAATCGGAAAGCGGGAACGGGATCAACATTTAATGATTACTTTTGGTCGCGCTAACGGACATCCACGCGGAGGAAGCCGCGGGCATCAGCTAGTATATTATTATTAACAGGTACAAAACCCAGGTGAAGCGCACTTTCTAAAAATACTCTCTCACCGTATGCGATTGTAAATAGAAATCTAAATTCGGGCCACACACCTGTTTCTGTATTCCATAGATCAATGCAAACGTACAAGACTCGCAGATGTTAAAAAAAATGTGATAAAAGGAAAAAGAGGTCAAAGGAAAAACATTTTACTCGTACGCAAGATTTAGTATTAAAGTCATGTTCGATTGAGTTCGCAAAACGTTAAGGAATTCATATTTTGACTAGTAAGTACAAATAGACCGTTCGTTTCAAAAGGCTTTTCCTTTACAAACAATACATTTATAGGGCTCCGTATAACGCGACGGGATCCTGTTACTAAGCCTATGCTGTCTGTTGGTTTGTCACAGAACTGTATCTGTGACAAACCAACTGTATATCTTCTTCTTAATATATATGAATCTTCTGTACGTGTGTTTGTCACCTAACTCCTCCTAAACGGCCGGACCGATTTGCATGAAATGTTGTGTATATATTTCAATGGGTTCCGGGATGGTTTGAAAACACAATTGGAAGCGGTAGGTAGCGCTGCAATCGGGTTCAGGGCAGGTAATTGGTCATTGGAGAAGATTAGCAATATTATATAATTATTTTAAATAGGACTAAATTGTGCTAAAATAAAGCATTGCATTTATCTCCATGTTTTACTCATGTTGCCAGTCCCTTGTCGCGGTCGGTCTCGCTTGCCGCGGTCCGTCTAAGGATGGGTGACCATCATTTCATACCGAGACCCCTCCGTGTGTCCCTGTTGTCAAATTAAGATATTTGGCAGCCGCTACGGGTAGTCAAAAATTGGCAGGTACCTGAGTCCGACAACCAATCATATCACAAGATATCGTGTTACCCAGTAACTGGGTTGTGGAAGTCCAAAAGGCAGCCGCTCCATGTAAAATACTGTTATTAAGTTGTATCCGGGTTGACTGGAAGTCGACCCCAATGTAATTGGGAAAAGGCTAGGCAGATTGATTTGTTTTAATCAAGATGCATTGACTATTATTATCTATTGTATTCTATTCTAGGGTCACGAAAATATGAGAATGCGGGTGTCAAAGTTTATGTATAAAGTTACTAAATACTATATAATGCCACCGAAATATCCATTAACTAAGATTTATGTATATTTAAGCTATACAGATTTTATTTAAACTAAAATTTATGACGCTTTGTAGCAATACATTTTAATCAGTATTATAATGTAACTATTATAAGTTTAAGGTGACCCTTTGAACTGTTGTGACCTCTTTGGTAATGCAAGCAAATTATCGAGAACCTTCTTATGGGTATTCTGTTATACATAACTTTTCACAGGGCGGTAAGATTACCGCATAGAACCACAGACCAAATATTTTGTGTGCATGTGAGATTTTGTCGTGGATAACGCATCCGTAATCAATTTACCTAGCCTTTTCTAACCTACTTTTTTCGACTTCCAGTCTAATCATGGGCCCAATAAAGTAGTAATAGTAGATAATTATAAGCCAGTTCTAACTGCCTCGATGGTCTAGTGGTCCCAAGCGCGACTGCTGAGTAGGAGGTCTCGGGTTTAATTCCGGGTCGGGCAGTGTTATTGAGTTATTCTGTTAGGAAATTCTCAGTAGCAGCTAGGAGTTCGGAATTGTGCCCGGTTGATGGCAATAGGCTCACCACCTATTATATGGGACTTCATTACAGCATTGGTGAAATGTGGGTGTACAGTTGTGTACACCTCTGCCTGGCGTGATGTTATGTATGTATAAGCCAGTTAATATATAATGGTAATTATAAGGATGGCAATGTCATCACCAAAAGACGTTTAAAATGTGGAAGAAAAATTCATCAGAGCGCCTGGAGTATTTATTCGGGAGGCGCAGGTCCGAATCCTAATCACGACCAAATTTTTATATACACAAAAATTTTAAGCTTTAGAATTAGCTATGCATGCCTTTTCGAAGATTTATCTGTATTTATAAGCCATTTATTTATAACGATTTGTTGCTGATTGGTTTTAATTTAAATGGTGGAAAAGGGGAAGGGAGGTTTTGTTCCAGCAGTGTACACTACAGACTAATAATATTATTAAAAATGTAAAGTACAGTAAATGTAATAGAAATCGAGAAACATGAAAACAAAAGTTTTGGTTTTTTAAAAGAAATTGGAAAGTTTTGACGATAAGAACGCCCTGAGTAGGTACAATTTGCATGGCATTAGTGCTTCGTATTAAAAACCCAAAAAATTTTTGACTTTTCTTCAACTAAGCGAAAGTTTTTGCCATCGTTAAAACAAGTTAAAAGCCCAGGGAAATCAAGAATGCAAACTTCTTAAAACACTAATGAATTTCTGTATCAAATATTCCCCAAAGACGAGGAATTCAGACGTACGAACGAATTTTATTTTATATCTTATATTTATATATGAACTACTTACTTTATGTCGTATGTCACCTGTCGGCTTTGCAACCTAATAACTTCCATATTAATATATATTTCTAGTTACTTCGAACAAATGATAAAGGAAAATAATAAGTTAAGCGTGTGTATGTTTTTATAACTTAAAGGACCATCTCTTTTTTACATTTGGAGTTGACCACGTGTCGCAGACATTTACACCCGTATTTATCGGCCAAACGCATTTATGTATTTGAGACATTCATTTAAAAAAGAAAATAGAGCAGGGTGTTCATATTTGATAACATTTGCAATTTTAATGAATGCAAATAAATACAATATCTAGCTACTAGTAATGCATACGCAAGTGCTGCAAATTGCAACTACCAACAACTACTCTACACGGGTCGGCCCCCACGGGGCATCGTCAGGAACTGTTAGACCATATATTGTCCGCCACCGAGTGGTCAGTACTCCGACTCAAGTACTCGGCGGTGCACAGGTATTTGCATGACTACCTTCAATATTGGGGAATCTAAATATTGTATTTACTTGCATTCACTGTAATGTACTTCCGCAAAGTAACGCCTGAATCTATTCAATGTTTACAATTTTGATAATTAGGCGTAGGCAGCATTTTGAAATTTTGCCTTGCTTCTGAAGTGTGGCTAGTTTGGTATAATCTAAAATTGGTCGAATTGAAATATATGCTTTGACTTTGGTGTTATGTTTGAAGAAATATGTTGCTCAAGAAGCGGATCCCATAACACTCCTCATAATTATATATAACTTACTTTTGTTGCCCGCGTCCATAAGAGTGCACCCTTCAAATGGAATCCCTACACGTAGCCCCTGGGTGGTGCAAAACAGGCAACACAACTCTGGTGGGAGGCTTCGGCCGCGGCTGGTTACCACGCACAGGACGAAGCCATGACCTAGTCGTGTTTCGGGATGTAGTCCGGTGCAACCGTTGTGAGAGACGGGTCTGGGCAGTTGCATCCACTTCCGAACTATCGTTCTCCCCAAATCTATATACCATACTTAGAGTGAACAGATTTCTTCTGGATCTACGTGTTCCCTCCTCGACCACACCGTCGCTTACCATCAGGTGAGTTGGTGGTCAAACGTAGATCCATTTATGATGAAAAAAAACTTCCAACTAGATAGTCTTAAAACGTACGATCATTTTCTTTCTAAAGCAACCATGACTGTAATCAGCTTCTACATCACAAATATTACTTTATAAACAAGCACAAACATCGCCATTTGTTTTTCAGCGACAAGCTGTAATTACCAAGAGCTGTGTCAATTATTTTGAAGACAACGGTGTAATTAGGGGCCGATTCAACGTCGGATTTGTTCAACGTCAACCCTTTCAGGAAGTTTCTATCAATGTTGCTTTTGTAATTATTTGTATAGAGTTTGGTATTATTTGACTTCGAGATTTTGGATTGTTAATTGCTTGTGAGCCTTTTATTAGTATTTGAGTTTTAGCTGAAACTGGCTGAATATCAGGTTCTAAAAATGCATCTTTTTTTTTATATGAATACTATGCCCCTCACTAGGATTTTTTTCCTGTATCGTGGGTGCGTTTACAAACATTTAATCTCACAAGCACACACGCACCCAGACCCGGAGCAATTATCTATAGATCGTACAAATATTTTCTCCGTGCAGGAATCTAACCTGCGACACGCAGCGCAGCAGTCGGTCTCTCGACCACTTTGCCAACCGCGCTGTCAAATTGAATTGTGTAACTTCTTAAGATTCTGCTCTTTGACACATTAGCGATACCTTTTTTGTGAACCATTTTACGAATCTCCATAGAAAACTGTCAAGTAGACGAATTACTATTACACAAATTATGTTATGATTTTGTCCATGAAGTGACCATTTTACGATTTGTGAATCATATTAGGATTTAGCCAAGGTGGCCATTTTAGAGAGTATTGTGAATGAAGCGTCTATCACCCTGACTCCTAAAACTACGATTGCAAGCAAATTCATAAGTCCTTTATGGTTTATGTGTTCCTGTGATCTGCGATGACACTAACAGATATTGTGAAACATAATCACAATATTTAAGCCAGTATCATATCGCAAATTTTCCTCCTTCCAAATTAATTTTTCATCTAACCTAGTTGTTAAGAGGATATTAAAAGTTCCCCCTATTATAGTTTTGGAGGCCACACAATTCGGACACAAACATTGTCATAAATTAAACACTTCCAAAATAACAACACAGTGACTGGAAATATTACAACGTTGTTGGACAACGTAGATGAAACAGCAGTCTCTGAATCTCACATCTGTACTCCAGAACTATCCAACTATTTCCTAGGTAACTCAACGTTCTACTTAAAAACTTTTTGCCAAAATATAAGATCCATAAATTGTAATATCTTGAACTTGCAAGTGTTTCTGAGTCGCTTTGTCTTTGAATATGAAATTATAGTCCTGACAGAATGCTGGTTATCCTGCTTGAGAAATCACCAGATTCCCGAAATACACAATTATACTGCCTACAAAACTACTAAGCACTTAAATCAAAGTGACGGGGTAGTAGTATACGCAAAGACTTTTCTCGACGCCACCGCAGAAGAACCGAGCTTTAATAAGTCAGCCTCTGGTTTATTAATTAAAACAAAAAATGACGTAGCAATTCTATGCATATATCGCTCTCCATCTATTGACAACATTGACAGCTTTTTAAATGCGCTAAATAGCATACTCCTAACTCTGCGAAACTTTAAAACCGTTACCTTAACTGGTGATCTAAACCTAGACATCTGATCTCCTTTAGATCTTCGTTCCCAAAATTATTTAAATTGTCTTGCGTTCCATGGCTTTCTTCCTGCCCACACTTTACCCACTAGAGGTAATAACTGTCTCGATCACACATTCATGCGAACAAAACTCCCCGTTACTACTCTGGTCTTTGAGTCTACTATCACGGATCACTACTTTTCTTTGGCATGTATCAAACTTAAACAGAGTCGAGCGAAGGATGCTTCTCTTATGACCAAAATTGATATGAAAGCCTAGACAAATCTTTTGAACATCTCGATTTTTCACCGATTCTTACTATTGATGATCCTAATACTGCGACGGATGGCCTTGTACGATTATTGTACAAGATAATAGTAGAGAATACAATTACTACCAAGCGTCCAGCCAGAAAACGAATACTCAAGCCTTGGATAACAACCGGATTGCTAAGATGCATTTGAAACAGAGACTCGTTACATAAAAAGCTCAAAATCTCTCCCAATAATGAAACACTTAAAGTAATTTATAAACGTTACAGAAATTTCTGTAAAAAATTGTTAAAAAAAGCAAAAAGGCAATATGATGCTGAACTACTAAAAAAAGCAGGCCATAATACCAAGAAACTTTGGAGTGCCATAAAGACTATAACCTATACCAACAAATCTAGTCACTCATCAACTCAATTATTATCACAATCTGATTCACATTTTCTCTCTTGTAATGATGTTAATAGATATTTCATTAATATCGGAAAGGAACTCGCAGATAGAATTGGCAACCAACCATTACAAACGTCCATCTCTCAAACTCGTATTGCCTTATCTTCGTTCGTCCTCGAAGAAATAAATCACGACGAAATTCAACAAACTATCAGCTCCCTCAGATCCAGTGCGTCGACTGGATAGGATGGGATTTCGTCAACTATCTTGAAAAGGTACTCTTCCATTCTATCACCGATTTTGTGCCATATTTTCAATCGCTCATTTCAGACCTCTGTCTTTCCCTCTTCATTTAAAAGGGCAACTATACACCCAGTTTTCAAAGGAGGTGATGGGAATCTGGTGAACAACTATCGACCAATAGCAGTGCTAAGCGCTCTTTCCAAGATAATGGAGCGCCTTGTTAATAAGCGTTTGAGAGACTACTTAGAGCGTTTTCATCTTATATCAGCCCAACAATTTGGTTTTCGTAAAAACAAATGCACTGCAGATGCAGTTCACGAGTTAACCACTTGTATTGTCTCCAACCTTAACAATAAAAAAAGGGTGCTCACAGTATTTCTTGATCTCGCAAAAGCATTTGACACCGTTCCTATTACATCTCTCTTACAAAAACTCGAAGATGTAGGTGTCAGAGGCCAACAACTCCAGTTTTTCCAGAGTTATCTGACAGGTAGAACACAGATGATCAAAATTGGAAACCATGTAAGTGACGAGTTTCCAATACAATATGGTGTTCCTCAGGGGAGTGTTCTTGGACCGACACTATTTCTTGTCTTTATAAATGACCTTTGTAATCTCAACATCCCAAATTCCAAAATTGTTTCATATGCAGATGACACTGCAATAACTTTTTTTGGTGATTCTTGGTCGGAACTCGTAAATAGAGCACAAAATGGTCTAAACTACACTTTGAACTGGCTTCGATCCCACACTCTTACACTTAACACAAATAAAACAAAACTCATCACTTTTTCAATTAGTTCAGCTTCCGAACCAGAAAACCCTATAACTCTTACAGCTCATTCATGCCTCGTTCCAACTGAAGATAATTGTCAGTGTTCAAAAATACTCCCTGTGGATAATATTAGATACCTGGGTATGACTATGGATAAAACTTTAAATTTCAAAGCTCATGTGGAGGCTCTGGCGGGCAGAGTGCGTAAGTTAATATTCATCTTTAAAACACTTCGAAATGTTGCGAATCAGTTTATCATACGCAATGTCTACTGCGCACTTTGTCTATCAATAGTTTCTTACTGCATAACCTGTTGGGGTGGGGTTTCCAAGAATGTATTACTCCCATTAGAAATTGCACATAGAGCCATTCTAAAAGTTGCAACTTCTCGTCCAATTTTATTCCCTACGACACAGCTTTACAAAGAGTGCAACGTTCTCAACGTCAGGCAATTATTCATTTTGTATACAATCCTGTTACAACACCTAAACACCCCTTACATTAACTTGGCTAAACGTCGTAAAGATAAAGTCTGTTCCCTACCCGAAATTCGTTAATCTTTCACAAAAAAAAAAAATCTTCTATCTTGGTCCTTTCTTGTATAACAAAATTAATAAAAAAATACCAATTCATAATCTAACTTATTATGACTATAAAAAAGCCATTCTATCACTCTTACAAGACAAAACATATAATGAAACAGAGTCTCTCTTGCAATCATTGTTATGAATAGTAAACATAGAGACAACATGCATTACTCACACATACATACATACACACACGACTCATTCACACTACACACTCACTCACCTGTACACTGATACATAAAAATATCATTAGTTTTAATATAGATGCAATAACTTGTAACTGTTATTTGCTGTGACTTGCAACCATGCAACTATGTAACAAGTACACTTCCTTGCCACCCCAAAGGGATACGGCACTGTTTCTTTTTACTACAGGCTATACTGTAGCCTATCTAAGAGGACAGTACCTCAACCAGTTTAATGTAGTGTAATATAATTAAGTGTTCTATTAATATAAAGGTTTTTCATAATGTACTACAGCACCTTCGACGAAATAAAGTTATTTTGTATTTGTATTAAATTCTGTACAGGTCTTCGCAATTTTCCTGCTGGGTTTTCTTTTTGTTTTTAATTATATATTATACCTGAAATTGCCTCGTTGGTCTAGTGGTCCCAAGTGCGAATGCTGAGCATGTGGTCTTGGATTTGATTCCCAGGTCGTGCAAAGTGTTATTGGGTTTTTCTGTTAGGAAATTCTGAGTAGCAGCCCGGAGTTTGGAATTGTGCCCGGTTGATGGAAATAGGCTCTCCACCTATTTATAACATGGGACTTAATAACATCATTGGTGAAATGTGGGTGTGCAACTGTGTATGCCGCTGCTACCCCTTCGGGGAATACAGGCGTGATGCTATGTTATGTTTTTATGTTATACTTGAAAGATTTTCTTCTTATCGTGTTTATACCGCCGATACAGACATGATCCGATGACTTGAAATATCTTTATTATCTTTTATGTTTTTTTTTAATATCCCACGTCATAGAAAAGATTAAGCCTGTATTAGAAAAGTGTAACCTATAAAGTGTACGTCACACAAAAGGCAGTGGAAAGTCGGACGGCCACGGATTATCTATCGGCTACTCGGCCCCCGGGCAGCGATGACCTGCATAACACGTGCATAGAAACCCGAACACAATGGCGAAAACATAGTCTATGTGCGCATCCGTTCCGCTTATTTTATGACATGCAGTATATAGGCAAATAAAATTCAAGTGACAATCTACTATGAAATTTTGGATACATTTGTTTTTCATCTGACAGAAAATAATAGAGGCCACACTTCTTCCCCCATGGAGTGGTGATGCGGTTTGCGGGAGACATAAAGCGAAAGGTTGGAGTAGGCCGTGTTCACATAAAATTTAAAATAAAGAGCCAAACCAAAGGCGCATGCACAAATCCGAAAGTCACCCAACTCGTGAACCTTCTGCTACGCGCAGCAGCGAGCCCCAAGCACACTTGATGGTTAAGCAGCGTCACATTGATGAACACACGGTACCAGCGCATTACCCAAAGCAAACTTGATTTCTTGTAAATTTAAACTTGTTTAGATTCTGACTGTCCTACATGAGAAGCAGCGGCGGGAGACGATAACTTGGCGTCAGCGCGACACCAGATCACAAGCGAGCGGAGAGCGGTAGTCAACTCAAGCGCCGAGCGACCAGAAACACACTCAATTGTCTACGGTTTATTGTCTACTGTTGCGTGGTATTGTTTTTTTTTCTTCCACAGCTGCGAGAGAGGTTGCGGGGTATTGCGATCGGCCGATACGATCGGTGAAGCGGAATCGATAGACCCAAGGTTCGCACATACGTCCTCCAGATGGCGCCTCACCAATTAATGGTGAAAAGGCGTAAACACGGAGTGTAAGAAGAATATAAAATAGTCAAAACACGTTCCAAGCAAATTTCACTTACCCAAAACTAACGTTCATACATTATTCTATTTATCTACTTACACGTACAATGTTACTACAAAATTTAGCATGAAAATTATAATTTGAAACTTTACTAAAAGTTAACGGGGCAATTTCGCCGGGCCGCGCCGCCTAATCCGGAACAAAATGGCGGCGAAATTGTATCCGCCAGCCGGCACAGTCCAGTATTTACCGGATAGAATCTGTTTTAAATCGCATGAATCCGGTTCTAGGCGGAATAGCTGGGGCTACGAGGATTTTGCATTTGCACCATTTCATTCTATATTTGAATGTAGTGAAATGCAGTTGACACTTTTTCGGCGATCGTATTTTATTTTAGCCGAAGACTGATCTGGTTTTCCGATGCAAGTCGCTTATCTCGTAACTTTTGCAAAATCTCTGAGGTGGGTGGGTAAGTTTGTATCAGTATGGTTTTAGTTTGTACTGATCTCCTATTTGCCTATCTCCGGACTAGTTTTGCTTTGCACGACCGACTTGCAAAGGGGAACGTATTGATTAGGAGTTCTGGAACTTAAAACTTTAGCAGCCACGTCACGTGATTGCACTAGATGCGAGTATAAATGTTGATTTAAATATCTAAATCATTCAATCTTTGACTAAACAGAATGCAAAATCAGCTATTACGTTGGCATTTATATTTATATGATCGTTGAAAAGTCAAGCTAACCGTTTCCAAAATGTTACGAGAAGGTACCTGCTCATATTTGGTAGACCAAATAAATAAAAAAAATACAGTATACCTAGTAGTCCCAAGTATACCTACCGAATAAAATAATATCATTAAAAAAAATAAGGTCTTCTGAAAAATTTGCTAGTTTTTAACCGACTTCCAAAAAGGAGGAGGTTATCAAACCGGTTGCATTTTTTTTTTTTTTTTTTTATGTTTGTTACCTCAGAACTCCGTCATTTATGAACCGATTTGGAAAATTATTTTTTTATTTGAAAGGATTTACTTTCAGATTGGTCCCATTAAAATTTTATGAAAATTGGTTTAGTAGTTTGGTATTTAAATCAAAATAACTGAAAAATAATACGTCGTCAAAGTAAACGAAATGGTGTATTTTGCTTTCTTGTGACTTTCCGGTGGTGTTTACGGTCTCTAGAATAGTTCTAATGAACTGCTTATTTTCCAGCTTCATCATCAGATGATGATGACGGGGGCCCGTGAGCGAGCGTAGCGAGCGAACAGCCCCCGTCATCCTCTTTGTGTTTAGGTTTTTTCTAACCTTACGGACACAAAAATAGGAGCCCCGCTAAGCGGGGCTCCGTCGACCCAGCCACGGAAAGTCAAATCAGAATACAGTATCGCTTTTTTACTTGAATGGTGACTATCCATTTAATATACCTATACAATAAACAAACCTGTCCCACTGTAGATATGTCATTCTGCATTACGTCTAAAGGTGGGTAGCAGTTTTGTTAAACGTATCGCAATGGCAATCCAGCTGAACGTTGTTCAGCTGTTTTATAAAACAGTACTGTTGTGTAAAGCAGCTAGAGATTTTGTTAAACAGCGGATTCTACAATCCATCTGCGACAGATATATATGGACAGCGCGTTGAGTAGGTCTACCCATATTCACTTCCGATAAATCAGTTATGGTACGCAAGATTCACTAAAAAGTAAGAAATAAAATAATTTTTAACAAAAAAAAAAGACTCCAAAAATAATAATAATTGTATATTATTGTCCTAATAAATTGATTTTATTCAGAATCCTCTAAAATTAAAAAAATATTTTTATATAAATTGTAGTAAATAAATAATGCAATTATTTTATTACTTTTTAGTGCAATTTTACTTAACAGAAAGATTTTTGGAGTCGGTTCTTTTTTTTTGTTAAAAATTATTATTTTTATTTTATTTAGCCTTAGCTTGCGCTCGGTAATAATTTCCTTTATAAAGTTTTGTAAAAATCAAACCCATATATACTAAGAGATATCAAACTAAAAGACCATCACATCTCTTCACCGTCTAAATTCTGTTAAACTGAAAAGCTTTTAAGTAAGTTAAGAATGAAAAAGATCTAGTTTTAGTTATCTTAGTTTAGAACTTCAGGCTAACTTTCTTGGGCACTAAATAGTCTGTATTCAGATGTGAAAGGAAAACACAAAGTTCTTTTAAAGTCTGCATGCATTGCTTCCTACTTTTTATCTTACCTTTATGGAAAGTTCAATAAAATCTAACTTGAGAGGTAGAAGGAACGGAGTTTCGATGTAGCGAGTTCCAGTACCGTAGCTATGGAGTTAGGTTAAGTTGTGATATTTAGATAAGTATAAAATAATATTTTTAATCGAAATATCAGCCTAGCATTTTGCCAATTACATTGGGGTCGGCTTCCAGTCAAACCAGATGCAGCTTAATACCAGTATTTTACATGGAGTGACTGCCTATCTGACCTCCACAACCCAGTTACTGGGTAACACGATATCTCGTGATATTACTGGTTGTCAGAATTTCACGCCTCTGATACCCGTAACGGCTGTCATAGATCTTAATTTGACAGCCCGGACCGACGGCTTAACGTGCTCTCCGATGCACGGAGGGGTCTCGGTATGAAATGATGGTCATCCATCCACAGACTGACCGCAGCAAGCGCAGCTTAACCTCGATATATCGATCTGTGCGGCTGTTACTTAGCCACGAGCCCCTCTTCTCTCTTTCTTTTTAATCGAAATATTGCAAATAATTATGTTGCGCCTTTTTACTGCGTCTTTAATTTAGACAACGCAATTATTCAGGCTGCAGATGTTGAAAATGAAATGTGAAATATTCAGAAGCAACCTAGGGTTTAGAATTATGATTGCTGCAACGAACCCGGGAACTCGGTAAAGGTTAGAGTGGGACCGTGAGGTTTTTAGTCGGTAGGAGTACGGCACAAAGTCCACGATGGATTATGTCTAATAGGTGTTTGTGATGATCAAATTAAATATAGTTTATTTTTGTTTTAAGATTTACTGATATATATTTATATATATATTTAAAAAATAAATGACTAGTTTAAAAAGGTTTTTATTCAATCAAAGAATATTTTAAAAATAAAGGGTTGTACTAATGTGGCCTATGTATTATGTAAACTTGATTATTAAATTGACATTGATTATTAAAATAACAAAATTTTTCTTTGAATAATTTCTTAGTGAGATTGTAGCCTGTTATTAAATTAAAGACTCGCGTAATGTTAAAATTAAATGTTTGCAAATCATTTAACAATTATCAAACGGCGAAAATATGAGTCTTACCAGTAATTATATTTTCGAGCCGTTTGGGGTTGAAACACTCGGGTCGTGGGGTCCGAGCGCTCGACTTCTTTTTAAAGAGATTGCAAGGCGATTGGTCGACAGTTCATGTGACCTGAAGGCTGGTCTATTCTTCGCACAGAGAATCAGCATTGCCATTCAACGTGGCAATGCTGCCAGCCTTTTAGGCACGTTACCAGTAGATAGCGATGCGGATGAATTTTTCGACGCTCTATAGTATATAAATATATATATAATTATTATAATTAATTTAAGTAGTTTATTATAATTAATTTTGTTAAATTGATTAATATAGGTATTCTGTAAGTTTTAATTACGTAATTATACCCTTGTTGTTGTAAATATCTGAACGTATTTACAATGATTAAATATGCTGAAACTAATATACATATGTACCTAAACACAACTGTATAACCATATCTAAGCAAATAATTATATAAATCATTAAAAAATGGCGATTCGATCAGAGGTCATAGTTTACCCACGTCAATTTTGATCTCAAAGAGTGTTTACTGAGAGTGTAGTGGATTTTCAAACGCAAGCCGACTGTTTCAGAGTAGTATTGTGTCCGTGAACAACTATTGTTTGTCCACTTGGAATATGAGGAAGATAAAGTTTCTGATCGTTTTAGTTTTTTCTACTGTTTTCAGTATCTAGTATATTACCTACGCATTTAAATGTGTTTTGACCTGATAAACATATTTATAAGATTTTGTGGAAAATAAGTTGTGAGCAGGATTCGAACCTGTGCCTCTCGAATAACTATTCCTCGCGCTCTGACCACGAAGCCATCTCTACCTCTCCTCACTGTTCTGAATTATTTTTCGACTTTTTAATACGTCTTTTGGTCACATCATCGCTATCTAATCAGTCCATATACAGGTGACGGAACCGACACGACTAACTTTGCAGTTAATAAAATGTCGTACAGCTGCGATTAGCTTGACAAATACAGATATATCTTTGAAACGCATGCGTAGCGAACTCTAAAGTTATAAATTTTTGTCGAAAGAAAACTACGGTCGTGAGCAGAATACGAACCTGCGCCTCCCAGATAAATACTCCAGGCGCTCTGACCACTTAGCAATCTTGACCTCTGCTCGCAATTCTTTTTCCAATGTTTTAATACGTATTTTGGTGACGTCACTAGTTTTAAAGCCTTTACCTCTCTGATATTTCTAAAGGAAATCTGAATTAAAGACATAATTATTATCTTAAATAAATTAATAATAAAAAAATAATATTTAAATCGAAGTCCACAGCTTACCGATACTAACTTTGATCTCAAGGACTGTTTATAGAGAGCGCAGTAGCATCTCAAACGGAAACCGGCTGCTTCAGAGTAGTGTCGTGTCCGTGCAAGACTAATGTTTGTCTTAGACCAACATACTCTTTCTTAGAATTACAGGAAGATAAGAATTTGGATTAACTGGTTATTTTAGTCTGTACGATTGTTTTAAATTTGATGAGTATGTTTAAGTACGTGCTTTTTCTGGGGTTTTTTAATCTTTTAAACTACTTTTCAAATATCATAGTGCTTTTACTTTAATTCGTGTTTTTTTCTAATATTTTATTACACTTTCGTTTAGGTATACAAAGTGAACACAACACTGCTCAATTACGATATGTCTTCCCACATTTTTTATTTTTGTATTTATTAAGTCCCAAATAAATTATGACTTTTCCCAGTCGTGAAAATCGTTAAATACATTCCATCGAAATCGTAATTTTTAATTTTTCCATCGAAAAGATAAGCACAAGCGTTCTGTCCAAATAAGAATAGTTTGGTTTTATATGTTGACGTAAATTTTGGTAACATCATTATTATTACGTATTTTTTGCATTGTATGCCTATGGACTGGTTCCGAAATAAATGAATTTTAATCATTTAAATATGTCTGAAGTCCTTTTTTAGTATGTTAAAGCATGTTCTTCCTATTTTTACTCGACTGTCCAAAAAGGGAATGTTATGTTGTTAGGGTTCATATATCAATATGTATGTTTATGAATTTCTTTTACACCATAACTTATAAACGCCTGAACCGATTTCGATGTGTAGGGTATTGTTAGAATCACTGTCGCGGGTAACATAGCTATTAAGATTTTTTAAAAGAGGTTATGGTACACAAAAAAAAATATACTCATGGCAGGCGTGCTTAAATTTTTGAATTAATTTCTAGTCACTTCTCTATATTAGGAAGATGACAAAAAAAATGTACGACCCGCCTACTTACCCATTCGCTATTTCAGTTACCCACGAAGTAATGGTCACTTTGTACTACATTGCACCGTATGTTTTTTTAATATTATTTTTAAAACGGTTAGGCGGGGGTTTTCTGTTAGATATCTAAACCAATTTTGATAATTTAGCTTCCAACTATATGAATATAAAGGAACGGATTTATTAATTATTTATTAAATATTATTTATTATTTATTAAATAGTTTTGTGTTTAATGATTATTAGTTATTTAGCATTCTGATAGTAAAATGTGGAGAGGGTTAATTATTAGCCAGACTATATAATATGTATATTTTATGAAATTGAAAGTTTACAAAGTTTTAACATTTAGTATTCAGAATTTAATGAATTCTAATATTATAACCAATACTTATACTTATTCAAACTAGCTAAACCCGTTTCACCGAGGCTTTTATTTTTTCAAATTGTTTTTATCGAAACCTCGCAAATCCCTGGGAATGTACAGTTTCCGTATTAATATGCAACGTTGTGCATAAAAATTCAAATTATTCTCTACTTTTAGAATTTTTGCGGAAACAAAGATACAGGAGCTGAAATTTTATACATACATAAAGAAGATATGAAATATAGAATATAAAAACATTTGCAAATAAAAAAAAACTATTTTTATTAATGGCTATAGAAGTGA
Organism: Xylocampa areola; assembly: GCA_935421205.1. Lineage (NCBI taxonomy): Eukaryota > Metazoa > Arthropoda > Insecta > Lepidoptera > Noctuidae > Xylocampa > Xylocampa areola. The sequence continues at coordinate 17,157,887 of OW285210.1, read as the reverse complement.
ATAAGTAAAAAAAGCCGCATCTAAATCAAGGCCTGAATTTCTACCCAATAAAAAATTGAGTAGTTCCATTGCGTACTAGAAATGTAGCAAAAAATATACACCCGCCACAATGTGTATGAAACGTGGATTGAATACTTAAACCGTTCACAGTCCGATAATTTCGAGGTTTTGTGAGGATTTTCAGATTTTCAGTACCCAAAAACCAAAGGAACGTACATTGGAAATTGTTAAAAGTTCTCATGTTTGGTAACATTTTTTTGGTGAAATAGACATTTTTGTAGACAAGGCATTGGCAGGCAATTCAGAATATGGTTGTTGAAATGATATTAAATGGAGAAAGAAAATGTTCGTACATGAACTTTCAGCCAAATTTAACGAATGATTATAAAAACAAAATAAACGAAAAAGTATTATAAAAAATATATATTATTACCAGAGCATAACATGACGCGTCGCATCAGTAGTATCAGGAAGCAGATGTCAGTAAAATAATAACATTATAAGTAATGAATATTAGAGCTAAATTAATGAGTAAAAAATCGGTAAGTTTAAAATTCCGAGTTGATAAATAGGTTTTAGTTGACAACTTAAATCTAGCTAGGAAAGCAAATAAACTGAAATCGCCTTACACGTAAGTTTTCTGAATGATTAATCACGAACGCTTCAGTGAACAACATGTCTAGATAGCGTTAAAATTTATCATTCTCTGTCGACATATTCAATTTTCATACTTTTGCCCCAACTTGGAGGTCATAATATATAAAGTGAATATGATTTGATGGAGGATATTCATTATAAGCTACATAATGATGTAATCGTGGTGGTATTGACATTTTCTGATTCAGCATTTGTTTGATTAATTACATCAAAGGCAGAAATGTCACAATTTAAATTTAAATTTAAATTATACACACCTCTAGGCGTTCCACAAGAAACTATATTGGGGCCCATATTGCGATTTTGTATCCATTTTTCAGTATTAAGATTTATACAAGAATGACAAAAGGAAAATCAAGGACGATATTCTAATATATGTATTTGATGTTACGTATACCTATTGAGTGTGTTGGAAAAAAGGAAACATTCAGGAGCATGTCGTCAATTCGAGTCCTGCTCGCAGTCCAATTGTTCTTACCACAAAATATTATATCCTATATTAAAAAAACTTTTAACGGATTAATCGCGTGTATTATTAGTTTTTGTTTTTGCTGACGTTTCGAACACTTTGCGAGGACTAAGGTGTCAGGCATCTCAACAGTTTTAAAATTATTTCAGTCTACCGTACATATCATTGATAAAATTCAGAAAAATATTTTGGTCTCTGATACATATTTAAAACTAAATCACGAAGGTATTTCTTAAGACTAAGAAGAATAATAATCCCTGAGAAGAAATACCGAAACAAACTCAGAGGTCAAAAACCTAAGATATTACTAAATATTATACCGTTACTGAACATATTTTTAGATATAATTATTATAACAAACAATATATAAAACGTGCAAGGGATTATCCACAAAGGATATAAAGGGCAAACCATTCGTTCAGTATCAATCACCGTTCTCATCCATTAGTGGGTAAGGAGACCGGAAAAAGATTAAGATTGTGATGAGGAAAACTAAACGTACTTCACAAAAGCTGCGTTTAGTTAATAGTTTCATTAGTTTTAGTTTAGAAGTCATTGGTTTGTGTGAATACGGTTTGGATTTTGGATAATAATCACATTCATTTGAGATGGGTTTTTTTTCATGGTTACTGATTTCGGTTCGGTTCATTTCATTTTCAGGAGCTTAGTAGAGACGTCATAGTCAGGATTCCAAATAGTACTGCTATATTCAAGTATGAGGCGAACCGGAGTGTTAAATAGTTTTATTTTAGTACAAGATTTTGTAAATTATTTGTTATGTTCATGCCTCCGGGAACACGTTAAGCCGACGGTCACCGTTATCATAGTGATACTATTGACAGTCGTTAGAGCTAGTTAAAAACTTCTAAGACCTAATTTTTGTATAATAACTTTCGTGAGGCATATTCATATTAATTATTGTTCACCGGTTACTACTCACGTGTATTCTTCGGGTTTGCCCGACTAGTTTCGATCTCGAACAGAGCCCTTAGTCATGAGCTGAGCCCGCGGCGATGTTGCGAGTCTCGCAAACTCGAAGAATACACGTGAGTAGTAACCGGTGAACAATAATGACTAATACCTCATGTTTAGTAGCTGCACTTTGTGACCACTAGACCAATAAGGCAGTAATGAACTATGATATAAGCACTATAATAAGCTCTAGTAGAGGGGCTCGTGGCTAGGTAGCAGCCGCACAGATCGATCGAGGTTAAGCTGCGCTTGCCACGGTTGGTCTGTGGATGGGTGACCATCGTTTCATACCGAGACACCTCCGTGCCTCAGAGAGCACGTTAAACCGTCGGTCCCGGTTGTCAAATTAAGATCTATGACTCATATTCAGCTGCAGCGCTTTCACTGGAAGCTAATTGTAGCATAGTATAGGAAAAGCGAGCAGATGATTATGACACGAGATATAATTTATGCAGTAGACTTGACAAAACCACAATTTAGTATATTTTACCACAGCTTGTTGTGCACTGTACTAAATTATAGTAATAAATTGCTTATTTAGAGATGTCACTATCTATTTATAAATTAAATTACTAGGACATTTTGGTAACATACAAATACTGCACCATTTTATATATCTGATTCTTCTCACATTAGAATATTTTCATACAAATATATCATTGAGATAATTTGTGAACGTAACTCAATCAGCCTAGCCTTCTTCTTTTTTGCGTGTTGATGGCAAATCTATATTTTTGCGGCCCAGATCTTGTAATCGCAAATTGCATTATCGGTGGCGTCCATTAGGTTCTGCTGCGAACAGGTGGTAGGGCAGGCGCGACAGGACACCATGTGGGCCATTGATTCGAATGCACCGTATACGCAATCCGGATACAGGTCTTTTGATAGTCCCCACCTGAACATGAATTCCTTATAATAAAACAACTTTTAACTGGATTAATCGCGTGTATTATTGGTTTTTTGTTTTTCGTTAACGTCAGGAAAAACAAAAAAACAATAATACACGCGATTAATCCGGTTAAAAGTTGTTTTATTATAATGTGTAGTGATCGCGCAAACCTAAGATATTACTATGAATTCCTTACTTCGGCCAACCTGAGTCCGAAGTCAGTTTAAAGAATTCCAGATTGGCCATGGTAGTCGATGCCCAAGTGGGAGGCTCTCAGAAGGCGGAACGAAACGATTGGGAAGAAATGTCCGTGCCCACCACATATCGCATCTCGCTTGTATGGTTTCTGTTGAAAGGGGATCGACGCCTTTGACGAAGCTTTTGCGACTTTTCAGTTTTTTTAGCGGAGAGTTGTTCCAGGGGTTTCGTATATCGTCATCCATTTTGGCCCTTTCTTTGGAACTAGCCACGACCCCGCGAACATCTGGAGGCGCTATGCCAGCCAGTGGATGCAACAGCTTTACCGGAGTCAGCTGCCTGAACCCTTTACCCAACTACATTGGTATCGGCTTTCGGTCTAACTGGATGCAGCTTAAAACCAGTATTTGACATGGAATGACTGCCTATATAACCACCAGTTACTGGGTAAAACAATATCTCGTGGTAAGACTAGTTGTCAAATTTTCAGACCTCAAGCTACCCGTATCAGTGTAGATCTTCATTCGACCAACAATATATTCCATCTAATTCATGTATTTAAATGTTTTCAGAGGCGATGTCTATAAAATTAATACGAATTCACACCTCACTCATGAATTTTTACTCGTATTTCTAATTTTATAGAAGTATTTTTGTAATTTGTTTACACTCTCCGAGCTATTTCGTTGGTTATTTATGTAAAAAAACTTATTGCATTCGGTCATCGAAGGTGAGGCTAAATTCGGTAACGATCGACTGATGTTTTATTTTGTAAGCTAGATAGTATATTATAAATAGACTAGGATTTTTTTTACACGTCTGCCCAATAAAAAGAGTGTTATGTATGTATGTGTATGTTTGTGGAGTTTTTTTATTCCGCCATTGTCTATATGTATGGGGTATTGTTAGAATCCTTACATTATCCCGGGTAAGATTTTACAAAAATAGTACGTAATTTAGTGGATATGGAACACAAAAGGGTGTGAAATAATAATAAATATAGATAAATGGTTTGTTTGTTGCAAGCGCGATTACTTATCAAGTTGGAATCCCTATCCCAGCTAGTCTATACTTCTATACTATACAATAATATTATAAAGAGGAAAGATTTTATTGTTTGTTTGTATTGAATAGGCTCCGAAACTACTGAACGGAATTGAAAAATTATTTCATCGTTAGGAAGCTACGCTATCCCCGGGTGACATAGGCTATATAACATCACGCTATGACCAATAGGAGCGGAGCATCAATGAAAATTGTTACAAAAACGGGAAAAAAAATCTTTGGAGAGCTTCCGTTGCGTGCGCTGCGTAAACGATTAAAGAAACGCAAAAATCATGTACGTCGTGTCGTCTTTTCTCTTTTAACTTTTAACTTTCGTCTTTTGATTTTTAACTTTTATCTTTTAAACTTAGATATGATGATAGATTTGATTGTTTGCATTGAATAGGCTCCGAAACTACTGGAAGGATTTGAAAAATTCTTTCACTGTTATGAAGCTACACTATCCCCGGGTGACATAGGCTATATAACATCACGATACAACCAATAGGAGCGGAGCATCAATAAAAAATGTTGTAAAAACGGGAAAAAAATCCTTTTGAGAGTTTCCGTTGCGTAAATGATTAAAGTTACACAAAAATCATGTACGACAGAATTATTTGCCGTTAAAAGTTCAAAAAAAAGTCCGCGACAGCATATGTGTATCTTTTAAGATTGACTCACTATAACCTCTTTTCTGGTTATCAAATTGGTTCTAAAACGCAAATGCATTATTTGCGAAGGTGTTTTTATAAACATGATATTAATCCTTATCCAAATAAATACGTTATTCATCACAGGTATTCAAATACGCTTTTCAGCAAAATTGCCCTTGACATCATTTGATTTCAATGAATATCTTAGGAGATAGTTTTAAAATACCTCCGCAACAAAGTAATGATCAAGTACCGCGCGCATTTATAACAGAACATAGTATCACGCCTGTATTCCCCGAAGGGGTACTCAGAGGTGAGACACAATCGTACACCCACATTTCACCAATGCTGTTATTAAGTCCCATGTAATGGGTGGTGAGCCTATTGCCATCTACCAGGCACAATACCAAACTCCGAGCTGCTACTGAGAATGTTCTAACAGAAAAACTCAGTAACACTGCCCGACCCGGTAATCGAACCCGTGACCTCATGCTCAGCAATCGCGCTTGGGACCACTAGACCAACGAGGCAGGCGCATTTATCATGTGCTAGGCGCGGTCATGAAGGGGGAGGGCGCTGGTGGAATATATGTATTTTAGTAGATTTTTGCCTCAAATTAACGCGGGTGAAACCAGGGGACACAGCAAGTTTAATATAAAACTGTTGTACACAGAATATCTTGCTCAAGTATAAAAGAAAATGTTTCGAATATTTCAAAAAATATTTTGACAAAAGGAGTAAAGATAAGGCATTTGTTAAAACAATACCATGTCAGCCTCCTCAAATGCCAGGGTTTATGAATATTAAAATAAGTAGGAACAATTTAGTCATAGCCCACAGATTGCGTTTAGGACAATACCCTTCTAGGAAGTTTGGCTATTTAATGAAAAAGGTAGATTCACCGAACTCTGTCGACGCGCTCGACTGCCTCGTTATAGACCTCACTGGCGAAGTCCACGTCCATCGCGAAATGTCTCATTATGTCCGCCCCAACTCTTGCCCGAGCCGGCCCACGCCAAACCTGTAGTTTTAAATTCGTCCGTTAATAATAAGGAAACTGATATGATCCAGCTAATCCCTAGTTGTCCCCCCAGCAACGCCCTAAGCCGAAGCTCGTGTCCCGCAGGGGACACCCTTTGCGCTGTAGCTTAGTTTGTAGTATTTTAAATTATGCTTTGGCTGGAGGCATCAAACTGCCTCGCCTTAAATATTGTCCGGTTACGCAGACAAAACCCCTCTGGGTTTCTGCAAGAGGCCATTAAAAAATAAATAAAAATAAAAAACACCGAGCTGTGACGTTTGTGATGTACCTACTCGATGACGTTCCACATTTGTTATCTGATTTTGTGTTGTAATGTTTCACATTACAGTGGCTGAAGTTTAAAACAAAATGCTCCCAAAAAACGCAAAAAGATCTTAACAGCGATTTTTATTGGTTTGATACAAATATAAAATATATTTATACATGATTTCCGTTCTGTTATGCTTCCATTTTGTTTCTATTACGTACAATATCATTTAAATTCATTCAAATATCTAGACGCATAAAATGCAGACGATTGCTATAAAATCTGTAGGATAGCTTTAAAGCTTGCCATAAAAAATAAAACGGTGTGGACGGTGTTGTCTTTTATAAATTGAATTAGTTTAGACATGTTCAAAATTCATAAGGAGAAAAAAATTTTGTAATATCTTAGGTTTGCGCGATCACTACACATTATAATAAAACAACTTTTAACCGGATTAATCGCGTGTATTATTGGTTTTTTGTTTTTCCTGACGTTTCGAACACTTTGCAGCGTTCGTGGTCGCAGGAGGACTAAGGTGTCAGGTGTCTCAACAGTTTATTTAAAATTATTTATGAATTTTATGAATTTATCAATTATATGTACGGTAGACTGAAATAATTTTAAATAAACTGTTGAGACACCTGACACCTACTCCTCCTGCGACCACGAACGCTGCAAAGTGTTCGAAACGTCATGAAAAACAAAAAACCAATAATACACGCGATTAATCCGGTTAAAAGTTGTTTTATTAGAAAAAAAAAATGTTCAATATTTTCTATTAAAATAAAAAAACTTTCCTTTCACAGTCGATTTATATATTATTATTATAGGTACCATACATCTAAAATACACTGGCACGTTTAAATAATCAAAGAAAACACAGTTAAATTTATTTCCTGTTCATTTCACGGCCCGAAAACATAAAAACGTTTGTGATTGTGTAATATGTTTTAATTCTCTGGAATATTAAAGTGTGACAGTCAGCTTGTAGCAACACAATATACAAAAATGACTTCTCAGTTTACTCGCGACATCGCCGCGGGCTCAGCTCATGACTAAGGGCTCCGTTCGAGTTCGAAACTAGTCGGGCAATCCGAAGAATGCAAGTGAGTGATAACCGTTGAACAATAATATATGTGAATGAGTCTCACGAAGGTTATTATATAAAAAAGAGACTAGCAAAGAGACAAAGAGAAAAAATATGGTAAAGACAAATTACTATAAATTAGTTGCAGCAATAGTAATTATTTTTGTGAAATGTAACTTAATATAGAAGTATTTTCTTTAAGATGTAGTAACGATATTAATAAAAATGTAATAATAATAGGCCTAACTGCCTCGTTGGTTTAGTGGTCCGTAGCGCGACTGCTGAGCAGGAGGTCTTCGATTCCCGGGTCGGGCAAAGTGTTATTGAGTTTTTCTGTTAGGAAATTCTCAGTAGCAGCCCGGAGTTTGAAAATGTGCCCGGTTGATGGCAATAGGCTACATGGGACTTAATAACAGCATTGGTGAAATGTGGGTGTACAATTGTGTACACCTCTGCCTACCCCTTCGGGGAATACAGGCGTGATGCTATGTTATGTTATGTTTAATAATAATAGGATAAGAGACGGAGTATGAAGTAGAAGAGAAAAAGACAGGCTAACAACGTGAGATAGAGAAAAACAAAGTAAGAAATATTAAAAAGAAAAGACAGACCAACTAAAAAAGATAGTGGAAGACTTAAACTTTGACGTTATTACAATAAAGAGCAGTGATATTCTAGTGGTATGGCCGTTGGTCTGATAATCCAAGTTCGAATTCAAGGCACTCACCACTGCCTTTTCGAAGTCATGTAAGTATTATAAATTAATTATAACTTGCTTAAAAAACGGTGAAGGAAAACATCGTGAGGAAACCAGCACACCTTAGAGATGTTCTCGATGGTGGGTAAAGCCATGTCAGAGAGCTACCGGTGGTTTAAACCCAGACACTAGGTTGTTCATCAATCAAATGATAAGAAGAAGAAGAAAATAAAGAAACACAAATAGCAAAAGCGAATTCTTCATTCATATTTTTAACACGTCTTTTTGGCGACGTCATTGCTATCTATTCAGTACCTATACAGGTGACCGAACCGACACGACTAACTTTGCAGTTAATACAATGTCATAAAGAATACAATTAGCTTAATAATTCAAGATATTTTTTTTTGTAATTACATTTCTAAGTTTGCACTTGCGTTGCCTCGATAAATACTCCGCTAGCACTCTGAAGAATTATCTTTAATTAAAAAAATGTAGTTAATTCACCGCAAACTAACCTAGAAGGCTTTGTTCTTGTATGTAGTGTAAATATTAATTCTGTGGAAACAACGTGTGAGCTCCAAACATTTGAAAATAAGCACGCTCACCGTTCGCTGCACCCGGAATTTCCTTTGTAAATTTGCTGACTTAGTGTAATGGTACTTGTATACTTGCAAAGGTGGATTCTGTTTAAGGAAAAGCGGTTTATTAGACTTGAAAAGAAAGAAAATGTTTTGGGTAGATGTTCATGTTTCCCTTGACTCATCAATTTTATATTCTAGTTAGTAGACTGTATGTTTATGTAAATATTGAATTGTGTCTGCTTTGATCCACCCGAGTTAACGGTGGCCATTCTTATGTGTTGCGACGAACGTGTGGTTTGAGTCGATAGGTGTCTGACATATCCTTTAATAGAGGATATTTACAATAATGTAATGACAACTATTATAATAAAGAAAAAAAGAAAATATTGTGTTTGTGGTTTTTAAGCTGTTGCGTCAGTCATTTGCAGACACAATAGATTTTTATTGTTACAACGTACAGATCTGTACGTTACTGAGCCGAAAGGTTAATATGAAAAGTGTGAAATGCTTTAACATTTACAAAGAAAGTATAGAATTAATAAAAGTCTTTAGTAGTTTCTCTTAGTCTTAGAAATTATATCGAAGACTGCCTCGTTGGTTTAGCGGTCGGTCTTGAGTTCGATTCCTAGGACGGGAAATAATTATGTTATTGGATTTTTCTGTTAGGAAATTCTCAGTAGCAGCTCGGAGTCAGGAAGTCGGTGGTGTGACAAAGGGAAGCACAGGGGGCTTCGGAGAGCACGTAAAGCCGTCGGTCCTGCGCCTGATTCCTCTCCGGTCGAGTCGGATTACCGTCCCATCGGAATATGAGAGTGAAGGAAGAGGGAGTGCACCTGTGTTTGCGCATACACTTGTGCACTATAATATATCCTGCGTACTTGGATAATCTACGGGGAGATAGACCGCCGTGACCAAAATGCGGTCGGGAGAAGTTTTTTTTTTATACCGTAGCTACTTGTAGAGATTGGAGCTCTTAATCTGCCGGTTGGAGGTAACGAATAAAAAATATTATTTCGCTAGGATTTTTTCACATAGTTATGCTAAATTGAATTTATATTTTGAAATTTATTATAGATTTATATAAGAAATTACTAGGTAATTATTTTGCCTAATATAATACATCTTAGTATTGGTTTTAAAAGAAAATTAAATAATATATGTAAAATTATAACGACTTGCCGCGCCGTATGATGAGGTTAGGTAACCGGGGCCGAATTCAAATGAAATCGAAGTATTGTATAAAGTATGTTGAAGCAAAAGGTCACAAAAAAAAACATAAATGAAATCGAAGTATTATATAAAGTATGTTGAAGCAAAAGGTCACAAAAAAAAAAACATAAATGGAAATATTAATAGAAACGCCTGACGACGTTTCCAACAAACATATTATCGCTTTATAATGTAAAACGGGCAAATCAGCGTCTCAGAGCAATAATAAGAATATTTATTATAGACGAGCAGCTGAGTGCTAATGTCTATATTACAGTCACGAACACAGTGTTAAAAGTCACTTCACTTAAGTTTAATATTTTGGTCATTAAGCAAAAGTTTATTATTTTGTAGCCAGTTGTCCAGTCTATTTTTGATTAATGAGTCGGCAGAAACAACTTCATCAGGTAATCTATTCCAATTGTGGACCACTCGATTGCTAAGGAAGTGATGTCCAGTATTTGTACTAGATGTTGTGCGGGTCAATTTGTTATGGTGACCTCGAGATGACTTTATTTTCTATATCTTTACAAAAGTATTGGGGAAAATATAATATAATCTCTAAGTGAAACTATTGTTTAAATTACAGTATTTTTTTGTGTGTGGTACAGTGAGATCCTTATAGAATACTCACAAAGTCACAAAGTTAAACGCACGCGCAATTAGAAGCCCACGTCTGTGTCCTACGCGAACATTATTATAATCGATTCTGTTACTGATTTTGAACAATCTACTTTCATGTTTAGTGTGTACTAAAAATTATGTTGTAAATGAACCTGTCACACTACATCTGTATATATAAAAAATGACTGACTTGACTGCCTCGTTGGTCTAGTATTCGCAAGCGTGGCAGCTGAGCGTGAGATCCTGTATTCGATTCCCAGGTCGGGCAAAGCGTTATTGGATTTTTTTGAAATTCTCAGTCGGGGTTTCGATTTGTGCCCGGTAGATGGCAATAGGCTCACCACCTACTATATGGGACTAAATGACAGCATTGGTGAAATGTGGGTGTGCAATTGTGTACTCCTCTGCCTACCCTTTTGGGGAATAAAGGCGATATGTTATGTTATGTTAAACTTTTTTTTTGCAGTGAAAAAGGTACGTAGATAAAAATAATGAAGTGCCTACAGATTAAGTGAAAAATTTCCTCAACCTCATCTGCGAGATGCCATAAAAAATACTGAAATGGTACCCAAGGGACACGTAAAAAACGATATAAAGCGACAAAAGGATTTTATTAATTTGATGAGCGGCACCAACGTTCCATAAAATGTCTAGTATGAGCTGAGGAGGGGTACGAACTTGTGAGAAAAACTCAATAATACTTTACCCGACCTGGGAATCTAACCTAAGACCTAGTCGCGCAGGGATCACGAAACACGACACCAAAAAGGCTGTCAAATTTTTTTGGAAAAAATATCTTCGTTTTCATGTTTTGTTTAACTAAATAAGAACGCAAAATAGAAAGATTTTCACATTCTTACCTAGTTCATGAAATAAATATACCATTTGCCTCATTGGTCTCAAGCGATTCCCGGATAACGTTATTAAGATTTTATACTTAAATAAAATTAGTAGCAGTCTATGGTTTAAAGTTGTACCCGATAGTCGGTCACTACGTATACACTTATAAATCATGAATGCTTTGCCGGATTTCTACCAACTACAAATCACGCTTGTTTGTTTTACACAAACAGTCACAGCTGTATTAGACGCAACCCCGGCAGGTAAATTGTCCATCAGACCTCGTCATTTATGGAGGTTGGCTATAGTTACCTTCCACAGTAACTCCAGAAAGGCGCACGCGTTTAAGCACAGCTAGTTCCCGTCTCGGCGTTTTAGTGCAGGGGTGGGGACGAGGCTCGCTTCTCTCTCCCTTTCCAGCGCCTCCTTCTCGAGCATCATCTCCTAGCAATAGTTGGGGACGACTAGCCATGCGCTCTCGCTTCCCACCATGTGTCTGATAATAGGCGGATGTGTGAGATCACCCGCTCTAACAGCCCCGATGAGGTCATGTCACTGTTTGGTCCAAGCGTATGCTGCACTGTATCCTCGGGGCAACTGCCGCAGTGATGGCACCTCGTCGTCGGCTCCCAGCTTATGCAACGCAGATACAAGTACTTCCCGAAGCACCTGTGGTCCGAGAGCATCTGCGTCATCCGGTAGCTGAGGGCGATGGCAGCCCAGCCCACTCTTACTTTACCTACATATCAGCCCTCTCAGAGATACAGGTGTGATATTATGTTTACTTCACAGATGTTTTTATGCAAGGATGAGCCAAGTGTGCAAGCACCTTAACCGTTCTATTTCCCGTAAGCACGTTGAAAATTCGTTGGGTGCCACCCGTAGCTCTTCGGATTCCTACGTGGGGTTACACTTTGCGATTTTTATGTAAATCACCATTTTTAATATGTGTATGTCTAAGAGTTTACGAAGGTGTGCCGACGTTGAATATTTTCCAAAGAAGTTTCATCCGTTGTAAAATGAATGGTTTAAATTATGTGAGGTAATTTGAATGTCGTGGTGAAATAAAGCTCGTGGTATCAGCTTGGCGTGTACCAATGATACCGTTTCCAGATTATAATGATGTACATGATTAGTTAATCTAAGACATCACAGACATACGGTGAAGGAAAATATCGTGAGGAAACCTGGGCTTCATGGTCTGAAATCACCAACCTGCATTGAGCTAGCGTGGTGATCAATGGTGATACCTTATTTGTATGAGAAGAGGCTCTTACCCAATGGTGTTTTTGGGAGGTAGTTTGTGAATTTCTATCCATACTTGATAAGGTACGGTGTTACGATTGTAAAGTGCATTTCAAACACACTTTACAACCTTACGGTTTGTAAAATGTTGTGTTATAAAAAGAAAATTGACTTCAAATAATATAATTATACTGTATACATCAATCTTGTAATACCCACAAGATTGAGGCAGCAGATTTGTTCTAAGTACAAAAAGTATAATATAATATAGTACTATAAAATCGCATATAAGTACTGAATGTGCATATAAGAGGAACTCTGACAGTGACACTAGTGACTGAGAAGTTGTGGGGAAACCGTTTGGCATGGTATGGGTATGAGGTGTGGAGGGATGAGGATCATGTGACGAGTAAAGTTTTGAGTATGAATGTGGATGGCCATAAAAGTAGAGTAAGACCGAGACAGAAGAAGAAATTTGTGTTAAAGATGATTTGACTAGAAACGGAGTGACTGCCGGCTGCGATGTATGGTAGAAGAATACATGCTGTGCCAACCCCAAATGAATAGGGATAAGGTTATGATTGAATGCAAAACTTAATTTATTTATTTTCAGCAACTACGATTTATTTGTAGAAGGGAAATAATTATACTTTCCATAATTTTATCAACAAAGTAAGAAAAATTAAAACACAGGTCAGCTAATAATTATACATAACAAATCCAGCCAAAGTTAAAACGACACCTATCCAACTCATAGCCTTAAAAACTCTCCTTTAAAAGATCACACAAAAACCCTCATTGAAAGATCTAAAACACATCATACTTCAATACACTTCCCCCAAAGTGCCTTTACGCCATCACTCAAAACTTTTCAAGTATTAAAAACCATTACCATCACAAATATCTAACGTTCAGGTGAAAGGCTCTATCGATATTTCGATAGCCATTCGTAGCCCGGAGTGCCATGTACACACATTACCTCTGCAAAGGTACAAATATTGGTTTTCGGAATTCGAACATGGAAATTGGTCCTCGCCTTCAAGGAATCGACGTACGAACTTTTTGTTTTTGAAACTTTTTGTTGATAACCTTTCTTTGTGGTGTTTTTTTCTTTGAATGTTTAGAGGGCTTCCTTGTTCGTTGTTTGGAATAATAGGGCTTATTGTAGATATATAAGGGCTATTTTTATCGACAATACAGGGTGAATTTTTCAAGAGAGCGTGGACGACTAAATTCGAAACTATAGGTAAAGTAAAACGAAAAATACTCAAAACAGTTTTGGGCCTGATTTTGATTAAAACTAAAACAGCAAAATTATATTTTATCAATATACCTAAGCTAGAATTGAACCCGTTGATAAAAACGCATACTGTATTATTACACCATTCGATAGTGCTTTTTCGATATCATAATTACATATATTCAATATGATAAATAATGTTTGCCCTATGACATAACTTCCCAGAATTTGAGTGGAGGATCTAATACTGGGAAGTTATGACATAGGGCGAACATTATTATTATACTGAATATTTGTAATTATGGTATCGAATAAGCTACATTCATACACACGACATTTAAACCCGCAAAGTGTGGTTCAAAAGGACTTGTAGCACTTAAAATCCATCAAAAATATCTACAGTATTATTGTTATTATAAAATTATTAATATATTTTTCAATACTATAAATTTTCTCGATACTTACTCTCCAAGATTGCCAGAAGGCATACTTAATAAAAGCCCCTCCAAAGATTTTAAAGATAGCAAGATTTGAAAGATATTCCCAAATATACCAGTAACAATGTATATATATCTTTGAAATTTAATCCGATCGGTGACTTGGCTATATTAATTCGTCAGCTTCACAACCAATCTATTTTTGGTGGTAAATACGGTCCTTTTTCCTTTGTGTGAAATGGTGGCGGGTCTTTTGATGGAGATGTCTTTATGCAAACTTTGCTCGAGAAGATTGTCCCTTTTTTACAAAAATAATGTGGTAATATTAGATAGAGATGTTGTATGAAATTGGTTTGGCAGGTTATAGAGGTTGGGGAAGAGGAGTTTGAGAACTTGTGTATGTGTTTGTGTGTATATGTGTGTGTGTTACAAAATGGTTTTCTGAAGTTCAGTTTCTGTATTGTTGTTTAATCAACTTTCAGTTAATATTGATTGAGTATTAAATAAATGGACTTTAAAATTATGTAGGATATACGATTACTACTCAGGCACCCAAATATGGTCTTCTTTTATCAGGTATTTGATGAACCCGATGGCCTTTGACATGACTTTATACACTATTGAGAACATCTCTCAGGTATGCTGGTTTCCTCACGATGTTTTCCTTAACAGATAAAAGCAAGTGATAATTTCTAATACGCACATGTGTCGAAAAGTCAGTGGTGCGTGCCTTGGATTCGAACTTGCAATCTTTAACTTGTCAGTCCAACGGTTATACCACTAGGCTATCGCTGCTGATATGATATGATGACTGGCATATTCTAAGATGGCGGTAAAAACCGTACCGTTTTCTAAGTCATTTGAGTTCCTCATTGATTTAGTCTAGGATATGTTACCGCAACTGCTGAGCACGATGTCCTAAATTCGATTCTTTGTTTTATGCAAAAAATAAAATTTGGAAATTCTGAGTTTGTCGTTTTCGTTCGGTCACTTGTATAGGGACTGAATAAATAGCAATGAACTCACCAAAAGACGTATTAAAATGTGGACGAAGAATTCGCGGTGGTCAGCTAAGGTCGAGATGGCTTAGTGGTCAGAGTGCTTGGAGTATTTATCCGGGAAGCGCAGATTCGAATCATGCTCGCGACCGTATTTTATTTCCACAAATATGTATAAACAACAAAAAGCAAACTGAACCACCCCATGGGACTTAAAAATGGGCTTAACCATTGGTGAAATGTCTTCATCAGTGCATATCTACCTAACCTCTAGGGAAATACAACCAACAGTTAACAACCAATAGTTAACACTTTGCCCGACCCGGTAATCTAACCAGAGACCGCATGTTCCGCAGTTGCGCTTGGAACCGCTAGACCAACCAATCAGTCAATTAATTTTATTTATAACTAATATATCTGCCTAACCTTTTCCCAATTATATTGGGGTCGGCTTCCAGTCAAACCCGATGCAGCTTAATACCAGTATTTTACATGGAGCGACTGCCTATCTGATCTCCACAACCCAGTAACTGGGTAACACGATATCTTGTGGTATGACTGGTTGTCAGACTTTCAGGCCTCTGACTACCTGTAACGGCTGAAATAGATCTTAAGTTGACAACCGGGACCGACGGTTTAACGTGCTCTCCGAGGCACTGAGGGCCCTCGGTATGGTCACCCATCCACAGACCGAGCGCGGCAAGCACAGCTTATCAGCCGCACATTTATTTATAACTAATGTGAGGGTAGAATGTGAACGAAATGAATAAATAAATAAATAAAATTAAGTAGCGAGTCAGTTCATCAAGTTATTAAAACTTATAATACGTTTTCTGTACAGTTAGTAACTTGCACACACATTAGTAATGGTACATTAAACTGAGATCAACTTTTTGACGAAAACAAGTTGACGTCGCTATGATGGATGGTCCCAAAGGAGATCTAATATGATAACGGTAATAGGAACAGATATGTTCGTTTCAACTTTAGAATAGGTGATCATTTTGACAATGTAATTTGAGTTTTGGTTATAATGGGTTAAAAATTTTGAAGTCATTTATCATCGCTGGAAACCTAATCATGGATTTAAATCTGGTTTTTGTTAGAGTTAATACGGTTTCGGTCACGGCGGCCTATCTCCGTGGAGATCAGCCAAGTACGCAGGAGATATTATGTGTTCCTTCTCACTCAATACTCAATTCATTTATTGCACTCCACAAGTTAAATAACATAACATAACATAGCATCACGCCTGTATTCCCCGAAGGGGTAGGCAGAGGTGTACACAATTGTACACCCACATTTCACCAATGCTGTTATTAAGTCCCATGTAATAGGTGGTGAGCCTATTGCCATCAACCAGGCACATTTCCAAACTCCGGGCTGCTACTGAGAATTTCCTAACAGAAAAACTCAATAACACTTTGCCCGACCCGGGAATCGAACCCGAGACCTCCTGCTCAGTAGTCGCGCTACGGACCACTAAACCAACGAGGCATATGTATGTTACAATATAATATACAGAAACATGTGTGGGCCTTGTCGGCACGGCAAATGTAGGAGAGAGGAGGAAGTGTGTAACCCTTTTTTAACTTTATACTATTACATAACCTTTATATTATGTATTGATGTATGTTATTATTAAAAGAATATTATATTATTTCACTGTATTTCAAATATTATTTAAATGCAGTTTTTATTTATTTTATTTGTATACTAACAGTACTTATATGTTAATGGAATGTTTAAAAGAGTAAGTAATAATATTAAAATGTATCTATATATGTCTATAATTTGTACCTATATGTGTATGCGTTTATTATATTATTATTAATTTAAATTTGTATTTATTCCGTTTTATATACATTTATCGTTTAAATATTCATTTATATGATAGTAACATTTACTTATTAGCATTTGTTTTAAGCTTTTTATGAATATATTGTCTTTACTTTCATTTTTTAGTCACCACACAGGTTTTATTTCAAATTCTTTCGCTGTAACAGCTATTAAACTTTGGAATGTGCTTCCCCTTGAAATCAAAAAATCTCCCAGTAAATTCTCTTTTAAACGGAAAGTTAAAAACTATTTCTTGAAATCGCTCGCTCCTTAAACGACAATTGGCCACTGCAGCTGTCCTCAAGATTCCGTTATCAGCATTGGGTATTTATATTTACATAATGTGTATGTATATATTTATATATATTATTTCTTTAAGCATGTAAATATATATCTATTACATATTTTATCATTTGTGTATATTACATTCATTTTTTACTCTGTTTTGTACCTACACATTTACTCTCTATTTAACCCAAAGGTTGGCTGGTAGAGAATGCCTCATGGCATTAAGTCCACCTTGTGTACCATCTTTGTACATAAAGAATAAATAAATATTATAGTTCACAAGTGTATGCGCAAATATAGGTGCCCCCCAGGTGGTCCCTCTTCCTTCACTCTCATATTCCGATGGGACGGCAATTCGACACGACCGGAGAGAGATTAGGCGCAAGACCGACGGTTTTACGTGCTCTCCGAAGCACGGAAGTGTAACACCACCAACTTCTTGACTCCGGGCTGCTACTGAGAAATGACCCACATTATACTATCAAATATCACTTGTAAATCGTCCAATGAAATTAGGCTGCGCACGGTATTGGCGGCAAAAGAAGTTTTATAAAAAAAGATATAAAAAATAATATGAAATATCTACATGAATATTTCACGTACACTTTGTATCTTAATACTTGTTTAAAATATTCACTTCTCCAAATAGGTCGCACACGAGAATGTTGCAAGATATAAAAATAATGCACCTCTGACATTGCAACGCATGTGTTTGCGCTGGCAACCCACGCTGAAGATCACCCACATAATACGTAATTCACGATTATGATTTCAAGTGTTTACAGTACGCTAAAAACAAATTTGAATAATAATTTATTTTTGTAACTTGTTGGAAGATATTAATATACTGTACTCGGCTTGTAGTCAAATTAATTATACTAGTGGTCGCCCACTGTCAAAGATATATTTATTATGAGTGTGTGTGTCAAATGCATGGTAGTGTGTCCAGTGTTTTTTTATTAATTTAGAAAGAAAGAATGAAAGAAATAAGTTTATTGACACACAACAGAAAAAAACAACAGATTACAATATTATACACATACACATGGTATAACAACATGTTATAGACAGATGTGGACAGATGTATCTGTCAAACACGAAAAAAAATTGTAGTGCCAAAAGGGCCGCAGCTCAGCATAATGTCGGGAGGCAGTAATACTGACCACCCGACGCTGGTTTTCAGCTGCAAATTAAATACATAAAAAGGTGTTAGTCATTTTGTGTGTGCGTGTGTCTGTGTAATGTTATAAAATTAAAGATAAAATGATATAACTACTTATATATTTCATTGTGAATGCTTTGATAGAAATTCTATTATAACCTATGAAGGTACCTACAGCTAAACACCTCACACAAAACAGTCGACCGGCTCGTTCACGCAACACAATTTGCTAAGAAGGTAAGAAGTCTTCTAGTAGTACGCGAGCGCACGCCGCCATTTAATGTATTTCTAATGTGTATTATACAAAAATATTAACTGTACCGAATCGTAAACTCCTGCGTCCGCGCAATTTTCGTAAAAAAGGGTACAAAGTTTTTGCTTCACGTATATGATTAAGTAGGTATTTTGCTTGAAGTTATTCACTCAATGTCTAGATTTAATTGAAGTGACTATCAATACTATGCGATCAGGATAGGTGAGAATAAGAACGACCTTCCGCTATATCGTAACGTCAACAGAAAAGTATGAAAGACAGAAATAAATTGTTTATTTTAGTTTCACAGCAGAATAAACTTAAAACAGTATTATGTATGGACCAAGTGGGCACAAGTTAATTTTTTTAATAAAAACCTCTTTTTGGGTCAGTGTGGTAAAAAGTATAGAACTTACATACTAGATGCCTCACGAAGCCACATGCAGGAGTCCAAAAAAGTCCTTAACTCAGCATAAGCAACAGTTTTAATTTTGTTTTAAACTAATCAAAACATCAATAGATGTTTTAATACTAAGATTTTGTCCGACAATGAAGAAAATAAATAAATAAATAAATATTCCACAACTACCCTACTAACCCTGGACCTCATGCTCAGCAGTCGCGTTTGGGTACACTAGACCAACGAGGCAATGTTATAAATGTAATAAAAACAACGTAAAATATAACGGTTTTAATTATACGGAGCCCATTTAACGCGAGTCGAACTCACACTTGTTTCGTAGTTTCTGAATAGTACAATATAGTTCAATAGTTGAATGGATGGTGTTTGAATCTATGGTTTTATTGGTAATATTGTTATAATGTATGTTTGGTTATGCCTCTTGTTTGTGTAGGTTACATATCCTATTTTATGTTAGACTAGCTGTGCCATGTGTCGCGTGTGGTTTGAAATAACCTTATTTAAAAATTGGTCTATCAAATGCAATAAGAATTTTTCAAATACGTCTGCTAGTTAATAATATAATAATAATAATATTCCACAACTACCACACAACGCCGTCTAGTCTCAAGCTAAGCAGAGCTTGTGTTATGAGTACTAGACAACTGATAAACATACTTATATATTTCTAAATGCATACATATTATAGATAAATTACACCCAGACACAGAACAAATGATCGTGCTCATCACACAAACATTTGTCCTGAGTGGGAATCGAACCCACGACCTCCGGCCTAGCAGTCAGGGCTACTAACCACTAGACCAACAGGACAGTCGGTAATAAAACGGTAATTAAGAATAGTTTTCATTGTAAATCGTATTTTTCTGGTTGATGGCAGGTTGAGGTCGTTGACGTTCCTATTTTTGTCATGATTGCACTGTAAAGTTCTTCTCTTACATTTGGATTGTGAGACATAAATGATAATTACAAATAACGGCAAGGCTAGTGTTACCGACCGATGGTCCAGTATATGGTCTATCGATATTCAACAACAAAACGACCCTATCGATAGTGTAATTGATTTTCAAGGTCAACTATGATAGTGAGATTATTATCGATAGTTCGATAATACTAGGCTACTATAGAACAGAAAAAAGATATAATTTTTATTGTTGTACGCCGCGAGAAATTTCTGCCCAAAAAATATATTTTTGTACAGATAAATTTAACGGGTCTGAAGGTGAGTGCATGTAAGGTTTACAACGAACAAATTCCTGGCTTGGGTGTGTGTGACTTCACACCTACGATATAGGAGAAAATTTTTGGGACTTGCATGACATTGGAACATGCATGATTGATTTGAACTTCTAAGTAATGGGTCCGTAACTACTGCGCTACCACGACATTTACGTATTCATTTTTTACCAATGGCAATTGCGTTCTATCTCTGTCTACAGAACAAGATTAATATGTACTGACAGAAACAAATGCAAGATGCCAGGAAACCACAGGTAAAATTTATCAAGTCCAGACTGTAATGACACGATACTTCGCAATAAAGACGTGAAGCGCCCTTAACCTGAACAGACTGGCCACAAATAGCCCCTGGAAGTGAACGCTTGCCAAGACTTCGTAAGAGCGGGTCCAGATGAAACGTTTTATACTCGTATGTAGTTCAAATCGTGCGTTCCGAAACGTAAGAGATAGCACGTTACTTGCACGTTAGTGGTAACAATTTGACATTGACAGCGCCTTTTTGTCATAACAGTGAGGACCGTTTTCGCAGTTCAAATGTTACCACTGATATGCGGTTGACTGTACCTTTTTTTTTTTTTTGTAATGTGTTTGCTCTTGGCTCAAGTCTAGGTCAGAGGTGACCCTAGTGTGTTCTTCTGTACATCGCGACGATTTTGGGAGGATAACGGTGACGTGTCATAGGCATAGCACAGAGTGGGCACTGGTTTGATCCACCCGAGTTAACGGTGCCCCCTCTTATGTGCTGCGATGGCCGTGTGGTTTTAGTCAGTAGGAGTCCGACATATCCCTCATCGTTAGGTAGAAGGCATCCAAGAGGATTTCCACACAATAATAAAAAAAAAGGTCAGAAGTGACAGAGACAAAGTCGACGATGGAGTGAGCTTACCCAGGAGAAAGCTGTTCACTCTTACTTTGAAGAGATTAGGGTTTAATGCGTTCAGAAATACAGACGCAGGTGGAGGACGCAGGACAGGAGAGTTTCACTCCTCTGCTGTGCGCATTATAAAAGACTTTGGAAACGCTTAGTGCGAATTGGTGGAATACCTTGTCTCAATAAGGCAGTTTTAGAATCTTGATACTATGCACGTGACAATGTAGTCGTAAGTATTGATTCCTAGTATACTGAAGACTACGCACGTATCGATAAGTCCAGTATTTCACGTCATGTGGCATATACAAGGCGTTATTGAGTCCAAGTCACGTACACGGTCGTGAGCAGAATTCAAACCTGCGGCTCTCGGATAGATACTCCAGGTACTCTGCCAACTAATCTATTCCAAGCTCCACTTACTACTCCGAATTCAATTGCGAAAATGAAAATGAAAGAATAGTTCGCTTCGCATGCGATAATGCATTTGAAATATTTATCTGTATTTGTATGAAATTTTTCCATTTTGTCCAGCATAAATAAAATTATATTCAATCACACGCAGCTCACAATCATTTCGTTTATGAGTCGAGATACTAGAGACGATGTAAAATGGAGGGAGATGATATGATAACAGGCACAAGAGAACGTATGAAGTTTTTTACGAGTAACTCTCGAGCGAAAAAAAACACGCGACTCGATCAACGCGCCAACGCATCATCTGAATACTCTCTTATGGTGGGCCACGTTGTTTAGCATTTTTGCGAGTTAACGAGCTATGAGAAAATATAGATTATTATGACTCCCAAGATGAATGGGTGTTACTCATGTCACGTGTCAAAAATCTGCTCAACAAATGCCCCCATGCGTATAGCATCCCCAGTACCTGCCGGGGATGCGGTGACTGAAATTGTGTTCCCGGGATCCCGACAAAAGTTAGTGTAGGATCGGATTTTCCACACAAAAAAGAGAACAATAGCATTCCCAATACTTTCATCACTGCAATGCATGGGTAATGATACTCTTCGATTTGGGAACTAGGTAATATCAGGAAAATACGCTTGCATCACTTGCAGACAGGAATGTTCTAAATTTAGTTTAGTTTGCTACATTAGAAAGCCATTATCATCACCATTCACAGTTTTAAATCACCCACTGCAGGACTGCAAGGTATAAAGCTCCCGATCGTCTGTTGACACCCATAACGGACCACAAGCTGCCAAAGTCGCGGTGAATGCTGCTGTCAACGCAAGACTGTGTGGTTTTTAGTCGGTAGGAGTCAGGCATAGCGTCCATGATGGATTTAATTATTGTTCAACGGTTATTACTCACTTGCATTTTTCGGGATTGCCCGACTAGTTTCGAACTCGAACGGAGCCCTTAGTCATGAGCTGAGGCCGCGGCGATGTTGCGAGTCAAACTCATCATGATGGATTTTCTACAATAATCAAAAAAAAGGTATAAAGCGTCAGTCGTTTTCTTGTAGATCTACGTATTTTAGCCTCGACCCTCCTACATCTATGCCTCGACCGTCGTTTATCATTTAGCTAGTTGGTGGCCAACGTAGATCCGTTTCTGTTATAAAATAAGAGTATGTCATCGACTCACCTTGAGACCTTCCTTCCATTATTGCTGCATCGGATTTTACTGCAAAATACAAATAGAATATATAAGAAGTTAAGAAGATATAGACATTTGACAGCTATAGGGTATTTTGAAGAAAATTACGAAACCTGGATATGGAAAACTGATTGATTGGGAAACTAAGATGTAGTTATGAATAATTGAGTGAGATCACTTAGTGTTGGCACAATTGGAGGAATTCCAAGTTGTTCATATTGGTGTGTTTGACACGGTATGGACACGTGAAATGGCATGATATAATGTTAATGAATTGTGAATTATTATTAAATTTGACTATATACATACATACATACATAGCATCACGCATGTATTCCGTGAAGGGGTAGGCAGACGTGTACACAATTGTACACCCACATTTCACCAATGCTGTTATTAAGTTTCATGTAATAGGTGGTGAGCCTTTTGCCATCAACGGGGCACTATTCCAAACTCCGGGCTGCTACTGAGAATTTCCTAACAGAACAACTCAATAAAACTGCCCGACCCGGGAATCGAACCCGAGACCTCCTGCTCAGCAGCCGCGCTTGGGACCACTAGAGCTAGACCAACGAGACAGTTTGTTTATTTCATTAGTATATAACTGAAACAAAGAAAAATATACATTAGAAATATTTTTTAACCCACTGATGAGTAAAGGTCTCCTTCAGATATACGAGTACGTAGTTAATCATAATGAATGAATATTGGAAACAAAATCATACTTTAAGGATTTTTTTTATTTTTTATAGAATTGGTTTAATTACACACATAAAAGAAAAAAAGAAAAAACTATTTTTTTTTAATATAATGCATGAAAAAAATTGTAAATGGTAACAATTATTACGATAAATTTATACATAATTTCAAAGCCAAAATCTATCCACTAAACTATTAAGACATTACGAATACACTGTGCCAATACGGATATACAACTTACATCTATTTATATCTGCTCACCCACTTAATGTTCCACTGGCATTGAAGAGTGGTGCATCTTGTTCAAATATTTTATGACGCTAAATATATGTATGTTACACCCTGTGCTAATAATTGTATTTATATTTATAGAGAACAAAAATAGCATCAATCCTGTATTGAGCCAATAGATTCATTTAATTTATTTTTAAATAGATGATGCCCACATTAGGACATTTTACACAACAGCCCAAAAAAGCAGTGTTATGTTTTTAGCAATTTATGTTTGTGAGTTTCTTTATTCATTCATAAAATTCTAAATGCCTAAATCGATTTCGAATATAATTCACATATGTTTTTTTTTTTTTAATTGTCCTCTTGCAGAAACCCAGAGGGATTTTGTCTGCGTAACCGGACAATATCTAAGGCGAGGTAGTTTGATGCCTCCAGCCAGAGCATATTTTAAAATACAATACAAATAACTAAGCAACAGCGCTAAGGGCGTCCCCTGCGGGACACGAGCCTCGGCTTAGGGCGTTGCTGGGGGGACAACTAGGGACTAGCTGGATCATATCGGTTACCTTATTATTAAGGGATGATTTTAAAGCTACTGGCTCGGCGCGGGCCGGCTCGAGCAAGGGTCGGAGCGGACATGATGAGACATTTCGCGACGGACGCGGACCTCGCCGGTGAGGTCTATAACGAGGCAGTCGAGCGCCTCGGAGTGTGGATTCACATATGGGAGGCCTGTTTATTTTTCAACCTTTTTTGTACCGTGGGCGTGTTATAGACACAAATTTCACATTCAAAGACATTCACAGACCCGGAACTGTAGATCATACAAATATCTGTTCTATGTGGGAATCGAACCAATCACAAGGTAGGACAGCATTTAGCAGCCGATCTCTCGAGCACTGCGCCAATCGCGGCGTAAAATCGCCATTACAAAACAAATTAGGAGTAGTTAAACGCTGCTGGTAAATGTGTGTTATTTCAACTGTTGACAAAAATACGAATAAGACTCTTTAAGAAGCTTAATATTTTTTTTTGAGGAAGCATAGACTAATATTAAACACGAACGGGATTCAAAACCGCGATCTTTTACAGTCCGTGGCATCGCTTTACCAATTAAGCTAACGTGTCACTTGTTCACTTCTATTAAACCATTATTTAGGCATTAAATACATAGCATCACGTCTGTATTCCCCGAAGGGGTAGGCAGAGGTGTGCACAATGTACATCCACATTTCACCAATGCTGTTATTAAGTCCCATATAAATAGGTGGTGAGGCTACTGCTATTTACCGGGCACAATTCCAAACTCCGAGCTGCTACTGAGAATGTCTTAACATAAAAACCCAATACTTTGTCCGACCTGAGAATCGAACCCAAAATCTCATGCTCAGCAGTCGTGCTTGGGACCACTACACCAACGAGGCAACGAAGTTTACATGGTATGACCATATGTATAAAAAATAATTATTTAGTTATGTTTAAAGGAGGCTTATTCTCGAGAGTTCCAAATCTGAATATATTGACGGCGCGGTTGGCGCAGTGGTCGAGAGGCCGGCTGCTGCGTCGCGTGTCGCTGGTTCGATTCCTGCACGGAACACCGGTTCCGGGTCTGGGTGTGTGTGCATGTGAGATTATATGTCTGTAAATGCACCCACGATACAAAAGGAAATAACTAGTGTCGGGCAAGGTCTTAAAAAAAATACAAATATTGTGTTATTCCTGCAATTCCTTGAAAAAAGGCCAAGTTTATGTGTTTAAAAAAAACTGCGTTTCATAAAATATTTTCTATTCTAATATTACATGTACGTAACAAAAACCAGTTACACCAATAACCTATTTACTATGACACAATATCATAAGAGTCAAGTTATAAAAGAAACTAGACCTAGACGCACTGACACCAAACATTAAAAAAACTACAATGACGTCCCGATATGTACTCTCGCACTCCACTCGAATGAGTGGCCATCTTTTTTTAGATTTTAGCGAACGAAACGCGATGGGCTGAATAGAAGTAGTATCTTTGCGATAGGCGCGCGCACTACAGTAAGTTACCAATAAAAAGTTTGCATTAATAAAAATTAAATGCAACACAGATTAACAAAAATATTTCCCGCCGAAATTTTTATCTGTCAAAGTTCTTTTTAAATTAATTATTTTGTATTAATAATATGGATTGAGTGTTTAATTTTTTAGAAACGTTTTTTTAATGATTTGTGCTAATTATTGGTTTCAAATTGAGTGTTAGTGACAGTGACGATTGGTGACAATTATTACGTGTGACAAGTTTTTTTTTTGTTGCTGTGTGTGAAATTGGAGAGTGCCCAGGCGCGACATATCTATTTTAAGATTGTTCTTTCTAACATTTTAAGATATATTTAACTAACACAACCACTAACGTTGGAATTGTCTCTTTTTTGTGGTCTGATAGTAAAATTGAATCTTTTTCTTACTACAGAATAGATAGAGTTGTAAGTCAAACATTATTAATTGACTTCCTTTTAAAGGGATTCATATACAAAATGGATTTATGAAGATAGTTCAGTTTGAGAAAATCTGGAAGTAAAGAGTTGGGGAAATTTGTTGTAAGAAACCATTAGGTCAGATCAATATTTCAATCACATGAGCATGCGTAGCAAACTCTTATGTACAATTTTTTCATTATTTTTTTCTCGCGATCGTGGTTGAAACCTGCGTCTTCCTGCGCCTTCCTGCGCTGCACTATGCACTGCGCTGAATTTTAAATAAGTGTCTTACATACTTTTTTAAGCATTTAGTAAAAATCTGTTATTTTGACATTACAAACAGAAAATTCAGTTTTATTTATTTGTATAGACAAAGAGTAATTACGGGTCTAGGTGTCAGTGCTTGTTTGCAAATAGATGTAGGAGAGGAGAGTCTTTGCAATATATTGCGTTGTGTTACCTCTCTAATATGCACTAGTCTATAATCTGAAAAAAACATCTAACGTCATGGAAAGTCTGTAATGTTTGTAGGTCAAGGGATTTAGACAATGAGGTGATGAGGTAATACGTGACAGTGGTCTTGATACTATTCTAGTTTATGTGTGAAATAATTAGAATACCTTCTTATTATAGTAGGCACGACATGTTTTGGGTGAGCTCCCAGTTGACAGCGACGTGGATGAATATTTCAATGCTCTCTGTTAGTTTAATTTTGTTAAATGATTTATAATATTTTTTAAAGTAGGTATGTCGTTTTTCGTAATTTTATATGTTAGTTATAATTATTTTAAACATATAACACGTGAAGTTAAAGCTTTAATTGCGAAACGACATGAGTTCAGGGTAGGTAGCTAATGCTCAAAAAATATAGATATTGCGCGAAGTTTATAAATAATAATAAATAAATAAATCTTTATTGCAGGCACATAGACCCATACAAAAATACAATTAAAATAAAAAGTACTACATAGCAACAACAATATTATAAACACAAATTCATTATAAATTATTATATAAAATTTCAATAAAAAAAGAAATAAAGCATTACGTAAAAATAAATAATTTGATATATTGGATTTGATAGTATTATAATTAAAATTAAATATAAATTAAAACCCAATAATCATCTATTCATATCCTATTACTAATACTATTTTATTTTACCGTCGCTATGTTTTATCATCCGTTTTATTTTGCACAGCGTGACATTAATACAAGTCAACAATATAATATCTATTTTATTAAAGCTATGATTGTGTTTTAGGAAATGTTGTACAGAAATTAAAATACTAAAACATATAGTCTAGTGGTATGACTATTGGGATGGCAAGTTAAGGGTCGCAAGTTCAAATCCAAGGCACGTACCGCTGATCTTTCGATTGATTTGCGTATTAGAAATTAATGATCACTTGCTAAAAATGGTGAAGGAAAACATTGTGAGGAAGTCAGCTCATCTGAGACATGTTTTCAGTGATGTGTAAAGCCATGTCAGAGGCCTACGAGTGGTTTAAACTCTGGCACTAGGTTGTTCATGAACCACACAATAAGAAGAAAAATCACGATGTTTATAACTATAAATTCCTGTTCACAAACAGAACAACCAAAATTAACTTGCTATCGTAACTATTCCGTCTTACATACAATTCATATGTAGCTACTAACGTATTAACTTCTATTAATAATACTATTATCACAACTATAATTAATAACGGTAATTCCAAAACACTAAAACGGGAAATAGCTTTAAGTGTAGCGTTATAAATTGCACTGATTCTACGTATATAAGCGATGGACTTGGAACATTTTATAGCGCAGTTAGGCGTACGTGAAAAGTAATAAAAATGTGCAGTTTAAATGTAGGTTCGTATTTTTCGTGGTCGAATACGCTTTGACTTTTTTCTTTTTACGCGAATTTTATGGCTATAAAGATTAGAACATAGAAATCTATTGCTGCCAGTGTGGAAAGTTTATTTTTTATTCTCTAGCTATGCCCCGCGATTTTACCCGTTTCCTTTTTCCTTTTTGCACGTCTTGTAAGGCTCGTATACATATATAGATGTTTTAGTCAATAACTTTTCTTAAGAATTGTGCTATTAAATACTTGTAGTTCCAGAGATTAGCGCGTTCAAATCAATACACAAACAAACTCTTCAGGTTTATTGTATGAAGTATAAAAAAATAACACAGCATCACGCCTGTATTTTTTAAGGGTAAAGCAAAGGTTTGCTGTAATTACCACATATGTCACCGATCCAGTCATTAAGTCCCATGTATTTCTCTGACAGAGTTATTGGAGTTAATAAAAATGCATTTAAAGGAACTAAATTAATTTTATCAATTACCTATACCCATGTACAGTAGACTGAAATATTTTTAAATAAAGTGTTAAGACGCTTGTCACCTTAGTCATTCTGCGACCCTGCGGTAAAAAGTTAGAAACGTCAGGGAAAAAAACATGTAATTAACGTTTTGTTAATTATCGTTTTATTAAAACGAATAATCCATGTTACTTGAACCAACTTAACTGACATTTTAACACCTCTTTGATGCCCCCAGACACCTGGCTGACAGATTACTGACAACCAATCTTACCCTATCTTAAATGCGGCTACTGCCGAATATTAGAGCTCTTACTTTCAATTAATATTGTCAATTAATAGCAGTTTTAACACTATGCTTGACAAATAAATGCTTTTAGAAGTAAGAAATGCAAAAAAAGTGTTATTCGGTTTGCAATATGGTGTAAACGGATTTCTGCAATTCTCATATACCACGTGTACATTAAGTCATGTTGGAAGCACTTTCTAATATTGCCTGCTCATTTTATATAGTAGCAATTTTTTTTCTTGTAGAAAAGTGTTTTTCATTTATATTAGAAAATCATAATTTAAAAAAAAACGCAAATTCATAGTTATAGAGAAAAAATAAAACCTGCCGTTGAATCCTAAATTAATCGAAATGTAAGAAAGTAATGTAGTAAGATTTAATAACTAGTATAATTTTAAAATATAATTTACACAAAACGGCGTACTTTTTAATTTTTTTATGAATTTCTTCTTGTTTCATCATGTAACTTACCGACTGTTATTAATTTTCAATAGCCGAGATAGACAGTTTCAAGTGCCGGCACTTGAAACGATGAATATTCTTTTAGTAGTCAAGCATCTGCAAACTGACCGCACTAGGCGTTGCTTAACCTCAAAGATCGTATGGTCTAGAGTGGCTCATTATTATTAAATTATTTCTACCTAACTTCAAAGTCACACAAGTCACACACATTAAGTAATTCTCGTTAATCTATCTAAGCCAACGTCGCTTACCTATTAGTTGCTATACATAAATTAATTTACGAAACTTTGAATTAACAAAAGGGAAGATTAATTGTGTTATTAACATAAAGCGGAACGTTTATACCTATACAAAATTATTGTATCAGAAGTTTCACGATATTGCGAGTCATTATACAAGATGTCTAATAGTAAGACATATTGTGTGGGGTAATAGCTTGGGTCAGTACCTACCTATATAGTACATTATATGTTCCGCGAAATGTTATGGTTTTCAATTTACACTGAGTTTTCCAAAGCATCACTCATGCTAATTACTGGCCTGTGTAATTTACTATTTTTTATGCCACACAAGGAAAAGGAAAGTCAACAACAAATACTATCAATCCTCAATAAATATTTCGTAATTTTGAAATAAATAAGTTATTACAAGTAATTATTATTATTACTCAAAATAGATGATACATTACTTAAAAAATTGTCTACTATCACATAATTTTGTTACTCAGTTCCGAAATTTTAAATGATCACCTATTTTTACACGACTGCCCAAAAAAAGGATTGCTTTTATAACTTTTAAAGGGAGTTTAATAACGTAAATGTAAAAAAGAAACTGTATTTTTATGTCACTAAAATGAGACAAAAAACTTGACGTTTATTTTTATTTTTAGAACGTTTTGTGAATTGAGTTAAACGGAACTTCTATACCTACTTATTCAGTGACCCAACAATGTTGAGTTAATATTTAAAGGATTTGCCCGATTGGAAATTAATATTGAGGTAATTTGTTAAGAACCGGGAGGTAAAGTTGTTAATTAAAGTTTGTGCCGTGAACTCACTAACGACTTTTCCTTAATATTTGGTTCTTTGTACATTCAGCATCAAAATAAAGAAGAAAATTGACTGGAATACAATTATGATGATTTTTGTTCCATTTAAATTATTTTTCTTTCATCACCCCCCTGGCCTTATCCCAATTTATTTCGGGTCGCCGTAGCATGTATTTAGAACACAAATATCACACAAACAAGATATTCACCGAAACTGCCTCACTGATCTAGTCGCAACCGCAGCTGATGAGCAGGAAGTCCTAGGTTCGATTCGAGGCTAAGGGATATTAGGTTTTTCTGTAAGAAAATTCTCTGTCAGAAACGCAGCCTGGAGATTGGAATTGTGGCGGCAAAAGCTTTTGATTTTATTTGTTAAACGGGCTGAATAATTACGGATTATTGAATCTATTTGAAATCATATAAAGTTTATTTTTAACTGCTTACTAGATTAAGTCAATATACAGACCGAGTCAATTGAATAGCCTCACCCCCAAAATGTTATATAAATCTAGTTTTGTTTTAACTATAGTCTTTTTTATTTTAAATATAAACTCAATTCGTTGAATATTATCATTTTATCAAATATAACTGGACGCATGATATCATATAATACTAATTATACATCTAAGTAACAAACAGAGTTGGTCATTTGAATAGCCTCACTAAAATAAAACACGGATAATTATGATTAAATTTTATTTCAATATTTTGTATACTTTCCATTATTCTTAATTAATTCAAAAATTCGATTTGGAACGGATTCATATAATGAGTGAATATTATTAAGTTCCAAATTATTCCAAGTGTTTTGGATTTCGTGTATGAGATCTGTGCTGGTACTATTTTGACGTCCACTGGCAAATATTTGGCGAGATAAATGGCCCCATACATTTTATATTATGTTCAAGTCCGGGGAGTTCGAAGGCCAATCTAAAACTTGAATTTTATTATCTTGAAACCAAGTTTTTGTTTCATTTGATGTATGAGAAGGGGCATTGTCCTGTTGAAAAATCCATTTTCGATGTTTTAAAACTTTACGGATCTCTTTTTTCTTCTCTTCAAGTAAATTTATATATGTATTAGAAGTTTGTTTTCCTTTAAGAATAGAAATACTTATAATACCATAATAGGAGAGCGCGCGCGAAACCATTACTGAGCCGCCTCCTGAATGACGACGAGACAAGACATGCTCTTCTTTTCTCAAATCGTCAAAATAATAAGAGTACCCATCCGGGCCAACTAAATTGAATTTTTTTTCGTCACTAAAATCAACATCGTGCCATTCGTCTGTCCAGGACATGTACATTTCAGCAAATAATAATCGGCCCTTTTGATGACGATCGCGCAGAACAGGTATCCTTCTGATTTTCTTCCGTTTAAGAAATGTAGATGCGTTTATAATACGTCGCACAGTAGATATTGATGGGCTGGTGTTCACTTCGTTTGCTATTTGTCTCGTTGTCTTAGAAGAATTAGATGCTGCACGTAAAATAAGTCGATGTTCACGTGATGAAGTAGCTAATTTTGTGCGTCCTTTATATTTTTTTCCATAATTTTCCTTATTTTTAATATAGTTATTAATAACTTTAGAGCTACGATCAATTTTTCTTGCAATTTCACGGTTACATAATTCTTGATCCAAATAAAATTTGGATCAATATCACTTAACTTCCGACCACGTCCCATGATAAAAAGAAAAAAGAGTAACACTACAAAAATAATCTATTTGTAATATTTTGACGTTTGTGTAACAAATTAATATCAAAAACTAAAACACACAATTGCGAGGGCGCTGTTTAAAGTGCACTGAGGCTATTCATGTGGCGCGGACAAATTATGTGTTAGTGCGGGCGCGCTGTGGTTCGCGTACAGGTTCTTGCAGGTTTGGTCTGGTTTGCTTAGACATTACGCGTGTAGTCAAAATATGACAACAAGTTATCTTATTAATGTATATAAATTTAAGAATGACAAGAATTTAGGGTGAGGCTATTTAAGTGATTCGGTCTGTAATACATTTGAAAAAACCTTATCAAAACAAACAAAAACGACTCCTAGTCTGAGAAATAGTGCATAACTTAGGCGTACGTATAGTATCTCGGAAAAGAGTCTACTATTGCCTTAAATGAGCTATATTTATCATTTCATGTTGATCTATCTCGTAATTTCATTTAGTATTCATTTGGTGTACAGTTAGCTTCAAAAGTGTGTCATTAAAATAAAATATTCAATATAATCCGAGCATTATGTCATAAATAAATAAATAATGTTAGATCAACATTTTAAGTGGATACGATTGGCACAGGACTGAGGAAAATGGAGGGACATGCCCAATAGTAAGATTTTGTATATCCACATTTCACCAGTGCTGTTGTTAAGTCCCATGTAATAGCGATTATAATTCGCGGTGGTGAGCAGAGGTCGAGATGGCTTAGTGGTCAGAGCGCCTGGAGTATTCATCCGGGAGGTGCAGGTTCGCATCCTGTTCGCGATCGTATTTTTTTTTCATTTAATATAATAACTCTAAATATAGTTATTTTTGTTTTTAGATGTACCTATATAATGGCTAGTTGAAAAAGTCTTAAATCAATCAAAGAATATTTTGAAAATAAAGGGTTGTACTAATGTGGACATAGTATCTATTTTGTAAACTTGATTTTTAAATAGACATTGATTATTATAATAACAAAGCTTTGCTAAGCATGCGTTAATGCTTTTCAAAGATTTATCTTGTAGAAGGAATGGTTCTTCTATCTGTATTACATACCTAAATATCTTAGTAATACACGATAGAGATAGATAATCGGTAAGTTGTTAAAAGTGTGTGTTAATGTTTTTGCTTGTGACTGTACGTCTGTACGCATATCTTAATGGCCTCTATATCCAAGTTAAGACCTAATATATTCTCAACATTACAAGTCTTTAGAGTATTACGCTCGTTTGGGCATACCTAATGTCTAAGGTCATGTGAATTTTAAATTATGTGTGAGAACCTTTGCCTTAAGCCTACAATAATTAAATTAGTTTATAGATGAAAACGATTACTTAATATCTCTTAACATTTCAGGACTTCATAGAATATAATCATACTAAAGACTGTTTTTGTTACATGAGATTCTGAAATGGTAGAATAAATATATAGTACCTGGACGACCTGGCTTTTTTTTGTAGAACAACCGTTTCTATAAATGAAACCTAGCTAGATCGATTTATCGCCCCCGAAACATATTAAATTTCATGAAAATCGTTGGAGCCGTTTCCGAGATTCAGATTATTTAAATATATACAAGAAGTGCTCGTTTATAAGTATTAAATAGATAGATATAAAAAAGAACTCACCACTAAAGATTAATTTTATGTAGGTTTGTAACACATAACATTACAATCTATTTAATGGTGGTTATACTGAAACTACAAACTTTGACCCCACTCAGGGGGAACTAGATGAGACTAATCTAGAAAAATCATTACAATGCATATCCCTTTAAAAAAAATTGCCTATGGCATGGATACCGTCTTTGAACTTGTACAGATGTTTCTTGCTGTTTTTTTCTTTTCTACTCAATCAATTTTATAGAAATGTGTAATTTTTTTTTTTGGCTCAACATCTCCATGCTTCCATTAAATATACATATTTCACATATAACCGAAAGAATTATTCCTATGATCTGCTTCTGATCTGTGAGATATTTAAACCTGGGCACTTTTTAATGTGTTAAAT
The DNA here is from genome assembly GCA_935421205.1 of Xylocampa areola. Taxonomy (NCBI): domain Eukaryota; kingdom Metazoa; phylum Arthropoda; class Insecta; order Lepidoptera; family Noctuidae; genus Xylocampa; species Xylocampa areola. The sequence continues at coordinate 17,123,832 of OW285210.1, read as the reverse complement.
TAATTCCACATATTGATCAATGACTGATAATGACTAAATAACATTTAGGCTAAAAGAGCGTTTTAAAGAGTTATAGTAAAATATCTGCGGAATAAATTTATTCAAGAATAACATAATATCGTCGGTTGAAAACAGTGATTGATGAGCAAATTAGTTCAAAAGACTTGATTCATTTGTAAAATCATTAGTAACGCAACGAATTTGTCGGTTAATTTTTATGTCTAGACTTTAATTACCCTATACCTCTAAGTTTGTTTCGGCTTCTCTTTCAAAGATAGACAATGCCTTCTAGATTTTTTGACATGTAAAACCTATTTACAGAATAAATAATTTGAATTTATTGTCGGTTGGGATAACAATTTGAGTTCTTTTTTCTATGAAATTGTATTGTGAATTGGTTTCCTTTTTAATTATTTCTAACATTCTACGTACATAACTCGAAACACGTAAAAAAGATGTTTCACTACTGTTTTCGACCGACTTTTACCTCTTGGTTAGCGAGCATTATGTTCAAACGCATTTACTACCAGCGAACATCATTTACCGCCAAAAACATTTTCATAGACACAACACCTTTTTTTCTCAGGTGCGCGGCCATAGAGTGGGGCAAAGATAGCTGTGGACGTGAGAATAGACAACATGCTGTTACTTTTTCGGTCGAGAGGTAAGATTTATTGCTATTTTTTTGCTATTTTCCGCCTTTATCTTCAAGAGTTCCTTTCATTAGATATTTTGTGCGAAATTTAGGTTATATGTAGTGGAATTTCCGCACGATCTGGTTTGGAATATAGATCTGAGTTATTGGAGTATTTTTGCGATATTTAGACCCTTTTTTCGAACTTCCTGCAAGTCTTTTATTTATCGATATTGAAGAGGAAACTTCTAGAATGCGTAACTAGGACTAGCGAACATCGCGTATGTGACTTTTGATCCATGTTCTACAGGAACCAAACAAATTTTTTTACTAACTGAATGTGGGTCTGTTTTATAAATAATTGTTGATAAATCTATATAGGATATCTAAAAAAGTTACAAGCAATAGATATTCTTCTTCTTTTTTAATTTAAAAGCTAAGCATATATATTTTAAATACTAGAGCTTGATTAAAACAATATATTATATTTATTATATTATACGTCTATACGTACTTACGATTTGTTGCCCTCGATATGGTAATATATATATATATAAATGAAACCCTATTCCCTTGATCACGCCATAACTTGAGAACGACTGCATCAAATTGAATAATTCTTTTTTTGTTGAGTTCGACATTATTGGGAAAGGATTTTTTCTAAATTGTACGGAAAAGTTTTTAACAGAGCGGGTGAATCCGCGCAGCAAAGCTAGTTAAGTTATATTTCCCATTTAAAAATCTCATAATAATTAAAATTTATTTAATTTGCATATTGTTACATACCTAAAACCGCTTTGACAAAATAACAAGCGTGTTTTTTTTTTTTAAATATTTTTGTGTGTTACTTAAAAAAAGGTATCCTTATATCCTTAATGGCTTACCTCTTTGCAGTAACGTACTTGTAAATGAGTACCTTCTTCTACTTAGCTTGTCGAAGAGGCAACCTAAATTGTATCAGCACAGACCTTAACTACTTGTCGCATGAACGTAATCGAATCTTAATAGCCCCTTTTAACCCCTGAACACCTAACAGTTACTTAGTGATAGTCATTGATTAAAATGTTTAAGTCTTTTAGTTATCGGCTAAATGTTAGGTGAAAACACTAAGACAAGGTATCTATAGCAAAAATTATGTTTTAAAGAGTGAATCTTATGTCTTCATCTTCGTGTGGTTGATATACAGCATTGGAGAACATGTAAAGCTGTCGGTACTGCGCCTGTTCTTTCCGGTCGTGTCGCATTGCCGTCCCTTCGGACTATCATCTTATCATGTGGTTGATCAACAACCTAGTGTCAGAGTTTAAACCGCCCGTAGGCCTCTGACATGGCTTTACACACCATCGAGAACATCTCTCATGTGTGTTGGTTTCCTCACGATGTTTTTTTACACGGTTTTAAGCAAGTGATAATTAATTTCTAATACGCACATAACACGAAAAGTCTATTGTGCGTGCCTTGGATTCGACCTTGCGACTTTTGACATGCCAGTCCAACGGTCATACCACTAGGCTATCACTGCTCAGTGAATCTTATGTAAAATTATTAGAGAAAAGTGATTTTTTTGATGCAAGTCTCACTTACACCGCTGAAAAATTCTTACAATTGGAAAAAATCCTTGCGAGCCCGCTTATCATTGAGATGTTTTTTCTTGCACAATTTTTATGTTTTTCTCGTGCAATGAGTGTATTGATGTTACATCTCACATAGCTACACCACTTCAATTTAATTATCGACAGTATTCGGATCGTCTATAGCAGTGACAGCCCAGTGGTATAACCGTTGGACTGATAAGCTACAGGTCGCAAGTGCGAGTCCAAGGCACGCCCCACTTTTCGAAGTCATGTGCGTATTATAAACTAATTATCACTTGTTTATAACGTTGAAGGAAAACATCGTGAGGAAACCATCTGAGAGATGTTCTCGATAGTGTGTAAAGCCATGTCAGAGACCTACGGGGGGTTTAAACTCTGAGACTAGATTGTTTATCAACTACTAATAATTTTAAATAAACTGTTGAGCCTTAGTCCTCCTGCGACCACGAACGCTGCAAAGTGTTCGAAACGTCAGGAAAAACCAAAACCAGTAATACACGCGATTAATCCGGTTAAAAGTTGTTTTATTATAATGTTTATCAACTACACTAGAAAAACAACAAGAAGGCATTTACAGCACTGGAGATCATGTTAAGCCGTCAGTCATGTTGTCCTGAATACCGGCGTGAAACAACGCTTGCGTTGTGTTTCGCCGAGTCAGTGAGGGTACCGGAGGCCCAAACACTTTAAAAGGCCGGCAACGCACTCGCGACTCCTCTGGGGTTGTGTATATCCATGGGCGGCGGTAATCGCTTACGATCAGGCGATCCGTCTGCTCGTTTGCCTCATATCCCATAAAAAAAGTCCTGTGCCTGATCTCTCGCCGGTCGTGTCGGATCGTCGACCCATCGGACTATGAGACTGAAGGAAGATGAGAGCGTACCTGTTTTTGCGCATACACGGCTTGTTCACTATAATATCTCCTGCGTACTTGGCTAATCTCCGTGGAGATAGGCTGCTGTGACCGAAGATTCGGTTGGAACTATTATATGATAGGGACAGCCTTACCTATCATTTCAAATGACCTTTGCTAATATCAAGTGCGCCAATGACTCAGCAAGTATTCAGCGCTGGCACACAACACTTCCTACGATTACCTGCGCGCGATTCGAGCGTTTCATCACGTCCATATAAATGTAGGGCTAATTATATTTGATGTTATTTATGGTGTGTTGGTACCTAATGAGTAATTTGACGTCATTAGTGAGGGTGATAATGTCTCATTTTAACGACAAGAGCATAATATGGTGAAATATAATTATCAGTTCTCTACATAAGCATCTATCTCCACGTATCTATCTATCTCTGTATCTATACCAATAATTAAAATCGAAGTGTCTGATAAATCTTCGAAAAGCATTAATGCATGCATAGCGAATTCTAAAGTTATACAGTTTTGTGGATAGATCTCCCCGATTAATACTCCAGGCACTCTGCGCCCGCTGAGCCATCTCCACCTCTGCTCACTACCGCGAATTCTTCACCCACATTTAATACGTCTTTTGATCAAATAAAATATTTTGTTAATATAATTTCTATTGGCTCACCACCTATAACACCTTAATAACAGCATTGGTGAAGTGTGGGTGTACAACTGCCTACCCCGTCGAAGAATATAGGAAAGAAAGGAAGAAAGAAAGAAATTATTTATTTTGACCTCGTAAGCAGGTTAAACATACAGAAAATACACAAATCATAAAAAAAAAAATTAAGAATACTAAAAGCAAAGCTTAGGGCTTTTGCTGTCAATATGATAACATCACAAAATAAATATGCAAATAGTAACATAATGTAAATAGAATATAAGTGTATTGATTAAGTTGTTTTCTAGTGTAAATATGTATTTTTAAAAGGTACCTACTTTCACGAAGTTTGAAATCTGTGAGCTGTACAACAAAATGTGCCAGTGCGATACAGTGTTGACGTAAAGTGTAGTTTCGTAGTTTCGTAGGCGTATATAGGCGTAATGCTATGTATATATTTTATATACTAATTTCTTTCCCTTTATCATGTATTGTATAAGACATTAAAAGGCAGACGCTGTCATATTAATAAGAAGCTCAAGATATTTAATACTGTAACAGCGATGATAGATTTAACGCCGCTCGTGAGTTTTGGCAGAGGCAACTGTTATTGCCAGAATAAACCAATTGCCAAGCAATCATCGTGGTATTATCGACTTGTATCCGTTCTCCTATTTTTATTATTAATTTATTTAGTTCAGCTTATCTAACTGTAATAAACAAACTTGTTAAGGAGTGTGCTTTATCAGACAGTGTTTATTAACACCTTTTTCTATTGATGTCATTTATGACGTTTAATATCATTAAAATTTCGAGGTGCTCGTGGCTAAGTAACAGCGGAACAGATCGATTGTTCGAGTTTAAGCTGCGTGTGCCGCGGTCGGTCTATGAATGGGTGACCATTATTTAATTCTGTGATCCCTCCGTGCCTCGGAGACGTTCCCGACACACATTGTCTGAAACACTCCCCGGCTTCTCAACCCACCGTCATTCCGCCGCTGATGGCGAGAAAGACGAGAAAAAGCGAACTTGAATTTTAATAGATGCGAACTGCGACACGGTAGCTCAGTGGGAGAGCCATGACACGGTATGTCCAAGGTCACGGGTTCGAGTCCCGTTCGTGTCTGTTATTTTTCAATGTTTCCTTAGAAAATATGATTTTATTGTTAAAATGTCAATTAAATTAAAATACCTTCACATATCTCGTACAAAGAAACAAGCGACAATCACTTCCCTATTCTTATTCAATAGCTTCATAATCTTAACGGAATTATTCTAAAACCCACATATTTTGTTCTTGGTAGTTTGCCAGAAGCGATTAACAATTGACATAGTGCCGACCTTACGCCAGTCGACAGTCGGTAAAAATTAGACATACTCTGGAAGAATGTTTGGCAATAAAACAGATTAGACTATAAGTAAATACGGAGATTATTTGTAGCGTGGGTTTGCCCGCGAATTTAGTTCGCTTGACAACGTGTTACGTACCGTCAATGGATCATTGAAAAAGCAAAACGAGAAATATTTATACATTTTCTATTCAATAGCCTGTTTATAGAAAAATTATATTGTCTTTATATTATATCTATAATTGTTCACCGGTTACTACTCACGTGCCTTTTTGGGGTTTGCCCGACTAGCCCGCGAGTCACGCACTTTTACTCGCGACATCGCAGCGGCCTCAGCTATAGACTAAGGGCTCCGTTCGAGTTTGAAACTAGTTGGGCAATCCCGAAATATGCACGTGAGTAATAACCATTGAACAATAACTAAGAATCAAGATGTTAATTAAAAAAAATTACCTACACTGCGTATTCAACCTATATCTACCTACTCTGGAATTAATCTATCTAGAACGAGTGCTTTATTTTTACAAATGTCGTTTTACTGGACATGCCAATTTCAAAAACATCTAGATATTTAGCTCTTAGCTAATGTGCGTAGGTGCAGACAAATGTTGATACTTCTTTCAATGAAATAAACTAAACGTAATAGCGTGGTGAATTAGGATTTTAAGTAGTGCTTATATTAAGATAAAAGTTTAGTTTTTTCGTATTAATTTTATTTTGTTTGGCCAATAATATCTCCTATTCTGCCAGTGAGATTAAATGCTAATTCACTTATTAGAAGGTCCCTAAAATACATACATTGGAATAATACTAAGAAAAATGTATTTGCCGTGTGCAGATCATGTGTTGTAGAATAGTTACGGGGGTAAGCAATTTTAATGCAAAACACATGTCAGAATTCTAGCAGTCTTATAGCAAATAAAACCAACATTAAGTCTCGCCACCGCTGAGAGTTTTCTTTAATAGTGAGACACGTTACATTATTTAATTAGTATGTAGATTGGTACAAAATTATCAATTTAGCACAAAATTAGCGGACAAGCTAAGGCTGTAGAAGTAAGGTTGTAGAGTCCCATCAACCATGACGGCTCGCAAAAGAAAAGCGAACTAGTTAATTATCTATGGACACTGGCGTCCTCCGTTCGGCGCTTGACCGCATGACTTAGTTATTGGCTATAGCGATTGAAATTGATGGTTTTGCCCGGCAGTAAAATCTCATTATCAACGATGCTCTTCCAATCCCACCATACACACAGCATCACCTTATTGCGTGTTAATCCGGGTTTCTACAGATAATGCATTTTTTTTTATATCCCAATATTTCTACCGCAACGGGATTATGTCACTACCTACAATATCCCAACAAGTGATGACAAAAGGGCATATATATATTTAATTAAATGTAATTAAACTTTGAAAAAGAAAAATGTCTGGAATCTGTATATGAAATACGAAGAAACTTTTTCCCCGACCTATTATTTTCCTTCACCAATGAGCCCTCCTGACGGTCTTTACGGCATTAATATTTTAAGTTTTGATTTTAACAATAAACGTTGCTCTACAATAGAAAGAAGTAAATGAGGAATGTAGCAGGTGGCGTTCTTTAGTTTGTGCCTACCCCCATGCCTGCATCCTGCTCAGAATCGGATTTTTCTTTCCACAAATAAATTATAATAAATATCAAGAATAATCTGTACATGCTGCTAGCGATCAGCCATCTTCAAAACGACCGCGCTTAACAATAGCAATAGCAAAGATTTGTCTCTATTTGCGTACGTTCGAAAGGTGATTGCATCTATAGGTACGACATTAAATTTACTGTAACCTTAGTCGAGTTAGTTCAGTCACTTATATAGGGACTTAACAGATAGCGATTACGTCACCTTAAGAAGTTCAATATGTAGAAAAAAAAAAGATTAGTTATCATAGATTGTGATAGCTTAGTTGTCAGAGCGCTTGGAGTATTTGTCCGGGAGGTGCAAGTTCGAATCCTGATCACGACAATAATTTATTTCCACAAAAAATTATAACGCTAGCAGAACTTCTCTATACTTCGGAAGGTACTTTAAACACGGTCGATTTAAATTAAGTCGTCTGCTCGCTAATTAGCAGACACAATAGGTTTTTATTGTTCATCAGCCCTCTGCTCTTATCCCAATTTATTTGGGGTCGGTGCAGCATACCTATATCTGGCATGCTGCTAAAGTTTTGGCTATGTTTTACGACCGGCCGCCTGCCTGATGTCAACGCTCTTTGGGAATGCTGTTGTTGGAGTTAACCGCCACTGATACGGTATCCTTCTATCTACCTATATCATACCAAATGTTATCCATGCGCCAGGTTCTGATTTTATCCTACTATTACATTCCGCTAACCGGGCTATAGATGATAGATTTTTATTGTTATGAAATATAATTTTGTACGTGGCTAAGCGGAAGGGTTAATTGCAATTGTTGAGCCAAGTAAGATGCCTAGAGGCAACTTGAACAACTTTAACACTAAGTCAGCATCTAACGACATGAAAAAAAAAAGCATTTATCTGCAAGAAATTTCAAAACAAGCCAAGAAAAACGTAATATCTAAAGTGCTAAAGCCCAACTCAGTGGAATTAAGTGAAACGTATCGCGCATCAAGTTACCGTCTGCCGCCTTTGAGCATTTAACTTGCAACTAAGTTTGCGAGAGGTAATTGTATTATTGTCTGTATATGGGGTGACCAGGTTGATGTTGAGAATCGGATATGAAACGTTTGTAAAAACCGTTCAGGTTCAGAACATTGGTTTTAAAGTTTTGTTGTTTAATTCCCAAATAGTTAAATTTCCAAAAAGTCCAATCCCAAAATGGTGAGGTGGGTGTCGCTTCTTTACGGAATGATAGTGATTATCCTAAGCTTTTCAAATGTTTTTTTTTTTATATTGCGGGTATATACATGGCATCCTGCTTGTATTCCTTCAAGGTTTGTACATAGGTACATAGGTTTGTTAAACATCAACATTTTATTTCACCGATGCAGAAATTTAGTCCTTTTTTAAACTTTGCTCGGCTCTGAAATCAACCCCAAAACCGCATTCTCAGCAGCCAACTACTTGCGTGCATAAAACTACTGAGACAGGCTGCTTTATGGCGTAAAGTTGCTGTTCTTTGCTTGCTAAAAAAAACAACATATCAACAAAAATCTAAAAATATAGGATCACCACTGCATACCTCGAGATAATAGGCAGATGTATACACCGACATTTCACCAATTGTGATATTAAAGCTATTGCCATCAACAGGCCGCAATTCCAAACTCCGGGATTGCACTGAAAATTTCCTAACAGAAAATTCAATGAAACTTTGTGTGACCCGAGAACCGAACTCAAAACCGCTTAGCAGCTGCGCTTTCATCTACTAGACCAATAAGGCAGTACGACAAAAATATTATCGAATATTTCCATTCCATTGTAGTACGGTCACCCTACACCAAAGTGTGTGAAAGCAATAGTTCCCTTGTTGGGTCCTATTTCACATCATGTACGGTTCACTTCCCTTTAACAACTTTCTTCTTAGATGCTACACAAGTGCCTCAGTTAACATACAAATTGTACTGTTACACAACTTCTACTAATATTATCTTTGTCTGTTAAAACGTTAGGCTTGGGCGACACGTAATTGTCGTCTCAAGGTTTTTCGGAAATTATTGTTTGAGGGAATTGGGTTTATTAAAAGAGAGTTTTGTTTTCTGTGTTTATTTGAAAACGTTAATAAAATAGCATATGTTAGGGGCTTATAATGTCAGCGCATCTAAGTGTGAACACGTCATGCGGGCTCGCAGTCGGTCAAGAAAGTCATGAAAAAAAGTTTTGGGCACTCTTTTACTTGCATTGGCTACACTAAATTACTCACACTAACGACTTTACTCCTCCTTTCATTCAAGCTGCGCGTAAGCTCTGACTTGGTATATTTGACTTGGCTATAAATTTTATCAACAACTGAGACTAACGGTTCTCTGAACTACGGACACGCTTCGACGATTTTTCACCGCTTGCATATATGCATATATATTTGTGGGTGGAAATGCGATATCTACTATCCTCACTCGTGTGGAAGTAGTCAATATAATATATTGTGCTAGCTTCTGCCGGCGACTTCGTTTGCGTGGATTACAAAGTTTGGTCGAGCCGGTATAAAATCCAGGTTATAAACTATGTGCCACATCTAATCCATATCCGTTTAGTAGTTATTGCGTGAAAGAGTATCAAACATCCATCTGTCCTCACAAACTTTCGCATTTAAAATATTAGGATGCAAATAAATTGCATCCATTTTAATATCAATTATTTTTTTGAACAGTTAAGTTCTCTCGTAAAATTTTCGGGATTGCCTGACAGTTTGACTCGCGACATCCCCGTGAGCTCAGCTCATGACTAAGGGCTCCGTTCGACTTCCTAACTAGTCGGGTAATCCCGCAAAATGCACGTGAGTGGTAACCGGTGAACAATAACTGTTATAAATGTGTTTCACGATAGGTATTATACATTCATGTTAAACAAAAAAAAAGGAAACAAAAGAATAATCACAAATTAATTCCAATTACTTTCAGTGACAAACTCTTCCACTACGTATTACAACTTCTACATATAAAGGTCGTACATACGTAGGGAATAATGCCGGTACCCAACCGGACACGGTGCGGCGGCATATTGCGGCCTAGTCCCCGCATTAATATTAGCTCATTAATGAACAGGCTGTCTAGGAGATAGTGCTGAAATATCGACACTTCGAGCTTTGTGATGCTCTTAATGTATCGATTGTGAAGGTAATATGCACGGTTGTTGTTCGAGATTGGTAAACAGATAGGATTTTGTTTTGGGAATATTAGAGTGGATTCAAGGCACGCAGAATTCCGCCACAATTTAATATTGAGAAAATTTTAGTTGCGTGTGTGTAGTGTCTATCTATGATGAGATATTTACTGAATAATTTGTATCATGACTTCCCGTCTGTGCCACTCAGTTGTGGACACTCCACGGTCAGGGGCGAAACACATGTACAGTAGTCCGTTGTAGATGCAAGTTTTCACCGCTTGCGTATGTGCATATATGTATATTTGCGGGCGAGCGGACGGTGTAGTGGTAATTATATGGCTTAGAGGACCAGACAGGAGATGGCTTCTGAATAAATACTGAACAAATTTTCTTGCCACTTTTGGCGGGGGGTGCGGTAACACTCAAGCACTGAAGAACTTGCACAAAAGCAACAATAGCTCTCGTCATTATATTAACACACATCAAAAACCTAAACACAAACATCAAATTGTGTCACACACGATTATAATCGTGTAAGTAGGTATAAAAGTAGTACGTAAGGTAGTACTATCATTGTAAACATACATGGAAAAGGTATAAAATTATTTGGTTGGAAATCATAAGCTGGCGGAGAGACGAGTACGCCCGCTAAAACTACTCCAATACTAATTCCTTCAAGTGGTATGGCTACCCCCAATATTGTGGAAGTTGCTAGATATTGTATTTATTTGCATCCATAGCCATTTAAATATCTTATCAATTAAAATACAGTTGACAAAACAAATCTTTGAATCTCTTCACAGATACAAACTTCAAGAATAGTTAGGTACTACAATCAAGTTACTTCAACAAAACAGTTAACGGAAATTAACTCAACAATCATAAAGACAGCGATTGTTATTCACACTAATATAACCAAAACAAAATGTTTTCCAACACAAACGAAATAAAATAATTAATGTATTTCTACAGATAAATCTTTGAAAAGCATTAACGCATGCTTAGCGAACTCTAAAGTTACAATTTTAAATAGAAAAATAATACGGTCATGAGACGGATTTGAACGTGCGCCTCCCGGATAAGTACTTCAGGTCGAAATGGCTTAGTGGTCAGAGCGCCTGGAGTATTTAACAGGGAGTTGCATAGCTATTGCGTTTTTCTGTCAGGAATTTTCAGTAGCAGTTTGGCATTGTGCTCACCACCACATGGGCCTTAATAACAGCATTGGTGAACCATGGGTGTACAATTGTGTACACCTCTGCCTACCCCCTCAGGATATACAGACGTGATGTAGTGTTAGTTTATATAATTGCCAAAAATCGCCAGTGTGTGCTTTGGTTTTGAAATCTGCATCCTTTGACGTGTAAATCCAAATGTCATACCGCTTAGTAATGATCTTTTCTTTCTATTTGTAACTAGTACAAAACAGCATACGTTTTGGTAAAATTTTCTCGGCACAACAGAATCGAGGCCTACAGAAATTTTATAAAATTAATTCCACTTGTAAAGGCCGTAGGGAATCGTGTAAATGAAATCCTTATGTATTGGTATAAAACGTTATATTTACTTGACTCCTAACTACAGACTACAGCGCTCTGACAACTTATGTATCTAATTCTTACTTACTTAGAATAAGCTTACGTTAGGTAGGTAATATGATTTACTTACTCACTACACACTGAACTTAAGGTGTAGTAATCGTCGGGCGGTGAAAAAAAAAACTTAAAGAATTTTCAATTACGCCCGTCCTGACGTTAAGTGTATTCACAGGAATTGACGTTTAAATAATGCTTCGTGAGGGTAGAACATGCCGACGACGTAAAGCGCCGTCTAGTGGATAGAATGAGAAACTGTACCCGCGCTGCTACTTTGTAGTTATGAATTTATCTATAAGGAATCTATGATGCAAATATATATATATGCTGTTATTTATTTTAAATAATTTTCTAGTATTTTAATTATGCATAAACCATGAAAAAGTAGGTTGAATTATTATTATATATAGATGACTGCCTCGTTGGTCTAGTGGTCGCAAGCCCGGCTGCTGAGCGTGAGATCTTGGGTTTGGATTCCCTGGTCGGGCAAAGTATTATTGATTTTTTCTGTTAGGAAATTCTCAGTAGCAGCCCGGAGTCAGGAAGTTGGTGGTGTGACACCCCCGTGTTTCGGAGAGCACGTAAAGCCGTCGGTCCTGCGCCTGATCTCTCTCTGGTCCTGTCGGATTTCCGTCCCATCGGAATATGAGAGTGAAGGAAGAGGGAGTGCAACTGTGTTTGCGCATACACTTGTGCACTATAATATCTCCTGCGCACTTGGCTAATCTCAGTGGAGATAGGTCGCCGTGACCGAAATACGGTCGGAAGGAGAATATAGTATATTTTATATATAGATACATATACATCGATATTTCTTACAAAAAAATATATTAGTATCAAATTCTTAACTGCATATTATAATTGTGGCGATACTCATCACTCTCTAATCTTTAGTTATCTTATTAATCGGAAAAGTATACAAAATTGTACTTTATAACAATAAAAATCTATTGTGTGTATTAATGAGCCAAAAGATTAATGAAGATCTTAAACCTCCTCCTTTTGTATGGTTTTATTCACCATCAAGAACGCATTCAGGTGTGCTGGTTCTCTCACAATGTTTTCTTTCAAAGTTTTAAGCAAGTGTAACCAACTTTTTTTGTATAATAATTCGTGAGACTCATTCATATTAATTATAGTTTAACGGTTATTACTCACGCGCATTCTTCGGGATTGCCCGACTAGTTTCGAACTCGAACGGAGCCCTTATTTATGAGCTGAGCCCGCGGTAATGTCGCGAGTCAAACGTTTGAGTTCGAAACTAGTCGGGCAATCCCGAAGAATGCGCATGAGTAATAACCGTTAAACTATAATTAAGTGTAATTTTCCACCAACCAGGATCTATCTAAAACCGCTCCCAAAACAAAGATTAACAATTAAATAACCGAAAAATTGCAAATACAAGTCAGGTAACCCTAAATTTGAATATTAGACGAAATCTCATTAATTAATCTATCGAAAATGTCGTAGGGAACCGAAAGTCCAACGAGAAAGTACCAAGGTTCGATTCCGGTCACGTACAATCGACTTGGCACTCACCAGTGTTGGATAACTAAGTTTTATGCCCGGCTTTACTCGCTAATGCCTTTACGCCACTTTGAGGGACAATGGTATTTGATTTAAGGCCGCGCAACTTATTTAAGCTGGGTTTTTTGGGCTAGGCAAGTTTATACCATATTGTAAGGATGTCTTGTGTTATATGGGTAACGTCAAGTTGCGGAAATTCATAATTTTTTTACGTATTATTATATGCGTAACAATATCATAAGTTAGAAATAATTATGTAAAACAGTAAAATATATTATCGTAGCGAAGTGAACTCTAAAGTTATAATTTTTTGTGGAAAGATAAATATCGAGCGCCTGAAGTATTTATCTAGAAGGCGCCGGTTCAAATCCTGCTGACGATCCCATATTTCCTTCGCCAAAAATACATATGTATATGGGAAAAAAAGAAGTGTATCTATTGTCACTTAGGTTATAAGTTATAATATATAACTATGCCCTCGCTGGGGGCGTTAAATTTTAAGTCAACTAGAAGAAGCCCAGTTAAGCAGTCTACAACCTGCTAGGCTGACCTGCGAGATGCCATACATAAAAATAAAATCCCAAAACTTTCTCATTGATTATTTATGACGGCGCAGTTGACGCACTGATTGAGAAAAAGGCTGCAGCGCTGCGTGTCAAATGTTCCGGGTCTGGGTGTGTGTGCAAGTGGGATTTTTATCAGTAAACGCATTCACGATAGAGGAGAAATTTGGAGGCAACTTAAGACACCGATACGCTGTATTTTTTTTTATCGTGGTGTTGATGGACAACCTAGTAGCAGAGTTTAAACCGTCCATAAAGGCATTCGAGAATAACTCTCAGGTGCGCTGGTTTTTTTTACGATGTTTTCCTTCGGCATTTTAAGCAAATAATAATTAATTTATAATACGCGACGAATATTTGTACATTTAAATTTTCAATCAAATTATAATATTACCCAAACGTGCCATCCGCTTAGTAGTCTCCATGAAGGAATTAGTACTGGAGTAGTTTTAGCAGGCGTACCCCTCTCGCCACTGGCATATGATTCCCAATTATATAAAAGTGCCTTTTACCAGTATGGTTATAATGATAGTACACGATTTTAATCGTGTGTAACACAATTTTTTGTTTGTGTTTAGTTTTTTATGCATTTTAATACTGTTAATGTAATGACGAGAGCTATATTCGCTTTAGTACAAGTTCTTTTGTACTTGTGTGTTACCTCACCCCCGCCAAAAGCAAGCAAATTTGTTCGATATTTAGTCAGAAGGCGTCTCCCGTCTGGTCCTCGAAGGCAGTCTCTGATCAAATCTTTAGTACCTGAGAACTGATTTTCATTTCTAAACATTCACGAAAATATTTACATAAAGCCTAAAAGAAATTCGCTTTCAACCAATCCATCTAGAAATATAGACCCAAACTCGAACACTATTAAACCCTTTTGAACGAAAACACGTACTGGAGTACAACCTTATTTAGCTTTCAATCCAATCTGAGAGGCATTTTCACCTAAAATGTCCAAAAAACCGCATCTCAAGTCTTCAGTGCCATTTCTCACCCGTCTTCGTAACCTGACCGTCAGGGGTGCAACCATTTGTCTTATTCTCATATTTCCCTCGAGAGAGCCTTTATGCGATTTTTTTAACAAGAAGATAAATTTAGAGGCAGCCCTTCGCGACTGTTTTTGTAACGAAATATATTGCTTTGCATATGTATGTGTGTTTATGTTTATATTTTGTGTGAAATGTTTTGTTTGGTTAGATGAGATTGTTGGTTAAATTAATGTCTTGTTTCTATACTCTGGAATAATAAGCAAGACTGGTAAAATTTGGAATTATTATATAGAAACAGGTTTGCTTCCTACGTATTCACACGTACCTATTATTTAAATTAGCATTAAGGAGCAGTAATAGCCTAGTGGTATTATAATAGGCCTGGAAAGTCAAATGCAGGTTCGAAAGCATTTTACCAATTTATTAATTCCCATGGATCTAACAGGTGGTGAGCTTTTTTCGATTTACCAGGCACATATCCAAACTCTAGGCTGCTACTGATAATTTCCTAACAAAAAACTTAATAACAGTTTGCTCGACCACAACATGGCAGTTCAAAATAAAACATTATAGATTGCCATGTTTTAATATCGGATATTGATATAAGTTTGGTCACGTTACTTTTTTTTGTTGAACGACGCCATATTGGTTTTAGAAGTAATATCTTGTTTAGAGGACACGCGCACGAACTGAGAGGCGTAAGTTCAACCTAACCACGATTGTACTTTTAATTCCAAATAAAAAACATTATAATGAATGCCAAAACAAAATGTTACGACACAGTTTAAGCTTACTAAAGCATAAAAAGCTCTGTCAAATAAATCAGGGGGAAGCGTGAAAATGGATAATGTCGAAATTACAATGTAGCTCATTTCGCGCGCCCAATCCTGCGCGCAATGGTAGTAGAAAAAATAAAACCGTATGAGAAGGAGCGAATGAAGCGGAAGGAGGTGCTTCTGTTCAAATGGGTACGTCGTATATCCACATGAAAATATTGCGAGATTATAAAAGAAGTATCATTACTTTTTGGGGACGTGTGTAATCAAGATATTGGAATTTTTGCTTAAGGGTGCTGCTTTTGACAAATTCTGTGTCGGTAAAGACTGTTTTATTTTATTTGTAAATCTGTTCAAAATCAAAATATATTGACGTACGGTCGACAAAAGAGATAATTATCCAGGGTCGTCAGATATAGTTGAAACTTTCTTAGAAACCGATGGATGTTTTGAAATGTAATTTATTTTAAAAAGTAGTTAATAAGCAGTTCATTAATTGAATTGAGTTTCATCCATGACATCCATCGGTTTCTAAGAAAACTTCAACTATATCTGACGACCCTACATACCTACCTCTTTTGTCGACTGTACCAGTATAAGAAGCAAAGACCTGAGATAATTATAATTATATATATAACTCAGGTCTATAAATATTTATTTTTCCGGCGGTTTCTTTTTGCTTGCCTTATTTCTTGCCCGCGTTAATAATAATAATAATAATAATAAATATTCCACAACTATCACACAACGCCGTCTAGTCTCAAGCTAAGCAGAGCTTGTGTTATGAGTACTAGACAACTGATAAACATACTTATATATTTCTAAATGCATACATGTTATAGATAAATTACACCCAGACACAGAACAAATGATCGTGCTCATCACACAAACATTTGTCCTGGGTGGGAATCGAACCCACGACCTCCGGCCTAGCAGTCAGGGCTACTAACCACTAGACCAACAGGACAGTCAGTAATAAATTAATGACTTGGCCGTTCTGGTATCGTATTCCGATGCGTCTTTGAACTCCCTAAATTGTGGTTGAGCATTTGCATAATGACTGATGCATACATGAACTCGGCTACGACAAGTCAAAATAGATATGACTCTTTCCTCAAAAAGCTATCCCAGCCTTGATTAACCCTAATGGTTACTCATATGTTGAGTGAAATTAGGTCTGGAATTTAAAAGAGACGCTGATCTTTGACATTGTTTCAGAATTTATTCTCAGAGATGCCGTTACCATTAAGTTATTTTATAAAAATAAATATTATTTATCCTTATATAGTGAAGATGCTGAAGCATGAAATTTTATAGTTTTGAGTAGATTCTATTAGGACCAAGCTTATCAATGATATTGAGTTATTGTGTAATGAAATGTACACAGCATATTTCAACACTAACGATGTAAAAAAGATACTGTTCTACAATTATAGATAAAACTACAATATAAAACAAAACAATACCTCCACGGAAAATATTACGCTACAACATATTTTTCCTCCAAAACTTTGAGTTACTCCCAACCACTCAAAAATCAACCAAAATAATCTACACCACCCAAAAACGTCCAGTAGTTTGAAAACTATGATGTAGATACGAAAGTTTATGAAATTTCACATCCCAAAGTTTGTTATACGGAGTAAAAACTGCCACGGTTCGTTTTGCTTAGAGAACAGATTAAAATTTTATTAGTATAAAGGTTCCGTAGAGAAGTTTGTTAGAACAAAAGTGTGTACAGTGTTGGTGGTTGCTCCAGTTTTGGGGTAAATAAGCTTTGTATTTGATTAATTAATGTGTTGATTTTATTATTTAGGGAGGTGTTTTTTTTTTGGATTGCTTTAAAGATCCGTTTTCTTGAAGAAATAAGTCTATTTCTAGCAACAAAATAAAATAATGATGATAATGTTTTAATACAGCAAATAATATTGGTATTTCAAAGGTAAAAGTTATCTAAATTTTGGCAACACAGTCTGTATTGCCATTGCTCAAATGTAAGAGGGACGATGTGGAAGGATGTGGGCGCAATGTTCTCATTGGAGTACTGGTAGGAAGCGTGGCTGATCATGAGGTCTTTAGTTCGATTCCAAAGTCGAACAAACTGTTATTGGATCATTCCGTAAGCGAACAGTAAGTTACAAAATAATGACGTATTACGAATTCTCTTTCTGCGATTATAATCGTCATTTGTCACTAAGAATCATAACATTACAGCATCACGCCTATATTTCGCGAAGGATTAGACACAAGTGTACATAGTTCTACACCTACATTTCGTCGATGCAGTTATAAAGTCCCATGTATTGTAATAGGTGGTGAGCCTATTGTCACCCACCTGGCACAGTTACAGACTTCGAGCTGAGAATTTTCTAACAGAAAAACTCAATAAAACTTTGCACGACCCGGAAATTGAACTCAAGACCTCGGCAGTCGCCCTTGCGACCACTAGACCAATGAGGCAGATACTATTGTTCATTGTTATTTTATCTTGTTCTTGTATATAATGTACAATTCACAATATTTTATTGATAATTTCTCATTTAAACATGGATTCGTTTCGTTAATAAAATATAATAAAAGAGAAAAGATTTGATATTTTGTATTTATATTTATAATGAGTAACAGTGTTTACAGTTACAAGCAAGGCAACTATCGTACAGATACCGTAGAATTATCGTACATGGAGCAAAATAAATCGTATTAAATGTGATATCAATATTTTTGCGTATGCTAAAATTAATTACATGCAGCAAAATTCACGTACTCTTCAAAATAATCACTATAATTAATTAATATATAGCATAATGAAAATTGTAGTACCATCTGTATACGATAATAATGATATCGTACATCGTCAGTAGGCATGAATTTATCGTATGGGTGCGATAATTATCGTACGGTTGTGAACACTGAAAAATAAACCAAAAAACTACTGAACCGATTAAAACAATTCTTTCACCAATAGTAAGCTACATTATCACTGAGTAATATATTTTATTTCAGTAAAATGAAATTTCAGCCTGAAATTTCACACAAACACAGCTAGCCTAATATATAACTTAAATCCCAACAGATTTATGGCCATTTTTAGAACAATAAATTATTATTACCAAAATCTCTACTTTTTTTCAATCAGATGTCTCCAAGATAAACCCCGAAACCTTTACAAGTGATATATGCGATGGAAACCAGTTTATCACCGTTGTAGATGTTTATCGAATCGGAAAATGGTACGTGGTCTCAGACTAAAGATAATAACCCGAGACTTTTTCTTTCGTAACCGATTTGTGGGACGAAGTTGTTTTTTTTTTTTTAAACAAACTTTGCCCCACTCTAGGAAATTCTTTCTGTATCGTGGGTGCGTTTACAGACATATAATCTCACAAGCACACACACACCCAGACCCGGAGCAATTATCTATAGATCGTACAAATATTTGCTCCGTGCAGGAATCGAACCTGCGACACGCAGCGCAGCAGTCGGTCTCCTGACTACTGCGCCAACCGCGCTGTCAACACTTTACCGGATTTTAAACGGTTAATTTCTCTTTTTCTTATTAACTGCCTCGTTGGTCTAGTGGACCCAAGCGTGACTGCTGAGCAGTAGGTCTCGGATTCGATTCCGTGTTATTGAGGTTTTCTGTTAGGAAATTCTTAGTAGCAGCCTGGAGGTTTGAATTGTGTCCGGTAGATGGCAGTAGGCTCACCTATTACATAGTACTTAATAACAGCATTGGTGAAATGTGGGTGTACAACTGTGTACACCTCTGCCTACCCCTTCGGGGAATACAGGAGTGATGTTATGTTATGTGACGTTATGTTGTCATTTCCCTTTTTCAATTCAATGTCAGCTTGTGAGATTGGTAACGGATTTGTTTGTAACTTTTTTTTGATACTTAATTTTTTGTTCATGGTAAATTTTGTGGAGGTGCAACACTGTGACCCTTTACTTAACCTTTCGGGGAATACAGACGTGACGCTGTGTTATATTAATGTTAAATCAGTGAATTTAGCTAAGATAATATAAGAAGAAGTTTGAAATTAAACATTTTTGAAACTTGATCCGCCGCTTACGTTATATTTTGTCATTCTATAATTTATGTCCTGCTGGGAAAAGGTCTTTGCTTTATCCTTCGAGATATCTGTGTCACTTGCAGTATCTGACCACGTCGGCACTGCAAACCTATCCAGATCGTCACAGCAACTTTCTCGCCTCCATTGACCTCGATGGTTACTTTTTTTCTATCTTAGTATATCTTTACTGTAAACTCACCGTAGCTAATAATTATTATGCTTAAGTTATCCTTTAGTGAATTTATTTCATGAAAAGAACTTAAAATGGATAAGTAATTTTGTATTATGCAAGGTAGAAAATATTCATAATAATTTTGCTTCTATTTTCACTCAAAACCTCAAACAAATATTTACCTCTAACTCCTTATTTTTTAACTTCATATAAACCTCTGAAACTAACAAAAAACAAGTACTAACAATAACTTGGTTCAGCTTTTTCTGTCAGAATGCGATGCAAATGGACCGTGAAGAGAGTCGACGATCCTCCGCAATGTGGGGCGATCAATTCCGGGGAGTTACAGTAAAACTGAACTGCTTTTAGTTATACGTTAGTCTTTCTAAATGTATTGTTGTTTTTTTTTTGTATTCTCTGTAAAGCTTACCTACCTTTAAGATATTAAATTCACTGTTCGAAATCTATTTATTACGTTGATTATCAAATTATTCTTGTTTTTATGAATTAGATATGTTGAATGAAAACTGGTAAGTAATAAGCTCTAGACAGGAGGCAAAGCATGACAATAATGGGGAAGTCTTTGCCGAGTAGGATGATACGCACAGCAAAGGAGTGGAACTCTCTACCTGCGTCTGTGTTTCCGAACGCATTCAACCCTAATCCCTTCAAAGTTAGAGTGAACAGGCTTCTTCTGGGGCTCACTCCATCGTTGACTTTGTCTCTGTCACTTAGACTAGAGTCAAGAGCAAACTCATACGTTCAAACCCGTTTATTTTCCTTTACCCAGAAACTTTTATAATTTGACGTTCGACACGTGCAACTTTATAAATGATAATACTCCCGACCGACCTTTCAGTCACGGTGGCCTATCTCCACGGAGGTTAGCCAAATACAGAGGAGATATTATTGTGTACAAGTTTATACGAAAAACAAATACATTTGTGCACAATAATATCTCCTGCGTGCACTCCTTCCTTCAAAATCAAAATCAAAAATCAAAAATATCTTTATTCAAATTAGACCATTAGAAATGGTACTTTTTGAACGTCATACATAACAATAAGACAGTCCCCCAAAACGCCCACCCTTCACCGCTTCCTAGTGCTTCACTGGAGAGAAGAAGCGGCGCAACAAACTCCCCAGCTACACGTCTCTGTCTGTCAAGTTACAAATTAAACAACAAAAATATATTTAAATATACATTTCAGCTGGCACATCATAATACAGAAAAAAATATTTAACTACTATTTACCTCATTGAATTTTACTCAAGCAATATCTCAATTATAATTTAGTTTAGGGCCTTCCGTTTAAATTTAATTAAATCGGTCGTTATATAAATAATGGTGTGCCCGCCTCCGTGTACAACCATGCGTCACGAATTAGAACCCGAGCCTGATGAATAAGACAAAAAAATTATAAATTATAAGTTAAAAAAAGCAGACTATCACTGGTGAGCAGGACGACCAGTCACCACAAGCAGCACCCGTTCACGAGATTGACGCAAAGATCAGCCATCACCCTCCTCGCCATTTTTGAGGGAAGTGAGCGACCTTCACTCTCATAGTCCGATGGCAATCCGACACGATCGGAGAGAGATCAGTTGCCGAACCGACGGGTTTACGTGTCACACTGCCAACTTTCTAACTCTGGGTTGCTACTGAGATTTTCCTAACAGAAAAACCAAAGAACACTTTGCCCAACCCGGGAAATTAACCCAAAACTTCTCTCTCAGCAACCGCGCTTGCGGCCTTTAGTCTGATGAGTTACCAACTTTATATATAGCTACGTATATATATATTTACGTGTAGTAATGGAAAGATTTCACCAAGTCCCTTATTTTCCTTATCAAACGATAAGAGTAGCCACTTTATTAAATGTTAGTGAATTGTTATTGTAATAAGTATAACGTTAATATAACGATATAAAACATATAATGTATGATCTTATATTAAAACTCTATATACCTAGAACAGTAAGTTTTTAGGCAGTGCCGCACTGCGAAAAATAAAATTGATTTTGATATATTTTCACGTTGATTTCATATCACCAATGCATGCAAGCCCGAAGGATTCCTTATGTTACAGAATTGCAATATATCAGTTTTACTACTGCCAAAATGGCGTATATTTAAGATGAATTTTCAGGTACACTTTTTAAAGAGATACCGATATTTATAATTGTTCAACGTTGTTGTTAGTAAAAGAGGCACTGATAGCCTAGTGGTATGAGCGTTGAACTGACAAGCCAAAGGTCGCAAGTTCGAATCCAAGGCACGCACCACTGTCTTTTCGAAGTCATGTGCTAATTTTAAATTAATTATCACTTGCTTATAATCGTGAGGAAACCAGCACACAAGAGAGATGGCTTAGTGGTCAGAGCGCCTGGAGTATTTATCCGGGATGCGCAGGTTCGAATCCTGTTCGCGACCGTATTCCTTTTCCATTTAATATTGTAACATTGCAAGAGAGATGTTGTCGATGGTGTGTAAAGTCATGTCAGAGACCTACGGGTGGGTGATTTAAACTCTGACACTAGGTTGTTCATCAACCACACGATAGGAAGGAAGGACAACTTTAGTTCTCTTATTAGTGTGTGGTTGTTACTCACATGCATTTTTCGGGATTGCCCGACTAGTTTCGAACTCGAACGGAGCCTTTAGTAGCTGTACCCGCGGCGACGTCGCGAGTCAATGTGACTGTTTGAACAATCATTAATATGAATGTGTCTCACGAAAGTCATTATACATAAATAACGATAAATGTTTCCACGAAATGGTATAACATTATTAAAATACCACGATAATAAAGTTCCATTTATTTGTTCTGTTGTTGTTGACAATAACAATTCACTAACATTTAATAAAGTGGCTACTCTTATCGTTTGAGAAGGAAAATAAGGGACTTGGTGAAATCTTTCCATTACTACACGTAAATATATATATACGTAGCTATATATAAAGTTGGTAACTCATCAGACTAAAGGCCGCAAGCGCGGTTGCTGAGAGAGAAGTTTTGGGTTAATTTCCCGGGTTGGGCAAAGTGTTCTTTGGTTTTTCTGTTAGGTAAATCTCAGTAGCAACCCAGAGTTAGAAAGTTGGCGCTGTTATACCCCCATTCTTCGAAAATAACGCAAAGCCGTCGGTTCGGCAACTGATCTCTCTCCGATCGTGTCGGATTGCCGACGCATCGGACTATGAGAGTGAAGGAAGGAGTGCACGCAGGAGATATTACCTATTGTGCACAAGTTTATGTGTTTGCGTATAAACTTATACACAATAATATCTCCTCTGTATTTGGCTAACCTCCGTGGAGATAGGCCACCGTGACTGAAAGGTCGGTCGGGAGTATTATCATTTATAAAGTTGCACGTGTCGAACGTCAATTTATAAAAGTTTCTGGGTAAAGGAAAATAAACGGGTTTGAACGTATGAGTTTGCTCTTGACTCTAGTCTAAGTGACAGAGTCAAAGTCAACGATGGAGTGAGCTTACCCAGAAGAAGCCTGTTCACTCTAACTTTGAAGGGATTAGGGTTGAATGCGTTCGGAAACACAGACGCAGGTAGAGAGTTCCACTCCTTTGCTGTGCGTATCATCCTACTCGGCAAAGACTTCCCCATTATTGTCATGCCTTGCCTCCTGTCTAGAGCTTTATACTTACCAGTTTTCATTCAACATATCATTCAATTCATAAAAACGAAAATAATTTGATAATCAACGTTATAAATAGATTTCGAATAGTGAATTTAATATCTTAAAGGTAGGTAAACTTTACAGAGAATACCAAATAAAAACAACAATACATTTAGAAAGACTAACGTATAACTAAAAGCAGTTCAGTTTTACTGTAACTCCCCGGAATTGATCGCCCCACATTGTGGAGGATCGTCGACTCTCTTCACGGGCCATTTGCATCGCATTCTGACAGAAAAAGCTGAACCAAGTTATTGTTAGTACTTGCTTTTTGTTAGTTTCAGAGGTTTGTATGAAGGTAAAAAATAAGGAGGTCGAGGTAAATATTTGTTTGGGGTTTTGAGTGAAAATGGAAGCAGTTTCGATTATGAACATTTTCTACCTTGCATAATACAAAATTACTTGATCGTTTTAAGTAATTTCGTGAAATAAATTCAATTAGCATAATAATTATTAGCTACGGTGAGTTTATAGTAAAAATATCCTAATATAAAAAAAAAATAACCATCGAGGTCAATCGCGACGAAATTGGTGTGACGATCTGGATAGGTTTGCAGTGCGGACGTGGTCAGATACTGGAACTGACACAGAGATCTCAAAGGTTAAAGGAGAGACCTTTGCCCAGCAGTGGGACATAATACAAGCTGTGGTTCTAGACAGTGGCCAAATTGAAGGAGGTGAATCTATAGGTGTAACTGATTAAAATACAATTAAAAAAAGTATACCTTAGAAAATCTAATTAATTTCGCAGTTTTACTGTTTTTTGCGTATACGTCGTGTCATAGCCATCGCCGCGTCGCGCGCCGTAGGTACAAGGACGGCACCGCGCGCCGACAAAGGCCGTACACGAAAATTTCACAGAGAAGCGTTAGCTGTTACGAGACGAATAGGACGTTGACCTTTTGGCTATTATTGTTTTAATTATTTTTATACAACATATAACTTGTTGCTGTATATGTTCCTACAATATGGCCACTGTTCAAAACCACAGCCTGTATATGATAATAAAAAACAACGCAAAGGGCGGATCAAGTTTCTCAATTTTTATTTTCACACTTTTCTATATTATCTTAGCTAAATTCACTGATTTAACATTAATATAACACAGCGTCACGTCTGTATTCCCCGAAAGGTTAAGTAAAGGGTCACAGTGTTGCACCTCCACAAAATTTACCATGAACTAAAAATTAAGTATCAAAAAAAAGTTACAAACAAATCCGTTACCAATCTCACAAGCTGGCATTGAATTCAAAAAGGGAAATGACAACATAACGTCACATAACATAACATCACGCCTGTATTCCCCGAAGGGGTAGGCAGAGGTGTACACAGTTGTACACCCACATTTCACCAATGCTGTTATTAAGTACTATGTAATAGGTGAGCCTACTGCCATCTACCGGACACAATTCCAACCTCCGGGCTGCTACTAAGAATTTCCTAACAGAAAACCTCAATAACACTGACCACTAAGCCATCTCGACCTCTTCATTCTTCATCTAGAGGTCGAGATGGCTTAGTGGTCAGGGCGCCTGGAGTATCTATCCGGGAGGCGCAGGTTCGAATCCTGTTCGTGACCGTATTCTTTTTCCATTTAATATTGTAACTTTTAAACTATCGCGTTGCATGATACTACTATATACTAACAGGAATTAACGCGCAATAAATACCTTTGAATCGCTTGATGTTTCGATAAGGTTGCACTGATCGTGGTCACAAGCAGATATCATAGTTGATGTCATGAACTGTCTAGTTGGTCCAGGGATCCCAAGCGCAAACATCCATTTTTCAACAATCGTAATGCAGTAAACTATTTGGTTATTTCAAATACTAGTTCAGCTATATTCCCTTAAACATACAGTCCTAATAAAAAAAAATTTCACAGTGTAACCTACTAACATCAACCCATTTTACTGTGGGGCTACAAACGGCCGCATAAAAATTTACTTCAAATATCCTATGCGCGGTATTTTGATAACAAAAGTGGGATGGCGGTATTTTTATATCGGGCCCAGGGTGTGATACGAGATACCGGCTGCGACCCAATAAAACGAAAGTGTGGATTTATTCGAGATTATTGGAATAACTTCCTTGGTGGCAAACCTTTTTTTGTTGAAGCGGCAGCCATTTGCAAAATTTTATGATTAGCACTGAATGTTGGAATTGTCGTGTTGAAATTTTTCAGAGGTCGATATAAAAAGGTGCGTATTGTGATATCCATGCTAGAACAGTGGGCTTACTCTTGAAAATAATTCCGCTCGATTGACATTGGAAATAAGTCAGTTCGTACTTTATAATGCCAAAATGTCTAAAAAATTATTATAAATACGGGTTAATATGAAAATAACATGCTTTGAAATTGAGGCAACTGTAATGTAGGTAAATTTATTTAACAATTACGTTTTATTTTAAGGCGTCTATTTAACATTGGAATTGGATTGGAATTGGTATTAGTTTCAAGAGTAATATTGCCAATATGTTTTGATTATAACGTCCACCTGCACAGGGCTGCATTAATAGGGTACCTTCAACCACACATCAGTGGTAATAATTAAAATAAGAAAACCTTTTTTACTGCTACGACATAAAGGCGCTGTCAATAACAAAGCGTCGCGCGGTTCACTGTACCCGCTCAAAACTCATACATTCTTGAGCAGGTTCCCGACTCAAGTTTTACACACCATCAAAAATAACTCTCAGGTATGCTGGTTTCCTCACGATATTTTCCTGCACCGTTTTAAGCAAGTGATAATTAATTTTGTTACGCACATGACTTCGAAAAGATAGTGGAGTGTGCCTTGGATTCGAACTTGCGACCTTTGACTTATCTAACGGTTATACGACTAGGTTGTCACTGCTAATGTACGCTGTAATGAGTTCTAATCTATTGCTTCTATAAGAATCCTCGTCACTTACACATTGACCTATTTAAATACCTTCAGAAATAATTTTATGACCATATAAACCAAAAACAATTAGTATACCAGCCATAAGACAGCATAATAAGGTGTGCAGCACGCAGGTCTAACTATTATTGAAATCCTTTAAAAGTGAGTGGATTCTGAATATCTTATAACAACCCAGTTCGATCGATTGGGTAAGCTTCTCTGTTAGTTCGGGTTAAACGAGGGACTTATCCAAGGTATTCACTGTTCGATTCTTGTCCCAAATATTTTTTTAAAGTAGGATCTAATCATGTGTTGACTTTATCGCGTGAAAGATACTGAGGTTGAAAATAACGACTCGATCTCGCGGCAAAACATGTGCCGAGTAGCTTCGGCCCGCTCCGTTCTTTGTACTTGCAAAATCCGCTCAGAAGATACATCTAAAAGTAGGTAGTTTCTGAAAATGCACTACTATAAACGTAATAAATACGAAGACACACTAAAACAGTGTTCTTCATAACCAAATCAGCGAGCAAATAAAATTTATATACCCTCCAATAAATAAAACAACAAAATATAAAACAGTTATTAGTGCTATCATATAAGCGTGGATGTCTAACTTTAGTGTCTCGTTCCGTCCACTCCGACATTTTATTACTAACTATCCGGAGGGTAGTGAAATAAAATCTGTATTATTATGACGGTTGTCGTTGTAAAGTATTGCTTGGGGAATATTTTGTGTGTCGGGTCGAGATTATGTTCTGTGGTCATCTTTTATGTAACGTGTTTTTTGGCTCGGTAAAAACGAGTCTCAACTACGATTTTATCTGTTGTAACGGATCATGAAATATTTTTGAATTTATTAGGTATTATCAAAATGATACTATTTAGATCTACGGCCATATAAACGTTACGTTGGTATACTTGTGTAGTATTAGTATACGAGGTCTGCCCCAAAAGTATTCGACCTGCATTAATATCTACGTGCCACTCCACTCAGGCGACCTCTATAGGATACGAACATCATCAGTAACTTCTAACCTTCTCATAAGATGCCTTAGTTACCGATGAGACGCCTTAGTTCCCGCGCAGCGTGCATCTTTTACTACGAAATTTTCGCAATCGACGGATTTATGCATTGCTAAAAATGTCGAAAAAACGGATCAGCGAATTTGCATAAAGTTTTGTCTTAATCTTGATAAAAGTTGTGCAGAAACTATTGAAATGTTGCATAAGGCCTTTGGGGACGAGTGTATGGGTAAAACACAAATAAAAGAGTTGTTTAAGCGGTTTAAAAGTGGCCACGTCATATCTGTTGACAGTGATCCGCGTTCGGGTCGACCTTCGACGGGAACAACATCGGATAATATCGAACGTGTGTGAGTTACGGTTGAACAAGATCGTCGTTTGACTGTAAGAAAACCAGAAGATGACCGTGGAATACCAAAAAGTACTGTTTGGCGAATTTTAACGAGAATTTGGGAATGAATCGTGTTTGCACAAAATTCATCCCAAAACTGCTCTCAAAACAGCTAAAAAACTTCGATTAGAAACTGTTGCACAGCTTCGCCAGCCTCCTTATAGTCCCGACATACTTCCTGTGACTTTTGGCTTTTCTCGATCGAAAATCTCGCTTAAAGAACACCGATTTGCCGACAAAGAGACTTGAAATTAATGCGACGAACGCACTAAAGGCGATTCCAAAATGTTGTACGAGATGTTGGCAGAAAAGACCCAAAAACCAACATTACTCGACTTATACAATAAAAAACGAAAATAAACCTTCTTTTACACCAAAATCTGCATAGAAATCTCTCAAAGATTTTACGTTCGTAAACTGATATCCCAAACATTTGTTCCCCAAATCCACCGACTATTCGGGAGAATAGCCACTTAAAGAGTTTAAATATCGCATAGGAACGTATCAAAATCCGTTCAGTAGCGAGTTCAAACTTCAGAAAGTCGACGGAACTCTGAATTACTTGCTAAAGTCCCGCTATAAATTTTGTTGAAACGTTTCAAAGTATTTCGTAAGGAAAATTGTAAATAAATTTTGATGCCCGTAGGGTTGATAAGAAATTTTAAAGTTGATTAATAACTTTTGTAATGAGTGATTGAAATTCAGATTTGAGATGACAAATACACATAAATTTACAGTTTTAAATGCATTTACGCATGCGTAGCGGACTCTTATGTTTTAAATATGGCTTAGTGGTCAGAACGCCTGGAGTATCTTTTTGCCCGTCCGCAAATATATGCACATACGCAAGCGGTGTAAAACTGCACCTACAACACGTGTAGAGTAGTTGCATGACTACCCTCAATATTGTGGAAGTACATAGATATTGTATCTATTTGCATCCCTTGTAATGGACTTACACTTAACGCCTGAATCTATTCAAATCACCTAAGTAATCATTATTTTCATTATATATTTTTATATTTTCACTAAGAATTAACTACAATCTATTTATTGAGAAATATTATCTTTATGTTTGCATAAAGAAACTAAATTAAAAGTTACTATAATAAGGACTGCTCTCTAACTGCCTCGTTGGTCTAGTGGTCACAAGCGCTGCTGCTGTGCATGGGGTCTTAGGTCCAATTCCCAGGTAAGTGTTATTTAAAAAAATTGGCTTAGTATATTTTAAAAATAGGTTAGTGGAGTGTGATAGTAGGATAACATCAGAACCTGGTGCATGGATAAAATTTGGAGACCGTATCGGTGGCGGTTACCACGAACAACAGCATTCCCAATGAGCGTTGATGTCAGGCAGGCGGCCGATCATGAAACATTGCCAAAACTTTGGCAGCATGCAGTTTCAAAAACAATTATAAAGTGGAAGAAGAAAACATGCTGCGCCGACCCCAAATAAATTGGGATAAGGGCAGGGGGATGATGACGACTCAATTCAAAAATCGTAACCCGTTATGTTCAAATCCTATATGAAAAGTCATAAAAACACAAAAACAACACGATCAATGACGATAAGTCGCAACATCGGTAACAAAAGGTATTGACAATATCCCCATAAGAATACTTATACCACAAAAACTCCCGGGGGCCACGTACGCAAATCTTCACAATGCGCTGACTCCGGGCGGCGGGCGGCGTAACCGCTTGCAAATAAATCGGGAGATACGGGAGAATAGTTGGGGTTGGCACTACGAGGGCTTAATTACTAGAGATTATAGCACTGCTAAAGTTATAATTTTTAGTGGAAAAAGTATACGGTCGTGAGCACGATTCGAACCTGCGCCTCCCGGATAAACACTCCAGGCGCTCTGACCGCTAAGCAATCTCGACCTCTGCTCATCATCGCGAATTTTTCTTCCACATTTGAATACGTCTTTTGGTGACGTCATTGCTATCTATTCAGTCCCTTTACAAGAAACTGAACCAACACGACTAACTTTGGCAGAAAAAAGATTGTACAATATTTCTGCCTCAGAAATAGCTAGGCCGCGCCTGCTCATTTCGAACCACCCGTATATTTCCAACACAAGAGAGGTCCCGGTGCCGGCATTATTTCGGGTTTATACCGTTTTATAAACGAGATAAAGCCTTCGGACTGAAGCTTGAAAGAGATTATAATATTATCCTGAGATATGAAGTTTTCTACGAACCGTTTTCAAACGGTAAAGTCATGGTCCATTGGGCTTCAGTTGGGAAGAAAAAATAAGTGCGAACAACGTGTAGAGGGACACACAATGAGTCAAAAAGCGTGGGACCAAGTCTCTGTGTGGCATTTTATTGTATTCACACAATTTGATGTTAGATGTATTGAGACTTATGAGTATGTGTTTATTCTTTGTGTTAGAAAAGAGTGTTATTTTTGGATGGATTTCGTTTTGTCGTCATGCATACCCATAGAACACATTTATAATAAAAGCTACTTTTAACCAATTGTGTACACCTCTGCCTACCCCTTCGGGGAATACATGCGTGATGCTATGTTATGTTGTGTTACTTTTAACCGGAATAATAGACCAAAAGTCCAGAATTCCTTTTTAAAGTTCAGGCATCGGTGTGGAACCTGGAATAGTGTTTTGAAGAAAGTGGCAGTTTCAGGATGACCTGTCCTAACTAACGGCAGGTATGCATCAGTCATCGTGTAGCTTAACGCAAAACAACCCGTCGCAAGACTACCAGCTAAAATATTCATAATATAATCCTCGCTTTCGGCTACCAATGGGGTTGGCAATTGAGGAAATAATGGCGCCACTCTTAGTAGCTTGTACCAAAGCAAGGCCATTGGCTGAAACTATATTGACATAATCACTAATGTCAAAATAACACGTTTTGATTGGTTATTGTAGGAATAAGCGTGACATGTGCTTTAGCTTGGAGTAACCTTCCCTATTTGTACTAGCCGTCAGTCTCTGCAATAATCAGAATGCAATTGAAAATACATTTTCAACGTTCAACTCGCCAATAGGAATTGATGTGATTGTCCATTTGTAGCAGAAACAAAGCTTTACATATGAGTTACTTTTTACAATAACGAAAACCAATTTCGTTTCAAAATTAACAATTTAGAAACGTCAACGGCGTATTGTACAGTTTAGCACTTTTATGATACAAAAATGCCGGACGCTACATGTGTAGGAACGTAATCTGCAATGACAAGCAAGAAGCCATTTTTAAGTTTTTAATATTCCGTAGATATAAATTTTAATCCGTAGGTAAATTTCATGTAATTTGTAAACCGCAGCATTTTGCTGAACAATGATATTATAATCTACTATATTGCCCCAAACTACAATTTCTAGGAATATGTCGTATGATGTACATAAGAGCTCATATGTATACTAGAGCCTATATTTAACCTAGAACAATCACTTCTCAATCTATAGATACTAATATAAGAATGCTGAAGAGTTTTTTAGTTTAATTACTATTTTTCAAGGAAACATTGAAAAATAATAGACACGGACGGGGTTTGAACCGCGACCCTTGACATTCCGTGTAATCCCTCTACAAACTGAGCTACCAAGTTGTTGTCTGTGTGTATTAAATTTCAAGTCTCCTTGTATAAATTTCACCATAGCGTCACGCCTGTATTCCCCGAAGGGGTAGGCAGAGGTGTACACAGTTGTACACCCACATTTCACCAATGCTGTTATTAAGTCCCATGTAATAGGTGGTGAGCCTATTGCCATCAACCGGGCACATTTCCAAACTCCGGGCCGCTACTGAGAATTTCCTAACAGAAAAACTCAATAACACTCTGCCGACCCGGGAATCGAACCCGAGACCTCCTTCTCAGCAGTCGCGCTACGGACCACTAAACCAACTAGGCAGGCTAAATTTAATAGTAATTAATATAAGCATTACATGGCCTTAACATGTATAAATAAATAAATAAGTTAGAAAAGCTATAACCCGACTACAGATAAACAAAAGTGATCTAAAAAGTACGAAACAAGAAAATATTTCAAACTCAGGCCGTAGGTATAAAAATGGTCAAAATAAGGCCGTGGGCGCATACCATTATATTTTTGTAGGTGTTACTGGCACTCACAATGGTAAACACAAGTTTTTTGTTTGTTTGAACGCACTTATCCATGGACTGCTACTAACCACTGACCTGTTGGTCTAGTGGTTAGTAGCCCTGACTGCTATGCCGGAGTTCGTGGGTTCGATTCCCACCCAGGACAAATGTTTGTGTGATGAGCACGATCATTTGTTCTGTGTCTGGGTGTAATTTATCTATAATATGTATGCATTTAGAAATATATAAGTATGTTTATCAGTTGTCTAGTACTCATAACACAAGCTCTGCTTAGCTTGAGACTAGACGGCGTTGTGTGGTAGTTGTGGAATATTATTATTATTATATTATTAACTAGCAGACGTATTTGAAAAATTCTTATTGCATTTGATAGACCAATTTTTAAATAAGGTTATTTCAAACCACACGCGACACATGGCACAGCTAGTCTAACATAAAATGGGATATGTAACCTACACAAACAAGAGGCATAACCAAACATACATTATAACAATATTACCAATAAAACCATAGATTCAAACACCATCCATTCAACTATTGAACTATATTGTACTATTCAGAAACTACGAAACAAGTGTGAGTTCGACTCGCGTTAAATGGGCTCCGTATAATTAAAACCGTTATATTTTACGTTGTTTTTATTACATTTATAACATTGCCTCGTTGGTCTAGTGTACCCAAACGCGACTGCTGAGCATGAGGTCCAGGGTTCGATTCCCAGGTCTTAATTCTTAATTGCAGCCCGGAGTTTGGAATTTTGCCTGGTAGATGGTAATAGGCTCACCATCTATTACATGGGACTTAATAACAGTATTGGTTAAATTTGAGTATTCAACTGTGTACGCCTCTGCTGCCTATGGGGTATACAGGCGTGATGTTATGTTTTGTTACGTGATGGGCATCACTTCTGTATTTTTCGAGGGTAGGCAAAAGTGTACCTACATTTAACTGATGCAGTTATTAAGTCCTGAATAATAGGTGGTGAGCATATTGTCAAGTGTGTGCAAGTCCATTCTCCAGGTTGCTACTGAGAGGTTCTTTACAGAGAAACTTACTAAAACTTTTCCCGACGCAAGAATCGAACTCAGGGCCTCACTGTTAGAAGTTGTTTATGACCACTATATTAATGAGGCAATTTTTTTTAGTATTTTTTGTTTATCTGGAAATTATGGACTACAATTAAACTAAGTTTTACCGTTTTATCTATAACTGTATTTAAATTAAATCAAAAATCGTTTTTTTTATAATATTACTAATTAATACGATTCGAATTGATCTTATTTACTTTGAAAAAATTGCCATTTCTTGAATATATTTTATACAAACTTTTTCAATACTAGTTCCTTTATATCCAAGATTACATTCACACATTCATTTTTTTAAATGAACATTGCATTTGTAAAATTTTCAGACATTGTAAAAGGCATAAAGGTTAAACGAGTAACCATGGAGTTTGTTGCCGGTTCTTCTCCATAGGAACCGAATATTTGGAACCGTGCACCAAATAAAATAAAATAAATAACTAAAAACTAACCTTTCACAATATGTGAAATTAAGGTTTTGATTTTTAAAAGCTATATTTTCACATAATCTAATAAAATTTTAAAAAGCAACTATTACGGCTTAAAAAACAGCCCAGACTAACAAACGATGATGTAAGCTTAATATCGTTGGCACTGTTTAACTACAGGACCCTAAAACTACCATATATTGACGTGTACAGAGAACTACACAACATGTGTAAACAGAGCATTGACAACAGAACAGGGCAGAATTGGCTTTGATTATGAAAGGGGTATGACAATCATTGAGTATTGATTTGCTCGACAAAGCCTCAGATACGTACAGTCGTGTTGAAACGAATTTGATATTTGATCGAGGGTGTACTGACTGTAGAGATTGCCTTGAAAAAAAAAAACTATATTTTTTTCCAATTTTTTTCCATTGCTTGAGACACATTCACATTAATTATTGTTCAACGGTATTACTCACGTGCATTTTTCGGCCGTGCATTGTACTAGCGACATGCCCCACCTTCGCACGGGAATTATACACTAAAATCTTCCTCATTAATCGGTCTGCCTATTGATGAAAACCGCTTGAAAATCCGTTCAGTAGTTTTCGAGTTTAACGCGAACAGACGCGGCGGGGCTTTGTTTTATAATATGTAGTGATGATGCTTGCACGTTGAGGCAATGCGGTATCATCTGATTTTATGCACCAAATTTATTATAGAAAAAAGAAAAGATCATGCACAGTGTAGCGTCGTAATTATTACAGGTACACACATAAACATATAACACTCATAGTTTTACTTATAATTCTGAGATTTTAATTTAACGGACCGCAACTATTTGATGTATATTTAAAAAAATGCCTCGGAGAGCACGTTAAGCCTCACACTATCACACTATCGGTATTGGTTTGTTAAATTAAGATCTATGACAGCCGAGCAGTCAGAGGCCTGTAAGTCTAACAACCAGTCATACCACGATATATCGTGTACCAGTAACTGAGTTGTGGAGGTCAGATAGGCAGTCGCTATACCGTATTAAGCTGCAGCCGATTTGACTGGGAGCCGACCTCAATGTAATTGGGAAAAGGCTAGGCAGATTGTTTTTATATTTAAAAGAATGTCCCTTCAATGGCTTGATATAATCCAATTATTATTTCCAAGTACGAGTATGAGATATTCCTCTTGAAATAAAGTATTTTCAATATTATACTCGATACATTAGTATCATAACACTTTTATCTCCACCAGTACACAATATACTACCAAATACTGGTAGTAGTAAAGATTCCTATCGCGATTCTCTGCCGTCATGATTGACAATACACGCACATTACGACACAATACATATATTCTATATCGATAAGAGATACTTCCTACGCTATAAATGATATTGTCTTTTATTTGTATAATGAATGGGATTAGATAACGAATTTTTGTTGGACTTGCTTAATCGAAACGAATTAGAAAGCTTGGTTTCTTTAAAATATAGTATCGCTCTAAGGTATATTTCCTAAAGGCCTAGGGAGAGCAGTATAATATAATTGTAGTACACCCAAATTTTACCGATATCGTTGTTATAAATACTGTGAGCATATCTACCGAGAAAAATGTTAAACTCCAGCATGATCTTGAATACTTCTTAGCAGGCTAACCTAATAACTTTTCTTTTGACCCAGATACAGAATCTAGAAACACGACCTTTGATAGTCATTGTAATACTCAAGAACTTATTCGAAGTAATGTTACAAATTAACCCTCATAACCAGTTTAAAAAAAAATTGATAATCATAATATCTTGATTGGAAAAGAGTAGTTTATCTGGGAACAAAACTTTTCTCATTGAATCAACAGCAGGCCATTTGCATTTTGAACTAAATATGCTTATAATTCAGTTTTCGTTCATATTTATTTTCTTTTTGTATTTTAATTCTTTCCAACGTCCAACTTATAACGAGCATCATTATAACCCTACAAAGGAAGATACCTAACCAGGAAAGATGTTGAAATAAATCATAAAATACTGTTCAGAAAACTCATACAACAACATAAAATAAAACAACTACATCATATATAGTGTGAACACTTGAGAGGCGCGGGTACGGACGTCCGTTGTCGTCGGCGGTCAACGCATGACTGCGCTAATTGCGCTACTTTGTGACGCCATGTGCATTGTGCTGGCAACACCTCTCAGTGTTTTATTTTTTTGTTGCGTGAAGGTTTCTCTTTTGTGTGTGAGTGTTATTGGATTTTCTGTTGCGAGGTTTTTATTACAGACATGAAAGGTAGAAAGAAAATATAAGTTAGGAGAATTCTGGGTAGTCTTTTCTAGCAAAAGCTAATTAAATCTAGGAATAGCTCTTAATGTGTTCTGTTATTTAGAGCCATGCACCTAAATTCTGTCCTTTCTTAAGTACGTTTATATTCTGGTTTATGTGAGATAATATGTTTTTGTCTTTGACCATTGGTACCTAGATATGTCAGTTTAACCGATATTCTTTATTATGATATACTAATAAGCCGGTTGGGTCAAGGGCTTCATACAGAAAGTACCCCTCGGCATGGCACGCATTGTGAGGAGGATCCTCTCTTTTAGAGCCCTAACCACCGGTGTCTTGCCATCTGTTTTTTTATTTTTATATGTATATTATATTTTCTTTTAGATTAAAATTTTATGCATAAATAATAAATAAACGGACTTTTTTAAATGTTATCTATTTAATATTTTTAGCGGGCTAACAGTCACACAATTGCCACATAATGATAAATTTGTTATAATCAACTTGCAACTCAATTTAATCATTAGTGTCCCCGCCACATTAACGTACACCCCACAGGAAGTAGAAGCCTCTAACGAGCAAGGTGCTCGTCATTTCCGCTCCACTGAAAGTTTATTGCTTTGAACTTAACTGTCATGTTTAAAAACACGTTTATATACTTAATTTTAATGTAAAATGAGATTGTGAGAATATTACAGGAGATTTATTTGTGTGCTAGCTGTTTTAAATGGTAATATGAAGGCAAAAACCTAAAGGTTACAAGATGAAATTAATAACTTAAAAAAAAAACACGCATGCCAAGTGTGTTTTTTTTTAATTCACACCTTTTTGTATACGATAGCCGCTTTATTACTACTATATTTTTAAATCTTATTACTAGCCTATGTTACCCGGGACAATTAATTAATAAATAATTAATATAATAACAATAAAATCTTATATGCATTCACATTATTACCTATAGTGGGCATGCTTATCAGACCGCACGCAGCATTCACAATTTAAACAAAGACCTTATTGGAAAAATTAATAATTAGAAACTAAGTATGTTATAAAAGTAAATTACCCTGGAGTATTTATCCGGGTGGCGCAGGTTCGAATCCTGCTCACGACCGTATTGTTTTTCCATTTAATATAATAACTTTTTTTAAGTAAATTATACTAAATATATTGTTTTTCACTAAAATAGCTTGGCCTCATGGAGATGTATAAAAATAATTTAGCAAATAATTTCCCAAAATATGTACTTACCTGTCTACTAGAGGCGAATCATAACAACCAGACCTAGTTTAAGCAGATATATTTGAACATAACTGCCGCTTTCTCGCTCAGTTTCATATAAACAAATATTAGGTTAGCAATTTTCGTACAATACGGTTAGTATTGTACGAAAATTGCCAATACTGTGTAAACACGCTTTTATGTAGTTGCAAAATGTAAGTTACTAGTGTACACGGACTTTTGGTGGGGGCATTTTAGGTGTATGTTCGTTTGAAATTAAGCAAAATGGTAAAGAAAATAGACAAGTGGGAACGAACTCTTAAATTAATACCAATACCAATGTTAAATCAATGTGTAATGATAAAATAAATTAACTTACATCATAGTTATCTCAATTTTAAAGCATTTAGGCCTTTTAGTTGTAGATTTATTAAGACATTTTGGCATTTAAAAATACAAATTGACGTATTTCCAATGTCAATCGAGTGGATTTATCAAAAGTAACCCTAAAGGTCCCCTGTACGGTTCTAAGAATAAGTGCTCTAAGGCAGTGTTCCGCAAAGTGTGTGCCGCGACACACTGGTGTACCGTGGTCATTAGTCGGTGTGCCTCGGTCATCTCTTAAAGTTAAATGGACAGATGGAAGAAAAATACCTACTTAAACAGTTGTTTAAGTGAATTAGGATTTTCAACTACCACAATAGAAACTAAAAAGGAAACGCCTCAGGACGATCAACGAAGAGATGAAAGCAGCCCTGTCAACGATTATTCCAAATTTGGACCGCTTCTGCTCCGTTAAACAAGCTCATGCATGTTTCGCATTAAATACCTTTTCTGCAATATAGAGTTTAGGTTTGTTGATTAATAATAAATATTGTTACGTTGAATATTAATAAATTTTGATTGATATTATGTAATAATTGATTTTTCATTTATGGTGTACCGCAAAAAAAAACGATTTTCTAGATGTACCTTGAACATAAAATGTTTGCGGAACACTGCTATATATATATATATATATATACTTATGTATTCATTTTTGTGGTTTTGCGACATAGATACGTGGTTGTAAAAATGAAGTTTATTTTGTTTGTATTTGACTTTGACTTTATTGACTATACCGCGATTCTGAATCAGCGGTATAGTCACTTTCTTAAATATGGCATGGGTACAGATAAACTTGTATTTTGCATTTTTCTTGACTGTTGCATTATGGATAGAAAAAAAAACGGTGCCCGGAAAGACCGTTTCAAATAATATTACTAGAATTTAATAGGTGTAGTAGTGACTGCACCTACTAATGTCTAGTAATTAATATCTGCCTAGCCTTTTCCCAATTACATTGGAGTCGGCTTCCAGTCAAACTGGATGCAGCTTAATACCAATATTTTACGTGAAGCGACTGCCTATCTGACCTCCACAACCCTGGGTAACACGATATCTCGTGTTATGACTGGTTGCCAGACTTTCAGGCCTCTGACTACCCGTAACGGCTGACATAGATCTTAATTTGACAACCGGGACCATCGGCTTAACGTGCTCTCCGAGGCACGGAGGGGTCTCGGTATGAAACGATGGTCACCCATCCACAGACCGACCGCGGCAAGTGCAGCTTAACCTCGATCGGTCGATCTGTGTGGCAGAAATTAACCACGAGTTAGTTTGTGTTTCATAATATCTAGTAATTATGAAACACAATAAAAATATTTATACAAAGCATAACTACCGAGACATTACTACAAAAAGTAATACAAAATAATGGATAACAATACTGTCTTATCGGAATACAAGTTTTAAGTGTTGCCCTATAAAAACCCTCGTAAACCATTGTAGGAGTATTGTACTTCGAATTTATCGTTCATAGATCGACTCGAGATAGCAACGGTATCGTTTTATTGTAATTCGTCCGTTCTCCTGTTTATTCGATTTGTTTTGGAGTTTTCCTTATGAATGGGAAGGTTAATGAATGTTGACAATGTCGGTGTCATTGTCTGTTGGTTCGATTCTGATGAGATAACATAACGTAAACATAACATAGCATCACGACATCTCTGTCTACCATTTCGGGTAATACAGGTATGATGGTATGTTACTTTGTAATATTATTTTAAGCTCAAGCACCGAATGGACACAACCGTGGTGGTTTTACCGTGGGAGAGCCATGCTTCGGCACGAATGGGCCGGCTCGACCGGATTGATACCACGGCCTCACAGAAAACCGGCGTGAAACAACGCTTGCGTTGTGTTTCGCCGAGTGAGTGAGGGTACCGGAGGCCCAAAACCTTTAAAAGGCCGGCAACGCACTCGCGACTCCTCTGGGGTTGCGGATGTCCATGGGCGGCGGTAATCGCTTACCATCAGGCGAGCCGTCTGCTCGGTTGCCCCTATTCCATAAAAAAACAACATAAAGTTAATTTAAAAAAATATAAAGCACTCCTAATATATGTGTTTCTTTTTATTTCCCTCCTTTTTGTACACCTTCGGAAAATATAGGCGTGACGCTATGTTATGTTTATGTTATCCAATATACTTAAGTCGGTTCAGGTGTTTAGAGGATATGGTGGAATAAAGTAACTCACAAACATACATACATACGTATATATATGAACCCTAAAACATAACATTTAGTTATTGTAATTGTTTGATGAAAAAGAGTAACCGTGGAGTTTCTTGCCCGTTCTTCTCCACAGGAATCTATACTTTGGAACGTGGCAACTAGTTAATTTTTTTGACAATTCAAAAGTGCCTGTAAACGGTCTAATTGAAATAAATGCTTTGAGTTTTTTGGCAATCGTGTAGAATAAAATTTATTCTCAAAATACATGCGACTACTTTTTGCAAAAAGACATTTTTAGGTCACTAAAGTCATTGTAAGTTTTCTTGGTCAGAGAATTAGCATTGCCATTCAACGTGGCAATGATGCCAGTCTTCCGGATACATTACCGGATGACAGCGATGCGGAGGAATACATCGACGCCTAAACCACGCTTTGTTTTACGTTATGTATTTTACTTCTATTATCATTTTCTTGTACATTGTCAAGTAATCTATAAGTAACTAATTATAAATATATACAACAGTTTGAGGTACAATTTGCTACGCAGAAACCCTGAAAATCCATTTTGCTAACTCATTGAGACCTTTGCGGTCGCCATCTTGTTTTTATATCCCAACTTACACTTAACTTGGAAAGGCAAAATTCGGTAATTGTATTGAATCATCACGAATAACTGAGTTTATTCGCAGCCCGTCTGAGTTTTACTGAATATAATGAAACAACGTTTCGCTTTAACTAGATAATGCAATTTGGTAAGGAAGATGGAAACTGGGATTCGGCAAGTTGCGGATATGGTTTTAAAGTGGTTCGTGTTTTGGGGAATGTTTTATTCTTTATTAGATCTACTTCTACCTTTGAAAGCATTTGGATGTTATATAAAATATATTTGAACTGTTTATTACAGAAGTGATACAATGAGGTTTTTATTTTATTAGTAGATAATTTACAAATTTTAAAGGGTAAGGAATAGGAAAATTAGGACCCAGCCAGTTGCGGATATGGTTTTAAAATGGCTTGTAATTCTGGAATGTTTTTGTCTCTTGCCGCCTGTGACACAGGGTTATATTAGTAAAGGCACTTTATATTCTATTAGTATAGTGCTAAGATTTATATTGTATTTTACCTTTTTTTATTTATTTATTTTATTTTTATTTAATCACTTATATCTTTGGAAGCACTTAGATGATTAAAGCTGATGGTTTTGTCGAAATTATTGAAGGAAATTGGTGTCTATTAACATAACATAATTGCTATTAAGTCGTATGTAATAGGAGGTGAGCCTATTGCCGTCTACCGGGCACAATCCCAAACTCCGAGCTGCTACTGATAATTTCACATTGACCTTATGCTCAGCAGTCACGCTTGGGTCTTCACGCTACTAGACCAACGAGACAATCGTCGTATTATCTATTAGGTAGACATTTTCTTCATATATAGGGTAAGGAATAAAAAAATTGGGACTCGGGAAATTGCGAATATTGTTTTAGAGTGGCTGGTACATTAGTAACGCTTTTTGGATTTAAAAGTATCGTTCATAGCACTTGAATGTAAGCCATTTAAAGAAGTTTATTAAGCAGTAATTGAAAGAGGTATTATTAGGTATTTTGGGCTGAATATGATACAGACCGTGAATAAGTTATTGAAACATTATATTACTATTTTTAATGCAAAAATTTGTGAGAGCGAGAGTGGTGGTGAATGGCCAGACGTTTGGTTATTACCTCCACCTAACGTTGAAGGATATGTCAAACTCCTAGCGACTAAAACGCCACGGCCCTTTTTAGCTTACAAAGAAGGGATAACATCAACTCGAGTGATATTTATCTTTCTAAGATACATTGTAATGTCGTGGTGGCCGAGTGGTTACGGGCTCGCCTCCTGAGCTGCAGGTTGTGGGTTCAAACCTGGCATGGTACCAATGTGACTTTTTCAATGTCATATTTACTTTCGTAGTTAATCTAAGACATCACAAACATGCAGTGAAGGAAAACATCGTGAGGAAACCTGGATTTTGGTAGTCTAAAATCGCCTACCCGCAGTGAACTAGCGTGATAATCAAGCTCGTGCCTTCTCTGAATGAGAAGAGGCCCGTGCCCTGCAGTGGGACCAGTAATGGGCTGGTTATTTATTTTTATTTTTTATTTTAAGATACATTGTAACGACACAAACGGGACTCAAACTCGCGACTCTTATCATACCATGATGATGATAGGCTTTCAGACTCAATTGAGAGAGCAATGTTACGTCCTGACAAGTGATGTAAGTTTAAGTCCCGTTTGTGACAAATATTATTCCTTAAATAATTAAATTCATTTAAACTTTTCAATATTGGTACCACAAATGGGACACTAACTGTAGCCACAAAATACCGCATCAACAACTATACGACTCATGCCAAGTCAATTGCAGTCGACCGTGCCAGGAATCGCGAAGTTCATTATTTCCATTGAAACTGGCATGAAACAGCACAGTTTACTTTAAACACTAGTTAGGCAGGGTTGGACTTCAATTGTTAGCGCGCCTACGCGTTCCCACTAAGCAATAACGTAAGAGAAATTACGCAATGAAAAGCGAGGTTGTGGTAAATTCTGTTAAAGATGGTTTGATATAATACAGTATCGAAAGAAGTCTTAATATATAAAAAAAAACATATCTGGTTAAACCAGGGCTGGTTCTCAATATTCTCGTTTTGAAGATGCAGGTAGGCACATATTTTGAGCGGGTATTTAATAAATACTCAAATCAAATCAAATCAAATCAAATCAAAATTTCTTTATTCAAATTAGGCTAAAAATTTGCGCTTTTTGAACGTCAAACATTAAGACAGCCCCCAATAAAGCCCACCCTTCACCGCTTCCTAGTGTTTTAGCTGGGAAGAAGAAGCGGCGCAATAAACTTCCCAGCAACACGTCTGTCTGTATCAAAATTATTTATAGATTCTATACAAATCTAAAATTGAATTTATATAAAATAATTATATCTAGTGAGATAAAATATCTTGGGCACAGTTAGCTAGCACGAGCCTATGTAATATGCATGCCAATGCAAAAAAATATTAAATGAATCGAGAAACAATGTAAAATTACCGAAAGCGTCCAATCTAAAACTATTTCGTATGAAGGTCGTACCCACTTACACATGCCAAGAGATAGAAACTGCACATGAACTAGGACCAGCTTGGCTAATTCAATAAATGCATTTTAATAAATTAGGAACTACGATCAGCAAGACGTCCAGTACCACAAGCAGCACCCGTTCACGAGCATAACGCAAAGATCAGCCATCGCCTCCCTCGCTTTTTTAGAGGGAAGGTGAACTGAATGAAAATTCTGAATTATGACATTAAAAATATCAAACAGCAATACTGAATGCCAAAGAAAACTTTTAGAGCATGTGATTAGATAAATTGCATAAACTTAAGTATTGTAAAGCTTAATTTTTGATACGTAAAAATAATCTTGGTATAAAAATTGTAATCAGTTGAACTCGAATAATTTTCTAGACATGTGAAACTATAAAAAAAAGTTGAAACTAAACGAATGCTTAGTATCAAACTAATAATTACTGTATCATTGGTCTAGCAACGGAAGCAGAGTTGATGAGCGTGAAGTCCTGGGTTGAATAAAAAACCAATTTGAAAAAAAAAAGAAATTCTCAGTAGTCTCCAAACTCAAATTGTTTCCCAGTAGATGGCAACAAGCCTATCACTAATTGTATCAGACTTATCGGTATCGGTGCTTTACATGTATGTACAATAGACCCACCTCTGTCTAGCCCTTTGGGAAATACAGACGTGATACTATAGTATTTGTATCAAAGCGAATAGGTACAATCTTCCCAGTCGGAATCATTTCCTGGAGATCTTCATAATGGGAAATTCCCACTATAAAGATCTCCGGGAAATATCCATTACGGCTAACAGAATTCGCCTCTGCTAACGTTCATGTGCACAAGCCACTGGGAAATGAAGTTTAGTTTCCGTAACTGTGGAAGAGTAAGCCTTACTCCAGGAAAACGATATTTAGATAGTGCCTTCGAACATTTGCCGTCGTCAAGGCTGGCAGGGTGAATTTGAATCGGGTGTTTAGATTGGAATTAGATATGGCACAGGATATTTTTTAATGGCTTCAGCATTTGTTGCATCTAAAAATGATTAACCCGCTCTAGACCTGTGACGTCATACAATTTGAACATTTTAAGGCAATATTATTTTAAAGTAATATTTTAGGTTTTCGCGATCACTACACATTATAATAAACCAACTTTACTTTTTTTATGTAATAAAACAACTTTTAAAAGGATTAATCGCGTGTATTATTGGTTTTTGTTTATCCTGACGTTTCGAACACCGAAACAAAAACCAATAATACACGCGATTAATCCTTTTAAAAGTTGTTTTATTACAATATTTAAAGTTTATTATTGGATGATTATTTGCTAAAATTGAATGTTTGGGCGAGGCTAATTACAAAATGTCGTTCGCTTATAACTGTCTCACTAGACGGCAAACGTGTCACGTAGGACTTAAAAATGATTCATTTAAGTTATTCTCTTTCTTATAATATGTTTGATTACAACTATTTATAAATAAATCTGGAGGTTTCTGACATAGCTTAACACACCATCGAGAATATACCATCTCCCAGATGTCCCGGTTTCGTCACAATATTTCCCTTCATCTTGTCCTGCTCCTGTTAGCAAGTGCTAAAAGCTACTCATAGTAAAATTTTTGTAAACATGATTTTATGAAAGCCCTTGTGTTTAAATCAGTCCGACAATTACTACCATATGGCCATCACAGGTTAAATTATATTTCACTTACGAATAAATTATCTAAAGTAATTTAATTAAATATTAATCGTTGAATAGAACAAAAACTACAACACATAGCATCACGCTTGTATTCCCCGAAGGGGTAGGCAGAGGTGTACACAATTGTACACCCACATTTCACCAATGCTGTTATAAAGTCCCATGTAATACGTGGTGAGCCTATTGCCTTCAACCGGGCACATTTCCAGAAAAACTCAATAACACTTTGCCCGACCCGGGAATCGAACCCGAAATCTTTTACTCAGCAGTCGCACTTGGGACCACTAGACCAACGAGGCAGTTTAAAAAAAATACAACATTATATTTTATAATTTCTTATTCAGTATTCATCCTAGTTCATGAAAATCTTACATATTTAAAAAGCAATGAACTAATGTATGAACTCTAACATTATAATTCTTAAAATCGAGTTTTTGATTCACCACTTCCCCGTCGGCGTATAATGTTCTTTTTTAAATATTTTTCTGAATTCTTTAAGCTCGAAATCGTACATCAATTAGTTAATATTTCGACGTGTATATTTAAGCAAGGTTACGAAGAATATCACAGCAATATCAGTGAATGTTGAATCGTGCAAAAGAAAAATAAATGTTTAAACTGAATATTTCAGAAATCCGCAGCTGAATAAATCGGATAACTATAATAACTTCGTTATTTTTAATTAATCTATTATCCTTCATCATATTATTCGATGTTTCTGTAGACGCAAGTGCAGTCTAACTATATTCTATATTAT
Source organism: Xylocampa areola (assembly GCA_935421205.1). NCBI lineage: Eukaryota > Metazoa > Arthropoda > Insecta > Lepidoptera > Noctuidae > Xylocampa > Xylocampa areola. The sequence continues at coordinate 17,079,013 of OW285210.1, read as the reverse complement.
CTGCCAGCAACTTCGTCTGCGTGGGTGTGGCCTTTAGAATTAGATCCAGTCGGAATGAAAAGTATCCTATATGTTAATCCAGGTTATAAACTGTCTGTGAAAGATTAACAAACATCCATCCATCCTTACAAACTTTCGCATATACAATATTAGTAGAATAATATATTATTACAGTAGCATAAACGAGAAGTTTCAAATATATAAAAGCAATAACATCTGCTTCTCTCTTCGTTTTAATATCAACAGAGGAAACAAGTGTTCTTTAATAAACCTAATTCCGTCTCTAACAATAATGGTCGAAGAAACCTTGAGACGACAATTAGGCGTACAACTACAGAGAAAAAATAAATAAAGGCAATATTCTCAAGCCTAAGCCTTCTGTTTTAACAGACAAAGATAATACTAGCAGAATAGAGAAAATAGAGAAATTGTTATACAACATAACAGTACAATTTGTAGATCAAGTCGAATACTTAAGTCATACCCTTAATAATGTGGCACATATAGGCGACTGAAATGAGAACTGTCATTAACAAAAAGTGTCTCACAAATCACCAAAGGAAAAGGTAAAAAATACCAGTTTTTTATAGAAATTCCTCCTGATGTACGTGAAGATTGACGTGCAGAAGAATTTCAGGCTATTTCAGGTAAACGGTGTGTTTAACCTTCATCTTAGTAATTTTGTGTGTCACCTTGAGTTTTTTTGCTGTCCTTATTAGCGAAAGTTTTCTTTAAAACATTTTACTTTAGGCATAACATTTCATTCCTTAAAAAATTAAAGCAATGATAAAACGACATTTATGAAGAGTCCTGAGTCTGCTAATTTAACTCTTCGAATCGGAGAAGTACAAAATTGTACTTTATATAGTAATATCTTAGGTTTGCGCGATCACTACACATTATAATAGAACAACTTTTAACCGGATTAATCGCGTGTATTATTGGTTTTTTGTTTTTCCTCCTGGAGGTCTTCCTGCGACCACGAACGCTGCAAAGTGTTCGAAACGTCAGGAAAAACAAAAATCAATAATACACGCGATTAATCCGGTTAAAAGTTGTTGTACTTTATAACAATAAAAATCTATTGTGTCTGGCAATTAATGAGCCAACAGATTTAAATAAAATGAAATACATTGTCATACAAGCGTAGCGTGTTATAATGGAAACTCGATGGAGTGGCCGTTTTTTTTTATTCGATTGTATGCGGTACATTACCGCGAAAAAATATAACACTTGTAAAAATATCATTATTGAGTATTAAAATTATAAAACAAACCTACAATTAGTTTCGGGCGTTTGAAACGCTGCCATCTTGGCGCGCTTTCTCTGACGTCAGAGTTCACTACTTAAAAGATACCTTGTATAGTATGCAGTGTTTAATTAACGAATTTTATTGGAGGGATTTTCTTTAAAAAATATCGTTAACACTCATAGAGAACCACAAAACATTTTAAACACCAAGTAATAACATACTCGAGATATTGTCATCGCGCAGTGACGTCACGTTTAACTCCAACCAATAGCGATCGTTTAGACATTTTAAATTTCCCTCTCTTTGATTCCCGCTATTCAACTTTATTATATAATAGTTAAAACGCGATTAATTAAGAAAGTAATTGAATAGATGTCATTCTCCAGCAATAAAGAATACGAATAATAATATTTGACCTAAATTTGAATTACATGCATAATATTCCCTATTGGTAATCTGCAAAACCTTCAATGACATCTCCACCGTCAACTGAAATTTTTCACTAAAAATGATCCATCCAGCATGATGAGCATCTTGCTGTCGGGCGACCAACATTTCTACATCCTGTCCTTGGACGCCACTTGGTGACTGCTTTACTGCACCTATCTTCATTATGTCTTGTCAAGTGCCCTGGGTAGTTGAATGGTAGTGGCAGTGGAAAGACATTTGAAGACCACTGGTCTTATGGTACTAGCAGAATATCCCGGCCGTATTTTGGTCACGGCGATCTATCTCTACGGAGATTAGCAAAGTACGCAGTAGATATTATAGTACGCAGGTGTATTCCCAAACACAGATGCACTCCCTCTTCCTTCACTCTCATAAGCCAATGGGATGGTAGAGAGAGCAGGCGCAGTACCAACGGCTTTACGTGCTCTTCGAAGGATGGGGGTGTCATACCACCAACTTCCTAACTTGTAATTACTACGCACCCGATCTTTATGTGGGGTCCAATAAGATCAATTGTTTATTCTCATAGTGCTTCAGCATTTTCACTTACACTTTCCTTGTACCTTTTGTTAATATTCATTCATTGCGAAATTCAAGATCTAACAAATCTTACCTCTCATAACTTACAAATTAATAACACAATTTTCCCCAATATTAAATCAAGTAGCTACAAAACAAAATAGGGCGCCTTAACAAGTGATTTATTTATTCCCAAAACGTCCGTTATGTTCACGGCTTTATTTTCCACCATCCCATTTATAAGGGGATTTTGGGTAAAAATATTAAGAAGAATAGAAGTTAATTGAGACATGTATACTTTCATTTTCAAATAAGCTCACTGCGGGTTGGTGATTTCATACACTCGATCCATGTTTCTTCACGATGCTTTCCTTTACCGTAAGTCTGTGACGTTTTAGATTAACGAATAAAGTATATATGATATTAACGAAGTCAAAACTCCGCCACTCCGCCACCATGACATTTGATGTTCTTGAAAGGGACATAACACATAACCTAACATAGCATGACGCCTGTATTCCCCGAAGGGGTAAGCAGAAGTGTACACGGTTGTACACCCACATTTAACCAACGCTGTTATTAAGTCCCATGTAATAGGTGGTGAGCCTAAGTGAAATGTGGGTATACAAGTTTGTAGAGCTCTGCCAAACCCTTCTGAGAAGCGTGATGCTATGCGAAAACTTAAGATATAACAATAGCAGAAATATATTAAAATTTAATTATATCATTTGAAGTAAGTCTAAACAACCAATCTTGGGAGTGTTCAAAACCTTTCTAAATAAAGTACAATCAGACCGAATGTATGTAAAAATATTAACTACAGTTTCTTTGCAAGCTTTTTCGGAATACACATAAAAATTAATGAATTGAAAGAAATAAATCTTATGGATGATACGGTTCATTAAATTAATTTATGTAAGCAAATGTTATTTAGGTCTGCAAAATCAGTTTCTTGTGGAGTTTGTGAATGGGGGGTCAATGAAAGGGAACTGCTTGCAGCTGAGTTAGGAGCGTTATGTGGTGGGACGCGGATGGATAGAATTAGAAATCAGTATGTAAGAGGTAGTTTGAAAGCTACGTCGGGGACCGAGAAATGCGTAAACCATTTGTCACCGTATGGACATGTGATGCGGAGGAATGAGGGTCATATGACCAGAAAAGTTTTGAGTATGAATGAAATCATTTCCGAGATCAAGGAAACTCTCGACTCGTGAAGCCATCTTTCACGTGTCGAGCAAGATCAAGGAAATGATGGATGGACTGAAAGATGATATAGGTAGAAAAGGAGTGACCACCAGGATGACGGCTGACAGAGATGTATGGAAGAAAATGACATGCTGCGCCGACCCCAACTAAATTGGGAAAAGGGCAGGGGATAATTTTGCCCGTAACTTTATCTGTGTGGATATCTGTACCTAACTGTATATAAAATATGTAAGATATTATATTATAATAAGCTTAAGTTACTCCTTATATAGTCAGCTACCTTCCAGTAAAATCTTATCAGAATTGGTCCAGCCCTTTTGAAGATTTGCTGGAACAAACAGACAGACAAAAATATGAAAAACTGATTTTAGGCATAGGTATCGGTATCGTGTAAATAACTGCTTAGAAAAAGTATTATTTTGACTTAATTTAATCTTTAAATGATTGCGATATAGAAATCGCCGGGCGTCTTCTTAAGACAAGAAGGGGACTTGAAATATAATAAATATTTCTAAAAGTTAGATTATAAAAAGTGACAACCTTTTGAGTGCCACTGACATCTATAGAAGACAAAAGCTTTTCGTAACACCAGCGCCACAATTTTATTACTTTGTCCATACAATATTTGTCTTTAGACAAGCGACATGGCGCTGATAACACGAAAGAATTGCAGACTGCCGAAATGAAAATAAAATCCGTTCAGTTGTTCTTTTTTGTTATTGAGTAACAAACTTCTATCCGTACAAATAGAAATGCCTTGTTTCTCCGATAAGCATAGAGGCTTAATATATCCGAAAGTTGAAAACACTCCGCGGGCAGACCCCAGGGAAACAGCTAGTATAAAATAATTTACTAAATTTGCCTTTTGTCTTTGTCCTGCAGAAACAATGTGGTGTTTTAATTATAACTCTATTAAAAGTCACAACTTTCTATGTTTATGTTTCGGCTAATCTCGTGAACTATGAATAAAGGAAGAAGTTTTGAAAAGGATTTACGATCCTGAGATATGGATAAGCTCAAATTAATACAAAGACATATTTCTAATCAGTATATTTTTTTTGTTTGGCATCTCGCATGTCAACCAACGGTTGTCGACTGCTTAACCGGGCTTTCCTGTGGTTGCCTTAATCATTTTAAAGCCCCCAGCCAGGGCATTCAACTTATAAACTAATCGACAACACGCTAAGGGCACCCCCTGCGGGGTACGAGTCTCGGCTTAGGGCGTCGCTGGTGGGAGGACAGCAAGGGACTGGCTGGATCGGATTCAAATTATTATTGTTTAGGGACGAATTTAAAGCTACAGGCTCAGCGGCGCGGGCTGGCACGAGCGATTTTAATCAGTATACATGAGTTTTAATGTATAGGTTATACTGACGTTTCGAATACTTTGCAGCGTTAGTGGTCGCAGGAGGACTGTCCTCCTGTGACCACGAACGCTGCAAAATGTATGGTGTAAGTGTTTTATTATAATGTGTAGTGATTGCGCAAACCTAAGATTTATTTTGATTATAATTTTTATTGTTGAATATGATATTTAGTGTTGACGCTTGAGACTTTTAGTGTTAAGCTAAACTAAAGTTATAAAGTATGCTAAAATCTACTTTATGTTCGAGATAGGACTTCAACATAACACGTTTACTATGCACGAAGCAAACAAAATAGTAAAACAATCGCTGTATACCACACGTGGAGCACTGCTCAAGAAAAGGGTTATAAGGCAAAAAACTACATTTCCATACAATTTTAGTCTTACATTTTCTATTTTAGTGGCCACAAAATGTGTTAACGAAAAATTATCGCATTGATTTTGCCTTTTTTTCATTCCTCACGTTTCGCTCTGATAGTGGCTGTTAGATAAAGGTAGCAAGCAATACACTAAATTTAGTATAGTTTGTCAATATTAGAATTGACGCCATTGTCTAATATTAAGCTTAACCCTTATTCAACATACGTACCTCAGAACATAGCCAACCAGATATGATACTTTTTCAATTTTAAATCAGGCTTATAGACAATGTTATATAAAGATTTAGAGAGATAAACAGCACCTACGCTTACAAAAGATTACATAAAAGCTTGAGTGGGTGTTTGGCTCTAAACCAACTAAGTGGACTACCATGGGTATGCTTAAAAAGTTTTGCTATTGTAGCTTAAACATTTTTTTGGACCGATTTGTGTCAAATTAACCTGTAACCCACCGCTATAAAATCGCCAAATTCTATTTTTTTTTTTGAGAAGAAACTTATGTCATACTTGCCTCAGTTTGTCAGTGGATGGTTGACCATCATTTCTTACCCAGATCTCTCCATACCTCAGAAATGGTACACCGTAGATCCCGGCTAAAACGAAGATCTATGGTAATCATTACGAGTAGTGGTGACGGCAGGGGTGGATGGTATGTGTAGTAGATGGCAGTAAATTAAAAAGTGAAGGAAGGGTTCGTCATAGTGGCTTGATATCGCGGTAGATTAGTTTTTAACCAGAATACCACGAACCCAATACTCCCCATACGTTTATGTCATTCTACAAATTAAAAATTAAAAATTTCGTACTTTTAATCCGGTTTTAAAATATATATTATTTAAAGATAGTGTAGGTTTTAAGAAATTTCTAAACAGCACATGAGTTTACAAAAGATCCCTGTTTGGCTCGAAGCCAGCCGAGTGGCTCACAAGGCACTTGTATAAAAACTTTTACTATTGTTTCTTAGCTTATTACTGGGAGGTTTTGTGGTCATTCAATACAATTCGTAGCTATGTGGAGTTTTGAGAACAAATTTTATATTGTTTATGAAATAAGAATTTTATATTCCACATAATGTTTTTTTTTTGTCGGTATAAAGCTTGTATGTGTATAAATTTGATAAAGATTATTTCTAGTTTCGAGTCGGAGTGGGCAGTCGTGTCGAAACTAGAAATAATCTTTATCAAATTTATTTGATTTAATTGTTAAGGTAATTGCATTCTTTACGACATTGTATTAACTGCAAAGTTAGGCGTGTTGGTTTGGTCACCTGTATAGGTACTGAATAGATAGCAATGACGTCGCCAAAAAGACATGGACATAAAAATATGGATGAAGAATTCGCGGTGTTGAGCAGAGGTTGAGATGGCTTAGTGGTCAGAGCGCCTGGAGTATTTACCCGGGAGGCGCAGGTTCGAATCCATTTCGCGACCGTATTTCTTTTCAATTTAATATTATAACTAAGGAGTGTTATTAAAATCATCATATTTAATATGGTTCTTATGTAAATGTATGTAATTCATAAATTATATGTTAGACAGCTAATGTTTTTTTTTATATTTTTTAATAAAACGCCCCACACTGAGAATTTCTTCCTGTATCGTGGGTGCGTTTACAGACATATCTCACAAGCACACACACACACCCAGACGCGGATCAATTATCTATAGATCGTACAAATATTTGTTCCGTGCAGGAATCGAACCTGTGACGAAAGTACATAGACTTTTTTTAAATCCCTTTATTCTTCGCCGTTTTTAGCAGTGATAGCCCAGTGGTATGATCGTTGAACTGACAAGTCAAAGGTCACAAGTTCGAATGCAAGGCATGCACCACTGTCTTTTTGAAGTCATGTGCGAATTATAAATTAATTATCATTTGATTAAAACGGTGAAGGAAAACATCGTGAGGAAACCAGCACACCTGAGAAATATTCTCGATGGTGTATAAAACCATGTCAGAGACCTACGGGTTGTCTAAATTCTGACTCTAGTTTGTTCATGAACCACATTCATATTTTAACCGACTTCAAAAGGGAGGAGGTTATATCAATTGGTCTGTTTGTTTTCCTTCTTCGCCAGTTGGGAACCGGTTTCACTGAATCTCCTTTTGTTTGAAAGAGTAGACTATCGAGGTGGTCCCATTTGGTGAAGATTTGATGAAAACCTTCGAAGACAGACAATGGAACTCTTCAAATGAAAAGAAATTTCATAGATTTAATAACGGAATATTAGCATCGGTCAAATGAGGGTGTACAACAGCACCTTTCTGCTTAACCACTCGGGGATATAATTATGCTGTGTTTTATGTTATAGTAACTGTACACGATTAAAACTAAATAAAACAATACAATACTTTAACAAATAACAGTTGCTCTAATACTAAAAGACAAACCTCACCGAATGTGGGCCAACGCCATTGCACCCGCGTAATTCACACGACAACTAATATAACACGATTAATATATTAACTTAAAATTTTAAGTAACGCAAGTTTAAGGGAACAGCGATTACTAACTTTTTATCCGTTTCTCTGTTAATTTTTAATTAGTCTAATGAACACTAACCAGTAGAAGTTATCTCAACTGTCGGAAGTTTTCGAATCCGAATCCGAGAGTAACAGAAATTTATAAATAACTCTATTCTCAGGTCCTGTGAAAACGTTTTTTTATAATTCTATCTTTAAAATATGTGTAATGAAATAATACTGACTTAAACATATAAATACATACACATTTATGTTAATACATATACACTGACATTTGATGACTGATGATTTTTCAATACGAAAACTTGTGATAGTTGAGTCTACAGTAGAAAAGAGAAAAAGATGACAGAGAGATACAGCTCAATTAATTGAGTTCGAATTCAGCAAATACTTAAACTGTTTGTATTGATTTTTTATTAGTTTACATTATAATAAAATTGTGTTACTAAACGTACGAAGTCACGGGTACAACTAGTTACAAAATAAGTAATTTTTTTATGTTGAAAAACGTCGAGAAAAGCGCGTGACCAAAGATCAATGCACATTACGCCACGCCTTGAGCTCGGGCTGCAATCCCGTCGTGAGGATGATTACTAAATTAAATCGATTCACAAAATATCTTTGTAAAATAACACGTATAACTAATATATTTTTCGGGATTGCCTGACTAGTTTCAAAGCCCTTAGTCACGAGCTGAGCCCGCTGTGAAAAATAATTGATATGAACATGTTTCACGAAAGTTTTTATAAAAAAACGAATAACTAAATTAAAAAATCGGGCATGAAATTTGCAACGTTACTTTTAAAACGCAAAATCAAGATAAAGTTCTCTGAAAATCGCATTAAAAACCCGTAACGTAAAAAGTCTTGACCAGATGTCGGGAACGTTATTAGCTTAGCTTAATTCGCTTGAGCCTACAACTTGAGCTGTAACATTTGGCTGGCGTGTTGCCAGTCGCCACAGCCTGCGGAAGCCGAGATAGATGACAAAAGAAATAAAGCGAGACATTCAGCGGTAGTACGAGTAGGTGAAAGGTTTTATAGGGGATTTTCAATTTTCTAGAATTTTTGAGGTATGGGCAGTTTAAACTTTTGAATACGACATATTTTAGTCGGAAAACATGCTTCGAATAAGCTATTATTCAACTTATCAAATAAGTTTAATTCACATTTATTCAGAAACAAAATATATCCAAGAACTTAAACGATTCTTTAACAGTAATTTTTTAACATATGGTCAAAAATTAATGTCATTATTATTTTCTAAGGAAATATTGAAAAATTATAGGAACGGGTCTCGAGTCCGCGTACTTTGACTGACCGTGTCATGGCTTTCCTAACTGAGCATGTTCTCATCTAAAACATTTAAGTTCCCTTCTTCTCGTCTTAAGCAGACGGCTGGGGATATCTATTTAGCAATCATTTAAATATTACTAAACTCAGCGATACCAATAATAATGAGTAAAATCATTACATGGCCTTATCATATATAAAAAATCAATTAAAATAATAAATGTCTCTGCTGAGAGACTGCCTCGTTGGTCTAGTGGTCGCAAGCGCGGCTGCTGACCGTGAGCTCATTGGTTCGATTCCTAGGTTAGGCAAAAAGTGTTATTGGGTTTTTCTTTAGGAAATTATCAGTGGCAGGCCGGAGTCAGGACGTTGGTGGTGTGATACCGGCGCCTCGGAGAGCACGTAAAGCCGTCGGTCCTGCGCCGGATCTCTCTCCGGTCGTGTCGGATTGCCGTACCATCGGAAAATGAGAGTGAAGGAAGAGGGAGTGCACCTGTGTTTTCGCACTATAATATCTCCTACGTACTTGACTAATCTCCGTGTGAGATAGGTCGCTGTACCGAAATACGGTCGGGAGGAGTATTAATACTGAGATTAACAATTTCGTCTTTTTTTTATACGTTATATTATTCCGTTCTGACTTTGTCCTCGAAGGTTGACTTATTTGGTGCCCGCACCACAAAAGAGTAACTAGCTTACCACAAATGTTACAGAGTTTGTTTTAGATTATTTATTTAGTTTTTTTGTTATTTTACTTGTCATGTGCAGTTTTCACATTTCAGTATTTTCACTTGGTCTTTCCAAATGTTTTGTTTTCTTTTGTTCATTGTAGAAGTCTTTTGTTTCTTTTGTTTTGTGTTTGGTGAAGGTTAAGATCCTTTATTCATCTTTGTGTTTTAGCTAAAATATGACATGTCTAAAGTTGTTGATAGCTCGTTCGAGATAGATGTGGTGGGGTATAGGAGACAGATATATTTTAAGACGCATTGAACGCTAGTAAACTCGTTCGATCCAGCCAGTCCCTTGCTGTCCTCCCTCAAGCGACGCCCTAAGCCGAGGCTCGTACCCCGCAGGGGGTGTCCTTAGCGTTGTCGCTTTAGATTTAATTTAGTTCGTATGCCCCTGGCTGGAGGCCTTAATAATAGTTTATTATTAGGGCATCCATAGGAAAGTCCGATTAAGCAGTCGACAACCTCCTAGGTTGACCTGCGAGATGCCACTACCAAAAAAAAAAGTAAAATTAAATCAATATACATTTGAAAATTCGGAAAAAAATACATGAATCTCTTATCTCTTAATTATTTTTAAATATTTATCTTATTCATGTCAAAACAAAAAGAATTAATCACTGATCTGAGTTTAAGCTTGGATTTGGATTGTTGATTGCAAAATGTATTCATTGAGATTACGACGCTACCCGTTCATTTGTCGTCATCCCTTAGACGTCTATTACGTCACGCACATTTAAGAGGGGATTAGCATATCCTTCTTTGATGCAAGTCACCTACACCAAATTTTATCTTTTCTAACCTTTTATTTACCTGTACTATTTCTCAATTCCAGGTGCTGTAACGGCCTTCTAGAGGGGGTTCCACAGAGGGAGTCCAGGTGGGCCCACCGGTTGGTAGGGCCCACCATCGCAGCTAGTTTTCTTAATTGTAAGTGTATTAATTAATTGTTTGTTCAATCAGCACCTCAAATAGGTATATAGGGCATTAAAAATGTCAATCTTAAACTTAAAAAAATAATACGAAACTTCGATCGAAACTGATATTAATACATTTAATAATAACATGTGATCAATTTTAATTTAATTTTCTATTATCTTTTTTTACTCTTCTGTGTAAAATCACTCACAGGTGATTAAATAAAAAAAATAGTTATGTAGTATGGACTCTGGAAAAATCTTAAAACTGTTACAGAATGCCTCTAAAAATCACGATGTCGATATTAGCAATGAAAAAAAAACTACAATTAACGCAAAATATTACTTAAGCGACACGTACCCATATACTTAAACATGTTATGTGATATTCTTTCATTGATGACCCATGATTTTTAGAAACAAATTGAGACAAACTTTAACATGGATACTTTTTACGAAAGGTATCGTTATATATATTAAAATATATTTACAAGGGTCTCATAACAACATCCTGCGGCATCCACCGTGACTACGTTAGTTTCTGGTCCGTCTCAAGCTATAGAGAACCCCATCATTTGTGCGTGTTAATTACTAAAATTTTGATGTGTTGTGACTTTTGTCGCTATAACTATACATGCACCTCTACTGAACACTTAGGGGTAGACGTGAATTTTTTCTTCTTATCGTGTGGTTGATGAACAATCTAGTGTCAGAGTTTAAACCACCCGTAGGTCTCTGACATGACTTTACACACCATAGAGAAAATCTCTCAGGTGTGCTGGTTTCCTCACGATGTTTTCCTTCACCGTTTTAAGCAAGTGATAATTAAATGGAAAAAGAATACGGTCGTGAACAGGATTCGAACCTGCGCCTCCCGGATGAATACTCCAGACCACTAAGCCATCTCGACCTCTGCTCACCACCGCGAATTCTTCATCCATATTTTTATCACGTCTTTTTTACCTATACAGGTGACCGACCCGACACGACTAACTTTGCAGTTAATACAATGTCGTAAAGAATGCAATTACCTTAATAATTCATGATAAATCTTTGAAAAGCATTAATGCTTTTCAAAGATTTATCTTGAAGTGATAATACTCTTAATTTATAATACGCATATGAATTCAAAAAGTCTTGGTGCGTGCCTTGGATTGGAACTTGCGACCTTTGACTTGTCAGTCCAACGGTCATACCACTAGGCTATCACTACTGGTGCGAAATTTTGTTTTTGTGCGGATACGCAGCGGCGTTCCCCTGTCTTCCAATAACAATACGATCATCAATCTATCTCCCAAGTATGGGGGAATTCTCTCATAACCCTTGCTGTGTTACAATTAAAAAGTTATTTAATAGTAAACAGGAGTCTGACACGTTGGTCTAGTGGTCCCAAACGTGATTGCTGACCATGAGGTCTTCGGTTCGAATCCGAAGTCGGGCAAAGTGTTATTTGGGTTTGTCTGTAAGAAAATTCTCAGTAGCAGTAGAAAACAAAATTTTGACCATAAAGGGTCTGAATAGATAGGGAGTGACGTAACCAAAATACGTAATAAAATGTGGAAGAAGAATTCAGGGTAGTGAGCAGAGGTCGAGATGGCTTAGCGGTCAGAGCCCAGGTTCAATTCCTACTCACGACCGTTTTTATCGTTCCACGATTTTTTTAAACTTTACAGGTCGCTACGTATGCGATAGTGCGTTGTAAGATTTTAACAGTAACTGTTTTGCTAATAATCAGTCAAATTCATAGGTAAAACAAACGAACAGTAGTAAAAGTTAACTAGAGGTGGGCACTGAAAACTTTTATAACTTATACATGGGAAAACATGTTTGTGTCCCCACCGGTTTTATTAATAATACTATTCAGGTTATTAGGGTGTGTTCAGGTTTGTAAAATTTTTATAGGGCTTTAAATATTTTAGAGCGGGAAACGGGGTTTATTAGACGAATAAAAATGAATGCATATGAGCATTTTGCGTGACGTATATTAAAAGACGTTGTCATTTTTATTTGCAATTTTTATATCACATTTTTGGATACGAATAAATCTCACTAATATTATAAACGCGAAAACTTGTGACGATGGATGAATATTTGTTTCGCCTTCACCCTGTAACTACTGAACGAATTTGGATGAGATTTAGGACACAGGTAGTTTATAACCTAGACTAGCCGATTCCCGCGGCTTCGCCCGCGTGGATGTTGGTATCGCGACCAAAAGTAATCATGAAATTGTGATCCCATCCCCGCTTTCCAATTACCGCTTTATAATTGCCCATTTTTTAAAGTATTATAGTGGATATTGTATGTTATCCTTAAGAGATAGACATATGCCATCGTGGACTTTTCTGTAAACCTATATAAGATACACAATTCCACCATACATCATTTTGTTATATCTCAAAGGGTTTAGGCAGCGTTTACGTTGAAAGCTCCGAGACGGCTTATTTTTTCCGACACCTCCAACAAATATCATTATATTTTAGCCATTGTATACAAAAACTTAACAAATTATATATTAAAAACTTTCTCCTAAATCACTCTATCTATTAAAAAAAACCGCATCAACATCTGTTGCGTATTTTTAAAGATCTAAGCATACATAGAGACAGACAGCGGGAAGCGACTTTGTTTTATATTTTGTAATGAGTTTTTGTAAATGTAATGCCTTTATTTATTATTGTATTCTATGGAATCATTGAAAAATAATAAACACATACAGGATTCGAACCCACGACCTTTGAAAATCTGTGTCATCGCTCTCTCAACTGAGCTACCGTGGCACTTGTTCTCATCTATTAAATTTCAAGTTCTCTTCTAAGAACTGAACATAAAACACAAACTTAGACAAAAATAAATATCAATTGTCAAATTAATTAGTTATGTTAATGTTGGTTAGTAGTTGTCAAATTAAGATCTATGACAGCCGTTACGGGTATTCAGAGGCCTGAAAGTCTGACAACCAGTCATACCAAGAGATATCGTGTTACCCAGTAACTGGCTTGTGGAGGTCAGATAGGCAGTCGCTCCATGTAAAATACTGGTATTAAGCTGCATCCGGTTTGACTGGAAGCCGACTCCAATGTAATTGGGAAAAGGCTAGGCAGATATTGATTAGTATTTTAGCTCAGGAAAAGTAATTACATATTATATTGAGTTTCAAAACATGAATACTGCCAATAGTCAGATTTAATCTACAAAGTTTGTTCGGTCACTTGTATAGGGACTGAATTGATAGCAATGATGTCGCCATAAGACGTGTTAAAATATGGAAGAAGAATTCGCGGTGGTGAGCAGAAGTCGAGATGGCTTAGTGGTCAGAGCGCCTGGAGTATTTATCAGGGAGGCGCAGGTTCGAATCCTGTTCGCGACCGTATTCTTTTTCCATTTAATATAATAACTTTACAAAATTTGGCTGTATGGTTATTTGAATTATCTGAAAAAAAAAAAAACTTTTCTTGTGTGTTATGTATAATACCAATAAGCCTTGGTGAAGGCTAATATAAAATTTAATTAACTGCCTCGTTAGCCCTGGGTTCGATTCCCAGGTCGGACAAAGTGTTATTGGGTTGTTCTGTTATAAAATTTTCATCAGCAATCCGGAGTTTGGAATTGTGCCCAGTACATGGCAATATTACATGGGACTCTAATAACAGTATTGTTGAAATGTGGGTGTACAATTTTGTACGCCTCTGTCTATCCCTTCGGCGAATAATATAATATAAAACTTAATTTTATTTTTTGTTTTAACTTACTTATTGTTTAAATATGAATATGAATGAATATGCACTAACCTACACATCATGTGTGAGGGGCTCGTGGCTAAGTAACAGGCGCACAGATCGATCGATCGAGGTTAAGCTGCGCTTGCCACGGTCGGTCTGTGGATGAGTGACCATAATTTCATACCGAGACCCGTCCGTGCCTCGGAGAGCGCGTTAAGCTATCAGTCCTGGTTGTCAAATTAAGATCTAAGACAGCCGCTACGGGTAGTCAGAGCCCTGAAAGTCTGACAACCAGTCATACCACGAGATATCGTGTTACCCAGTAACTGGGTTGTGGAGGTCAGATAGGCAGTCGCTCTATGTAAAATACTGGTATTAAGCTGCATCCGGTTTGACTGGCAGCCGACCCCAATGTAATTGGGAAAAGGCTAGGCAGATATAGATATATATATATTGGCGTCACTTTACTAATATAAAGCTAAAATTGTTATGTGCAACATATACCAATAAAATAGGACGGTGATAATAATATAATACAAATAGAAAGGTGGACTGCCGACCACCCCAGATACGAGCATTGCTCACTTTGGGTGTCCTTGACTCGCTTCCTGAAAACCTCTGTACAATCACCTTACAATTAATGTGAATGGTATCTTGTTATTATGTATTTTGTACTTTTTGGAAGAATAAACTTATATTTTATTATACTAGCACCCTGTGTGTTAATCCAGATTATATTGTGTGCCAAATTTCATCCAAATCCGTACAGTAGTTATTACGTGAAAGAGTAACAAACATCCATACATACAAACTTTCGCGTTTATAATATTATTATTATATAAATGAACTGCCTCGTTGGTCTAGTGGTCCCAAGCGCGACTGCTGAGCATGGGGTCTCGGGTTCTATTACGGGTCGGGCAAAGTGTTTTTAAGTTTTTCAATTAAAAATTTCTCAGTAGCAGCCCGGAGTTTGGAATTGTGCCCGGTTACAATCCTGTACACCTCTGCCTACCCCTTCGGGGAATACAGGCGTGATGCTATGTTATGTTATGTTATGTTAAAAGGCTACGTTATGTAAAATTTATTTAAGATGTCCGAAATTCTCCAGCCCTTGATCAACCATCACCGTAATACCCTTCATCTTCAGCGTAGTTTAATAATAATATAATAGGTTCTGAATTCTATTAATTTTAAATGGAGCTAGGCATTAAATATTCTAACCGAGTTCACAGCCCCTCTTTATCATCCAAATTAATAGTGTTTGCTGATTCACGTACCAATTATATGGAGCGTGAAATCTTCTGTTCTATACTGTATAGAAAGCTTTCTCGTTTAACTCAAAGAAAATCTTGGATAGAAGGTCTCATTCTGTAAGTATTTGAAGTGTTTCCGCTTAAATAATTTCTGTAGGTACAAAGAAAATTTTAGAAAACATTACGGGGAAAATGTGTTGTTTTTCTGTAGATAACTATCACTGAGGACTTAGTTTTATTGTGATATGAGCTTTTATATTTGTTTTGTTAAAATATAGACGTTCAACATTAAATTTATAATGATTCACTCGCTCATTTTAATATATTTAGGTAGGCTTTTTGTAAGAACAACATCAAAAGATCTAGAAAGCATAGTTAAATAAATGCAGGCAAACTTTTTCGTTTTTATTTTACTTTGTTTTTTTTTTATTAAATAGTATCAATTTCTTATTATAATATATATAACTAAATAACTACTTCACTATGTACAAGAAAATAATAATAAAAGTAAAATATATCAAAATTTTACTTAGGTTATATTATTACAAACAGTTTCAACGAATCCATTCTTTTTTGCTTGTACAACTTAAAATAAATAGATATTTTTTTTGGAAAGAAAATCGGTCATTCGCAGGATTTGTAGCTGCGCCTCTCGGATAAATACTCCAGGCGCTCTGTCAACTATGCCATCACGACTTATTCTAATCCTGCTAACTCTTTATGCATGCAATAATGTGTTTAAAAGATTTATCTGTATTTATTTAGAAATTTCTAATAGAAACTATATAATATTCTGACTCACAAATCGGACCGAAGTTAATATTTCATCTTAATCAATCTACCTAGCCTTTTCCCAATTACATTGAGGTCGGCTATCAGTTCAACCGAATGCAGCTTAATACCAGTATTTTACATGGAGCGACTGCCTATCTGACCTCCACAACCCAGTTACTGGATAACACGATATCTCGTGGTATGACTGGTTGTCAGACTTTCAGGACTCTGTCTAGCCGTAACGGCTGTCACAGATCTTAATTTGACAACCGGGACCGACGGGTTCACGTGCTCTTCGAGGCACGGAGGGGTCTCGTTATGAAATGATGGTCACCCATCCTCAGACCAACCGCGGCAAGCGTTGCTTAACCTCGATACATCGATCTGTGCAGCTGTTACTTAGCCACGAGCCCCTCGAACTTAATATTTCATTTATTTAATGATAAACCTATTTAATTTCTTTAGAACCTCAACAGTATTAAGGAATTCAAGAGACTGATTACAAACAAAACATTACATAATTTTCACTTATCGCTAATTGTATTTCGTTTAATAGGCACGAATCTCTTTACAAAGGAAATAAATACAAAATTATGTATGGTGGAATTGTGTATCTTATATAAGTCTACAGAAAAGTCCGCGACGGCATATGTCTATCTCTTAAGGATAACATACTCTATCCTTTACATTCTTAAAAAATGGGCAATTATAAAGCGGTAACTGGAAAGCGGGAACGGGATCAACATTTCATGATTATTTTTTCGCGATAACTGACATCCACGCGGGCGAAGCCGCGGGCATCAGCTAGTTAGATACTAATAGAGGAATTTCTTGATACCGGTCTAAATGTTATTCATATAATGTTTTTTTTTATTATTAACTCAGCGTTACAATGAGATTAATCCTTCAAACGCATTATCACATTAATTAACATTTACTTTAAACTTAACAGAAATAATTGAAAAGGAATTTTCGGTCTGATTTGAATCTGCGCCTCCTGGATCAACGTTTAACATTACAACTATGCAGTTGTAAAGGCACCGACACGACATCACCGATACATAAATAAATTATGCCTAAAATTTTCCATAAAGAAGTCATCAGGTTTTTTCTATTAAATATTATAGCTTTAGAGTTCGATAAGCATGCATTAAGTCTTTTCAAGGATTTATCTTTAGGTTTTTATAAATTTTAAGGCCTGTTAATATCTTTACTAGATTTTATGTTTGTAAAGAATATTGAAATTAATTAATCATCATCATCCCCCCTGCCCTTATTCGAATTTATTTGGGGTCGGCGCAGCATATACCTATCTGGCATGCTGCTAAACCGAAATTAAATGAATTAATAATAGACAAAAATGGGAAATGAACCCCCACCCTTTAATACCGTGACAATGCTCTCCCAATCATTCTTATGTGTCAAAGATTAATAACATAATAAAATTAAAAATAATAATTAAGATATACACTCTGCATAATTCTCTTTATCAAATAAAATAAGCTTTTCTTTAATAATAACTAAAAACACATTCGAAACAAACAAAGAACAAAAAATTAACTAAATACAGATCGGATCATCGTTTTTGCAGCACACGTTAAACTTTAAAGTTAAAAATTAAAACAAATATAAATCTAAACATATATAAAGTATCTCCATATCGGCCCAACTTTGTACAAACTGTCAGAATGTTCTCGTAACATGGTTTGTAACAACAATAACATGGCATGTAACAAGTTATCAAATTAATGTGTTTGGTGCTAAGTTATTGTAAGATATGAATACCGCACATCAATTCATTCTCGTCACGATATTTCTTCGGTCGGTTGTTAGGGAAATACCACAAGGGGCGAACAGATACGTCAACTTTTTGCGTGACAACTGTTGGACATTTACGGCTGTGTGTTTTTTTTATCAATAATTAATTATGGGACACATACATATTAACACTAGCATAGAAAAGTGTTAAAATATGGAAGAAGGATTCACGGTGGTGAGCAGAGGTCGAGATGGCTTAGTGGTCAGAGCGCCTGGAGAATTTATGTGGGAGGCGCAGGTTCGAATCCTGTTCGCGACCGTATTCTTTTTCCATTTAATATTTTGTTTTATAAGAAGCTTATAATATCGATACTATTTCCTAGAAACAAAGAAAAATAGAAAAAGGCTGATCCAGGTAAACATGGTTTTTTCACCTGTGACAAAAATGTTTGGGTAGATTATTTAATAAAATCGGGTTTCAGTTGTTATCTCGCAATATTTTGCGTCGCGTCTGTACCTATCCTGCTAATCGCACCGACCAGGAATCTAACATCACGCGACAATATAAACTTTGAACAATACCCATCAATCCTTTCAAATTGTTGTGTGCCAAGTTATTAATTAGAATAGAGGGTGCTTGTATCACGTTATGCCGTACAAGAGAAAGTGTAAATTATATTATTTAACAGTAATGGAAGATGTTTAGTGGTAAATTTAACTATTTGTTAAGTTGCTAATGTTTTTGGACAAAGATATAAATAATCTTTTGTAATCTATAACAGCTATTTTAATTATATTAATCCCGTAATTATTTATTCTTTGGAAAAATAATAATATAGGATGCTACCAACATCGAGAAATGGGTCTAACAAACCGATAATACAGTTTTGCGGGACTTTGTTTTGTTTATTGTTTTTTTTTCCGTGTATTATATATAAATAAATAAATAACCGGCGGTTAGGACACCAGACAATATAAATTAATTATTGTCCCTTGCAAAGTGCCCCTAAGTCAATCGTGAAATTCATATTTTAAATGACAGTTATAGACAAATAAACATGCTTTATTACTAGTTTATTTTTTATCTTTTATTTATTAGACCAAATTATAACACCATTACAGTTTACACCAAATTGATGATATAACTAACTTATAAACTATATATGTACTATAAACAACAAAACATCGCACATAACAAGATAAGCATTGTTAAAGGAACTTTCACATGATATGTATTTGTTAATCAAATTTTATCTTGGACATCGTTATGCCACAAGAAATTTAAATAGTAAAAGTTCCACTTCATTTAGTACTTACGAAAGAATTTACAAAAAAATAATTTCCGCCAATTACTATGACCGTAATCATCGTGATCATACCGTAGTATGACCATTGGACTCTCAAGTCAAACGTAGCAAGTTCGAATCCAAGGCACCACACCTCTGACTTTTTGAAATCATGTGCGTATTATAACTTTATTATCACTTGCTTATAACGGTGAAGAAAAACATCGTGAGGAAACCAACACACCTGAGAGATGTTATCGATGGTGTGTGAAGCCATGTCAGAGACCTACGGGTGGTTTAAACTCTGACACTAGGTTGTTCATCAATCGTACGATATGAAGAAGAAGTGATCATAATAAGTAGAAGCCCAGACCAATAAATAGTTAAATGAGCATCGAAATAACCACCACATTCAGCGGGCGGATTCCACAAAGCTCGCATCTTCCGGGTATACACTGGAGTGGCCATAAAATACCCTAAATTTATTGTGTACACCATCGACCTATCAGAAGAATTGCAAGAACAGCTCTCAACAGACAATACCGTATCAACTTTAATGCCCCAAGTGTCTCCAGTTTTTCAAAACCCTACCATTAATTAATTATTTCGGGATGCTCTGTTATCTGTGTCATTGATTAAACAATTAATCATAGATCGGTAATCAATTTTATAACCCTGCAAGTGTCTGACGACATCGCATAATTAGCCTTCTTAACTCATTTGTTTTGTGGTGTAAGTTCTATATAGCCTGCGGCCCTCTATTAACTAAATTTAGTTGCGTAATAACAAACTCGTTTTTGTCGTGATGGCAAACTACAAACAACTGTGTTTATGTTTACAATATTTTCATCTCGTAACTTTGAAATTACGCGGCAGATGAACAAAATTGTTGAGTGCTTATTTTGTATTCATGCTTGTCGCTGTTTTTGGGTAATTAAACTCTGATGCCTAGTTTGTTAATGACGGCAGGTAACGGTAGTATTATTTAACTTATTTTTTAAGAAAATATATTTACATCTAAAGTACCTTTAAAGCTATAAGATCGAACGTTTAGCAGCACGTTAATCTGTCGGTCCAGGTTAATAAAATTCTCTGTCGTTGGGGTAGTCAGGTGCTAGGTTGTGGAGATCAGATAGGGAGTCGTTCCAATTAAAATACTGGTATTTTAATTGCAGCAATTAGGCTGAATCCAAGACTAGATGATGGCCCCAACATAATTGGGAAAAGGCTATGCAGGTATAAACACTAATTGCTATTTTTCTTATACCGCGGACATTAAAATTGCTCTTTTTTTATGAATACTTCTTTGAACTATTAGTCGTAAGCGAGTGATTGTTGAGCAGGAGTGCCTGGGTCGGATACAAGATAATAATATGATTATAATACGGCAAACTGTTTTGAAGTTTTCTGATAATACATTCCAGTAGCAGCCTGGGGTTTGGATTTGTGCTCGGCGGATGGCAATACTCTCACCGCCTCACCGCCTGTTACATAGGACTTAATAACTACATATGTGAAATGTGTGTGTACCACAGTACTTCTCTGCTTACTCTTCACTGATACAGGGATGATACTGTATATAAATTTTATCTTAATATGATCATTCTTTTGCTCATTTCTGTAATTAAATTATAAAATCTCTTGGTTCCTGCGCACATAATTTAGAACAACAATTTAATTTAATTTCACAATTCATTTTCATATCCGTAACATTAAACCGACTGTCTCGTTCATTTAAGCGCGTAACGACTTAACATTTTTCGGAAAAAAGGCACAACATTTTGGAGAGCCTCAATTATGGACCCTTATTACATCTAACGAGGCCTTCTGAGTACCCGAGATATCCATTCATATGATTTGAACTGTATAAATGCAAATAAGATCCGAATTATTTTGAAATGCAAGCTTCTGTAAACTAGGATTTGTTACTGAATAAATATTGTTAAATCTCTTTTAGTTTATTTATTTATTTTTCGAAATATTACACAATAAAAATAACAATGTCTCAGATTGTCGGCAGGCTGTTCTAGTTGGTTTTGTTTTAGTGACGTTATTAAACATTTCTAGCCTTTTTTTTAACTATGTTCGAGCATAGAACTCTATGTAGATAGAGGACTGTTTTTTTAGACTAAATCATGAGTAATTCTTCAAAATACCCACAGATATACTCAAAAAGGTCCATAAATTATATTCTAGACCATCCTTTTGAAACGTCGCACACATTTCAAACAGTAGAAACCCGAAAAAAACCATTACGGTGTACCTTTAGAGAATATCGTGCACAGACAGATAGACAGACGCATTAGAGGACTTTGTTTTACATTAAATTGTCAACAAAACGCCACCTCATTAAAAATAACGACAAATACTTCACACCATATAATTTCACAAAAAAATCTTATTTTACAAAAATGTTTTCAACATTTTCCCGCGCCTCACAAAAGGGTGCCAAAATATTTTTTTTCGCTTTCACATCCAATATTTTAGTGAGAAAACCTTTGTGTGAATAAAAATCTTGATTACGAGGTGCGTAGAAAAACTCTGTTACACAGATAATTACATTACTTGATAAAGTTGTGAGAGGTACCTACAGTGAATGTCTTAATAAAGCGATCATTGTGATAATAAAGTAATAGGCTCTCTGGTTATCTGGTAAGTACATTGTGGCACTCGTAATTGGGTGGGCTATGATTATTTTTCTTGAGATAGTTGTTGATAGCTCTTTTCTGTAAGTGGTATAATAGGAAAAAGGGATTAGTGAGTATCGGCTGCTTTCGACTAGAATTTTTCTTGTTCAAAGTTGTTAATATTGAATACTACTTCCACAATATTGAGAGTATTGACGCAATACCTCTGCACTGCCCGCCCACCCGGAAATATATGCACATACGCAAGCGGTGAAAATTTTAACTAACTACCACCAACTACACGTGTTTCGCCCCCCACGGGGCATCATCAGGAGCTGTTAGACCGTGCACTCGTACCGTGACTCGGTGGCGGACACCGCTCGTGCTCTAATGGTCCAAATTCTCAGCAGCAGCAGGGAGTTTAAGATTATGCCCGGTAGATGGCAATAGGCTCACCACCTCCTTCACATGGAATTTAAAAACAGCATTGGTGACATTTTCGTGTACAACTGTATACACCTCTGCCTACCCCATCTAGGAATACAGGCAATGATATGTTGTATGCTATGTAAGAGATAGGCAAACAAGAACCACCCTAATTATTAACAGAAACCAAACAATATATATCTGCCTAGCCTTTTCCCAATTACATTGGAGTCGGCTTCCAGTCAAACCGGATGCAGCTTAATACCAGTATTTTACATGGAGCAACTGCCTATCTGACCTCCACAACCCAGTTACTGGGTAACACGATATCTCGTGGTATTACTGGTTGTCAGACTTTCACGCCTCTCACTACCCGTAACGAATGTCATTGATCTTAATTTGACAACCGGGACCGACGGCTTAACGTACTCTCCGAGGCATGGGTGAGTCTCCGTATGAAATGATGGTCACCCATCCACAGACCGGCCGCGGCAAGCGCAGCTTAACATCGATCGATCGATCTGTGCCGTTGTTACTTAGCCACGAGCCCCTTAGAACAGAAACCAAACAATAACATGTTTAAATCACAACACACGCTATAACGAATAGACCAAAGCAGGTAATGTTGTAAATAAAAGCAATAACAATACAAACTTACTGTTATTACGTAACCGTTGCGAAACAATATTAATTTTGGCAACATCTTGTATAATGCATTCCACGTTAATGGGATTCCCTTAGTTGCAAACGCGTGTACACTTCGCTACAAGTAAATTTGTGTCGTCAGCATTAAAAGTAAATTAATGTTGTACTAAGTTCTGAAAGTTGTTTTTGGTGAAAATTTGTAAACTAATTTTATTTTTAACATAACATAATACTTAACTTAGCATCAGGCCTATTTTCTCTGAAGGGGTAAGCAAAGATATATACGCTTGTACACCCAAGCTTCACCAATGTTGTTATTAAGTCCCATGTCGTGAGTCTATTGCTCCAACTGAGCACAATTCCAAACTCCGGGCTGCTACTGATTTTCCTAAAAGAAAAATCCAGTAAATAATTTACTACACACTTACACATTTTCTAAATCCCTAACCCAAACATATCTATCCATAAAACTAGTTAATTAGTCATATTTTGAACAGAGAGCAAAAAAACTTGGTGAGCCCTATTTAGTTTTGATTTGGTAGTAGTGGTGGTGAGCGGTATAAACCAAAAGCTGAGGACCAGCATGCCTAAGGCGTAGATGACACTTTATTATGTACATACATAAATTAAATATAATAAATTAATTTCACATAAGGCAAAGTTACACATGTCGGAAAAAGGTTAACGAATATGATCGGAGGTCTCTATATCTGGCAGGATTTTAAAGGTAAATAAAACAAATATTAAAGCTCTCCGCCACTGAGAGCACGTTTACTTTGGGTTAGTTATTAGTAGTGAGTTACTTTATATTACAATGTACAATGTAGGTATTACAATATGAAATCAGAGGTCTTGATAGTTAAGTCAGAGTGTAGAGATCCGTCCGCCACGGCAGCTCACAAGAGATTGACATTCTCCCTCCACTCGCCGTAGTCGCCGACCGCCCGTAGCGCTGGGTGTTGCAACACCAATAATATACTCAATACTTTATTGCATTCCATAATGTGTACATATAACAGTTGGTATGTTGAAAATTAGAAACAATTATGGACCCTGTCGGGCACAGCAAAGTTAGATTTATATAGAGGAGAGGATGAAGAGCGCTTTAAAAAAAAAATAATTGAAAAAAATTTAAACATAGTTTTGAGTAACATTGAATAGCTAGGTGAAAATTAAGTATTTATATAAATAGATATTGTTGATTTTATAATATGTTTCTATATTTTATATTTATGTAATATAATATATAAATATAAAACAGTGTTTCCATCTCCAACAGTCATAGAATAATCCAAATATACATTTAGTTCTGTTTTGCTATGATAGGCATGTGAAATTGCACAAGTATTAATTTAACATGTGATTACACAGAATTAAATTCATAATTACAAACATCCGATTTACAATTTAACAATATTTATGACGCATTTCGGAAAATTTACCAATAACACCTATTTGGTTATGTATTTGTTATAATGACATGTTCTATATGTAGTAATTTAATTTAATGTAACTTAGCCATATTTGAACACAATTAAAAAAAAAAACTAATTAATATTTCGCAAAGGATTCGATATAACAGACACGGCCTAACCAACACAAAAAATAATTCATAACAGTATATGGCAACCATTGAATCAAAGCAGCAGTTTCGCTGACTTCAAAGTATACTATCGAGCAACGAAATTGGAACCCACCTACACACCAATTCTAGTGAAAATATCTCCAATTGATTTGTTAAACTGATACAAAAAAAAAATGTAATTAAAATGGAAATATGTGTCTACAAGGCAGTTTATGAATGGGACGCCCTAGAAAGATATGATCATCTCAGCCTATAAATGTCCACTGCTGAACATAGGCCTACCCCAAAGACCTCCGAGAACGATATATTCCGGCCTGCATCCACTGACTCCCTAGAAGGATATATACCATATAAATAAGAATTATACTGACCATATTAGTGATATTCTCCAAAAAGGTCGAGTGCGTAGTACTGACAACCGGCGCACGTGTGTAGCTAAAGGCATATTTAAGAATCATACCAGGTGGCGTTCTGTGGTATCTATCTATCTCCATAAGAGAATGATATGAGCTTATGTATATATCCGTGACATTTAAAGAACCGAAGCATGCCAGTGTAGTCAGAAAAAGCTAGGCAGATGATTACAGTATAATGACCAGAAATGACCGCATTCGAGAAAGGATACGACGCGACGCGAGACGGGTTAATGCCGATCATTTGTGACAACGCGGAAGACGGGCGGGGCGCCAGAAATTAATCCGCTGTACAAATGCTTATGAAAAGCTTAAAATGCAAACAACTCTACATAATTACTATAGAAACGTTGCCAAATAGCTCTTTTAGTACCGAAGCTTAATAGGCATTTAATATGTCATGGTTCAGGTTTGCGCAAACAAATCTTTGGTTAATAACAGCTCAGAATCCCAAAGAAAGGATTGTAGGTACAGAAGTTATTCAAAAGATGAAAAACAGACTCATTGTATTAGTGGATGTGATTGCGGTTGGTTAACGTAAAATTCTGGATTCGATACCCAAGGCGAGCTATGTATTGGGTGTTATAGGCCCTGTAGATGACATTAGCCTCACAAAATGGGACTTAATAAAGATATCTTGTGATGTATAAGTGAGTGTACAATATTTCTGTCTAACCGGGACATCAATCCATGGTTTGGCATTTAAAATTAAAAAAGAAGTCCTATTATAAAAGTACATTTGACTTTTGAAAAGGTCACATTGCAAGTTAATCATTATTAACACAAGATAAAGCAAAGTTCCATTACAAAACATAAACTGCTGCTGCGCAGCGCACTCCAAAGTTATAAATTTTCGTGGAAATAAAAATACGGTAGGTTACCACCAACAACAGCATTCCCAATGAGGGTTGAAGTCAGGCAGGTGGCCGGTCATAAAACATTGCCAAAACTTTAGCAGCA
The DNA here is from genome assembly GCA_935421205.1 of Xylocampa areola. Classification (NCBI taxonomy): domain Eukaryota; kingdom Metazoa; phylum Arthropoda; class Insecta; order Lepidoptera; family Noctuidae; genus Xylocampa; species Xylocampa areola. The sequence continues at coordinate 17,052,970 of OW285210.1, read as the reverse complement.
TTCACGTACAAGTTGAGAATTTGTATGCAAGAAGAATACACGTCAACCCCAAATAAATTGGGATAAGGGCAGGCGGATGATGATGATGATTTTAATACGCCATAAGGTGACGTCATCTCTATCTATTCGTTCCCTATACATGGTTGTATCTTTTCACAAATATATTCTCTTAATATATATAAATCTCGTGTCACAATGTTTGTCCTCAATGGACTCCTAAACCACTTAACCGATTATAATAAAATTCGCACACCATGTGCAGTTCGATCCAACTTGAGAGATAGGATAGTTTAAATCTCAAATTATAGTCGCGTGCGAAGCCGGGACGGACCGCTAGTATAACTATAAATACAAACTTTAGTCTATTGTAATCCTTGCCATTCCCGAAAGCTCGTGGCTAAGTAACAGCCGCACAGATCGATCGATCGAGGTTAAGCTACGCTTGCCGCGGTCGGTCTGTGGATGGGTGACCATCACTTCATACCGAGACCCCTCCATGCCTCGGAGAGCACATTAAGCCGTCTGTCCCGTTTGTCAAATTAAGATATATGACAGCCGTTACGGGTAGTCAGAGGCCTGAAAGTCTGACAACCAGTCATACCTCGAGATATCGTATTACCCAGTAACTGGTTTGTGGAGGTCAGATAGGCAGTCGTTCCATGTAAAATACCGGTATTAAGTTGCATCTGGTCTGACTGGAAGCTGACCCCAATGTAATTGGGAAAAAGCTAGGCAGATAATCACCATTCCCGAAAGTTCATAAAAAATAACAATTCGTATATTTTTTTTTCTTTTAATAATGCTTTGTTTTGTTAATTCAAGAACAAAGGTTTTCTTCCGCTCCTTTTGCCCAAGTAATTTGAGTCCATTCCAGCTACATTATGGTAATGGTTAAAAGCTTCGTATGTGGAACCACAATGAAAACTAATCGTTATTACTGTTTGCATATTCGCGTTAATGTAGGCCTTTGCGAATTTCATGGGAACAGTCGACTTTTTTATTTTGAGTTGTGGAGTTTGAGATCCCAGTGGAGGACCATGTGGTTTTAGTCGATATGAGTCCAGCACAACGTTTTAAAGAGTGTGATAGTAGGACAACACCAGAACCTGGTACATGGACACCGTATCGCTGGCGGTTACCACCAAAAACAGCATTCCCAAAGAGGGTTGTCGTCAGGCAGGCGGCCAGTCATAAAACATTGCCAAAACTTTAGCAGTATGACAGATATAGGTATGCTGTGCCGACCTCAAATAAATTTTGATAAGGACAGGGGGATGATGATGATGATGAGAAGTTCGGCACAAGGTCCATGATAGATTATCCACGAAATATAAAAAAACCTTGTTGGTCTTCCTAATGGTCTCAAGAACGACAGACGGTGAACATGAGATCCCGGGTTCCATTTTCGGGTCGGCAAAAGTGGTATTGAACTCATAATAGCATCCATGAGGTTGGAATTGTGCCCAGTAGATGCGTCTGCCTTCGCCTACAGGGAATTCAGGCGTGATGCTATGTTAGGTTATATAAAAAACTAAGACCCAACATTAGGTAGACTTCCATCGCATTCCATCAGGTGAGATCAAAAATGAATAGGTGTTATAAAGAATGTTTACTGACACAGTCATCAAAATGGAGAAGAAAAATATAATAAAGAAGGTTGCATCTACCACTATAAATGACTTTAACAGTCAGCAAGAAAGAGACGGAGGCCCTCGTGGCTAAGCAGCCGCGGGCGCTTTTGCCTCGGTCTGTGGATGGCCATTGTTTCACATCAAGATCTCCTAGCCCCGAAGAATATGATAAACTGTAGGTCCGGTTTGTCAAAGAAAAATCTATAACAGCTATTAGCTTGAAGTCTGACGATCCTGGGTTACCTAGTAACAGGCAGTCGCTCCATGTTAAATACTGGCATCTGATTAGACTGGAAGCCGACCCCAATGTTGGTGGGAAAACGTAGGCAATAGGTAGAAAAAAAACAAACAGAGAGAGTCAGTCTTCTTGGAAGTTTTAAAAAAAAATTGTACCTATAATGTAATTTTCTTTATTTCGAGTAATACAACCGGAATAATTTGTAAACATATGTGTGTGTTAAAGTTTTAGTAACACTAATAGTATTTTCAAACAATACGTCTTCTACTGTTACTAACTTGTAATTTAATAAATGAGAAATTTTATCAAAGTTAATCTATTGTAAATAGAGCTACTTATTTTAAGTGGATACTTCAGTCCAAGTAATTTCGGGAACGACTAAAACAAAATGAGAGCAAGTTAACAAGGTTCTGTATGAAAATAAATTAAATGAGAATTTAGAAAGCTTTTTAGTCCGTATTATCTTGTACCTTTATCTTACGGTTAAAAAACAAAAGATTTTAATTAATTGTAATTACTTATTGGATGACAATTTTTTAATTATGTCTAAGTAAGTACTTTTATTTCAAGTGTAGCATACATTTGAAATAAGGAAAAATAAAGAAATAAAGTACATCATAATTGTGATAAAAGGTATTTTACTACATTTAGTCAATAGACTATTCAGTTAATATCAGACCCATGTTGGGTGCCAGTTTTTTGCCAAAATACCGCAACCGCAGAAAACGGCGAGCGTAGAGTATAGTTGTTGCTATGGTAACCAGTATGAGTGACAACGCGTTACTGCTTTCCATTGTAGCTAAAAGCGATTAGACACGAAGATACTAATTGATTCTTTTACCGGACTTTTATCGACATGAACTAGACTATAGGTACATCAAATAACCTTTACAGGCGTTCCAAAATTCACAGCTATATTCACGATAGCCCAGGCGACCAAGGTGACACTACCACCAAACCTATTGCCACCCAACATGGGACTACATTAAAAATAAATTCTCCGATCAAAACAATGTAACAAACTTATAACGAGATCAAAACTAAAATTCAAGATGTCTTCTCAACCTTATTACAAACGTAACCGATCTGTTATAAGAGGGTGGCAAATGCAAATTACAAACTCTATAAGTCGGTTAAGCCTCGACGGAGTTGTACACAGGCGTAGAAGGTCATTTAGTCGTTCGAGACGTCTGATCCTATTAAATTACATAGTCAGACTTTTATTGGATTCCTCGCGTTTTTGATGTTGACTCTTTGATGTGAGTTGGGTAGTATAATTGGTGAGTTGACCATTCCAATATATCGCATGAGAATGGATTAAAGAGCATAGACTGAGTTCTTTTTACAAGTGACACGTGAGACGATAAAAAAAAGATAAAATTGAACTTTTATCTTTTTAATTTACATATGAATTTAAATTGAGCTACATAAGGAATACTTTAAAAACAATATCTACCTAAAATTTGATATATATTTAATGTTTTTTTTTTTTCGCAATGGATCTAAGTTTGGACACCAACTCGCTTGATGTTAAGCGACGGTGTGGCCCAGGATGGCGCACGTAGATCCAGAATAAATCTATTCACTCTAATTAGAGTAAATAGATTTGGGGAGGATGACATTTGGGGAGTTGATGCAACTGCCCAGACCCGTCTCCCACAACGGTTGCACCGGACTACATCCCGAAGCACGAGGCGGCATGGCTTCGTCCGGTGGGTGGTAACCAGCCGTGGCAGAATTCTCCCACCAGAGTTGTGATGCCTGTTTTGTAGGGATTCCATTCTAAGGGTGCACTCCTAAGGACGCGGGCAACTCAGCACCAAAAATTTTAATTTTTGTTACGGTAATTGCATCTTTACGACATTGTATTAACTACAAAGTTAGTCGTGTTGGTTCGGTCAGTTATATAGGGACTGAATAGATAGCAATGACGTCACCAAAAGATGTTAAAATGTGGAAGAAGAATTCACGATAGTGAACAGAGGTTGAGATGGCTTAGTGGTCAGAGCGCCTGAAGTATTTATTCGAGAGGCGCAGGTTTGAATCCTGCTCGCGACCGTATTCTATTTCCACTTAATATTATAACTTTAGAGTTCGCTAAGCATGTGTTAATGCTTTTCGGCTATTGATCTATAATAGTTATATTCTTTTGAAGTCAAAAGTAAAACGAAGAGATAGTTTTAGCTCAGTATTAGGTTAGAAAGTCTTTTGCGTTTTCAGTAGTTAGGTTGAGGTTTTCCATTAAGCAGCAATGTGCACTTGGGGCTGAATTACTACTGAATTTCTGATCGATCAATGATAATCCATTTTGGCACGTTCTGTTTGCAGCAACGTACATGTTTTTGTAGTTTATTTATAAACCTATTATATCATCTAATTGAGACAGATCTATTACCCAGAGCGCTGAATGGCTCCGTTAAAAAATAAGCAAAATTAAGCAAATTATTAATGCATTCATTGATTCAATAAATCTTTAATAATACCTCTCATAACAATTATTATATGTGCAACAGATAAATTAACTTCTTGTAAAAAAGTTATTAAACGTAATAATCCATATCTCCCCTTAATTTCTATAGAATACCAGCTAAGATACACTGAAACAGGAACCTCTATATGAGCCTTGGGTAATCGTAAATGAACAAAATATATAGGTATTTGTACTTAAAAATATAAAATCATCTCAACATTTCAGAAAAAAAAATATAATACCAAAAAATACATTAAAAAGGTTTAAATCTTTATTCATATTACTTTTTTTTAATAATAGAAAATATAATAAACTACTAAAATGTAAATATTAACTTCAAACATCCCCTATTCGAATCACTCTATAACCATTTTATACTTCAAGTAGAGGCTAGTATTATAATGAAACCAATTTCAACACTTGAGAAGTTAATGAAAATTCTCCAGTTGATTGCAACGTATAGAAATTCTTCAATATTGAGGATTAGAATTAGATGATCCAACTAGATCTAGGTCTATTTATACCGAACCAGACCATGATGAGATAATAAGCTGTCATGAACAGACTATTGGATATTTTATGCTCAGTAAACTAATGCTTTATTCGATAGCAAAATCATCTTTATTAGTTTGTAGATATAGATTCTGTGAGCGTTAATTATTATTGTGGACTTTAGCTAAAATATCTTTCAAGAAATTTTTTTGTAAAGCATTAACGCATGCTTAGCGAACTCTAAAGTTACAATATTAAATGGAAAAAGAATACGGTGGCGAACAGGCCATCTCGACCGAGTCGTCGACGTCGGTCGAGATGGCTTAGTGGTCAGAGTGCCTGGGGTATTTATCCGGGAGGCGCAGGTTCGAATCCTGTTCGCGACCGTATTCTTTTTACATTTAATATTGTAACTCAAAATATCGTAATTTATTAAATTTTAATATTACTGCTCGGCAACTTCATCGGTGCACCACGCCCAAAAATTCGGCGCCATTTTAACAACAAAATTTAAAGTTATTATATTAAATGGAAAAAGAATACGGTCGCGTACTGCTCACTACCGCGAATTCTTCTTCCATATTTTGACACGTCTTATGGCTTATGGCGTTATTGCTATCAATTCAGTCCCTATTCGGGTGACCGAACCGACACGACTAACTTTTCAGTTAATACAATGTCGTAAAGAATGCAGTTACCTTAATAATTCAAGATAAATCTTTGAAAAGCTTTAACGCACGCTTAGCGAACTCTAAAGTTATTATATTAAATGGAAAAAGAATACGGTCGCGAACAGGATTCGAACCTGCGCCTCCCAGTTGAATACTCCAGGCGCTCTGACCACTAAGCCATCTCGACATCTGCTCACCACCGCTCACAAAATTTAGTTTCAGTAATTTTATTAAACATGGGCATTGATAATTTCAACCTCTCGGTACTATTACAACTCGAGCCACACACTTATTTTATAGTATACCAATTCCATGTTGCATTTACATATAAGTATATAAATTACTTTGTTTTGATTATTTCTTTACAGTAATTTAATTATCTTTGTTGATTCGTTGTTCGGCGCCGCCGCCGACTGAAAAGTTGTTACACTTTTATTATTATATTAAATGGAAAAAGAATACGGTCGCGAGCAGGATTCGAACCTGCGCCGCCCGGATAAATAGTCCAGGCGCTCTGACTACTAAGCCATCTTGACCTCTAGCTCGGCTCAGTGGTCAGAGCGCCTGGAGTATTGGGGAGGCGCAGGTTCGAATCCTGCTCGCGACCATAATCTTTTTCAATTTGATATAAAAACTTTGGAGTATGTATGGATCATAATAATAATCATGGAAAATTTGAGGGGCCCATGTAGTGAGTTGGCAAGTTACAATCTGTCAACACATTTCGATGTGTAAGCGTTCAAAGGCAGACACCTTTTTAATTCCGGTAACCAAAGTTTAAGTAGTGCATATAACACGACACAGCAATAGAACATTTTTTTAAGTAATTTTTCCAATCTTAATAGTTCTGCACCTTTTGGGAACTCGCCATGGCTGTATTCTGTATGATGAAACACGAAGAGTCTGCGGTTGATGTCCAAACTCAATTTAGATTAAAAACACGGAATTGAAAAATATAAGGATGGCACCATGCCTTGTCATAAGCGAAGCAAAAATTACACACACATATAGATTACACGCAGCGTATAGGCGCGATAATTTAAAGTATTTGTATGCGTTTAGCTCGTGTATGATAACCGAAATTGGATGACTAGGCATGCTTCTTACATGTCGTACGCAACGCTCCGTCCGTATTCCATCCAGGCAAGCCCTCCAAAGGACCGGGTTTATTCTGGTGATTAAAGAAAACCATGAGGAAAAGGCTTGAGTTTATGTATGTATGTATGTATGAAACATCCGAATTCACGATCTTAAAAACATTAATAGGTACTTTCACATTTATACTACTTAATTAATTTAATTGCTTGTGGGAATGTTTAGATAGAACATTCAGAAACTCTCATTCTAATCTAACCTACACGTTCAAACATGAAATTCGAATACTAAAAATGATTTATTATTTAATTTGTGGCAAACATGTTTGGATTAAAATGAAAATGGAAATGAAACGTGTTCAATTGTGTTTCTCTTATTGTGTTTAATGACTAGCGTGACGTAATTTGCAGGCGTATGGTTAGATTGAATTAACATTATAATAATTGTATTTGAGACAAATCTATAAGTACAGAGCGCAATTTGGAAAAAAAATATTGTTTGCTTCGGGGTTCCAATTCGAAATCTGCCAAGCCTTTTCCAGAGTATGTTGAGATTGGCTTCCAGTCGAACGGGATGCACCTTAATGCCAGTATTTTAAATGGAACGACTACCTATTTGACCTCCACAACCCAGTAAACTGGGTTATTAGTAACTGGATAACGAACAGTTAAACGTGCTGTCCAAGGTACGGAAAGATCTCGATATGAAATAATGTCACCCATTCACAGACTTACCGCGGTAAGCGCAGCTTAACATCAATCGATCGATCTGTGCTACTATTCCTTATCCACGAGCCCCTTTAACACGTACCACATCCTAAACTAAAATAATACTTCCATATTCAGTCTTACCTAATAATCCAAGTAATATATTTAATCCATTTTCGTCCTTTGTCGCAGTTCTGTTATCGCCCTTTGCACGTATTATATTTGCTCTCGGTAACGAACAAACATACGTTTTGTTAGTTAGTGTGTATTTAGTACAAATATTTGTTTTGTACTGCGGTATATGTATTGGTTGTCTGAAATTAGATTTGCGTAGATCGGATTAGTTTATGCGGGTTGGCGCGAATTATTCTGTTCTGTTTTTTTTTTTGTTCTTAATGAATTACGTGTATGTTAAGAAAAATCGCGAGCGTTATTTCATTACGAGATGTTTTTTATGTTGAGTTTTTCGATTTCCGTGCGAGTTAGTATATTTGAGTCGAGAAAAATGTATCTGTGCCGGAGCACAGATACCTTTACCGCGGCTATAATGCCGCACGGTACAATTATTTGTTTAGCCTACACATCAATTTACCTGGTCCGGATATGTGTGCGCATTTTATGTCTGTAACACCACGATATAGGAGAAATTCAGAGAGTGTATGTGCATGTGCGGGTATGTACGGGTGTGTTCGTATGTATGTGTCAGTGTGTGTGTGTAAGTGTGTGTGTGTTAGTGTTGGTGTGTTTGTATAGCACTATTTAGGTATGTCTACAACGGCCTCTTAAATTTAAATAAACTGTTGAGACCCCTGATAACTAAGTCCTCCTGCGACCATCAACGCTGCAAAGTGCTCGAAACGTCAGGAAAAACAAAAACCAATAATACACTCGATTAATGCGGTTAAAAGTTGTTTTATTATAATCATACACATACGTTATACTACTCAAGCAAATTTTAATTAAGCCACGGAATTGCCTATTTGTGGCTTAAAAACAACCTCGCACACACAGTCAATTATTAGCTCAGGCCTAAAATAAACCAACACCACTTTGTCACTCCCCTAATGTTTACTAACACAACAACAATGTTATAAACAAATTTAAACAATTGACACTCATATTGATGGGAAAATTCACAGCTGTATAAATAATATATGATACAATTTGTATGCCCCTATATGTAATGGATGGAAATTGTTTGTCGTCAGGAATATATTCTTGTGATCTTTCTAGGATAAATAGATGTTAAATGATTTTGTGATTCAATTGCCGTCTTTGAGTATTTGAGGCTCTTTTGTCGAGGGAATAACTTGGTGAGAATATTTCAAACTAAGACGAAAATATATAAAAAAAATTGCCTTGTTCATCTGTAACGGATTCTTTTCAATATTATAACGAGTATGCGGACGTTCTCAATAAAGGACAGGTCAGGAGCAACCTAAGTCGGCGAGCATGTATGAAGAGGTTAATGAACATAGATGAAGCGAAAGAGGTGTGTCACAATCGTAGCAAATGGAAACCGATAGTCTCTGCCTACCCCAATGGGATACAACCGTGATTGTATGTATGTATGTATGTATTAGTCGTGACGCTTGCTTTGTGTATTGTAGATTTGCGACCTATAAGTTTAGGTTTCCACGTAGATACTTAAGAGTTTTTTACATATTAGTACCAAAGATTGATTAGCTAACTATTTATGCGCACTGATCTCAAAAATTAGGGACGTACGTAAACAAAATCAATGACAATGGTTGGGGTAGTGGCGACAAGAACAACCGCCACTGATTTCGATTCCTTTTTTTAATTTAAACAAATAGTTCCATGGCCTTAAGATTTTTTTTAAATCAATAATGGGTCTACGTTTGGCAACCTACTCGCCTGATGGTAAGCGACGGTGTGACCGAGGATGGAGCACATAGATTCAGAATAAACCTATTCACTCGTTAAGTAGAGTGGATACATTTGGGGAGAACGATAGTTGGGGAGTTGATGCAACTGCCCAGACCCGTCTCCCACAATGGTTGCACCGGACTAAATCTCGAAACACGACTAGGTGGCTTCACGGCATGGATTCCTCCGGTGGGTGGTAACCAGCCGCGGCCAAAACCTCCCACCAGAGTTGTGTTGCTTGTTTTGCACCACCCAGGGGCCACGCGTAGGGATTCTATTTAAAAGGTGCACTCCTACGGACGCGGGCAACTCAGCCCCCAAAATTGTATCGGGATTCGAGATACGTGTGTGAGATTTGTGCTTCTAAACATATCTGTACAATACACGATAAAATCCTGGTCTGGGGTAACGGTTAAAAGGGAACCATTTCATGCTAGAAGTTTTAGTATACAAGCTTTGGCAATACAACTTTTTTATACTAACACATGTATAAAAGACATCACATATAAGTTATACCCTTACATTTTATATGGAAACTCATTATTTCAGGGTTGCCAAGTTATTAAAGGCACTTACACACGATTTTATTACGCCATAAAATCGCTTCATGGCTTTTATTACTGGCTGGTAATTGTTAAAGTCGTTTAACGTTCGGATAGAGTCACTGAGTCGATTATGATTAAATCGGATGAACATCGATTATGGGACCAGATTTTGGGATAATTGATAATAAACCAGTAGTTGATGGTGGTGAACACTTTCCTTTGCAGAATTAGTTGAGTAAACCTTAATACCTTTGCAGGTATTTTGAGGCTGTACTTACCACGGTTGGGCTGTGGATGGGTGTCCTTTATTTCATATCAAAACTCCTTCGCGCCTCGGAGAGCACGTTAAACCGTCGGTCATGGTTGACAAATGAAGATCTTTAACTGCTGTTACGGGTAGTCAGATGCCTGAAAGTCTGACAAGCAGTCTTACTATGAGATATCGTGTTACCTAGTAACTGGGTTATGGAGGTCAGATAGGCTGTCGCTCCATATAAAATACTCGTATTAAGGTACATTCGGTTAAATTGGACGCCAACCCCATTCGCGTACCATAGTTGCGAAAAGACTAGGCAGATTTATATATATTCTATAGCTTGCTACTATCATGTTGAAGTCTTTATAGCCCGTTGCAAAATGTAGTCGGTATAAATCATTGGCAAACAACACTTCAAGCACATCGCGTCGTAAGCAACACTTGGCGAGGTCACTCAGTAGATGGGTGACTAACCCTTCGGGCAATACAGACATGATGATTTGTATGTATGTTTGCTAGGCGATCACCATAGGTAAACATGCTGCGTTTAAGAACTAGTAGCATCAATAGACAAATCGATTGCTTTAGATTAGAAGATTAGAAGGACATCATCTGTAATTATATATAATAGTGTGTGAGACAACGTTTAAAAAACCTTCAGCACTTGACAATTTTTTTTGTCAAGTACTTAAGTTTTATGAGTCGTAAGTAAATTATATGTTTTTTTTTTCTAACCGTGCTCATAAGTGTAGTATTGCCTCAATTTGGAATCAAGGCCACCAAAAATAAGTAATTTACCTCTTTAATGTGTACTTACTTGAATATGAGGTATATTTCACTGTCTATCATATTTTTATCATTCTAATATTCAGACAAAAATCATTCATTTAGGGATCTTGATTTTAATTGTGACTTGACTTGGTTTGGGACTTGATTATTACATACAGTACAGGGTTCCACAAGTTGTTTTATTATAATGTGTAGTGATCACGAAAACCCAAGATATTACTATGAAAAATCAAATCTTTCCTCTTTATAATATTAGTGTATATATATCTATAGACTGTGTCAGTTATTGTTCGAGCCGTACATATATTGCTATTTATGCCAAGTCAGTGGCCTAAAGATGGCATAGCATCACGTCTGTATTTCCCGAAGGGATTGTTAGAGGAATACACAGTAGTACACCCGCATTTCACCAACATTGACATTAAATCCCGTGTAATGTCCCATGTGGTGTTGAGCCTGTTGCCATCTATTGGGCACAATTCCAAACTCCGGGCTGCTCCTGAGAATCTCCTAACAGAAAATCTCAATTACACATTGCTCGACCTAGGAATCGAACCGAACACCTCCATGTTCAGCAGTGGCACTTTGGATCACTAGACCAACATAGCAGTTACCCTGGTATATGTCCTTAACCCGTCACATAACTGAAAATAATATCCATGGAATATATAAAAAAACCCATCATAACACGCATAAAGTAGCAGGCAGTAAGCCTTTTCTTTACCGTTTGCGTGCTCATATCTTGAGAGTTTCTACATACCTATCATGTTGTTGGTTAAGCTATATGGGACAATTTTCGTAACGTCTGAAAATGCAAAAGATTTTTCACTTTGTAAAAAAAAGAACGTGTCGCATTTCAGAGCTTCTCGGAGGGAAAATACTTATAATCTTGAAAAGAAAAAACATTTTCCATAAAGCAAGGTTTATTTTTTTTTTTTTTAAATTTTTTTACGTTTTTTTATAAACAGGCTTGTCTTTTGCTTATCGGGGATCAATCCAGTATCTTTAGGACAAGCACACGAAATAAAAAGTCTTTCATGCAAACAGTGGTATATCATTGAACCAGAATATAAGCCTTTTAATGTAGGTTAATATTTTACATCACAGCTTTAAGACTTTTTACTGGTATATTAAATATTCAAACAAGACGCGATTGTCTTCTAAGTCATAATAAAAAAAATGGATTATTGAGAAACAAATGATTTCATGACTCATTATCCTCATTCTTACACATCACAAGCCTATACCATCACAAACGATTTCCATTTCTCTTGCGCGGTTCTTTTAAAATGACGCTAATAACAAGTAACATAACAACACATAACATAGCATCACGCCTGTATTCCCCGAAGGGGTAGGCAGAGGTGTACACAATTGTACACCCACATTTCACGAATGCTGTTATTTAGTCCCATGTAATAGGTGGTGAGCCTATTGCCATCAACCGGGCACAGTTCCAAACTCCGGGCTGCTACTGAGAATTTCCTAACAGAAAAACTCAATAACACTTTGCCCGACCCGGGGATCGAACCCGAGACCTCCTGTTCAGCAGTCGCGCTTGCGACCACTAGATCAACGAGGCGGCTAATAACAAGTAGATTAAATTAAATAGCAAACTACAAATACACCGACATTTCTTAAAACGTCTAACTTCGCATTGTGCCCTACCACATCCAGGTGTACATAAACGTCACATGCTGCGACACGGCATCTAAAATTGGGAAGGCGATGGATCCCGAATATTGTGTGACGTGACGCGTTCCGAAAATATTTTACGCTAAAATGCCAATGAAAGGAAAACTTTGACATCGCTTCCTATATTTACTTTTTTCAATTTTGAGGGTAATCGTACTTTTGTGTAAGACGTAAATACGCACAAGAAATACATTAGGTATTATATAAGTTTTGTGTAGCAAAAGCAAAACAAATCTTTCTATTGAATTTTTCAAGAATTGAGCCAACCATAATACCTATAAAGTTAAAATGGAAAGAATGCCTATATTTTTGGTATAGATTTTGTAGAGGAGAACACGCTGGGAACTTCACCTATGATAATGAAATGGCTCTAAATATTATGGCTATCTAAAGTAATTATAATATGAATTGAGCCCATTGACTATATTGACCAAAAATATCGGTCGGCAGTATATTATGTCTATTTATATGCAGAAAATCTCTTTTTTTTTACTTTTCCCCACACTTAGAATATCTTCCAGTATCGTGGGTACGTTTACACACACCCAGACTCGGAAAAATTATCTGTAAATCATACAAATATTCGTTCCGTGCAGGAATCGAACCTTTGCCACGCGACGCAGCAGCGTCACATTTAGCTTAAACATGACTTAGAAGGCTCGCCTTGACCGTAGTAGATTCAATTGATAAGTTGAAAGGCTAATTTAGTGCTACTCTTCATTATCGGGTCTAGGTCAGGACGGAGTCGTCTTAATATAAGTTAGTTAACTCTGTAAGTAATACAGACGTTTCCACTTTAGTAAGTAAGACTTAAACAAGTTATTTATTTGTACAATAACTTTCGTGAGGCATATTCATATTTATTATTGTTCACCGGTTACTACTCACGTGTATACCGGTTACTACTCGCGAGTCAGACTGATTGACATGACATTGCTGCGGACTCAGCTCATGACTAAGGGCTCCGTTCGAACTCGAAACTAGTCGGGCAAACCCGAAGAATACACGTGAGTAGTAACCGGTGAACAATAATTAATAAGTTATTTATTGTGAATTACAGTTATTACACATGCCTACCTAGATTAGGCCATTTAATTATTTTTGATTTTTGAAGGAACATTCAATTAGAATAGATGCGAGTGGCTCTTGAATTCTGAGTTGCGATGCCACGGCACAGAAAGTACTACTGAATCGAGGAAGTTAGTGGTGTGACACTCCCGTGCTTCGTAGAGCACGTAAAGCCGTCGGTCCTGCGCCTGATCTCTCTCTGGTCGTGTCGGATTTTCGTCGCATCGGAATGTGAGAGTGAAGGAAGAGGGAGTGCACCTGTGTTTGCGCATACACTTGTGCACTATAAAATCTCCTGCGTATTTGGCTAATCTGCGTGGAGATAGGCCGCTGTGACCGAAATACGGTCGGAAGGAGTATTTTATTAATTATTGTTCAACGGGTATTACTCACGTACATTCTTCGAGATTGCCTGAAAAATGCACGCGAGTTATAACCGTTGAACAATTATTTATATGAATGTGTCTCATGAAAGTAATATACAAAAAACAAATTAACGACTCAAAATATATTTATTTATTATACTTGATCGCTGAATATCTGATTCTATAACACAACTGATCTTTAACTTCATAATGCAGGCAGAGGGCCTCTTCTCATACAGAGAAGGTACAAGAATTGAGTCGTCATGCTCATTTACTAGGGGTTGGCGATTTCATATCATTATCACCTGGTTTTCCATTTTTTATGCACCGTATGTCTAAGATGTCTTGGATTAACTAAGAAAGTACATACATTATGGCCTCAAAATTCACGCTAATAGATTCCAAGATATTATTACTAAACTCGCGACAATATAAGAAGTCCAATTTGACGTTTCTCATTTTACCTTTGTATGAACGTCTACGTAGGAAATTGAAAAGTCAAATTCATAATTCTAAATAATTACTATGTTACCCATACACTATAACAACGACTATTATTCGTAAAACTCAAGTTTATATTGAAAAAATGCACTCAAAAAAGAAACGTCTAATCGGACATCTTAGATTATCGCGAGTATAATTCATATTATTTGCAAAGTACCTACTAGCCTACATAATATCAAGTTTTATCAGACAAGCGTATATGTTTATTTTGGAATACAGTGTCGTAATAACTACGTACGCATAAATGTACAAATAACTTAATAAAGATAAAAACAGCAATGAACACAATCTATAACATTGACAAAGTCGGAAATGTTCAAAGACTTTCTGTTGGCAGATGTTGTTACTACCATTCTTTATAACACATATTAAGCCACATACACACTTTCGGACAAATCGTTAATGTTGCATGATTTGACACAGCACTGTTCGCATGTGTCTACCTCGCTAAAACACCAAATTGTTTGTAGAACGTATTCAGTTTCAATTAAATTCATAATATTTTACATGGGAGTAAGCAGAAACTGCCATCTCCTACAATCCGATCCTGGTTTGTTCTACTAAACAGCTCCACCGTAGAATATATCTGCCTAACCTTTTCCCAATGATATTGGGGTCGGCTTCCAGCAAACCGGATGCAACTTAATACCAGTATTTTACATGGAGCGACTGCCTATCTGATCTCCACAACCCAGTTACTAGGTATCACGATATCTCTACCCGTAACGGCTGTCATAGATCTAATTTGACAACCGGGACCGACGGCTTAACATGCTCTCCGAGGCACGGAGGGGTCTCGGTATGAAATGCCCACCCATCCACAGACCGACCGCGGCAAGCGCAGTTTAACCTCGATTGATTGATCTGTGCGGCTGTTACTTAGGCACGAGCCCCTCCACCGTAGAACTAAAGGGTTTTTTTCTCACTCATTTTACCTTTGTATGAACGTCTACGTAGGAAATTGAAAAGTCAAATTCATAATTCTAAATAATTACTATGTTACCCATACACTATAACAACGACTATTATTCGTAAAACTCAAGTTTATATTGAAAAAATGCACTCAAAAAAGAAACGTCTAATCGGACATCTTAGATTATCGCGAGTATAATTCATATTATTTGCAAAGTACCTACTAGCCTACATAATATCAAGTTTTATCAGACAAGCGTATATGTTTATTTTGGAATACAGTGTCGTAATAACTACGTACGCATAAATGTACAAATAACTTAATAAAGATAAAAACAGCAATGAACACAATCTATAACATTGACAAAGTCGGAAATGTTCAAAGACTTTCTGTTGGCAGATGTTGTTACTACCATTCTTTATAACACATATTAAGCCACATACACACTTTCGGACAAATCGTTAATGTTGCATGATTTGACACAGCACTGTTCGCATGTGTCTACCTCGCTAAAACACCAAATTGTTTGTAGAACGTATTCAGTTTCAATTAAATTCATAATATTTTACATGGGAGTAAGCAGAAACTGCCATCTCCTACAATCCGATCCTGGTTTGTTCTACTAAACAGCTCCACCGTAGAATATATCTGCCTAACCTTTTCCCAATGATATTGGGGTCGGCTTCCAGCAAACCGGATGCAACTTAATACCAGTATTTTACATGGAGCGACTGCCTATCTGATCTCCACAACCCAGTTACTAGGTATCACGATATCTCTACCCGTAACGGCTGTCATAGATCTAATTTGACAACCGGGACCGACGGCTTAACATGCTCTCCGAGGCACGGAGGGGTCTCGGTATGAAATGCCCACCCATCCACAGACCGACCGCGGCAAGCGCAGTTTAACCTCGATTGATTGATCTGTGCGGCTGTTACTTAGGCACGAGCCCCTCCACCGTAGAACTAAAGGGTTTTTTTCTCACTAGTCCTTCAATGTAATGTGTTACAAAACAGTAGAACTACACAACTGACCTGTTCTGTGTGTGTTTTACCTGTTCTAATAACCAATTCTACGGTAAAACTAATGGGAGTTGTTGTTCTCACTAGTACTGCGATAGATTTTTTTATAAATCAATATGTAAAGACCCATTTTCTTGCGTTTCAAAAAACCTACCTAAAGTACCTGCACTAAAGATTTGCTGGTATAGCCGTAGCGGAGGAGTCAAAGAGCCGGCTTGCGAGGCGCGGTTTACCAACCACTGGTCTGGTGGGAATCCGGTTTAATTAAAAACTCGTGGAAATTCGCCCACGTTCATACATCTGATCATACATGCAATTGCGAGTTATCCGCACCTGATCTTTTTGGAGGATAAAAATAAAGTTGGCGAGTGTCCTTCTAGTGCGTATTTTATATTATGAATAGACGATTCCCAGTGAGTCAAATTAAATACAATTCATAAATTATACAGAAACGGTTAAATATTTTTAAGGGGAACGTAAATTATGACACCAACTCCGGTCAGGTTACAAAAAGCAGCAAAATTCCAGAATACCTACAGACTGGCGTGTTTTTTATACTATGATGCGTTCATACGTGTGATCAATATATTCGCGATGAATGTTCAGTAACGCGGTGTTCATGTTCGCATATGTGCACATAGCTTTATGTGCAACAGAGTGTAAATGTCGAACGTGCTTATTTATCGAACGGTCCTAACTTCAGGACATTGTCGATAAAACTAACGATAGACATAAATATAACGACATGTAGTATGTGCTAAACCATATAGAAGAAATGGTACATACTTATATATATTGGAAAAATTATATAGCTATATGTTAATATCGTGGTGGACGAATAGCTACGGGTCCGCCTCGTGAACCAGGCTGTAGGTTATCAATGTCACTTTGTCGAACAACTTTGTGTGTGGTGAAGGAAAATATCGTGAGGAAACCTGGACTTGATGGTCTAAAATTGCCAACCCGCAGTGAGCTAGCGTGATGATCAATGGTCGTGCCTTCTCCTGTGGCGACACAGTTATGGGCAGGTTATATTTATTTTATAGTTATATATTAACTAAATGAGCCATACGTAAAAGTATTTTTACGGTAAAAAGGCAGTAATTTTCTCGAAGGACCTCTCTTCAGAGGGGCTCGTGGCTAAGTAACAGCCGCACAGATCGATCGATCCAGGTTAAGCTGCGCTTGCCACGGTCGGTCTGTAGATGGTTGACCATAATTTCATACCGAAACCCCTCCGTGCCTCGGAGAGCACTTTAAGCCGTCGGACCCGGTTGTAAAATTAAGATCTATGACAGCCGTTACGGGTAGTCAGAGGCCTGAAAGTCTGACAACCAGTCATACCACGAGATGTAGTGTTACCCAGTAACTGGGTTGTGGAGGTCAGATAGGCATTCGCTCCATGTAAAATACTGGTATTAAGTTCCATCTAGTTTGACTAGAAGCTGACCCCAATGTAACTGGGAAAAGGCTAGGCTGAAAGGCAGGCATTTTCTGTCAGACAACCTTAGGATTGATGCTTACCTCGGAGAACACATAAAACGGTTTAACGTGCGTTTAAAGTTAAACGTCGGTTAAAGGGGGCTTTTTTGTTGTTCGTGTAACAACAAAAACTCCCTATAAAAGGTTACCGTTAGGCCTCCGCTGGAACCAATTGAATCTTAAACTAATTAACATGTTATATTAATATAAATTATTTAAAAAAAATCCTTAAATTTATACGAAAGTCTAAGACTTAAATAAAATTAAAACTGACTTTGGTCATTCTGTTTTTGAGAGTAGGATAACATCAGAACCTGGTGTATGGATAAAATTTGGTGTGACATAGCTAGATAGAAGGAGACCGTATCGGTGGCGGTTACCACGAACAATTGTATTCCTAATGATGGTTGTACGTCAAGCAGGCGGCCGGTCATAAAACATTGCCAGAACTTTTGCAGCATGCAATTTAAAAACAATTATAATGTGGAAGAAGAATACATGCTGTGCCGTCCCCAAATAAATTGGGATAAGGACAGGTTGATGGTGAACTGTTGGGTTACTCTTGAAACTAATACCAATTCCAATCCGATTCCAATATTAAAACAACGCGTATATTAAATTTTCCTACATTACAGTTGCCTCAATTTTAAAGCATGTTGTCTTCATATTATCCCGAATCTAGAATATTTTTTTAGACATTTTGCCATTTAAAAGTACGAACTGACATATTTCCAATGTAAATCGAGCGGAGGTATTTTCAAGAGTACTGGTCTTTCAATTTTGTCTGTTTTAAAAGTTACTTGTTCATCGATTCTTTATAAAATTACTTACATTTTAAAATATTTAAATTTGTCTGACCTTTCTTTTCTTTCTTTCAGATAGTAAGTCACCTGTTTTATCTTCGCTACATTTTAAGGTATACAACTAACTTCTATCCTCTGTCTACTTTATTTTATGCTTAAATAATTACTATTCACTAAACTTGCATTCAATTTTAGTTGATGGTCTCTAATTTGAGTTGCCTCACAAAAGTGTCCTGATTAAAAATGTTCATATTTTAGTTTAACGTCTTTATAACTATTAGTATCAGATAGTTTCAGTTGAGTTTGCTATATAAGAATTGACGTCATACATACATATCTATCTATTAAAATATATGTCACAGACATAAATCTTCCCTATTCCCTAGCTTAATGTATTCTGATGTGCTATCTACAATCTACATACAGGACAAAATGTGTTATGTAATTAAGTGTTCCCGAGAGGAATGACGCGAGCAGCACAGCAATTAATAATGAGTCAAGTGGTTAGACTAAGATGACAAGAACATGCCGTTTTAAGGCAGCAGGGAAATAAGTTTATTAGATTACTTTGCACGTTATTCAAGGAAACTTTGATAGAAGAGGATAATGAAGTTACTAACTATTCGAGTTGAAAGTTGAAATTTTTGAAAGGTTTTCTATGGAAGACCTCTCAAAAAAATTCCCTTAAAATGGTCCCAAGCCTGCTGACTATGAGGTCTTGGGTTCGATTCCTAGGTAGAGCTAAGTGTTATTAGGTTTTCTGTAAGGAAATTTTCAGTAGCATTCTGGAGTTTGGAATTGTGCTCGGTAGATTTCAATAGGCTCACCACCTATTACATGGGACTGGTGAAATTTGGGTGTACAATTGTGTACATCTCTGCCCGTACCCCTTCAGAGAATACAGGCGTGCTGCTGTTATGTTATGTATTTTTTGCCAGCTCCCTCGATCATGTGCGTATTTCAGTGCATCGTCAGATTTTCCTGCAGTTTCGGAAAACCCAGGCTTCTTCAGCCCAACTTTGGCCATCATTCGGTCAAACTTTGCTTTGTCAATCGTCACTTTATCTAGACAGATACAAGGATAGTATCTGTTTATTATTTTTCATGCGTGAAAATCCCCCATGGACGCTATTACAGACTCATGCCGACTTAAAACCACATTTTCTTCCAATAACCTTTACCGAGGTTCATAAATCACAAATTCGCCTGCATATGTTACCTAAACATATAATAAACGGTTCAATAGGTACTCTTATTTCGGCTCACCTATTTTGAACCCGAAACTATAAATATCTTGTTACTTCGAAGATCATCTGTCAATTTTAGACGGATGACTGCTTTTACGACCGCCTACGTGCCTTCTAAAAATAAATTTAAAGTATTTCAATTTGTCTATGTATATTTGCACGCTTATTTTGGGTCCAAAACTATAGAAAGGTATTTTGAATATTGGATGTGTATAAAACGGTAAGCTCTGGGGAATTGTCTTGTCATTGAGAGTCACAGTTGGGGGCCTGAATTGCCCGCGTCCATAGGAGTGCACCATTAAAATGGAATCCTTATACGTGGCCCCTGGGTGATGCAAAACAGGCAACACAACTCTGGTGGGAGGCTTCGGCCGCGGCTGGTTACCACCCACCGGACGAAGCCATGCCGTGAAGCGGCCTACTCGTGTTTCGGGATGTAGTCCGGTGCAGCCGTTGTAGGGGACGGGTCTGGGCTGTTGCATCAACTCTCTAACTGTCGTTGTCCCCAAATCTGTCCACTCTACTAAAGAGTGAATAGATTTATTCTGGATAATAACTGCATCCAGAACTGATAAATCTTCCGTAGTGAACTCTAAAGTAATGATGCCTGTAAAAAAAATCACACGCCTTATGTTCCTTGGAAATGAGGATAGATCTATTTTATTTGTTTAGCTTTAGAATACAGTTAGTTCTGTATCATTTTATAAGGCCTAGAATATTGCTATTTGTAATTAATTTAACAATATGTTACATCTTTTATCCCTACTTCCCTACTAATAATATTATAAATGTAAGTGAAAGTAACTCTGTCATTCTATCTGTCTGCTACGCTTTCACGCTTCAACAGGTGAACCAATTTTTATGAATTTTGTTAAAGAGATAGATATTACCTTATATACCTTGGCGAAGGATATAGGCTACCTTTTGTCACGCAGACAAAGTCGCGGGCACCAGCTATATATAAATAAAAATCTATTGGTGCATGTATGTAAGGTTATCACTTGCCAACAATGCACCGATTTCGCTGATATGTTTTGTTGTTTTTGTAATTGTCAGGAATAATCCACCGACAAAGTCAGAAATTTGGTATTTTTGTATAAACTGCACAGGTGCGAAGCTGGGTCAGGTAGCTAGTGAGGTTATAAGTTTGTATGGAAACATAGATGCGGTCATGTGCAGGATTTGAACCTGCGCCCGCTAGATAAATATGTACTTAGTCCAGGTGGTTCAATTCTAGTCACGATTGTAGTTTTATTTCCACAGATAAATTATAACTGTAGAGTTTGCTATGCATGTATTAACGCATTTTAAAGATATGTCAGTATTAAATAAGTGTACCGGACGGGCGGTCTATCGAATACTAGAAACGAGCCGCTGACGTCCTGTACCTATAGGTTCGGTTCGACGTATGCTGAAACCTTGTATTTCTTCAGGGACTATGAAGACTATAACACTATCGAGGTCACCGGGAGAATCATTCCATGAAATAAAACACCGATTTGCACTATCACTATAAAGCTTGAGGTTTCTGCTTACTCCATTGAAGATGGCGAGGCTTGAATATATGGTAGTTTTTGAGCTACGAAGAAAATACATGCGCATTTGCTTAAGTACGACGAATCTTTACCGTAACGAGACCCGCAAAAACCTCGCACTATCTATTCTTTATTTACTTAATAAAAACTATATAAAGGCTATATACTTCTAAACTATGACTATATATATAGCTATCTATATACCAATAGATAGGTGCTGACAAGACCTATCTATTGACGTATGTGTCAACCATCTCGCCCTCATACTTGGGCACCCAGCACAGAATACATTTATCAACATACTCATTTTCAAAAATCGGGGTTGTTTTTCTACGTTAATGTGTCTAAACCATAAGGGTTGAAGCTATAAAACAATCAGCACCCCCTAGACGAGTATGCCGGCTACAAATGAAACAACATTCCGAATAGTTTTTTATTGCATATAACCATAGTTATGTACATATTAAGATTACAAAATTATGTATGAATTCTCAATAAAATATTTCATCAACATCTTTGTTTACATTCACGCTATGGCTTATGGAACATGGCTGCTACATTTAAAAACATTAAAAATACCTTAATTATTGGCATATGAACACGAATATAAGTGTCTTAATATAAATCTAGGCATCAGAATACAAATCTTAGTGTTTTAATACAAATCTAGACATTCTACAAGCACTAAATTACTATATAGTATGAATATCACTGTTATTGTCTCTAAATTGTTCTATAATAACGTAATAATTTCACACACGCGAATTTACTGTCTTTCTGGATAATAACGGCACTGATTCTATGTAAACACAGGGCTATCTAAAAACGGGAATAGCAGGGCTGTCGCGAACATCTCTCCCGCCGTGCAGCAGAGCGTTGACCCGGTGTGGAGCGATGCTGCAGATGAGCCGGTGAGCGCACTACTTCGGTAGCGGCACCAACTTCTTGGTCGGACGTCTCAGGATCCCTGCTGCTGTGCGCACGTCGACGGTTCGTATCTGACCGTCGGCGCCTGGATATACGGCGGTCACTCTACCTCGCGGCCATGTATTGCGAGGGAGTTGACCGTCGGCGATGAGGACTGGGTCGCCGACCTCGAAGCGGGGCCCTCTGCCGTGGGGCTCCCGCCGGTACTGCAGCTCGGGTAGGTACTCTCGCACCCACCGGCGCCAGAACATGTCGGCTAGGATTTGTGTTCGCCGCCAGTGTTTTCTGCTGTCTATGTCGGACTCGTCGAACTCGCCGAGCGATGGTAGTCGCGCTGAGCCCCCGAATAATATGTGATTCGGGGTGATGGCCTCGTCGTCCTCTGCGTTCACGGAGACATGTGTGAGCGGTCGACTGTTGACTGTGTATTCGACCTCACACATTAATGTTGTCAGGACTTCTTCCTGCGGGTGCTTATCGTGAAGAACCGTATAGAGGGCGGTTTTCACGCATCTCACGAGTCGCTCCCACGCGCCTCCCATGAAGGGCGCTGAAGGAGTGATGAAGCGCCACACGATGCCGCGGCGATTGGCCTCTTGTGACACGGCCTCTCGCATCTCTTTGTCGGCGCCGTGCATGTTGGTCCCGTTGTCGGAGTGTATTTCTGTAGGGCAGCCTCGGCGCGCCGCGAATCTGCGCAACGCTAGTATGGCAGAGTCGGCGCTGAGGTTGGCGGCGACTTCAAGGTGCACCGCTCTGGAACTGAGACATGTAAATAATGCAACATACCGCTTGTGATGCTGTCTTCCCACGGTGACTGAGAGCGGCCCGAAATAATCGAGGCCCGTGTAGGTGAAAGGCCTCTGGTGGTGAGCGAGGCGTGTCTTCGGGTGGTCCCCTGTTGCGGGCTCCGGCGGACGCGCTTTATTTATGCGACACTGTAGACATTCATAAATGACTTTCCTTACTGTGGGTCGCAAGCGCAATATGCAGTAGTGTTGACGCACTTCGTTGATCACTAACTCGGTACCGGCGTGATGTAGGCTTCTGTGAGTCCAATCTATGTATAATTGGGCGATGCGGTGATCGCCGTCTAATATCGGCGGCCTTTTCGTGGTCTCTGGCACCCCTTCTGTTGCTGCTATACGGCTGCGCAGAGTTATCACGCTGTTGTTCAACTCGACGGGTAGCATTCGCAGGCGGCTGTCTATGGCGACACCTTTCCCGCGCCGGAGCTCTTGGAGGTCGGCGCCGAAGGAGTCCCCTTGTACCGCCTTCACGAGGAGGTGCTCGGCGTCGCGGGTGTGTTCCGCTGTGAGAAGCACGAAGTTCCGGGAGCCGGCGCTAGGGTGAGGTGTGGCGCTCCCCGACGTGTTGATCTTCGCCTTCTTCTTCATGCGACGCCAATCTGGATCCTTTTCAGGGTTCTTCTTAGTCCTTTTATATAAGACTTGAGCCTCGGGTTTTCGACACAAGGCTATAAACTGTATAACTCTAGCGGTAGCTCGCAAGAGTCGCTCCCATTTTGAAAATCTAAATGGGTCCGGAATAATTTCTGTAATTTTCGGCGTCCGACACTGTACTGTTACTGTTACTGTTCGCTCCTCCCCTGTCGCCTCTGCTATTTTGAATGTTGATTTTTCTATAGGCCAAGTTGAAGGATGCGCGTACAAAAACGATGGTCCGACGTACCACTCGTGCGCCGAGTTAAAATTTGCGGGCACGTCGCGGGTCGCGGCGTCTGCTATGTTCATTTTCGTAGGCACCCAGCGCCAATCTTCAACTTTACTGTTTTCTTCTATTGCGGCCAGGCGATGCGCGACAAAGGGCTTGTACGTTCGTGACCCTTTTCTGAGCCATGTCAACACTGTTTTACTATCGGTCCAGTATACTGTGGCCTCCGGCTTGACTCGGTGCTCTTCTATTACGGCTGCTGCGACGCGGCTTCCCATTACTGCAGCTTGTAGTTCGAGGCGCGGAATAGACGTGATTTTCAGAGGCGCCACTCTAGCCCTCGCCATGACGAGCGTCACGTTCACTCCTCCGTCTGTAGTGGTAGTGCGCCAATACACCGCTGTCGCGTAGGCTGTCTCGCTAGCGTCTGTGAAGACGTGAACCTGTAGCGAGTCTGCGTCACTGAATCCCGGGTAGCTCCTCGGGATACTAACCGTTTTCAAATTTTCTAGATGCCGAATCCACGACGACCATTGTGCCGATAGATCCGTGCTGAGCTGCTGATCCCAGTCCGTACCGAGCCGCCATGCTTCCTGTAATATCTGTTTGGCTCTAACTGTAACAGGCGACGCTAGGCCGAGAGGGTCGTATAACGACATAACTATTTTCAATGCCTCTCTCTTGGTCGGCGCCTCTTTTCTAATGAGGTCATCAGGGAGCCGAGCGAGCTTTAAATTAAAACTCAACTCGTCTGTACTCGGCTTCCATATTAAACCGAGGATTTTTTCTTCAAATCCTTTACTCGCGAGACTGACTGTTTCTGTTTGACGCTGTCCCGGCTCTAAATTTTCTATAATTTCTGTAGAATTCGAGATCCATTTTCCTATGTTGAATCTCGCCTTTCTGTGTATTTCACGTACCGACTTAGCTATGCGTGTAGCCTCTTCTACTGTTGTGAAACTATCTAGATAGTCATCCATATAATGATTCTCTATGATAGCCGCTACCGCCTCCGGGTACTCTGTACTATACCGCTTCGCGTTCCAATTCTTAGCGAAGATGGCTGTGCAAGGTGAACTTGCGGCGCCGAATATTATCGACGTCATACGGTATTCTTCAGGGGCGCCCTCCCGCCGGTCTCCTCGCCACAGGTAGCGCAGGGCGTCTCTGTCCTCCTGTCTCACTTTCACCTGCATAAACATCTCCGCTATGTCACCGGATACTGCGATGCGGTGACGTCGGAAACGCATCATCACGCCCGGCAGCGACTGTAATAAATCCGGCCCTGTAAGGAGGTAATCATTTAATGACATACCTTTTGATTTCGCTGCTGCGTCGTGAACTATACGGAATTTTTCAGGCTTCATTGGATTGAAGACATCGAAGTGAGGCAGGTACCATGTCCTTCCCGAGTCGCCTATATTGAGAGCTTTTTTTGCATACCCTTTTTGAATAAGGGATTCTATCTGTTCTGTATATCTATCTCTCAAAGCGGGCTTGCGATCGAGTTTTTTCTCTATAGAGACGAGCCTTTTGAAAGCTGTCTCATAACTGTCCGGCATCTGTATATTTTCTGTTTTCCAGAGAAGTGCTGTCTCTATGTGTCCATTTTCTAATTGTCTAATATTTTTCTGTAGGTTGTCTTCAGCTTGCTTCTCCGGGTCTGTATTCGGACGCTGCGGGTTAATCACCAGCGACTCGAGTGCGAAATATTTCTTCAACTGCGCCTCTATATTTTCTGTTTCGGATGACAGCTGATTGACAGAGTGTACGCCGCGGCCTAGCGCTCTAGCGTGCGCGCCGTGCAGCACCCACCCCAGTGTGGTCAGTGATGCGACCGGTTGATGACGCGGGCCTCTTCTGATGACACTTGCGACAAGGAGATGCCAGTTATCCTGACCTATCAACACCCTAGGCGTAGCGGTGTTGTACGTGAGCTTCTCCTCGATTCCTCGCAAGTGTTTGCACTCTGCCAGGTCTCCTTCACTGACTCTCTGCGGCGATAGGTGCAGAGCAGGAACGGTGCGCGCGTATAAAGGCACTTGTTTACCTTCAGCGTTCTTGAGCGTTGCGTTCACTCGTCTCGAATTTGACATCTCTAGCGACGTGTTTCCTATAGCGCGTATCGTGAAAGGGTCCGGCTTACCTTCAGCGCCTATTTGCACAGCGATATCTTCATCTATGAGGGAGATCGTTGATCCGTCGTCGAGTAACGCGAAGGTTGACACCTCTCCCGCCGGTCCGACTATCTGCACAGGAACTATCTTGAGGTAGGCTTGCGACTTCGCACGCAGAGTTGAACTTGCGACTGTCTCTTGTTTCTCTGCGCTCGCTTCTTCAACCTTACCTTTTCTCACGTAGTGCAGTAGCCGGTTGTGAGTGGCGGTGCATCCCTCTACGTCGCACTTCCTCGGCTTGCACGCATGCCCTTGATAGCGTGCGCGCAAGCAGCGGAAGCACAGACCGTGCTTCTTTGCGAGCTCCCATCTTTTATCAGCATCGGCGGCCTGAAACTGTTTACATTCAGAGGCGTAGTGTCCCTCCTTCTCGCATATTCTGCATCGCGAAGCACGAGTGTCAGCAGTAGCACTCTTACCTGTAACGGTGTGCGTTCTCTGTACGATGCGTCGACTCGGCTGGGCCTCAGTGATATTCTCGGCCGGTGCGAACGCGCTGCAAAAGTGTGCGTACTCTGTGACAAAATCGCTAAAGTGACTGAGGTCCGGCATCGAATTATACTTCTCTGTGTATGTCCGGTACCACTGTGCACGCAGAGAGTTCGGCAGCTTCTCTGTCAGCAGACGCAGCAGCTCCGCGTTGATGAGGTAATGCTCCTTCTTTAACGCCTGAAGCGTCACTACGCCGCATCTTACCTTACTCGCAAACGTGCAGATGTCTTTGGGTGCTTCGGTGCACCGAGGCAGAGTCCGCAGCTTGTCCGTCTCCGCCTGAGCGATGGAGTCCGGCCTGCCGAATTGAAGTTCCAACTCCCTCATGATGTCATCAGGTCGCGCGTTACCTATAAATTCTGAACTTACGGTATCCAGTGCCCGTCCTTGAAGGCTCCTCCTGAGTCTCGCTGTATTTTCTATGTTGTTGAAGTATCTCTTCGTGGCGTCGTAGATGGCACGAAACGACAACCACTCTGTATGTGCGCCGTTGAAATTTGGTAAAGTCATGATGACTTTCGAAGCCGCCGGATGGTGCGACGCATACGATGTATCCAGTGGCTTCCTGTCCGCTAATGCGGCTATGGCGGATGTGAGTTCGCTGATGAACGGCTTCAACGAATCACTTCCCTGTTGATGGGCCCCCTTCTGTTGTGAAGGATCTGCATCTTCTTTACTATGTTTGACACGCTGTGTGTCACTATGTTCCCCGCGAACGCCCTCCACGGGGGAGGCGGGGGGTGCAGCCAAGTCGGTGTTTCTCCCGGTGACTGCTTCTATAACCTCGAGGTCTGGCTGTGGTTCCGGGGCCTCTTCCAACCACGAACGCACGTAGTCGGCCTTCGACTGTCCATCTTGATCGTAGTCGTCAGAGTCCGCTTCCTCTTCGGCCTTCTGTAATGCTATCTGTGCTAACTGTAACTGTATTTTCAATAATTCCTCGCGCGCCTTCAACACTTTTCTATTGGAGCGGGTCGTAGTCTCCGATCGGCCGCTGCGCCCCTTGCCTGTCCTCTCCTTCTGTCCCTCCTCTGTTGTACGAGGGGTTGCGCGTGCATATGTCCTATCGGAGGGGCGCAGTGTCCGATCCGAGTTACCTTCCGGTTGGTAAGTTCCTTTTCTATCACTCTGCGCGCCCTGTTTCGCTGAAGACGGCGACGTCCCCCTCGCGGTATGCGGGGGGGGCGGCGGCGGCGGCGGCGGATCGGTGCTGGTCGTCGATGGTGAACGCGGTGGCAGCTCATGTCGGACCGTGGATGTACTCGGGGGACCCGCGTCCACTATCCACGACTCCGGCGCCTTTCCTTTCGATCGCGTAATCGGCATCTTCAGTTTTCAGGAACTAATCTTCAGGTGTTGGTTTCAGTTGGTCGCTATATCCGGCTATCGAAGGACCAGCAAATGTACCGGACGGGCGGTCTATCGAATACTAGAAACGAGCCGCTGACGTCCTGTACCTATAGGTTCGGTTCGACGTATGCTGAAACCTTGTATTTCTTCAGGGACTATGAAGACTATAACACTATCGAGGTCACCGGGAGAATCATTCCATGAAATAAAACACCGATTTGCACTATCACTATAAAGCTTGAGGTTTCTGCTTACTCCATTGAAGATGGCGAGGCTTGAATATATGGTAGTTTTTGAGCTACGAAGAAAATACATGCGCATTTGCTTAAGTACGACGAATCTTTACCGTAACGAGACCCGCAAAAACCTCGCACTATCTATTCTTTATTTACTTAATAAAAACTATATAAAGGCTATATACTTCTAAACTATGACTATATATATAGCTATCTATATACCAATAGATAGGTGCTGACAAGACCTATCTATTGACGTATGTGTCAACCATCTCGCCCTCATACTTGGGCACCCAGCACAGAATACATTTATCAACATACTCATTTTCAAAAATCGGGGTTGTTTTTCTACGTTAATGTGTCTAAACCATAAGGGTTGAAGCTATAAAACAATCAGCACCCCCTAGACGAGTATGCCGGCTACAAATGAAACAACATTCCGAATAGTTTTTTATTGCATATAACCATAGTTATGTACATATTAAGATTACAAAATTATGTATGAATTCTCAATAAAATATTTCATCAACATCTTTGTTTACATTCACGCTATGGCTTATGGAACATGGCTGCTACATTTAAAAACATTAAAAATACCTTAATTATTGGCATATGAACACGAATATAAGTGTCTTAATATAAATCTAGGCATCAGAATACAAATCTTAGTGTTTTAATACAAATCTAGACATTCTACAAGCACTAAATTACTATATAGTATGAATATCACTGTTATTGTCTCTAAATTGTTCTATAATAACGTAATAATTTCACACACGCGAATTTACTGTCTTTCTGGATAATAACGGCACTGATTCTATGTAAACACAGGGCTATCTAAAAACGGGAATAGCAGGGCTGTCGCGAACAATAAGATTTTAAAACTTACTAAGGTTTCGGACTACCTATATTATGAACCAATTAATAGTAGGCACATTTTCCAAATTAAAATATTCTTTTATCGCATGTACTATTTTTTAAGTATCTTTCGTACCAGAAACATATCCTAATTAACCTTTCGGCTCAGTAACGTACAGATCTGTACGTTGTAACAATAAAAATCTATTGTGTCTGCTAATGACTGACGCAACAGCTTAAGATATTAAAATAAAAATAAAATTTGAATTATAATACAAAATACTTCATCAAAATTGTACCGGACGGGCGGTCTATCGAATACTAGAAACGAGCCGCTGACGTCCTGTACCTATAGGTTCGGTTCGACGTATGCTGAAACCTTGTATTTCTTCAGGGACTATGAAGACTATAACACTATCGAGGTCACCGGGAGAATAATTCCATGAAATAAAACACCGACTTGCACTATCACTATAAAGCTTGAGGTTTCTGCTTACTCCATTGAAGATGGCGAGGCTTGAATATATGGTAGTTTTTGAGCTACGAAGAAAATACATGCGCGTTTGCTTAAGTACGACGAATCTTTACCGTAACGAGACCCGCAAAAACCTCGCACTATCTATTCTTTATTTACTTAATAAAAACTATATAAAGGCTATATACTTCTAAACTATGACTATATATATAGCTATCTATATACCAATAGATAGGTGCTGACAAGACCTATCTATTGACGTATGTGTCAACCATCTCGCCCTCATACTTGGGCACCCAGCACAGAATACATTTATCAACATACTCATTTTCAAAAATCGGGGTTGTTTTTCTACGTTAATGTGTCTAAACCATAAGGGTTGAAGCTATAAAACAATCAGCACCCCCTAGACGAGTATGCCGGCTACAAATGAAACAACATTCCGAATAGTTTTTATTGCATATAACCATAGTTATGTACATATTAAGATTACAAAATTATGTATGAATTCTCAATAAAATATTTCATCAACATCTTTGTTTACATTCACGCTATGGCTTATGGAACATGGCTGCTACATTTAAAAACATTAAAAATACCTTAATTATTGGCATATGAACACGAATATAAGTGTCTTAATATAAATCTAGGCATCAGAATACAAATCTTAGTGTTTTAATACAAATCTAGACATTCTACAAGCACTAAATTACTATTTAGTATGAATATCACTGTTATTGTCTCTAAATTGTTCTATAATAACGTAATAATTTCACACACGCGAATTTACTGTCTTTCTGGATAATAACGGCACTGATTCTATGTAAACACAGGGCTATCTAAAAACGGGAATAGCAGGGCTGTCGCGAACATCTCTCCCGCCGTGCAGCAGAGCGTTGACCCGGTGTGGAGCGATGCTGCAGATGAGCCGGTGAGCGCACTACTTCGGTAGCGGCACCAACTTCTTGGTCGGACGTCTCAGGATCCCTGCTGCTGTGCGCACGTCGACGGTTCGTATCTGACCGTCGGCGCCTGGATATACGGCGGTCACTCTACCTCGCGGCCATGTATTGCGAGGGAGTTGACCGTCGGCGATGAGGACTGGGTCGCCGACCTCGAAGCGGGGCCCTCTGCCGTGGGGCTCCCGCCGGTACTGCAGCTCGGGTAGGTACTCTCGCACCCACCGGCGCCAGAACATGTCGGCTAGGATTTGTGTTCGCCGCCAGTGTTTTCTGCTGTCTATGTCGGACTCGTCGAACTCGCCGAGCGATGGTAGTCGCGCTGAGCCCCCGAATAATATGTGATTCGGGGTGATGGCCTCGTCGTCCTCTGCGTTCACGGAGACATGTGTGAGCGGTCGACTGTTGACTGTGTATTCGACCTCACACATTAATGTTGTCAGGACTTCTTCCTGCGGGTGCTTATCGTGAAGAACCGTATAGAGGGCGGTTTTCACGCATCTCACGAGTCGCTCCCACGCGCCTCCCATGAAGGGCGCTGAAGGAGTGATGAAGCGCCACACGATGCCGCGGCGATTGGCCTCTTGTGACACGGCCTCTCGCATCTCTTTGTCGGCGCCGTGCATGTTGGTCCCGTTGTCGGAGTGTATTTCTGTAGGGCAGCCTCGGCGCGCCGCGAATCTGCGCAACGCTAGTATGGCAGAGTCGGCGCTGAGGTTGGCGGCGACTTCAAGGTGCACCGCTCTGGAACTGAGACATGTAAATAATGCAACATACCGCTTGTGATGCTGTCTTCCCACGGTGACTGAGAGCGGCCCGAAATAATCGAGGCCCGTGTAGGTGAAAGGCCTCTGGTGGTGAGCGAGGCGTGTCTTCGGGTGGTCCCCTGTTGCGGGCTCCGGCGGACGCGCTTTATTTATGCGACACTGTAGACATTCATAAATGACTTTCCTTACTGTGGGTCGCAAGCGCAATATGCAGTAGTGTTGACGCACTTCGTTGATCACTAACTCGGTACCGGCGTGATGTAGGCTTCTGTGAGTCCAATCTATGTATAATTGGGCGATGCGGTGATCGCCGTCTAATATCGGCGGCCTTTTCGTGGTCTCTGGCACCCCTTCTGTTGCTGCTATACGGCTGCGCAGAGTTATCACGCTGTTGTTCAACTCGACGGGTAGCATTCGCAGGCGGCTGTCTATGGCGACACCTTTCCCGCGCCGGAGCTCTTGGAGGTCGGCGCCGAAGGAGTCCCCTTGTACCGCCTTCACGAGGAGGTGCTCGGCGTCGCGGGTGTGTTCCGCTGTGAGAAGCACGAAGTTCCGGGAGCCGGCGCTAGGGTGAGGTGTGGCGCTCCCCGACGTGTTGATCTTCGCCTTCTTCTTCATGCGACGCTAATCTGGATCCTTTTCAGGGTTCTTCTTAGTCCTTTTATATAAGACTTGAGCCTCGGGTTTTCGACACAAGGCTATAAACTGTATAACTCTAGCGGTAGCTCGCAAGAGTCGCTCCCATTTTGAAAATCTAAATGGGTCCGGAATAATTTCTGTAATTTTCGGCGTCCGACACTGTACTGTTACTGTTACTGTTCGCTCCTCCCCTGTCGCCTCTGCTATTTTGAATGTTGATTTTTCTATAGGCCAAGTTGAAGGATGCGCGTACAAAAACGATGGTCCGACGTACCACTCGTGCGCCGAGTTAAAATTTGCGGGCACGTCGCGGGTCGCGGCGTCTGCTATGTTCATTTTCGTAGGCACCCAGCGCCAATCTTCAACTTTACTGTTTTCTTCTATTGCGGCCAGGCGATGCGCGACAAAGGGCTTGTACGTTCGTGACCCTTTTCTGAGCCATGTCAACACTGTTTTACTATCGGTCCAGTATACTGTGGCCTCCGGCTTGACTCGGTGCTCTTCTATTACGGCTGCTGCGACGCGGCTTCCCATTACTGCAGCTTGTAGTTCGAGGCGCGGAATAGACGTGATTTTCAGAGGCGCCACTCTAGCCCTCGCCATGACGAGCGTCACGTTCACTCCTCCGTCTGTAGTGGTAGTGCGCCAATACACCGCTGTCGCGTAGGCTGTCTCGCTAGCGTCTGTGAAGACGTGAACCTGTAGCGAGTCTGCGTCACTGAATCCCGGGTAGCTCCTCGGGATACTAACCGTTTTCAAATTTTCTAGATGCCGAATCCACGACGACCATTGTGCCGATAGATCCGTGCTGAGCTGCTGATCCCAGTCCGTACCGAGCCGCCATGCTTCCTGTAATATCTGTTTGGCTCTAACTGTAACAGGCGACGCTAGGCCGAGAGGGTCGTATAACGACATAACTATTTTCAATGCCTCTCTCTTGGTCGGCGCCTCTTTTCTAATGAGGTCATCAGGGAGCCGAGCGAGCTTTAAATTAAAACTCAACTCGTCTGTACTCGGCTTCCATATTAAACCGAGGATTTTTTCTTCAAATCCTTTACTCGCGAGACTGACTGTTTCTGTTTGACGCTGTCCCGGCTCTAAATTTTCTATAATTTCTGTAGAATTCGAGATCCATTTTCCTATGTTGAATCTCGCCTTTCTGTGTATTTCACGTACCGACTTAGCTATGCGTGTAGCCTCTTCTACTGTTGTGAAACTATCTAGATAGTCATCCATATAATGATTCTCTATGATAGCCGCTACCGCCTCCGGGTACTCTGTACTATACCGCTTCGCGTTCCAATTCTTAGCGAAGATGGCTGTGCAAGGTGAACTTGCGGCGCCGAATATTATCGACGTCATACGGTATTCTTCAGGGGCGCCCTCCCGCCGGTCTCCTCGCCACAGGTAGCGCAGGGCGTCTCTGTCCTCCTGTCTCACTTTCACCTGCACAAACATCTCCGCTATGTCACCGGATACTGCGATGCGGTGACGTCGGAAACGCATCATCACGCCCGGCAGCGACTGTAATAAATCCGGCCCTGTAAGGAGGTAATCATTTAATGACATACCTTTTGATTTCGCTGCTGCGTCGTGAACTATACGGAATTTTTCAGGCTTCATTGGATTGAAGACATCGAAGTGAGGCAGGTACCATGTCCTTCCCGAGTCGCCTATATTGAGAGCTTTTTCTGCATACCCTTTTTGAATAAGGGATTCTATCTGTTCTGTATATCTATCTCTCAAAGCGGGCTTGCGATCGAGTTTTTTCTCTATAGAGACGAGCCTTTTGAAAGCTGTCTCATAACTGTCCGGCATCTGTATATTTTCTGTTTTCCAGAGAAGTGCTGTCTCTATGTGTCCATTTTCTAATTGTCTAATATTTTTCTGTAGGTTGTCTTCAGCTTGCTTCTCCGGGTCTGTATTCGGACGCTGCGGGTTAATCACCAGCGACTCGAGTGCGAAATATTTCTTCAACTGCGCCTCTATATTTTCTGTTTCGGATGACAGCTGATTGACAGAGTGTACGCCGCGGCCTAGCGCTCTAGCGTGCGCGCCGTGCAGCACCCACCCCAGTGTGGTCAGTGATGCGACCGGTTGATGACGCGGGCCTCTTCTGATGACACTTGCGACAAGGAGATGCCAGTTATCCTGACCTATCAACACCCTAGGCGTAGCGGTGTTGTACGTGAGCTTCTCCTCGATTCCTCGCAAGTGTTTGCACTCTGCCAGGTCTCCTTCACTGACTCTCTGCGGCGATAGGTGCAGAGCAGGAACGGTGCGCGCGTATAAAGGCACTTGTTTACCTTCAGCGTTCTTGAGCGTTGCGTTCACTCGTCTCGAATTTGACATCTCTAGCGACGTGTTTCCTATAGCGCGTATCGTGAAAGGGTCCGGCTTACCTTCAGCGCCTATTTGCACAGCGATATCTTCATCTATGAGGGAGATCGTTGATCCGTCGTCGAGTAACGCGAAGGTTGACACCTCTCCCGCCGGTCCGACTATCTGCACAGGAACTATCTTGAGGTAGGCTTGCGACTTCGCACGCAGAGTTGAACTTGCGACTGTCTCTTGTTTCTCTGCGCTCGCTTCTTCAACCTTACCTTTTCTCACGTAGTGCAGTAGCCGGTTGTGAGTGGCGGTGCATCCCTCTACGTCGCACTTCCTCGGCTTGCACGCATGCCCTTGATAGCGTGCGCGCAAGCAGCGGAAGCACAGACCGTGCTTCTTTGCGAGCTCCCATCTTTTATCAGCATCGGCGGCCTGAAACTGTTTACATTCAGAGGCGTAGTGTCCCTCCTTCTCGCATATTCTGCATCGCGAAGCACGAGTGTCAGCAGTAGCACTCTTACCTGTAACGGTGTGCGTTCTCTGTACGATGCGTCGACTCGGCTGGGCCTCAGTGATATTCTCGGCCGGTGCGAACGCGCTGCAAAAGTGTGCGTACTCTGTGACAAAATCGCTAAAGTGACTGAGGTCCGGCATCGAATTATACTTCTCTGTGTATGTCCGGTACCACTGTGCACGCAGAGAGTTCGGCAGCTTCTCTGTCAGCAGACGCAGCAGCTCCGCGTTGATGAGGTAATGCTCCTTCTTTAACGCCTGAAGCGTCACTACGCCGCATCTTACCTTACTCGCAAACGTGCAGATGTCTTTGGGTGCTTCGGTGCACCGAGGCAGAGTCCGCAGCTTGTCCGTCTCCGCCTGAGCGATGGAGTCCGGCCTGCCGAATTGAAGTTCCAACTCCCTCATGATGTCATCAGGTCGCGCGTTACCTATAAATTCTGAACTTACGGTATCCAGTGCCCGTCCTTGAAGGCTCCTCCTGAGTCTCGCTGTATTTTCTATGTTGTTGAAGTATCTCTTCGTGGCGTCGTAGATGGCACGAAACGACAACCACTCTGTATGTGCGCCGTTGAAATTTGGTAAAGTCATGATGACTTTCGAAGCCGCCGGATGGTGCGACGCATACGATGTATCCAGTGGCTTCCTGTCCGCTAATGCGGCTATGGCGGATGTGAGTTCGCTGATGAACGGCTTCAACGAATCACTTCCCTGTTGATGGGCCCCCTTCTGTTGTGAAGGATCTGCATCTTCTTTACTATGTTTGACACGCTGTGTGTCACTATGTTCCCCGCGAACGCCCTCCACGGGGGAGGCGGGGGGTGCAGCCAAGTCGGTGTTTCTCCCGGTGACTGCTTCTATAACCTCGAGGTCTGGCTGTGGTTCCGGGGCCTCTTCCAACCACGAACGCACGTAGTCGGCCTTCGACTGTCCATCTTGATCGTAGTCGTCAGAGTCCGCTTCCTCTTCGGCCTTCTGTAATGCTATCTGTGCTAACTGTAACTGTATTTTCAATAATTCCTCGCGCGCCTTCAACACTTTTCTATTGGAGCGGGTCGTAGTCTCCGATCGGCCGCTGCGCCCCTTGCCTGTCCTCTCCTTCTGTCCCTCCTCTGTTGTACGAGGGGTTGCGCGTGCATATGTCCTATCGGAGGGGCGCAGTGTCCGATCCGAGTTACCTTCCGGTTGGTAAGTTCCTTTTCTATCACTCTGCGCGCCCTGTTTCGCTGAAGACGGCGACGTCCCCCTCGCGGTATGCGGGGGGGGCGGCGGCGGCGGCGGCGGATCGGTGCTGGTCGTCGATGGTGAACGCGGTGGCAGCTCATGTCGGACCGTGGATGTACTCGGGGGACCCGCGTCCACTATCCACGACTCCGGCGCCTTTCCTTTCGATCGCGTAATCGGCATCTTCAGTTTTCAGGAACTAATCTTCAGGTGTTGGTTTCAGTTGGTCGCTATATCCGGCTATCGAAGGACCAGCAAATGTACCGGACGGGCGGTCTATCGAATACTAGAAACGAGCCGCTGACGTCCTGTACCTATAGGTTCGGTTCGACGTATGCTGAAACCTTGTATTTCTTCAGGGACTATGAAGACTATAACACTATCGAGGTCACCGGGAGAATCATTCCATGAAATAAAACACCGACTTGCACTATCACTATAAAGCTTGAGGTTTCTGCTTACTCCATTGAAGATGGCGAGGCTTGAGTATATGGTAGTTTTTGAGCTACGAAGAAAATACATGCGCGTTTGCTTAAGTACGACGAATCTTTACCGTAACGAGACCCGCAAAAACCTCGCACTATCTATTCTTTATTTACTTAATAAAAACTATATAAAGGCTATATACTTCTAAACTATGACTATATATATAGCTATCTATATACCAATAGATAGGTGCTGACAAGACCTATCTATTGACGTATGTGTCAACCATCTCGCCCTCATACTTGGGCACCCAGCACAGAATACATTTATCAACATACTCATTTTCAAAAATCGGGGTTGTTTTTCTACGTTAATGTGTCTAAACCATAAGGGTTGAAGCTATAAAACAATCAGCACCCCCTAGACGAGTATGCCGGCTACAAATGAAACAACATTCCGAATAGTTTTTATTGCATATAACCATAGTTATGTACATATTAAGATTACAAAATTATGTATGAATTCTCAATAAAATATTTCATCAACATCTTTGTTTACATTCACGCTATGGCTTATGGAACATGGCTGCTACATTTAAAAACATTAAAAATACCTTAATTATTGGCATATGAACACGAATATAAGTGTCTTAATATAAATCTAGGCATCAGAATACAAATCTTAGTGTTTTAATACAAATCTAGACATTCTACAAGCACTAAATTACTATTTAGTATGAATATCACTGTTATTGTCTCTAAATTGTTCTATAATAACGTAATAATTTCACACACGCGAATTTACTGTCTTTCTGGATAATAACGGCACTGATTCTATGTAAACACAGGGCTATCTAAAAACGGGAATAGCAGGGCTGTCGCGAACAAAAATTATATGCAGTATTTTACAAATAAACAATTCAAGATAAATCTTTGAAGAGTATTAACACATGCTTAGCAAACTCTAAAGTTATTATATTAAATGGAAAAAGAATACGGTCGCAAACAAGATTCAAACCTGCGCCTCCCGGATAAATACTCCAGACGCTCTGACCACTAAGCCATCTCGACCTCTAATAAACAATACCTCAGTTCGTTGTAAAAAAGAAGATTGAAACGTGCGGAATCACTTTTTACTTTTTTTTTTCAGATTGTATGACGAATAATTCGTATTTTCAAAGAACATAGTTTCGTTCTAACATTTCTCTTAGACAAAAATATTTAGTATTTATAAAAAAAAACATACATGTACCTAGAAAGCAACGTGGACATCGTTGTTAATGGGAACACGTCAAAAAGACGACTCGCTCAGCTCAAAGCTACAATTAGCTTTGCAGCACTGATTTTGAAAGCGTTAAAAGGTAAAAAGCTTCTCAAGTACAGTGATACCAGTTGTTAAGTATCATCCTGTATTCTGAAAATGGTTAGGCAGAGATTCACTATTGTATAGCGAAACGTAAAGTCGTGTGTTAGACGAAATCAATCATTTCTCATAGAAACCGAAATAAAGATACTATGTTCTAAAAGGCTCGTGGCTAAGTCATTATATTTATGTATAACATAACATAGAATCATGCTTATATTTTCCGAAGGGGTAGGCAGAGGCGTACAGAGTTGTACATCCACATTTGACCTATGCTATAATTAAGTCCTATGTATTAGGTGGTGAGCCTATTGCTATCTACGGGGCACGATTCCAAACTCCGGGCTGCTACTGAGAATTTCCTAACAGAAAAACTCAATAACATTTTGCACAACCGCACATTTTGCGGGAATCGAGCCCAGTACTTCATGCTCTGCAGTCGCACTTGGGACCGCTAGAGCATCATGCAAAGACGCAGTCATATTTATTATTTTACTTACTTTTGTTAGAACAGTTTTCAATCCATATACCTAACATAAAAATGAAATAGCCACACAGATAAATCGATTGAGATCAAGCTGCGAATCGATCTATAGATGGGTGGCCATCATTTCATATAAAGCCACTCCGTGTCTTGGAATACACGTTCAATCGTCGGTCCCGGTTTTCAAACGATGTTTTTACAAGAAGTCAGTTACCTGAAATTTCCGGTCTTTCCTCGAAAATAATAATAATTATTTATTTATTAATTTGACAACATTGGTCAAATGCTCAG
This sequence comes from Xylocampa areola, assembly GCA_935421205.1. NCBI lineage: Eukaryota > Metazoa > Arthropoda > Insecta > Lepidoptera > Noctuidae > Xylocampa > Xylocampa areola. The sequence continues at coordinate 17,014,364 of OW285210.1, read as the reverse complement.
TAAAACTTACTCGTTAATGGTAAGTAATTAAAATTAAAATATAAGAAGAACATTTACTCCTGTCTTACAAGCGACTAAACAAAATGCCTTAATATTGGTGTATCGTGTTTTTCGGCCAGGACTTGCAGAATACTGTTGGCGCTACCCCGTGTTCTGCTTAATAAGGATGCGGTCTTCTTCCTCATGATGGCATAGAAGTTATCTGTTCGTGCTACAGCAAACATGCTAGACGCACTGCAAAATCGGGGCAACCCCAACAGCACCCTGAAACCATTATTGTATTGTACACGCAGGGTGTCGATAATCGATAATGTTACCCTATCTAACCTCCACAACCAATTTATGGTTGTGGAGGTTAGATAGGCAGTCATTCTATACTGGTGCTTCATCCGGCTAGACTGGAAACCAACCACAAAAAGGCTAGGCAGATAATTCACATATATATACTATTGTATTGATTTAATTAAAAGTATTTAATAATATTATTTTTGAATTTCACTGTTATACGCGACTGTACACAATTAAAAGTATGAACCAAAGTCCGATAAGTTTCTGTTGCTGACGTTATTCTTAGAAAACGCAAATTCATTTCTGTGCGATCGGTGTAAAGTCGTTAAATCTTCATTAAACGTGCGGATGGACCTGCGCACCGAGGTAGCTCACTGAGGATTGAGTTCCAAACTTTGTACAAAACTGTAAGGTATGAGCGACAAGCGTGGTAGTAAGCGGAAGCGGGTAACTCAGCTTACATAACCCAAATTAGTTACTGGTTTTGTATTGGAGCGGTTTGGTGCAGTAGATAAATTGAAGTTAGAAAATAGTACAGGGTGCAGCTTGTATAAAAAAACCAAAATCGTATTTTTAAACATTTGTCAAAAAAAAATGTGCCACTTTATGATAAAGATAAAACGAATTTAGAAACGTCTGTATTATATTTAGAGATGTCAAATTAAAGTTACGGAACATTTTTAATCGGCACACTGACGTGGCGAATAAATTTATGGTGCCTACTTTATTAGACTTGATATGAATTGTACACTGTTAACCCGCGCCTGCTTTTATGGAATTTCAAACGCTACTTTTTCTTCACCGTATCATCAGATACCAGTGAAAATTTCCTAATAGAAACTTAGTTATCCGAAAGTTATAAATGAAACTGCTGACCATGAGGTCTTGTGTAAAATTTTCGGTTCGGGCAGTATTATTGACTTTTTTCTATTAAGGAATATTCATTAGTATCCCAGAGTTTGGAATTGTACCCGGAAGGCATCATGCGACTTAATAAGGGGGAGGGGCGGTTTCATGTTGGTTTTTCTCCGTAAGACCAACCCTGACCAAACTGAGCACATAGCTTTGACACATAAGTACTTGTATCTGGTCTATTAGAAATAAAAACACTTTAATTTTAACTACATGGTGAGGGCGACGTCAGCGCTCAGCGATAAAGCCCTTAAATAAATAAAAAAAAACTACATGGTCTTGACATGTATAAAAATCACAATACAAAATTATCTAAATAAAGGATTGGGTTCGTTCAGCCCTTTAACTGCAAAATTTTAACGCGAACAAGCGACACGGTAGCTCAGTTAAAAGAGCGATGTTACAGTTTGATATGAGTTGCGGGTTCAAGCCCCATTCATGTTTATTATTTTCTGATGTTTCCTTAGAAAAATACATATAAAATAACGAAAAAGGTAGTGTTAATAAACTATTGAAATGAAAATAATAACCAACGATACCAGACAGATTCCAGATTGTATAGATGAAGATGCTTTCGTAAATTTTTATGACGTCATTCATTCACAAAGATCTTATACCTTGTACCACACACCATAAACTTGAGCTGTACTTGAAGTAACAGTAGTTCCGACTTGGGAACTCGTGTCGTAGGTAGTAGGTCAATCTAAACGGTGTCAAATCAACACTTTAGTAGACGTTTAGGTTCGGCTTTCATAGTGCGAAGTAAATTGATAGAATAGTTGGAACACGTGTCAAGATTCTGACAACGTTTCTACTAGGTACTTTATATACCATATTCATTAACAACTAGCTGTGCCCCGCGGTTTCACTCGCGTATAGTTATATTATAATTACTCCTAAGCTACTCCTTATATAGTCAGCTACATGCCAGTAAAATCTTATCAGAATCGATCTAGCCGTTTCGAAGAGTAGCCGGAACAAACAAACAGACAGACAAAAATCTTAAAAACAAATTTTTAGGCATAGGTATCGTGAAAATAACCTATTATTTTGACATTACAAACAGACAATTCAATTTTGTTTATGATATTGATGATATTGATGTAATACAGTTCCACTTTGTAGTGACTGAATAAATAATAATGATGACGTCACCATAACATAAACAGCCTATGACTATCTCACTGGCGGGCGAGGGCCTCTTCTCATACAGAGTTGGTGTACATGAGCTTACTGCAAGTTGGCGATTCCAGACCTTTACAACCAGATGTTCTCACGATATTTTCCATCTTCACGATGTGTTTGACATTAAAAAAGTCTCATTGGTGCAATACATGCCAGTTTTGAACCTACGGACTATGGTTCAAATGGTGGGCCCCGAACTACTTGGCCACCATGAAAATTTTTATGACGTCATCATAAGACGTATTAAACACGCGAAGGAAAGATTGAAGTTACAAGTGGTAGTTGCAACAACTGAATTGGCAGAGCACACTTGCTGTACTTATCCGGAAGCTGCTGGTTCGAACCCTGTCGTTATCGTATATTTATTTACATCTATAAAATTGAGAAGTCAGAGCTTGTTTCGGTATTTATTTTCAGGGATAGTCTTAGGAAATACCGTCGCAATCTAGATTTAAATATATATCAGAAACAAAAAATAATAATTATTTAATTGTTATGTATGGTAGACTGGAATAATTTTAAATAAACTGTTATGACGTCATCTAACTAATCCTAAGACCAGCGAACGCTGGGAATTCTTCGTAACGTCTGGAAAAACTAAAACCAATAATACACGCGATTAATCCGGTTAAAAGTTGTTTTATTATAATGTGTAGTGATCGATAAAACAGATACATACATACGGCATACTTGACAGCATAATAAAAAAAATGTTAACTACTCGTATGTTCCGTTATTTTATTTTTATGTTTTTTTTTTTTGTATATAATTTTATTTTGTTCTCTCTTTTGTGTTGTCGCGGTGTCCGTGTTGAATAAACATCTTTTCTTTAATTCTTACTTTCAGATATAACTTTGAAAACGGCTCGTGTTAGACGAAGGATTTTGTCTTAAATGTCTGTTATAATTGTTGGTGAACTTGGCCCTAATTGTTTACTTAACTAAGGCTTAACTTGCTGACAGTCAATCTGTCATTATTATAATCATTTCTTAATCCTATCTGCGGCTATAGTTACGTATTTGAAAGTCATCGATTGTGTAGTATTTTTTGAATTTATTAATTTAGAAGACATAATGACAACACCGATCAAAAAATAAATTGCGTCGATGGTATGACCTATTGGAGGGGCACGTGGCTACTTAGCCACGAGCCCCTCCAACTGTTACTTAACAACCGCACATTGATTGATCAAGGTTAAGCTGTGTAGCCGATTTTCTGGGCTGCTCTGTAGATGAATGTGTGAACACGTTAAACCGTCAGTACCGGTTGTCAAATAGATAGATAGATCTTCTATGACAATCATTATGGGTAGTTAGAAGCCTGAAAGTCTGACAACTAGTCTTCTCAGCATAACACAGCGATTTTAAAATTAAACGCAATAATTTCTCAGGCTCATTTTAATGGATGCAAATTAATATAATATTTAGCTACTTCCACAACATTGAGGGTTGTCATGCAATTATCTGTGCAGCACCCGCTCGCCCACAAATATATGCACATACGCAAGTGAATCTGTGGTAGACACTGCACAGCAGCCCTTGATGATGCCCGAAACATGTGTAGAGTAAAGTTATAATATTAAATGGAAAAAGAATACGGTCGTGCCAGGATTCGAACCTGCACCTCCCGAATAAATACTCCAGGCGCTTTGACCACCAAGCTTAGTGGTCAGAGCGCCTTTTCCATTTAATATTATAACTTTAGAGTTCGCTAAGCATGCGTTAATGCTTTTCAAAGATTTATCTGTAATGCAATTTTTCATCGCTTGTGTATGGTATTTGGTAATCGCATCTGTACGACATTGTAGTAACTGCAAAGCTAGTCGTGTTGGTTCATTCACCTGTATTTTGACTGAATATATAGCAATTACGTCACGAAAACACGTACTAAAAATGTTGAAGAAAGATTCTGAGTAGCGAACAGAGTTCGAGATGGCTTAGTGATTAGAGCGCCTGGAGAATTTATCCGGGAAGCGCAGGTTCGAATCCTGCTCACGACACGACCGTATTTTTCTTTCCACAAAATTGTATAACATAATAATTTATCCGTTACGCTTCATCGACTGATAATCACAGCACAGAGTTCGGCCGGTTTATGCATGTATTTGCAATAATTCATGTCAGACATGACACATCACGATATCTCTCGCTGTAGGCTACACGTTTAGATTCTACTCAGTAATATGAAATACATTGCTGTATTTTGTGTAATGGTTTCAGAGCACAGATTTAGTATCACGCCTGTATTCGCCTAAGGGCTAGGTAGTGCTGTATATATTGATTTATATTGAAATTTTCCCGATGCCGTATGACGGTGGCGCTATTGCCTTTCACCGAGTACAATTTGTAATCCAAATATATTATTGAAAATATCTAAACAGACAACTTTAATAACCATTTACACGACCCAGAAATTCAATTCAAAATTCCATAGTTTCTGCTTAGCTCCATGGAAAAAGGCATGAGCTTATGGTTATACCCAATTTAATGTTTTAAATACAGACAAATCTTTCAAAACGCATTAACGAATAGCCAATTCCATTTTCTTTTTTTTTTCACAAAAATTTAGATCTTTTTAAAGCATATATATATATATTTACAAAAATGCTTTTTCGATTTAACTTTATTAGTTTACCTCACATATTTGAATCTCACCCCCTACCATCATTCCTAGCCAATAAACCTACCCCACAATTTAAAAGGTAAATATACCAAAAAATTACACGGAATAAACGTACAATTTCTCCCCAATCTACCCTTACCATTTCTATCAACAAAAACCAATTTATCATAACACGGAGGGGGTGAAACCACCCGTTTCAAATAACCCGTTTAGAGTTCACGTGTCATAAACCGGCAAACGTAGCGTGAATGTCTCCATACACATTGGGGATGAGCGTCATTTTGGTGTCTTGAAAGTGTGTGATGACCCTTAATTATGTCAAGCGGTGGAGCTGAAACCACACTACCACAGATAAATAATTAATAAGGATACCTATGTCTACATACTACGACCTTTATCTATGATTATGAGAAGAATCTAATAAATGTTTAATATATTGAAAAGTTTGACTCGCGACATCGCCGCGGGCTCAGCTCATGAATAAGGGCTCCGTTCGAGTACGAAACTAGTCGGGCAATCCCGAAGAATGCAAGTGTGTAATAACCGTTAAACAATAATAAATATTGAAAAATGACGTACTTATTCGTCGTTCATCGGTTACACTTGCGTGTTTGATCTACCAGGAGCGCAGCAGTTTAGAGAAGGTAAATAAAAAAGGGTCTGATACTGATAATATTGAATTAAATTTATTTTGATATAAAATCCATGAGCACTGAAACTACTTAGTTTCAGTTTTCAATGTCTAAATCAAAACAGAGTATAGGTATTCATATCGTTTATTTGCATACCATCATGTACATAATATATTAAAATTAAAGTGGAATCTCTATGGACCCTGTAGTGCACATCAAAAGTAGGAAAGAGAAGGACATATTTACTAATTACACTTTCATAGTGTCTTTATTGTAAAATTTTATTTATTTATCTTATATATATATTACACATTATTATGTTTTGTTTATAGTCTATCACGTACAAAACACTACGCTTAAGTACCTATAAGCACGCATTTTTGATACAGTCAAATTCTGTGTGACTTCATATTGAAAATAGTAATAAAAATAATCCATAATCAGTCAGATAACTACTTTTGAACGATTATAAAATTTGTTGAGACACGTTGCAGTAAATTTAAATAATATTATCTAATGTCTTATTATGAAAACTGTGGACAGCAAGACTGATTTCTGCAGCATACGTATGCATGTACACTTGCATTATCTAATAATGTGTATGAGGGGTATAGTTGACGACATGTCAAGCGTGACAAATTAGAGAGCAGTGATAGCCTAGTGGTATTGGTTGGACTGACAAGTCAAAGGTCGCAAGTTCGAATCCAAGGCACGCACCACTGTCTTTTCGAAGTCATGTGCGTATTATAAATTAATTATCAGTTGCTTAAAACGGTGAAGGAAAACATCGTGAGGAAACCAGCATATCTGAGAGATATTCTCGATTGTAAGCCATGTCAGAGACCTACGGGTGGTTTAAACTCTGACAATAGGTTGTTCATCAACCACACGATAAGGAGAAGATTATGTCTTAACTAATAAATGTAATTATTATTTTATGAGTTTTATTACAAAAAAAGGTTTTTTTTTTACAAAAAAAAATCTTTTTGGTCTAGTGGTTACAAGCGACGTATTTATTATAACAGATTTACTAAGTAACAGCCGCACAGATCGATCGATCGAGGTTAAGCTGCGCTTGCCGCGGTCGGTCTGTGGATGGGTGACCATTATTTCATTCCGAGACCCCTCCGTGCCTCGGAGAGCACTCAGGTAGTCAGAGGCCTGAAAATCTGACAACCAGTCATACCACGAGATATCGTGTTACCCAGTTACTGGGTTGTGGAGGTCAGATAGGCAGTCGCTCCATGTAAAACACTGGTATTAAGCTGCATCCGGTTTGGCTGGAAGCCGACCCCAATGTAATTGGGAAAAGGCTAGGCAGATATATATATTTAATAACTGCTTCACATTTTTTTGTCCTGTGGTGCATCTCTGCTTGTCCATTCAAACAATAAAGGCGTAAGGCTATGATTTACTGCATTTTATAAATAAAGAAATATGTAAGGAGTACGATACATAACATAATTGATTAATATTCTACTCTGTTGACAGTTTGCTAATCTCGAACTACTAAGAACTGACCAATTTCGTTCAATATTTCTTACCAAGCTCGTACGAGAACATCTGTGTTATTGGCTTGTTAAAGTCCTATTTTATGTTAGGAATTCTCAGTAGCAATTCGGAGTTTGTAATTGTGTTCGGTAGATGGCTATACGGGACTTAATAATGGCATTTATGAAATATTTCTTTACAATACACAGCTCTGGCTAACCTTCGTGCCTCAGAGAGTACCTACCTTTGACCGTCGGTCCCGGCTGTCAAATGAAAATCTGTGACAACTGTTACCTGAAATATTTGTGACATCCAGTCTTATCCCGAGATATCGTGTTACCGTGTAACTGGGTTGTGGAGTCGCTCCAACTAAAATAATCGTACTGTATACTTTGGATGCGTATAGATTTATACACACCAATAAAACGTAAATTATATTTGATATTGGCAAGATATTGTTAAGGCCATGTTAATCCCTTTTGTAAACTTTTAACTTCTAACGAAACTTAAAAAAATATAAAGGCAAACGGGATTCCAACCCGCAACGTTTGACAATCCGTGTCATCTCTCCTCTGCCTGAGCTATGGCGTCGCCTATCCGCATTCATTAAATTTCAAGTTCCTTTCTTTTCGTCTTGAGAAGACGCCTGGCAAAATCTATTTAGCAATCATTAATAGCTTACTAAAATGTCAAAGGTCACGGGTCGGAATCCCGTTCGTGTCTACTAAAATAATAATAAAAATATGTATTTATATTAAGCTACATTGACTTGGAAACCGACCTCAATGCAATTGAGGAAAGGACTAAACACGCGTACGAGCACGGATCTTTTCGAAAAAACTTGTCGACTCGATAAAAGTTTTTATTTATTGAATTTTATCGTTTTATCAACACTTTATGTCAAATTTGACGTTTAAAATCGACAAACGTGTTGACAAAAAGAAGCATGCGCGCACCGCAGGCTTGATATAGCCTGCAAACACAACTTTTCAAAACCTGAATCTAGCAAGGCACTTGTACAAGATGGCCTTGGACAAAGTTGTGCATAGACATTACAATTCCTTAAACTTCGACTTAGACTTACAATGTAGATCCCAATGTAGTAGACAGTTAACGTCAAGCCGAGCTACATACGTAGTTTAAACCAAGATTAAGGGCAAACCCACGGTCACGATTTTGTCACTATACATTTAGTCTGTCTCCATTTATGTAGCAATTTACGTTGTAGTTTCGCATCCATGAGGATGAATTTTTTTTACGGTAAGTTTAGATGAATATAGGGTGGCTATGTCTAAAATCTGCCAACCAGGACTAGTGTGAAAACCCTGTTTTGGGAGCTTTTGAACCCTGGCGTATCAATGGTGTTATTTTAAGATTTAATTGTTATAAATTCACTTTTTATTTATTTTATACAATTTTAACAAACAATTAGTAGTCTTGCATTTTAGACGTAACTTCAACCGCAAATTTTTGGTATGTACGTCAGAAGCTAAAACCCGGATTACAAATTAAACCCCGCCCGGGCGCTCCCCAGACGCCCTATAAACTGAGACAAATTTGGGGAAATCCGGACGGATGGCAACCCTAGTCATGTATACTTATTCTGTAGAAATAATTTAATAGTGATGTACATGAGTTCTGATTTATTCAGACGTGAAGTAAGACCAATCAACGACACCTGAATAAAAAACTTCAAAAATTAAATCTACACTTCAGGTTATTATAGTATATATGTCGTAGATGGTTGTATTGAGTTGGCACAAAAGTAATGAGACACTTGGTTTACGTTTTATATTTTTTTATTATTATTACAATACAAAAAGCTTAGTCAATGATGTAATCACTATTAGCATCTAAGACTTCTTGCCAACGATCCGGCAAAGTTTGGATGCCTTTCGCCCAGAACTCTGATGGCTGTGCCTCGAAAAAGTTGTTCAAGTCCGCCTGTACATCATGGAAATCATTAAATTGTTTACCCCGCAAATGTTGTTTCAGGGCTCTAAACAAATGATAGTCTGATGGTGCGAGGTGTGGAGAGTAAGGTGGGTGGGATATCGTCTCCCAGCCCAAGTTCTGCAGCTGTTGGCGAACAGTAGATGCGACCTGAGGTCGAGTGTTATTATGAAGTAAAATTACATTGACTCGTCTTCGTCGTTTTTTCTTGATAGCAGAAGATAGTTCGGTGAGCTGGGTTGAATATTTGTTAGCGTCTACAGTTTCATTGTGTAATAGTTCATGTAACAGCATGCCTTGCGCGTCCCAGAAACAGCAAAGCCGAACTTTTAAGCGGTTCTTTTGACTCAGCTTCGGTTGAGTTGGTGGCGTTTCTTCTCGAGGCAGCCAAAAAGTACGACGTGTATCGTTCTCATAATAAATCCATGATTCATCTCCCGTAACCAGATCAAACAAAAACTCTTTACGTCGGGGTCGCAGCAAAAGTGATTGACAGATGGTGACACGGACTGCACGACTGGCGTCGGTAAGGATGTTCGGTACCCATCGAGCCAAAACTTTTCGATACCCAAGCTCATGCAGATGGTACTCCACAGCGTGGTGACTGCAGTTAAGTGCTTCCGCTAATTCACGAGTGGTAGCATCCGGATTCGACTCCAGTTCGCGGCGTAAATCGTCATCATTGAATGCAGGTGGTCCTCCTGAGCGTGACTGACTTTCAAGGCTCCTTTCTACTGATTCAAAACGGTCAAACCATCTGGATACCGTGGCATGGCTATTACTTCTAGAACCCAATGCAGTGTTGATATTGTCAGCCGCAGCCCGCGCACTGTGGCCTAACAAGTACTCGTATAAGTATAATGTTCGAACTTGTCGCTCGTCCATTTTTCTTCAAACTGACTAAACCAATCGCGAGGGCGGCTTTATATACCCTCACATTAGAAGTACCTAGAATGTTCTACAACATATTAGAATATTATCGAAAACAATTAACTTAAGAAAGGAAATGTATAGAGTTTTGTAGAGTATCTCATTACTTTTGTGCCGACCCAAGAATCAGCTGTTTTACAAAACTGCTATGTGATTTACAAAACAGTGCTGTAATGTGAAATATCTGAACAACGTTCAGTAAAGGTTTTGCGTTTATCAATTCAACGGATCAACGATCAGAAGTTTAGTATGCAGCTTGAAATGAAACGTCAGATTTTAAATTTTAGTTGTTAATTTTATCGCTCATGGATCTGTGTGTCTTAACAACAATAATTTATCTTTATTAGATTTTGTAAGTCAGTAGCAAATCGAAATTTGGAATGAATTAAATACTAAACTACTACTTTACTAATCGATACTAAAAAGAAAATAAATAAAAATGACGCATGAGCGAGCTCGGGAGTTCCATGTACCCCGACACGGGCAAGTAAGGTTCGAAGAGAACTTCTCCCGTCATCCTCTTCATGTTTAGGGTTTTTCTGACCTTACAGACAGAAGCGATTCCCAGCCATCTTTTTTTACTTGAGTTTTGACCGTCCATTTAATTTACCTATACAATAAATACATATTTTTTACTGTAGAAATGTCATTCTGCATTATGTCTAAACGTGGGTAGCATTTTTGGTAATCGTATCGTAATGGCAATCCAGCTAAACGTTGTACAGACGTTTTATAAAAAGGTTCTGTTTTGTAAAACGGTGGATTCTACCATCCATCTGCGAAACAATATATATATTGTCATAAAATATGTGATATTTTTTCATATTGCATTGTAAATTCAAAAAGTATTTATACTTTGTTTAGATTATTTTATCCAATGCATATTTCGGGAGACAATAAACATTTCGATCACAAAATAACTTCAACAACGACCTTCAGAATGTGAAACTTTACTGTATTATTCTTTAGACAAAGGAAATAAATAGAGACAACTATACCATCTCAGTGGGTGGTGGGTTATACCGGGCAATGAGAAAGTCAATTTTCTCACAATAAATCTTTTCTCCTGTCCGTTTAGTTTTCTCAACAATGTTATTTTGCAAATACAACCACGCCCGTGTTTGGGGAACGTCCAGTTAAGTTTGTTTAGAGAGCTCCCTAATAATATAGTATATTGATCGTTCTATGTAGCTGCTAATTAGCGTCGAGCCCCTCCTTGAATGTATTAATTTCATAGTGTCATGCACAGTTAATTGGTTTTTATTGGTTGAATAAATAATTGAATAAATGTATTCTCTTCCCTTATCTTCCTTCTCGTAATAGATACAATTTATATATATATATATATTTTTAATTTTAGTCCCTGGATTATCTTAATTTTACTGAGCGTATACTTATTAATTAAAATTGTACTAATCCAAAAAAAAATAACAATTTCAAGTAAGGTTTTAGTTTGTACGACTTCGAAATCACTGGCTCACGTTCACTGTTAGTATAACAGATAATTTTAATGTTTAAGACAATATCGTTCGTTTAACACGATCTTTTTGTACTAATACTTTAACAATATTGTTTTCATTATTATTCAACTGTGATGTTGTTGGCGAACACGGCCATCCATCATTTTCTAACCATTTAAAAATTGATTTAAGTATATCTCTGTTATGATATTTGAAAACAACTTACAAAAATCACAGACACTTTAAAAAGTATTTCATTTTATTAGTCTCGCTTAAAAAAAGTCTCCATCCCGGAAAAAAAAAATTAACAAAATATCTAGTACAACATTTTACAAACATATTTTGAATTTCGACGTAGGTAATATAAATTGTAATATACATATATTATATTAGGAATGGAACGTTTGATTTTATTTTTAGGAAAGGAATGGTTTATTTGTCTGATATAAAAATATTCTTTGCTTCAATTGGGATATCTCAGGTGTGCTGATTTTCTCACGATATTTCCCTTTATCGCTTAGAGCAAGTGAAAATCCATAGTAATCCATACTATATATACTATTATACTATATACTATAATATATATACTATAAAATATATATATCCATACTAATATTATAAATGCGAAAGTAACTTTGTTTGTTTCACAACTAAACAGTTGAACGGATCGTAATGCAATTTGGTCACGGGCACCAGAAAGTAAATTAATAATACGCACATGATCGAAAAGTCAGTGATGCGGGTATTGGCTCCGAACTTATGACCTTTAACTTGCCAGTTCAACGCTCATACCACCAGACAATCATTGCTCAAAATTTATTTAAGAACGTAAAAATTAAAAATCTGAATCTAATCACAAATAATGAAACATACAACATGAATTAAGGAGCCAAGCTCTTCGTCTATTACAAATTCACCCCAAAGACATTTATAACATAATTCCTGTGGACTCTATCGCTTATCTCCTGAAGGGTCGGTGTTAACCGTAATAATACTCAGACCACGTGACTAAGCAAAAACATATTGGGCTGGCCACAAACTGATTCTGGCATTCAAATTAATTAATGGGCTTCCCAAGCAAATCTGAGGGATGAATATAACATAGCATAGCATCACGCCTGCTCTTCCTCGAAGTGGTAGGCAGAAGTATAAATAGTTGTACACCCACATTACACCAATGCTGTTATTAAGTCTCTTGTAATAGGTGGTGAGCCTATTGCCATCAAGCGGGCACAATTTTAAACTAACTTTTTCCTAATAGAAAAATACTAATATTTTGCTCAACTTGGAAACCGAACCCAGGACCTCATGCTCAGCAATTTTATTGTGCTTGGGACCACTAGACCATTGAGGCAGTCTTCTTATGTAGTATGTATTAATAATTACTTATTCATAATTCTGTTACAAGAAGTATCTTCAATTAAAATGGTAATTTAAATTGCTAATGATACGTCTGACATTAGTATCAGTTTAACCTGTACCCATGCCCACTTTGACCCGTATATTATAATATTTAAGTGAAAATTATGACCTGAGGTTATCTGCGATCTTAGATGCACGGTTTCTGCCAAGTTCGTTCAAAATCTTGGCTGACGCGAAGCTTTGTATCTAGATAATTTATTTAAACCAGATTAGTTCAGGCTTTACTTTTAGGCTCTTTTTGCGTAATAACTCATAATTCATGTTTTCCTTCTTCTGATGGTATTGTTGGCGCAAAACCTAATGTGAGAGTTTAAACCACCTACGTCTCTGACATGGCTTTACTCACCATCAAGAACATCTCTTCCTCGTGATGATTTCCTTCACCGTTTTGAACAAGTGATAATTAATTTGTAATACGCACACACATAAATTCAGTAGTCTGTTTGACACACACCTGGCTGGACGCACACATACTGGCATAGAGCATGGATACAAAGTTTTCTAAACGTGTTAAACAATCGAAACCAGCAGTTAACGGAGTAGCGCCTCTGTCCACTTCGATGCAATTTGGGAGTAGTTAGTTGTTGCTTTTTCATTTTCGCTATTATTTCAATGCCAACAAAGTCGACATTGTTCTAGTACTTTTAAATGAACTGTACTGCGTTTATTTACGTGTACCGGCCCGAAATAGGTAAGTGTTTCGTATTAATACTAAAATCAATATTTTCAAGAAAATTATGATATTAGCATAAAAGTTTATCAAGAAACTTCTTGAAGACTTAAAAGTATATATATCTGCCTAGCCTTTTCCCAATTACATTGGGGTCGGCTTCCAGTGAAACCGGATTCAGCTTAATACCAGTATTTTACATGGAGCGACTGCCTATCTGACCTCCACAACCCAGTTACTGGGTAACACGATATCTCGTGGTATGACTGGTTGTCAGACTTTCAGGCTTCTGACTACCCGTAACGGCTGTCATAGATCTTAATTTAACAACCGGGACCGACGGCTTAAAAGTATAATAACTTTAATTACTTTGGACTTGATGAAGATAACGCAATTCCAGTCAGCGTTAAATATTTTTATATATGCTAGTGATCTCACTAGCATTATAATAAAATATTTTTTAGCTGGATATTCATATGTTATTGTTTTTTTTTTTTTATATAATCGATTCCTATACCCCGTATAAAGTTGTTTAATTATTTAACGCTACCAGATAGATTCGCTGCGACTCCGATATTTTGATTTCATTTTCCTACAAGACGCTCCCTATCAAGCCCAATATTAAATCATCTTCATTATTAAGTCGTTGTAATTACCAATTAGTATGCGATAACATTAATATCACATACGTACCTTTCTTAAGCCAAGTTAACAAGACACGAGACAAATTAGGGTTTTTCTAGAAAAGACAAATTACTCGCAGCTAACTTTCGTATCAATATATTCGTAGAAATTACTTTTGTTAACAAAAACACTTAGGGACACAATTTTGTATTCCTTTTGGGAGGTTCCTTGGGGAATGGTTCCTTTCCATTTTGGATTTATCCTTGTTTGTTCATTGCTAAATGCTTTATATGTTTATGAAGCATTCAAAAGATTAAACGATTAATTAATTCTAAGAATTTTAGTAACATTCTTAAAAACCGGAATACTGAAGTTATTAATTCTTGTAGAAAAAATAAATACGGTCGTGAGCTGGATTCGAACTTGCGCTTGCCGGATAAATACTCCAGGTACTCTGACCACTAAGCCATTTCGACCTTTGCTCAGTACTACTTCCTTCATTAATTCTTCTTTCACATTTAATACGTCTTTTGGTGACGTCATCGCTTTCTTTTTTACGCGAAAGATTTATCTATGACTGAATACTATGTCTTGGTTGTTCGTGGTTGCTGTAAATAATAACTATTATAATTTATTAAAATGTGAAGTAACACAGCAAGACCTTCGACCTATTTTATATGACATCCATCTGGCAGCAAATAGAAACTGTTCACGCTTTTTACCAATGCTGTTATTAAGTCCTATGTATATATTCGCGAGCTTGTTGCCATCTATCGTCCGCAGTTCCAAACTACGAGCTACAATTGAAAACTCCCTAACAGAAATCCGATAGCACTTTTCCCAGCCCGGGATTTGACACCAGGACCTCTTGATCAGCAGCAGCATTTGCATCCAACAAGGCAGTCATCAAAGTCCAATAATTTATTGCTTTATGATTAATTATTTTATAAGCTAGACTCTGACTGCTGACTCATTTTAAACAGTGGAGAGTTTGAAAACGAAATAAATTAAATACCATTTCACATTTAAAAGAATCAGGAAAATCAAACAGGACGATAATTTTGTTTGCCAACAAATTCCCAGTCCGGTATTTAGTTTTTTTCCTCGTATGACTAAATGTTTAGCAAGTGTACAGTTGGATGCAGTTGGAATTAGATTATTTGTTAGTAAACTTGTCTTGTAGAATTTTCTCTGTCGTAGCTGAACTGAATATACCTTATATCTATAGTCTTTTCTTTCTTCAATGTATGTTATAGTTCTCTAATAATATAAATAAAATCTAAAGTATCAATTTCTGTGAGTTTTATTTCGCTTTTGCTTCACTTTCATTGTCATGTGTCTTTCATTAATCTTTTAATTTGCCTTCAATTCATTCTGCGTATCTGTAAGTTTAAACTTCAAGCCATTATGGTTTAGTCTTCATTATTTAATTAATTCCGTCACTGTTGTTTAGTTCCCAAATCTCTATTAAGACTATTGAAATAAATGGGTACTTCTAAATAATTATCATTGGTCTAGTGAATGCAAGTGTGGCTGTTGTACTGGGTTTCATTACTAGGTCGGTTTTATTGGGGTTATCTGTAATTCGATTAAGAAATTCTTAGTAACAATTCAAAGTTTGGGACTGTGCCAAGTAGATTTCATTAAGCTCACCTTTTATTGAGTTGGTTTAGTTTATTACCACCACCACCGCTTTAGTTTATAACATTTGAACTCTGCCTGTTGTTAGTTATTTGTTAGTTTATGTATAAAGTACCTAATTACACTATTCGTGTGACAAAGTATGGAATAAAACTAGATTTTATTGGCTGGCTTTTGATATTAAAATTTAATAATAATTTATTTATAGTTCCTGCAAATTCCGTTAGGTTAACGATACCCAGCAGCAAACTGTGGGCTTATGATGATGATGAATATCGCCGACAATGTTACACGAATAAGATTTTATATTTATGGTAGGAATTTGATGCCGAAACCGAAAAATAGAAAATAAACCAGTTTTGCTCATATCCTACTAGTTTTTTATTTTATTAATATAAACCTACAAAACCGATCTAGATTTATTGTCAACGAGGTTTTTATTGCTTATTTAAAACCTCCCTATATTACAAATAATTGTTAAAATTATAATTATATCAGCTTATTAGATTAGGCGCCTTAGCTGCACAAAGCCCTCCCATAGCAAAACGTTCCGTACAAACATTCCCACAATCTCCGAGATTAAGACGTGAAATGAAGATAATCGTTTAACATTATTATTAAAATAAGATCATGTTAATTCTTCCAATAATCTCAGGAAAGCTTTATATGTTATAACTTGATTGGAAATTAATTAATCAACAAATTAAACAGTTACTTAACACGTGACTAGAACTTCACACTATAATTAATTATGTTGCGTATTCTTGGTATTCTTAATTGATTTGGCATTGAACTTTCATCAGTCGTAAGTGAAGGGACCTTGGGTACATAAAAGTTATCCAAGGAAGTAGAGAACTCGTACGATACTTATTCAACTTTGTCTCCTAGTATATTTCTTTCCGACTCTGAATTGTAATGAGCCTAGTTGGAACAAGTCATAAATATAAAGCTACTGTTATTTACTTTGTCTACTTGGATGATTTTATTATTCTACTCAAGTTTGTGATCTACTTCTGAAGTAATTGGTTTTCATGTCACTGTTTATTAAAAAAGTGTTGTCTTCCATTTAATAAATATTTCAATGATATTATATTATTACATTTCTAGTCTCTAAGATGAAACAAATAAATATTACAGAGGTCTTGTAAGAAGTTATTAACACTTTACCCAAATCTGTTACCTATTCACAAAAAAAAACCTTTAATATCAATAATGTTATTTCCTTTAGCAGGGTTGAATACTAATAACGCAGCATAAAATGAATAATTTGCTATAGCACAAATAGAAGAGCCGTAGCTTTTATGCAAAACTGCCCTTCGCCTGCCGGGGAGAATGCAATTACGAAGAAGTGCTAATAGGATGATAGCTAAGACTTTTTATTCTTTTATTCCTTAAGCAGTATAGAACTATGATCTGAATAGTTGCATTCCTCATAAATACTTTTTTTCAGTTACAGAATTTGAACCAGTCAATTAACTTGGTTTGTAGAAAATGCTACTCTGAATACGTAATCTATTCATTACACGCATATTAAAAAGTAATTACATTATTTTATGCAGTCCAGCTTTCGTTTCAATCAATCAAAACATTATTAAACTAATATAAACTTTGAGTCTATTACAATAAAGGCGGAATCATTTTACTTTGCCATTTTTGGGTTACGGAAATAAAATTGTTGCTTCGTACGCGTTTCGTAATTACCATACATCGCGAGGCCTTTGTGTTTCAAACAAGAGTTTTGTAATACAAAGTTCTTGTTACAGTAATATATTTTCTGAAGAAATATAATGCGAATTATTCATTCTGATATCGTATTTTCTGGTTGAATTCTTCATTTGATCTCTTCTGGGGTTGACTAAAATTGCCAAGTGCCATCTGAATTATTTCCCATGTGGTTGTAAGCACATTTCTGTATCCACAGAGTCATGCGAGACTACTAAAGCAATATACAATTGTGTGTTCAGTTCTATAATGCATGATGCAACTCGAACCATGTGTGGGGAATGTGTAATGCTTTCCTTGTAGGAACAACGGTCGTATCTTTGGCTCCCAGCAGTATCGTTAGAGGAGTATTAGGAATATGTAAAGTAAAAGATCTGACTTGCATCATTGATTAAATAATAGTTACCATCTGCAACGTTATTGAGGTCTTATACTGAGAGCCATGCTCTGTACATAAATTGGACTTACATGGGTTTTATTATAATAAAACAACTTTTAACCGGATTAATCGCGTGTATTATTGGTTTTTTTTTTTTTTTTTTTTCCTGATGTTTTGAACACTTTGCAGCGTTCGTGGTCGCAGGAGGACTGGTTAAAAGTTGTTTTATTATAATGTGTAGTGATCGCGCAAACCTAAGATATTACTATGGGTTTTATTTTTTGTACAAATTACTCACGTATTAAAAGAAGATTTTTGACTATTAGCTGTAGTAACTGACTGGAATTTTACAGTCATCAATACAAATAAATAAAATTTAAGTGTCTTTCAAAATAATGTTTTTTTTTTAAGCTCAGTTATTTGCAAGATACATAGGCCAAAAATACAATTTTTAAAAATTTCGTCTATCTGTTTGTTCCGGCTAATATTCGAAACGGCTCGACCGATACTGATAACAATTTACTGGCAGGTAGTTGAATGTATACGGAGTAATTTAGGCTAATTATAATATAATTATACGTGGGTGAACCCACGAGGCACAGCTTATACTTATTAAAAATCGTGATTCAACATTTTCGAAAATGTATCTGAAATCTGTTTTGTTCTCTTTCTATTGAATTCTACTGCCTCGTTGGTCTAGTGGTTCCAAGCGCGACTGCTGAGCATGAGGTCTCGGGTTCGATTCCCGGGTCGGGCAAAGTGTTATTGAGTTTTTCCGTTAGAAATTTCTCAGTACCAGCTCGGAGTTTGGAATTGTGCCCGGTAGATGGCAATAGGCTCACCACCTATTACATGGGACTTAATAACAGCATTGGTGAAATGTGGATGTTCAACTGTGTACACCTCTGCCTACCCCTTCGGGGAATACAGGCGTGATGCTATGTTATGTTATGTCTATTGACATTAAGATGAAAAGCAATTAAAGAATTTAGACTTCAGGTGACTTATTATTCTATAATTTATTTTAATTTTGTGGTACATAAGACAGTTGCGACTTTTATTGCCCTAAATGTTATTAAAGCGCAGAGCAACCACTCCTTGATTTAGTTGGTGATTACAGTGTGTCGACTACAATAACTCTCAGCGTATTACTGTGTTCGGGGACAGTGCAGCTAGTTAATACATTTAATTTGCAGTTTGTTTTGCTTTTGGCTTCGCACCACTGAGTTTTGCGACATCAAGTAATGGATGTTGTTTATTTTTGTGGTTAACTACCACGAGTAATTTGAAAGAATATAAAAATTCAAAAATAAATACAGATAATTTTTTTTTGCCATCGCTTTTGGTATTTATTCGAGAGGCGCAGGTACGAATCGTGCTCGCGACCGTTTTCTTTTTCCACAAAAAATTATAACTTTTACATACAGATAATTCTCCAACATAATAAAAAAAAAAAACTAACTGCAAACAAGACTATCGTTGAAGTTTAACTTTTCAAAACTTAGTTCAAACCAAAGCCTTTAGGACTTCATTGTACCTATAAAAACTCACACTAACTGCAAGGGTCCATTCTCAGCTCACCCAGCCCAATTCTCTATAAACCTATTATGCCACAGTTCTATCTATATCCTTAGAGGTCGCTATGCCTTCAGTCCACGTCCGTGAGACGCGTGCCAAGTGTCAAGGTCACGCGATAAATATTTGAGGAGTAAGGTCATATAATAAAAAAGTACAGAAGGATTAAGTCGTTTATTATGGACGAATATTTTATCCGTACAAGTGATAGGACTAAAACATCAATGGAATATGAGATAGAAGTTTGTGTTTGAGAAAATTTCAGAACATATTACCCTTTTTTGGATGGATGGATGGATGGGTCTTGCAATAATTAGTTAAATTTCTAATCACCGAATTACCGTAGTTAATTTTTTTTATTATATGCGGTTAGTTATGCCTGAAGTAAAAGATATTCATAAAAGATATGCGTAGTATTGATAGTAACCGATAGAATGGAATCTTTATTCGCCTATAATATATAAAAGAGTCGCTAAACAATGATTTTATTTTTCGTGCATGATACGAAGTGGGTATTCTGTTCCAAACTTTTTGGTGTATGGGTTCCCACTTTTCTCGGGAACGGCTGTTTATTTTTTATTTGCGCCTTGTTTGATTTTTATTACGCTACTGATTCACCCGGCGCCGTCTGTAATTTTAGATTAAGGTAGCGTATTTTATTGGGGGTGGTTCTTATATATTTTTGTTGTTTATTTTGGTAACAGTGTTTACATTCTCCTTGATATTTAAGTACACATATTATAAAAATAAATATTTTGTGTGTTACTATTTATCTAATTCATCGTTTATAAATATATGAGTTCCAATCACATCATTACATCAACATCTTTGATGTGACCAGACAAAATATTTAAACATCACTGAGAAGAAAAAAGGTTAAGAGACGCATAAAAAACGTACACGTACGTCTTGATAAAGTTTAAAATGACTTACAAAAGTTATAACTAAGACGGAAAAAATTGACAAAAAAATTATAATAAAATATTCTGCCTACTTAAGCCTAACATATGGAATAGCAAGTAGATAGTACATCTTACTTACCCTCCGCATAAATAAATAAAGTAAGTATTATCCCCCGAAAAAATACCTGACATCGCAAAACTTGAACTCGTATAAAACCCCCGAATTACTTACAGTGACAATATCGCAATGAACTTTAGCATTCAGAATTTCCGCTTCACCCCGTTTTCATACGGTGATAGATGACGAAATTTCGTACCGAAAATATTTCATACGCGCCACACGGTTTTATTCCGAACCATGTTGGATTCATCGCTCTGTTTTTCATGCCTACAGCGGAATAAAGAACGTACTAGTGTATATTTTGGAATATTTTATAATACCGAATTGAATAAAAAAACGTGGAGGCCGAGCGGTTACGGACCTGATTTTTGACGGTTATAGATGTGACTTTTAAAATGTCGTAATGCAATTTCTTAATTAATTCATAACTTCACAGAAATTCATTTTCAAATTTAGAATTGTACCGGACGGGCGGTCTATCGAATACTAGAAACGAGCCGCTGACGTCCTGTACCTATAGGTTCGGTTCGACGTATGCTGAAACCTTGTATTTCTTCAGGGACTATGAAGACTATAACACTATCGAGGTCACCGGGAGAATCATTCCATGAAATAAAACACCGACTTGCACTATCACTATAAAGCTTGAGGTTTCTGCTTACTCCATTGAAGATGGCGAGGCTTGAGTATATGGTAGTTTTTGAGCTACGAAGAAAATACATGCGCGTTTGCTTAAGTACGACGAATCTTTACCGTAACGAGACCCGCAAAAACCTCGCACTATCTATTCTTTATTTACTTAATAAAAACTATATAAAGGCTATATACTTCTAAACTATGACTATATATATAGCTATCTATATACCAATAGATAGGTGCTGACAAGACCTATCTATTGACGTATGTGTCAACCATCTCGCCCTCATACTTGGGCACCCAGCACAGAATACATTTATCAACATACTCATTTTCAAAAATCGGGGTTGTTTTTCTACGTTAATGTGTCTAAACCATAAGGGTTGAAGCTATAAAACAATCAGCACCCCCTAGACGAGTATGCCGGCTACAAATGAAACAACATTCCGAATAGTTTTTATTGCATATAACCATAGTTATGTACATATTAAGATTACAAAATTATGTATGAATTCTCAATAAAATATTTCATCAACATCTTTGTTTACATTCACGCTATGGCTTATGGAACATGGCTGCTACATTTTAAAAACATTAAAAATACCTTAATTATTGGCATATGAACACGAATATAAGTGTCTTAATATAAATCTAGGCATCAGAATACAAATCTTAGTGTTTTAATACAAATCTAGACATTCTACAAGCACTAAATTACTATATAGTATGAATATCACTGTTATTGTCTCTAAATTGTTCTATAATAACGTAATAATTTCACACACGCGAATTTACTGTCTTTCTGGATAATAACGGCACTGATTCTATGTAAACACAGGGCTATCTAAAAACGGGAATAGCAGGGCTGTCGCGAACATCTCTCCCGCCGTGCAGCAGAGCGTTGACCCGGTGTGGAGCGATGCTGCAGATGAGCCGGTGAGCGCACCACTTCGGTAGCGGCACCAACTTCTTGGTCGGACGTCTCAGGATCCCTGCTGCTGTGCGCACGTCGACGGTTCGTATCTGACCGTCGGCGCCTGGATATACGGCGGTCACTCTACCTCGCGGCCATGTATTGCGAGGGAGTTGACCGTCGGCGATGAGGACTGGGTCGCCGACCTCGAAGCGGGGCCCTCTGCCGTGGGGCTCCCGCCGGTACTGCAGCTCGGGTAGGTACTCTCGCACCCACCGGCGCCAGAACATGTCGGCTAGGATTTGTGTTCGCCGCCAGTGTTTTCTGCTGTCTATGTCGGACTCGTCGAACTCGCCGAGCGATGGTAGTCGCGCTGAGCCCCCGAATAATATGTGATTCGGGGTGATGGCCTCGTCGTCCTCTGCGTTCACGGAGACATGTGTGAGCGGTCGACTGTTGACTGTGTATTCGACCTCACACATTAATGTTGTCAGGACTTCTTCCTGCGGGTGCTTATCGTGAAGAACCGTATAGAGGGCGGTTTTCACGCATCTCACGAGTCGCTCCCACGCGCCTCCCATGAAGGGCGCTGAAGGAGTGATGAAGCGCCACACGATGCCGCGGCGATTGGCCTCTTGTGACACGGCCTCTCGCATCTCTTTGTCGGCGCCGTGCATGTTGGTCCCGTTGTCGGAGTGTATTTCTGTAGGGCAGCCTCGGCGCGCCGCGAATCTGCGCAACGCTAGTATGGCAGAGTCGGCGCTGAGGTTGGCGGCGACTTCAAGGTGCACCGCTCTGGAACTGAGACATGTAAATAATGCAACATACCGCTTGTGATGCTGTCTTCCCACGGTGACTGAGAGCGGCCCGAAATAATCGAGGCCCGTGTAGGTGAAAGGCCTCTGGTGGTGAGCGAGGCGTGTCTTCGGGTGGTCCCCTGTTGCGGGCTCCGGCGGACGCGCTTTATTTATGCGACACTGTAGACATTCATAAATGACTTTCCTTACTGTGGGTCGCAAGCGCAATATGCAGTAGTGTTGACGCACTTCGTTGATCACTAACTCGGTACCGGCGTGATGTAGGCTTCTGTGAGTCCAATCTATGTATAATTGGGCGATGCGGTGATCGCCGTCTAATATCGGCGGCCTTTTCGTGGTCTCTGGCACCCCTTCTGTTGCTGCTATACGGCTGCGCAGAGTTATCACGCTGTTGTTCAACTCGACGGGTAGCATTCGCAGGCGGCTGTCTATGGCGACACCTTTCCCGCGCCGGAGCTCTTGGAGGTCGGCGCCGAAGGAGTCCCCTTGTACCGCCTTCACGAGGAGGTGCTCGGCGTCGCGGGTGTGTTCCGCTGTGAGAAGCACGAAGTTCCGGGAGCCGGCGCTAGGGTGAGGTGTGGCGCTCCCCGACGTGTTGATCTTCGCCTTCTTCTTCATGCGACGCCAATCTGGATCCTTTTCAGGGTTCTTCTTAGTCCTTTTATATAAGACTTGAGCCTCGGGTTTTCGACACAAGGCTATAAACTGTATAACTCTAGCGGTAGCTCGCAAGAGTCGCTCCCATTTTGAAAATCTAAATGGGTCCGGAATAATTTCTGTAATTTTCGGCGTCCGACACTGTACTGTTACTGTTACTGTTCGCTCCTCCCCTGTCGCCTCTGCTATTTTGAATGTTGATTTTTCTATAGGCCAAGTTGAAGGATGCGCGTACAAAAACGATGGTCCGACGTACCACTCGTGCGCCGAGTTAAAATTTGCGGGCACGTCGCGGGTCGCGGCGTCTGCTATGTTCATTTTCGTAGGCACCCAGCGCCAATCTTCAACTTTACTGTTTTCTTCTATTGCGGCCAGGCGATGCGCGACAAAGGGCTTGTACGTTCGTGACCCTTTTCTGAGCCATGTCAACACTGTTTTACTATCGGTCCAGTATACTGTGGCCTCCGGCTTGACTCGGTGCTCTTCTATTACGGCTGCTGCGACGCGGCTTCCCATTACTGCAGCTTGTAGTTCGAGGCGCGGAATAGACGTGATTTTCAGAGGCGCCACTCTAGCCCTCGCCATGACGAGCGTCACGTTCACTCCTCCGTCTGTAGTGGTAGTGCGCCAATACACCGCTGTCGCGTAGGCTGTCTCGCTAGCGTCTGTGAAGACGTGAACCTGTAGCGAGTCTGCGTCACTGAATCCCGGGTAGCTCCTCGGGATACTAACCGTTTTCAAATTTTCTAGATGCCGAATCCACGACGACCATTGTGCCGATAGATCCGTGCTGAGCTGCTGATCCCAGTCCGTACCGAGCCGCCATGCTTCCTGTAATATCTGTTTGGCTCTAACTGTAACAGGCGACGCTAGGCCGAGAGGGTCGTATAACGACATAACTATTTTCAATGCCTCTCTCTTGGTCGGCGCCTCTTTTCTAATGAGGTCATCAGGGAGCCGAGCGAGCTTTAAATTAAAACTCAACTCGTCTGTACTCGGCTTCCATATTAAACCGAGGATTTTTTCTTCAAATCCTTTACTCGCGAGACTGACTGTTTCTGTTTGACGCTGTCCCGGCTCTAAATTTTCTATAATTTCTGTAGAATTCGAGATCCATTTTCCTATGTTGAATCTCGCCTTTCTGTGTATTTCACGTACCGACTTAGCTATGCGTGTAGCCTCTTCTACTGTTGTGAAACTATCTAGATAGTCATCCATATAATGATTCTCTATGATAGCCGCTACCGCCTCCGGGTACTCTGTACTATACCGCTTCGCGTTCCAATTCTTAGCGAAGATGGCTGTGCAAGGTGAACTTGCGGCGCCGAATATTATCGACGTCATACGGTATTCTTCAGGGGCGCCCTCCCGCCGGTCTCCTCGCCACAGGTAGCGCAGGGCGTCTCTGTCCTCCTGTCTCACTTTCACCTGCATAAACATCTCCGCTATGTCACCGGATACTGCGATGCGGTGACGTCGGAAACGCATCATCACGCCCGGCAGCGACTGTAATAAATCCGGCCCTGTAAGGAGGTAATCATTTAATGACATACCTTTTGATTTCGCTGCTGCGTCGTGAACTATACGGAATTTTTCAGGCTTCATTGGATTGAAGACATCGAAGTGAGGCAGGTACCATGTCCTTCCCGAGTCGCCTATATTGAGAGCTTTTTCTGCATACCCTTTTTGAATAAGGGATTCTATCTGTTCTGTATATCTATCTCTCAAAGCGGGCTTGCGATCGAGTTTTTTCTCTATAGAGACGAGCCTTTTGAAAGCTGTCTCATAACTGTCCGGCATCTGTATATTTTCTGTTTTCCAGAGAAGTGCTGTCTCTATGTGTCCATTTTCTAATTGTCTAATATTTTTCTGTAGGTTGTCTTCAGCTTGCTTCTCCGGGTCTGTATTCGGACGCTGCGGGTTAATCACCAGCGACTCGAGTGCGAAATATTTCTTCAACTGCGCCTCTATATTTTCTGTTTCGGATGACAGCTGATTGACAGAGTGTACGCCGCGGCCTAGCGCTCTAGCGTGCGCGCCGTGCAGCACCCACCCCAGTGTGGTCAGTGATGCGACCGGTTGATGACGCGGGCCTCTTCTGATGACACTTGCGACAAGGAGATGCCAGTTATCCTGACCTATCAACACCCTAGGCGTAGCGGTGTTGTACGTGAGCTTCTCCTCGATTCCTCGCAAGTGTTTGCACTCTGCCAGGTCTCCTTCACTGACTCTCTGCGGCGATAGGTGCAGAGCAGGAACGGTGCGCGCGTATAAAGGCACTTGTTTACCTTCAGCGTTCTTGAGCGTTGCGTTCACTCGTCTCGAATTTGACATCTCTAGCGACGTGTTTCCTATAGCGCGTATCGTGAAAGGGTCCGGCTTACCTTCAGCGCCTATTTGCACAGCGATATCTTCATCTATGAGGGAGATCGTTGATCCGTCGTCGAGTAACGCGAAGGTTGACACCTCTCCCGCCGGTCCGACTATCTGCACAGGAACTATCTTGAGGTAGGCTTGCGACTTCGCACGCAGAGTTGAACTTGCGACTGTCTCTTGTTTCTCTGCGCTCGCTTCTTCAACCTTACCTTTTCTCACGTAGTGCAGTAGCCGGTTGTGAGTGGCGGTGCATCCCTCTACGTCGCACTTCCTCGGCTTGCACGCATGCCCTTGATAGCGTGCGCGCAAGCAGCGGAAGCACAGACCGTGCTTCTTTGCGAGCTCCCATCTTTTATCAGCATCGGCGGCCTGAAACTGTTTACATTCAGAGGCGTAGTGTCCCTCCTTCTCGCATATTCTGCATCGCGAAGCACGAGTGTCAGCAGTAGCACTCTTACCTGTAACGGTGTGCGTTCTCTGTACGATGCGTCGACTCGGCTGGGCCTCAGTGATATTCTCGGCCGGTGCGAACGCGCTGCAAAAGTGTGCGTACTCTGTGACAAAATCGCTAAAGTGACTGAGGTCCGGCATCGAATTATACTTCTCTGTGTATGTCCGGTACCACTGTGCACGCAGAGAGTTCGGCAGCTTCTCTGTCAGCAGACGCAGCAGCTCCGCGTTGATGAGGTAATGCTCCTTCTTTAACGCCTGAAGCGTCACTACGCCGCATCTTACCTTACTCGCAAACGTGCAGATGTCTTTGGGTGCTTCGGTGCACCGAGGCAGAGTCCGCAGCTTGTCCGTCTCCGCCTGAGCGATGGAGTCCGGCCTGCCGAATTGAAGTTCCAACTCCCTCATGATGTCATCAGGTCGCGCGTTACCTATAAATTCTGAACTTACGGTATCCAGTGCCCGTCCTTGAAGGCTCCTCCTGAGTCTCGCTGTATTTTCTATGTTGTTGAAGTATCTCTTCGTGGCGTCGTAGATGGCACGAAACGACAACCACTCTGTATGTGCGCCGTTGAAATTTGGTAAAGTCATGATGACTTTCGAAGCCGCCGGATGGTGCGACGCATACGATGTATCCAGTGGCTTCCTGTCCGCTAATGCGGCTATGGCGGATGTGAGTTCGCTGATGAACGGCTTCAACGAATCACTTCCCTGTTGATGGGCCCCCTTCTGTTGTGAAGGATCTGCATCTTCTTTACTATGTTTGACACGCTGTGTGTCACTATGTTCCCCGCGAACGCCCTCCACGGGGGAGGCGGGGGGTGCAGCCAAGTCGGTGTTTCTCCCGGTGACTGCTTCTATAACCTCGAGGTCTGGCTGTGGTTCCGGGGCCTCTTCCAACCACGAACGCACGTAGTCGGCCTTCGACTGTCCATCTTGATCGTAGTCGTCAGAGTCCGCTTCCTCTTCGGCCTTCTGTAATGCTATCTGTGCTAACTGTAACTGTATTTTCAATAATTCCTCGCGCGCCTTCAACACTTTTCTATTGGAGCGGGTCGTAGTCTCCGATCGGCCGCTGCGCCCCTTGCCTGTCCTCTCCTTCTGTCCCTCCTCTGTTGTACGAGGGGTTGCGCGTGCATATGTCCTATCGGAGGGGCGCAGTGTCCGATCCGAGTTACCTTCCGGTTGGTAAGTTCCTTTTCTATCACTCTGCGCGCCCTGTTTCGCTGAAGACGGCGACGTCCCCCTCGCGGTATGCGGGGGGGGCGGCGGCGGCGGCGGCGGATCGGTGCTGGTCGTCGATGGTGAACGCGGTGGCAGCTCATGTCGGACCGTGGATGTACTCGGGGGACCCGCGTCCACTATCCACGACTCCGGCGCCTTTCCTTTCGATCGCGTAATCGGCATCTTCAGTTTTCAGGAACTAATCTTCAGGTGTTGGTTTCAGTTGGTCGCTATATCCGGCTATCGAAGGACCAGCAAATGTACCGGACGGGCGGTCTATCGAATACTAGAAACGAGCCGCTGACGTCCTGTACCTATAGGTTCGGTTCGACGTATGCTGAAACCTTGTATTTCTTCAGGGACTATGAAGACTATAACACTATCGAGGTCACCGGGAGAATCATTCCATGAAATAAAACACCGACTTGCACTATCACTATAAAGCTTGAGGTTTCTGCTTACTCCATTGAAGATGGCGAGGCTTGAGTATATGGTAGTTTTTGAGCTACGAAGAAAATACATGCGCGTTTGCTTAAGTACGACGAATCTTTACCGTAACGAGACCCGCAAAAACCTCGCACTATCTATTCTTTATTTACTTAATAAAAACTATATAAAGGCTATATACTTCTAAACTATGACTATATATATAGCTATCTATATACCAATAGATAGGTGCTGACAAGACCTATCTATTGACGTATGTGTCAACCATCTCGCCCTCATACTTGGGCACCCAGCACAGAATACATTTATCAACATACTCATTTTCAAAAATCGGGGTTGTTTTTCTACGTTAATGTGTCTAAACCATAAGGGTTGAAGCTATAAAACAATCAGCACCCCCTAGACGAGTATGCCGGCTACAAATGAAACAACATTCCGAATAGTTTTTATTGCATATAACCATAGTTATGTACATATTAAGATTACAAAATTATGTATGAATTCTCAATAAAATATTTCATCAACATCTTTGTTTACATTCACGCTATGGCTTATGGAACATGGCTGCTACATTTTAAAAACATTAAAAATACCTTAATTATTGGCATATGAACACGAATATAAGTGTCTTAATATAAATCTAGGCATCAGAATACAAATCTTAGTGTTTTAATACAAATCTAGACATTCTACAAGCACTAAATTACTATATAGTATGAATATCACTGTTATTGTCTCTAAATTGTTCTATAATAACGTAATAATTTCACACACGCGAATTTACTGTCTTTCTGGATAATAACGGCACTGATTCTATGTAAACACAGGGCTATCTAAAAACGGGAATAGCAGGGCTGTCGCGAACAAGAATTATATCACTAAATAGATTTAATTTGCTTGGAAGTATGGTCCCATCCTACTTTTGCAAATTGTATTTGTGTTTTTTAGTGACATCGTCGTTGAGGAGGTGCAGGTTCGAATCCTGCTTTTGACCGCATTTTTCTTACAACAAACTTTTTAAATTTAGTTATTTTATTTTTGATGTTCATGATACCTCGAGTCTTTTTGTCAAAATTGTCTACTTTTGGACACCAACTCGCCTGATGGTAAGCGACAGTGTAGCCAAGAATGGAGTACGTAAATCCAAAAGAAACCTATTCACTCTAAAACTAGTGAAAATATTTTACATTGGTTTAAAAATAACAGTTTCCCGGATATCTGTTAATGTCATGTGATGGTGGAGTAGAGTCAATAGTGACGTATTACGCTTTTATATTTTGACCTACACGTGACCGTGGTCTTGACATCATAGCGATGAATTGTGTATTGTGTTGTGAACTATATTTGATATGTAACCGAGTATTTTTTAGATTAAATATTTATTTATTTATTTTCTTTTTTTTTCGCGTAAATTGAAAGCGTTGTTGAGATAACACTCGCTACTACTATCGTGGTGGCTAAGTGGTTATTGGCTTGAGCTGTAGGTTGTGGGTTCAAACCTGGCATGTACCAATGTGAATTTTGGAATGTCATATGTTCTTTCTTAGTAAATCTAAGACATCACAGATAGGAAAGTATCGTGAGAAAACCTGGACTTAATAAATTAAAATCGCCAACCCACAGTGAGCTAGCGTGATGATCAATGCTTTGATGCCCTTGCCCTGCAGTGGAACAGTCAGTCAGTATGTCTAGCCTTTTCCCAATTACATTGTGGTCGGCTTCCAGTCAAACCGGCTGCTGCTTAATACCAGTGTTTTAAATAGGGTGATTGTCTATCTGTCTCCATAACCCAGATACTGGGTAACAAAAAATCGCGTGGCATGACTGGTTGTCAGAATTTCAGGCCTCTGGCAACCCGTAACGGCTATCATAGATCTAAATTTGACAAACCGGGACCGACGGCTTAACGTGCTCTCCGAGGCACGGAGGGGTGACCCACCCATTCTCATACCAACCGCGACAAGCGCAGCTTAACCTTGACGTTCAAAAAGCGCTAACTTTTAGCCTAATTTGAATAAAGAAATTTTGATTTGATTTTTTGATTTATTGACTAAAAACCACACTGTTAACTAACTTTTACCGAGATCCCAGGATCCCATACGGTTAACTTAACCTCGGGTTCGAGAATCGCAGGTGTATTCACTGTGACCTCAGCAGAAGTTAGGGATAACATAGTGTTAGAGCCTGCCTCGTTCGTGTAATAATCCCAAGCGCGACTGCTGAGCATGAGGTCCTGGGTTCCATTCCCGGATCAGACAAGGTGTTATTGAAATTTTCTATTCAGAAATTTTCGATAGCAGCCCGGAGTTTGGAATGATGCCTGATAGATGGCAATAGGCTCCACCACCTGGGTCTTAATAACAGCATTGACGAAATTTGCGTGCACAACTATGTAAACCTCTGCCTACCTCCTCAAGAAATATAGGCGTGCTGCTATGTTGTAGTGTTAGAGTAGTTTAAGCCGTCTCCTACCTCTGACTTATTTTAGCGATTGCTTCTACTCTACAGTCAAACAGTTTAACTCACAACATAGCCGCGAGCTCAGCTCATGACCAAGGGCTCCGTTCGAGTTCTAAACTAGTCGCCCATCCCGGAGATATGCACGTGAGTAGTAACCGGTGAACAGTAATTGATGCTTTAATTAACAACATCCGAGATCAACGTTTGAACGTGCCCTTCCTAGCACGGAGACAGTCATACGCAAATCGCCTCACCCATCTACCGACTAGGCCAACTTTAGGTTAAGCCTTGCTTAACCTCGTCATTGTTTATCAACCACAGTTTCTAAAATATTATAAGCGCCTCGCTAAATACTAACCAGAGTGTAACTTCTGGGGCTTCACAAATTATATCTTTAAATAAAATGCAATAATTCAGCTCTATTTAAAAATTTTGTTCCCGCATGTTTGTGTCTGCAAAACTCGGAACATAGTCGATGGATTGGCTTTAATTTTTTACATAACATTGCATTTTAATAGAAGAGTATTTTCTTATACTTTTCTCTGTAAATCTATGTTCATTAGAATACTTTTATTTACCGCCCTTATCAATAATGAGGGTTGAAGTTAGGCAGGCGGCCGGCCATAAAACATTGCCAAACTTAGCAGCATGGAATTTCAAAAACCATTAGAAAGTAGAAGAAGAATTACTTGCTGCGCCGACCCCAAATAAATTGGGACAAGAGCAGACACAGCAATGCGTGGCCGGATTTATTTCAGTGCAGCGTAAACTCATAGCAAGCCTAAATACAAAATCAATAAACGCCAAACTTACAAACCAATACTAGACAAAAAATATTTCTCATTACCACCCGCAAAATCACTAAACGAAGCCAAGTACCTACTTTGAAGTCTAAAAAACCGTCTACTCTCATCTTCAGAATGCAGACAACTCCGTCGGTGCCTCATTTAAAAACCTTAGCGGCAATTCCATTTTCTCGCAAGAATTGAACAAAGACCGGCCCGGGTTTCTTTCCAATTCACAATTTACCATTTGCCGCGTTTTTTTCTAATAAAGAAAAATCAGAAACGCTTCTGCTTAAATTGAAAGATGTCAATGCATAAGAATTGAAGGTTTTTCGTCGTGTTTTTATTTTCACTGTTTCGTATTTCGTATCCGAAGGGTAAACGTTTGAGCTGTAATAAAACTGAGATCTTGAGTAAAGTGTTGCGATACTTAAAGTAATAAAATTCAGTTTGTGAAAAAGTTTCATAGGTACGTATTTTTAAAAGGGTTTTGCAATAAAAATGCGATTCATTTTGTTGTGAATTTTATTGTTGCTTTGCCATTTATTAACCTATCAAATGGAGAGCCTAAATGTGTTCTCTTACATATAAAGTGATACAGATAGGTACATAGATGGTTTCTTCCGTCGACTATAGGCCGTCTCAGATTAGTAAAGTCCGCCGATCCCTGTAGCTCAAGAATCTAACAGACACACAAGCACACTCCGACGCGCTCGACCGCCTTGTTATAGACCTCACCGGCGAGGACCGCGTCCGTCGCGAAATATCTCATCATGTCCACCCCGACCCTTGTTCGAGCCGGCCCGCGCCGAGCCAGTAGCATATCCTTTCACCAACCATTAGATAACTTTTGTCGAAGGAATGCGTTTCGATTTAGACAGGGATTTTATTATAATAAAATTTGATATACACTTTTCTTCGTTATTTATGAAATCAGCCTTTTATCTAATTTCCACGTGCAATTTTTAAATCATATTCGGATTTCAATATGTTTACTCGTATACATGACTATTAAATCTATACTAATATATTAACGATGAAGTTTGTTTTTTTTTTAATTTGAACCAACTCATCTCTAGAACTACCAGTGGGATTCATATTTTAGCATTTGATGGCCCAATTCTTGAGAAAAGTTATAACTTACAGCTTTTCTCAAGACACAACATCACGCTACGACTCTTAGGAATTGAGCAGAATGAGAAAAGCGAGTGAAACTGGGGGCACAGCTAGTACATTATAATTTTAAGGTAATAGGATGGTTTCAGTATAATTAGTTTCATTAAACATTTTACGATATTTTAATAAAATTACATTCGAGGCAAAACAATACTGCAAATTCATATGTGATTTTATATTTAAATTCTGAAAACGCAACTTAAAATAATATAATTATTCGATAAAATTAAATGCCGTGTCCAAATGGTGACGAAACTAATTAGGAATAAACCTCACACCTTAACGTCAGGGGTGGCAAAAACTCAGGGGTGGCAAAAGAAAAATTAATTTCTTCAACTGCTCCCCACCCCACCATTGTTTATGAAAATCAGTACGCGCCGCTTCCCTTAAATCTGAATGTTTATCTATATTTTGGCTTCAAAAAGTCTCTTAATAGCCCTTATAATGTTGTTTTTTGGCCGCAAATTAACATAATTTGTTACCGTTATAAGGAAGTATTTATTATCGGCGTGTTTTTTCAATGGGGCCTTTTGATGGGGCTTGTGGAAGCAATTGTTTTTACTTTACTTAATCTGCGGGGAATGGCTTTTGTTTATTTATTTCAAGAATACTCGATATGAGGTAGGTAACTTACCACATATTTGAGTACTTGTATTTTTGTACTAAAATTCTACATAAATAAGACTAATTCGTATTTTCAATATCAGCTTTCTAATACGTTTTGATAATGTAATAATCCCACTCCACTTTATTTGCTGCTGCGGTGCGAGCACAGTTCTTTTTCTTGATTTTAAACATCAAATTTCATATAAGATGTTGAAAACGATATTATTCAAAGTCAAAGTCAAAGTCAAAGTCAAAGGTTTTTATTTCAAATAGGCAAAATTACATGCACTTATGAAACGTCAATTGATTTTAGTTGCACGGTTCCAAAAAGTTGGTCTTATGGAGAAGAACCGGCAAGAAACTCCATAGACACTCTTTTAAAATAAAATAATACAATAAAGATGCAAGATCTTTGCATAGTTACAAAGTTTGTAGGTGCAAGAACAATGGAGGTTAATGTGTGAGATGTAATATTATCTAATAAATAATACTACGAATACAAATAACTAGTTATGTCACATGAGTCACTAATCTCTACATTGAGCTCACATTTACAGCATGTTTTATGGGCTACGAATTTAAATACATATTTAAAATACAGTATAAGCAGGTATTTAAATGAAAATTTTTATACATGTCAAACTCAATAAAATGTCAAGACAGGTCAATAAAACATTGTCACTGACATAATTCAGTCATTTCTGTTATAATTTTATGACACTCCACAATCACCTGTTGCCAGGAGAGCCACATATTCAGAAAATAGTTAACGCCACACGTCCCTATCCTCAATGTAATCTTTAATTTTATAATAGGCTTTTTTAACAAGAACCGACTTAATATAAGTTTTAAACTTTTTACCAGTAAGATCCGTGATAGTTTGTGGCAGCTTGTTATAGAAGCGTATACAATTACCTAAATATGATTTGTTTGTTTTTGTTAATCTATATTTTGGCACTACTATTTTATGTTTATTCCTAGTATTTATGTTGTGAAAGTCACTGTTGATACTGAAAGATTTTAAATTTTTTCGGACGTACATAATATTCTCGATAATGTAGAGTGAGGGCAATACGTTTCAATACGTTTACCCCTTTATCGACAAAGACTAATTAGCAATATCACACATAATATTATTATTCAAATCAATACACTCGCACAATATTAGCGTCCACCATAAATAACTTAATAAACCTTAAAAGGACACATTTATTATTATCTTAGGTTTTCGCGTGTATTATTGGATTTAGTTTTTCCTGACGTTTCGAACCCTTTGCAGCGTTCGTGGTCGCAGAAGGAGTAAGGTGTCAGGAGAAACAAAAACCAATAATACACGTGTATTAATCCGGTTAAGAGTTGTTTTGTTATAAAGTACACATTTTATAATATTAAAAAAGTCACACCATCATGTGATTGACATTGAGTTACTGTAGATACTACTATCACTACAGAAAACTAAATACAATTTCTGACGTGTAGTATCCTACCCAGTATTAGTAAGAGCCAATTCTAAATTCCACCTTATCGACATCGACGACGTCGCACGTTCCCACTAATCAAGGGGATACAAAACAGATGGCCGCATTGGAAACAGTATTCCAATCAACCGATTAAACACAGCATCAGTCGTGATTAAAATTCTTAACATAACAAGATGACTACCAATGTTTGCCAAACATACGAACACTCATGACAATACAGAATGTTATAAATCAAAGTTTTTTTATAGATTTGAATATAAATCTTCGAAGATGGATTTAAAAACAGATGGATTTAGAAATGTCAACTGCATATCGTCTACTGTGGATCTGAGAAGTGTAAAAAATTTAATAAGTAATTGTTGAGAACAATTTTTTAATTAAATTATGTTATATAACTTTTGTCTTTTGACTTATCTTTTATATAAGGAATACGCTCCGAAATTCATTTATAGTGTAAAAGTTAGGGTTTTTGGTCGTCACTTCTATTCTTCATATCGTCTGGTTTATGAACAACCTAGTGTCAGAGTTTAAGGCGTCCGTATGCCTCTGAAATAACACTGTACACCATCAAGAATATCTGTCATCACTTTATTGGTATTGTTGTAAAAATGTACATTGCAGTATGTTTGTAAGATACCGTTAACAGGCTACTCTAGCAATCCAAATATTATATCTTATTACAAATATGTGTCCAGGTTAACATATTTTTTTAAGCAGAGGTGCGGGTTAGAAGTAAGACACAATTTAATACAAAGTATAATGATTAAATATTAATAAATAAACTCTTAGTAATAACAGTTTTACAATAATACACAAAGCGATTCCAAAAATATACATAGCAGACATTTTAAAACTGGATTTATTATTAAAACATTTATTTTTAGTACTATCAGCATTCAACGAAAAGGGTTCGCATAAGCATCGTCATTGCTACGAAAATGTGAAT
Organism: Xylocampa areola; assembly: GCA_935421205.1. NCBI lineage: Eukaryota > Metazoa > Arthropoda > Insecta > Lepidoptera > Noctuidae > Xylocampa > Xylocampa areola. The sequence goes on along the minus strand of OW285210.1, from coordinate 16,978,860 downwards.
TCAGAATATTACAGTTCAACGTATTCAATGTATTCTGTGACTTTGCAAAATGTGCAACATTTGTCTCAAGTTATTCATAAATTTCAGGTGCGCCTGAAATAGCATCGAAAGAATGAATATGGCCTGACAATAGCAAAAAATATTTTGGATCTTTTGTCTTACGATATTTATATTACATATTGTAATACATGAGGAGCTTTTAACATAATTTATTAACCCATTAATATAAGATAAGTACGCCTTAAAAGGAATGGTTTACAATATTGTCGTATGATTTCGTCCCAGTTAAGCAGGTTTTTACCAGATTTTAGGCCTCTATTTTCTGGCTCTAAAGGTTTGTCTGCAGTTTACCGATATTTCTAGATATAATGCGTAAATCCGCCTGTGACTTAGCGTGGATGTCGGAAACTAACTCTCAGCCCGCAGAAACCTAATATTGAAAAAAAAAAAGAAAACCTCAGGGCACAGCAGTGTCAGATAAACAACAGTAAAAGAATATACCGATAACCTCCTCCTTTTTGGAAGTCGGTTAAAATGAAACCATGATTTAAAGTAAATTTAACAAATTGCGAAATTCCAGTGAGCAAGTGATCAAGTGATCAATATTCAACGTACTCGTAAATGTCATCCGATCGGCTGGCTGGCGTCGCATTGGTGAAAGTTTGTTGACCCCGATCATTAGAGAAATATTGGTATATAATTCTGTTATGATTATTGATTATTCAGATAATCTTTTACCAACTTTTACCTTTGTTCTATTTTGGAATTATTACATTCCATGGTGGCATAAAATTTACCCAGTTGGCTTGTGGAGGTGAAATATGAAGACTTTATCTTACCTGTAATCAGTATTAAGGTATCAACGAATGCACACAGGTAAAACGCCCCCGAGTCAGCTTACACTTTAATTTTATACTCACATCAAAGAGATAAATACCATTGTATGTAATTTTGGCACCACTAGCCTCTATTTATAAAGAAGTCATTGGCATTTGTAGTAAAAAGGACAGATAGACAGTTGATCAATTTATTTATAGATGTAAATGTTATTTGAGCGGTATTTTCAGACAGGCGATCGAAGTTTTTCATCACGCCTATATTCCCCGAAGGGGTAGGCAGAGGCGTACACAATTGTACACCCACATTTCACCAATGCTATTATGTTATTAAGTCCCATGTAATAGATAGTGAGCCTATTGCCACCTATCGGGCACAATTCCAAGCTCCGGGCTGCTATTGAGAAATTCCCAATAGAAAACTCAATAACACTGCCTGACCCGGGAATCGAACCCGAGACCCCATGCTCAGCAGTCACGCTTGGGACCACTAGATCAACGAGAAAAAACTTTAAAGAAACGCATTCTTTAAGCGCATTTAATCATCAAACCATGCACTCTCTCGACCTCCTGGCGCCTGACCCTAGAGTATTAGGCTGGGCGACCCATCCAAATACTGTTTACGACGGTACAATTATTTCCAAAAATAAACTATAACATTTTAGAAATATTTTTTTATTTTGGCTCCATTTTGGTAAAGAACTGTTCCTACAACCTTTTCTTTCTCACAAGTATTCAGATTCGGTGAGGGGTTAAAATTATAATATTGGTCAATAAATAGTGTTGAAACTTAGCCGTTTTAGCTGAAAGGTACTAGGTATTAGATATTTTTACCTGACCGCATATAATAACGATCTCACTTTTTATATGTAGAAATTAATGGGCACAAATACTGCCGAAAGAAAACGATCTATGAAAAGTCTTCTGAGAAAATTTCCCGATTTGAACTACTTACTCCAGTCTCAAGCTTCGTTTCATAAATTTGTTTTATAAGTTGTTAAAAGAAAGCTTGTTCATTACGGGATATTTTCCATGGTCCATTTAATGTTTATAGCAACTAAATTAATTTAATAGGTCCCTTTTCCTTTATTGTTTCCTGTTGCATTATGTTTTACAACTTTAATAAAATACAGTTTTCATTCATCATCCTCATAGGCATTTCCGTCTATTTTTATGATTACTTCATTCACACAGTTAATATTTCTAATTTCGATGTTTTTATTGGTAATTATTTGTATGAATATGTCTGTTAGTTTTCTTAATTTAATATTTAGATAAAATATACACAATTTAATGTTTTTTTTTTATAATTAGTGTTGAAGGTCTATAAAGATAAATAAAACTCAGAACATAACATTAAAATTGTCCCACTGCAGGTTATGGTCCTCTTTTCATATAGAAAAGGGACATTGATTATCATTATAATTATATCATTGAATAACAACATAATTAAATCTAAACATTTTTCACTTTTTTTAATGAAAAACTCCTATGATAACCATTCAAAAAATCTGGTCCACACTTCAATTGGACCGTTGGTTAATTCAAATATTTTGATTTAAAACTCAGGTTTACAAAGCCTTTCAAGCTTTTGGATCAAATAAATAGTTAGTACCTATTTAATTATATAAATAAACACAATCCATTATGTGTGAGACACGTCAATTCCCCCGAACATATTGACTCACATGAATTCAATAGACGATCAATTCTAGTGGCAATGATCTACAGGGTTAATCGGTCATTCACAGGTTTTCAAAGTCACAATAATAATTAATAAACGCTTATTCATCATTATTCTACTTGAGGTGAAATAATTTCCAAAGTGAATATCACTCACTTAAAATTGACATAAATTTTGTCATGAATATTATTGATCAATTATTAATTACTAGGGTTTGGTGAGAGAAGTTTGATAATTCATTATTGTTGCATGAGAATTTGTTTTTTCCAACCATACAATGCATGGATAATTACAATTGCGTGCCTAAAAAACCACTTCACGCCAGTTCAAAAGTCTTTGGTTGTGGTGATCTGTGGGCTTACTCTTGAAAATAATTCCACTTGATTGACATTGGAAATATGTCAGTTCGTACTTTTAAATGCCAAAATGTCTAAAAAATTGTTATAGATTTGGGATAATATGAAAACAACATGCTTTAAAATTGAGGCCTGTAATGTAGGTAAATTTATTTTAAAATTCCAATAATAAATAGACGCCTTAACGTCTATTTATTATTGGAATTGGATTGTAATTGATAATAGTTTCAAGAGTAACCACAGATCGACACAAATAGGAATAATGCCATTTTTGAAACATCAATTATCAAACCTTTTGAATTACCGGCCACATTAGTGTAGAGGTCGCAATTACGGCTGCTGAGCGCGAGGTCTTGAGTTCGATTCCCGTTGGACAATTTCTTGAGTTTTTCTATTAGTAAATTCTGTCTAAACCTTCGGGGAATATCGGTGTTGCTATGTAAGAATAACCATATTTATTCATTGTCGAAACAATGCACCGACTGCATCATTAGATCTATTTAGGCCAGGCTAGTTTAGGAGTAGCAACACCCGGTACTCTTCAGAATTAGCCAAGCGAAATCGACCTGGATTTCGAAACGATTTGCACTATCATTGTGAGCGTAAATCAAGAACTTTGTCGAACCAAATTGCTGGTTAATCTCTTCATATAAAATATAGATAGATATAAAAAAGTTTAGACTGCGGGCTTTAAGATGATTTGACTATCTTCACATTAACAAAAACCGATGGAAAAAAATCTCGATGAGCAATATTTACTTTTTGTTTATATTAATTTCTCACTCGAGCGTATCAGTTCAATTAATTTTAAATGTAATATTTTAGGTTAGGTCCACATCTCACCAATGCTGTTATGAAGTCCCATGTAATAGGTGGTGAGTCTATTGCTTTCGATAGAAAAAACAATAACACTGCCTGGCAGATTACCGGGAATCGAACCAAGGACCTCATGATGCCTTTGCGACCACTAAACAAATGAGGCAGTTTCTGCAGATATATAATATTATTTATTGTTCACCGGTAACTACTTCCGAACATTTTTCGGAATTTCCCGACTAGTTTAGACTCGAACGGAGCCATTAGTCACGAACTAGCCCGCGGCTGATGATTAACTTCGAAAATAAGAGGTCAATACCGAAAAATGCATTATATTGGAATTTATATAGATGCTTCTCACGAAAGTTATTATACAGATATACATACTCGTATAATATCTATAACCGGCTGGTATTATATAGAGATCTGGAAGAAAACAACTGAATAAAAGTCACTTCACTTTCTTATACAGGAAAACAAGCTAACCTTGTATTTACAAAGCTTCTGACAAAGGTCGCAAACAAGCTAATCACGAGCCAAACAAGAAAGGACATGATACTGCGCTTTGTTTACTAAAATAAAACGTTCATGTCTTAAAATAAAATGTTGTGTGAAAACACGTCGGAGAAAGAACGAATTTAATCACTGACCGGATTGCTTGCATTGCTTTGTCTTTTAAATTGTATAAGATGCGATTTAAATCACATTCAGAAGGGAATGTGATATGAGGGGCTAGTGGCTAACGTGGTAACAGCCGCATAAATCAATCGATCGAGGTTAAGCCGCAAATGCCGTTCGCCTGTCGATGGGTGAATATCATTTCATACCGTGCCTTGGAGAGCACGTTAAACCGTCGGTCCTGGTTGTCAAATGAAGATCTATGACACGGGTAGCAAGAGGCCTGAAAGTCTGACTACCAATTGTACCACGCGATATCGTGTAATCCAGTAACTGGGTTGTGGAGGTCAGATAGGTAGTCGCTCCATGTAAAATACTGATATTAAACTGTATGCAGTTAGACTGGAAGCCGACCCCAAGGTTGTTGGGAAAAGGATTGGCAGATTGGTTAAGAAGGAAATATGATAAAATATTCAAAATATAGCTACAAATTATTTCGATTCCTGAGCTTTTTTCTACTTACCATCACGCCTGTATATACCGAAGGTGTAGCCGGAGGTGGAAGAGTTGTACACCCATACATCACCGATGCAGTTATAAAAGATCCATGTGTGTTAATTCCTATATAATAGCATGCGTTCCGATTTCCGTGTCGGACAAAGTGTTATTGAGTATTTTTGTTAGACAATTTTTAGTAACAGTCCGAATTTGTGAATAGTGCCCGATATATGACAATTGACTCATCACCCATGGGAATTAATAACGGCATCAGAGAAAAGTGAGTGCCACTTCTGCCGAACTTTTAGTGTAACATAAACGTGATGCTATAAACGAGTCCATTCATTATGAAAGCAGAAGCTTTGCGTTATGCTTTATATAGATATGATGAAGCAATGAACCATAAACCTTTTCCGTTGATGATTCTATGATGGTACCAAAATAACTTGAACAGGCATTCTTGTTCCTAAAACAAATTAATGAAAAATCTTCTTCTTGTCGTGTGGTTGATGAACAACCTAGCGTCAGAGTTTAAATCACCCGTAGGCCTCTGACATGGCTTTACACACCATCGAGAACACCTCGCAAGTGTGCTTTTCCTCACGATGTTTTTCTGCACCGTTAAGTGAAGCAAATTATTAATCTAATACGCACATGATTCGGAAGGTGCGTGCATTGAATTCGAATTTGCGACTTTTGACTTGGCAGTCATATGACTAGGCTATCACTGCTTACTTAATTGAATACTTATAATATTATAATTATTGTCGATGCGATTGGCCTAGGGGTCGAGAGTGATCTGCTGCACCGTATGCCCTGAGATCGATTTCCGCACGGAAGATAGATTTGTATCATTTACAGATATTTGTTTTGGATCTGGTGTTATATGCATATAAGATTTGTGTCTTAAAGCACGTGACAGATTATCCTAAAAGACTAAACGACAAGACCTTCGTCTTACTATTAATTAAAAGCTTATAACTGTGTTCATGTATGTTCCAAGGCGCGATGGCAGTCCAAGTCAAAATAATTGCCAAGTGGATAAGGTTAAAAGTTACAATGGATGGCGATTAACCTCTAATGTGTACAGTCACTACTTAAACTAATGATTGATATCCATCTTGCATAGCCAAGCCCAACTTTTGGAAATAATAATAATTTGGTAATAATCATCTATTTCTTGCCCTTAGTTCAATTTATTTGTGGTCACGATGCAAATCTTTTTGTTATACACATCTCTATCTGCTGTCATCTCAGAAGTGAAGTTTCAATCCATATCGTCTTTAACATAATTCATGCAATGTTTTCTTGGTTTTCTTCTATTCGTGAAACCTTCACTATTTATACTCAAATCTTTACCCGTGACATAATCCTCATTCCTCTGCATCACATGTCCATACCACATATCTATTATCTATTATCACTATGTTTTCTTGAGGTACCTAACGATTCCCAGCTCACTTTTTTTTTTAGTCACTATGTCAATAAACTCTTTAACAATAAATAATGTTTAGTATCCAGAGAATAATATTAACAATATTTTTTTAAAGCTTATCACTTTACAATTTCTGGTCACATAATTACCCTAATAGTTGTACTAACAATCTACCAAAAAAAAAACACAACAAATAATTCAAACATATGTTAGTGCGTGAAAACAATCAAACTCAACCTGTCCAATGACCTTTCGACGACCAAAAGTAAACTGTGACGGGAGAAAAATAAATCTCTTCTGCGCACGCGCATTGGACGTCCCAAAATAAAGTCCGGCGCACGAGGTATCGAGTTCCCCTCAGTTTCAACTAGCGTGTGCTAGAGAGCACACCCCGAACCTGTGATAAAAATCTAGTCGTATCCTCCATAGTGCCTCACGCTGCAACAATATGACAAGTAAAGTGCTGTAAACCTATTGTTTTACCCCCATAACCCCATCTTGTGTTTGGATTACCCCAGTGTTTTTTTATGTGGCTATAATTACGCTGTAAGTATGAGCTTTGTTTTTTTTTCTGAAACGTTTAATACACGCTTAACACTGTCATTTTATGTGACAAAGAGTACCAAAGAATCATTCGCCTGGTACATTTTTGTAGGGTGCAAAGCCGCTAGTTTGATTTTAAATACTATTCATAGCTTTCAGACTACTTCAGAGCAGACAACTGCTAAACACTCACTGTATTTCAATACACTGCCTATAATAACTTTTAAACACACAATAACATCATTATTTTATGTTCTCATATTACCCTACACACTTATTTTACCCAACCCAAGATCGCACAACTTACCCTTTCACCTAACGTCAAGTCATCGTCCAAAAGCAGCTTTCCTGTATGACGTCACAAACTATACGCACACTTCAGCACGTGTATAACTGCGTCATTATGAGCATTGTTTAACAAACTAAGAAATTATAATAAGACTGTTTTAGTTTATCCAGTTCTTATTAATATGTTTCTTAATTTAAAGCAAATCTATAGAACTGAACTAATAGTTATTTATATATTTTTAAATATGGAAGTAATTGTTAATTAGAAATTAACTATTACTTCCATCGAAAATATTTTGCATTCCAGTTAATAATTAACTCGATTTTTAATGACCTTGAAACAAATTAATTCCATTACCGATTTTTTTTATAAACAAAAACAATGTCTCTTCACACAAATATTTGTTCGAGAATGAAAGGGAAGCATATCTTTTTACCGGTACGATAAAGCGAGAGAGGAGATCGTAATGCGATCGTAAGCCAGACGCGTTATTTTTACTTGTTTAGCTGGAACCGATACATTTCTGTCTGACACCGTTTAGATTATCTGTTAGACTGAAGTTTATAACTTTAAGTGAAATTAAAATTTTCTATAAAACTACAATGCGAAACATGTCAATAATCTTTATTTTTCCTTGAAAAAAAAGACGGAGAAAAGGTGATTATATGCAGTGGAAATGAGAATGTAGAGTGACGTGAATGGATAAGATAAGAAAAATGTAAGTATATTAAATGGAGTTTGAAATTTAGACCAGTGACAGGATAGTTGAAATGAAATGAATATGGACACGTGATGAGGAGAGATGAAACAGGTGACTAAGAAAGTGATGGATATGAATTTTGATGGCTGGAAAGGAAGAGTGAGACCAAAGAAAAGATTATTAGATTGTATAAAAGATGATATGAATGAAAAAGGAGTAGACAATAACGTGACGACTGACAAAGGAGAACGGAAATATTGCAGTGACCTCTAATATCTTAAAACCAGAAAAAGAACAAGCTTACAGACACATTATCTCACATGCATACACACGCAGACCCGGAACAATTATCTATAGATCATACAAACATTTACTCCGTGTGGGAATCGAACGTCACGCGGCGCAGCGGCCGGTCTATCGACCACAGCGCCAACTGCGCCGTCAAATCTGCAATGTATATTTGTATGGAAAAAAATACTATGTGTGTCTTAAAACGTGGTATGTGCTATGCTATCTTTATTCAGTTTTAGTCTTTGTTTACCAAAATATTACAATAAAATACAACTAACGACAAAATAAAGTAATATGACTCAGCAATGATTCGCAAGTTTCTCAGTGCATTTGCGTTCATTTACCTAGCCTCTTCCCAACTAAATTGAGATCGGCTTCCATCTTATTGGAACAGCTTAATACCAGTATTTTACATGAAGGGACTGTATATCTAATTTGGTTGTCAGATTTTTAGGCATCTGATTAACCGAAGTACCATAGGTACATAAATCTTCATTTGACACCCATGACTGAGGTTTCACTTGATCTCTGCGGCACGAAGGGTCTCGTTATGAAATGATGGTCACACATTCACAAAACGCCCGGTGCTAACATAGCTTAACCTCAATCGATTGGTTAAACGGACCACTCACTTTTCGAAGTCATGTGCGTATTAGAAATGATTCATCACTTAAAACGGTGAAGGAAAACATCATGAGGAGACCAGCACACCTGAAACTTGTTCTCGATGATGTGTAAAGCTATGTCAGAGACCTTCGGGTGGCCTAAACTCAGATACTAGAGTTTAGAAGATCGGTCTGTGTGGCTATTACTTAGCCACGAGCCCCTCTACCAACGGTACCTAATAAATATTTTAACTTGTGGAACAGATTACTACAAAGATATTTTACCAACCAAATTTTGATGTATCTTTGTGATTTCTAAGTTGCGTAACTTTATATTAATTCAAGATTTCCTAAAACTTTGTCTGAAGGAAATTGGGTCTGTTTTTGTTTCTATTTACTTAAGAACAACTTGAATACTTGAGTGTCTGTTTCACAACAACTATAAACAACAAATAACAAGAGATTTGTGTTGCAAATGTTTAAGTGTTTACAATTAATTGTTACGTTTAAGTGAATTTCATAGAAACTACTTGAAAATCGTACAAAACAAATTAATTATGGGGAATTATTCAAAATGGCGGACCTCCACGTACGAGGGGAGCATTTCCCAAATATATATAATGAATATAAATACGTCGCGTTGTTATTTTTTTGTATAATACATGTTGTGAGACACATTTATATTAATTACTAGCTGTGCCCCAAGGTTTCACCCGCGTATAATTATATTATAATTAGCTTAAGTTATTTCTTATAATTATAGTCAGCTACCTGTCAGTAAAATCTTATCAGAATCGGTCCAGCTGTTTCGAAGATTAGCCGGAACAAACAGACAGGTACTCGTAGATAGACAAAAAAATTAAATACTGATTTTTAAGCATAATTATTGTGCAAATAAATAACTGTATGAGCTAAAAAAAAACTATTATTTTGACATAACAAACAGACACTTCAATTGTTTTTATTTGTTTTGTTTGTTCAACGACTATTATTCATATCAGTTGGGTTACTCTCGAAACTAATACCAATTCCAATCCCAATATTATATAGACGCCATAAAACAACGCGGAATTTTAAAATAAATTTACCTACATTACAGTTGCCTCAATTTTAAAGCATGTTGTCTTCATGTTATCCCAAATTTGTAATAATTTTTTAGACCTTTTGGCATTTAAAAGTACGAACTGACATATTTTCAATGTCAATCGAGCGGAATTATTTTCAAGAGTAAGCCCACAGGTAAACAAAAAAATCTTACTAAAACTACTACTAAAATAAAAATTAACAACTTGTAAGACGCCAAAAAAGGCCCCTATCTCAACATAAGCTGTCCCATGGAAGCTAGGGCATGTACTGTAGGTTCTATACCTATTTTATCCTCCCTTTCTTATCCATATCAGCTTCAAAAGGCATGATAATCTTACCACTAAACTACTCTACCATAAAGCCTGCCTTTTCTAAAAGCTTCGCATACAATATTTCAAAACGTCAACAATAATATAAAAAGATTTCATCTTGTACCTTCCACGGTACCCTCCACTAACATTATTCCAATGTACTGTCAGCGCGATATGATAGATTTCCGCAAAATAATATATTATTCAGTACAAAAACGTGTACTTTAGCAGCCTTTTATATGTTACTGGCTTTTATCTAAGTAAACGAATAGGTTTCTAAATTAAATATTAAATATTTATGTCTAGGTTTTGACGATAGAGCCGTGAAGGAATAATGTTATTACAGTGGATCACGGATCTGAAAAAAATACGTGTATGTGACCTTGCCTTATCACAAGCTAAGCATAGATTACACACACGTAGCGTACTGGCGCAAAGTGGATGAGTTTTAAGTGTTTGTATGCGTTTAGGTCGTGTTGAGAAGAGAAATTGACATGCTTTTCACATGTCGTATGCAATGCTACGTCCGTATTTTTTTAAGGTCCGTAACTCTGATAAACAATAGTCAATTTTTAATTAATTTATTGTTTGTCACAGGTGAAAAGTCAGTTTTTAAAGTAAATATTTATATATCAGTATAATTATATAATTAAAAAATACTTTAAATGTTGTTATACGAGTAAGTTGGTAGTCATTATCAGTACAAGTAGTATTATGTCATCTTTGGTCGCGGTTAAACAGTAGGTACTTAGTGCGTTCGGTCTATGAATGGGTGACGTACGAGCTTTATTACGCAACTGCGCAAAAAAGGAGTGTTATAGTTTTGGGGTTCTTGTATGTAGGTATATATGTATATTTGTGTGTTACTTTATTTTACCATAACTTCCAAATATGAGAACCCATTTAGATGAATGGGGTATCGATAGAATCCTTACATTACTCCGGGTAACATAGGCTAGATCAGATTTAAGAAATAGTAATTTAGTGGCTATGGAAAACAAAATGGTGTGAAATAAAAAGATATTGCACACAATCATGTCGGGCACTCTTTTTATTATTTTATTTATTTATTTCTTCTTGTTATCTGGACATCTCCAGAAATTGGATCACACGTTATGCCACAGTCATAGAGGCAAGGTCTCAGAGGTTTTCGGGCGCTAAACAACTCTGATATCAAACTAGATTTTAACAGAGAAGAGAACTGATATTACTATATACTAACAGGAATGAACGCGCAATAAATACCTTACTACCTGATTAGTCTAGTGGTGCCAAGAGTGACTGCTGAGCAGGAGATCTCGTCGTCCACATTTCACCAATGCTGTTATTAAGTCCCATGTAATAGGTGGTGAGCCTATTGCCACCAACCGGGCACAATTCCAAACTCCAATTTCCTAACAGAGAAACTCAATAACATTTTGCACGACCTGGGAATCGAACCCAAGACCTCACGCTCAGCAGCCGCGTTTGCGACCACTAGACCAACGAGGTAGTAGAATTTTTAGCAATTGGAAAAATATGATGATACTTTTTGCTGTGACTCTATCTTTTCCTTTCACATCTTATAATTGTTGTCTAAACACTAATTAATTGTCCGCTTAGCTTTGTAAACTCAGACTTTTCCCATTTTACTTGCGTCACCGTTTACTTTCAAGATTTTTAACAAAAGAAATCTTGTGTTACACAATTTTCGTAACCAAAAATAAGACAATTAATGTTGTTAATTAATTAACCCGGAATAAAATACAATGCTTTGTTAAAATTTCTAAAGAAAAACTTGAAACAAACGCACCAAAACTCCCTTTGTATACAAGCCAAATACGTAGAAAAGTGATTCAAACCGTTCAATGGGAAGGTAAAAAAATAAACCGTCTGCCAAAAGGACTAATAATAATTGTGACGTATCCGTTACGCGCCCACAAGGCAAACGGTGAGACGTATTCATAACATCCCACGCGATGAAAATTAATATATTAACGCTGGAAGCAAAACATCGTAGTTTCAGTTTTATAATCATGTTAATGTTTTGTTTATAAAGATAATAATTATTAATAGATGTGACAGAATTATTGAAGAACTAACCAGTGGAATTCCAAGTGTTTAAAATTGAGTTTTATTTTAGGTTTTGGTGATCACACATAATTATAATTTTGTTTTTTTTTGTGACCTTTCCGATTATGCAACATTCGTCGTTACAGGATGACTGTTCATTATTTCCTTTGTTTTTTGCATATTTCAAATAAAATATGTATTCTTAGAAATTATAATTTATAGGGATCACAGCGCCATTTTATGTTATTTACAAATCCTGCGTACTCCAAATTTTTTATTAGCACCATATTACTTACCGATTACTAATGTCCGGATATTTTATAAATCTATAAGAAGACCATCATACTTTATACGTAACATAATATAACGAAATAACAAATTCTTAAAATATTCAACATGACAAAATGTTGTGTAATTTCTAATGACAAGCCATATAATACTAAAATCGTAAGTAAAAACTAAAAACGACACTCTTAATCAACAAAAGTGACATTACTTTTGTGATATCTTCAAGGAATTACAAAAGGTCAGCAATAAAATAAAACGTCTTGCAATCAATCAGTATTTCTGCTGACAAATCATATCGGGAGACAGAAAAATATTCTGTCACTTCACCAAAAGATCTCAACTATCTACCTTTTATACTACTCCATCGCTATAGCTCCGCCTGTGACTTCGGCTGCGTAGCACATGTCGTTATATTTTCTTTTTTTAAATGGTATTTTTGGAACAAAAAGTTTTCATGAATTTCACCCGTGTTTAAGCAAGGTGGTCAAGTGGTTACGGGCCCATCTCTTAAGCCATAGGTTATGGGTTCAAATATAGCATGTACCAATGAGGCTTTTTCAAAGTCATTTATGTACTTTCTTAGTTAATCTAAGACATCATATACGGTGACAGAAAACATGTTGAGGAAACGTGGACTTGACGGTCTGAAATTGCCAAGTCACAGTGAGCTAGCGTGGTGATCATATCTTCTCTGTATCAGAAGAAGCCCTTGCACTGCAGAGGGACAGTTATAGACTGGTTATGTTATTGTGCCAAACTTCGTCACAATTGTCAGCATTAACTTAAGAATTGACAAACATACATGTAGATGAACTTATAATATTTAAAAATACATATTTCAGTGAAGATGGTACCTTCAGAAATAAAGACAGCGCATGAAGTTAGATAAGATCTTAAACATTCTGTTTTGGTCCATGATGTAGTTCTGTACGTCAGAGATGAGTTCTGTTTGTCTTGTGACGTAAAACGAGACGCGGTTTATTATAAATATTTATTTCCCTCGTCACAGTCGAAATAGTACCTAGTTTTGTGAATATAGTGGTGACTAAATAGGTAAAGGTAAAAAGGTAGAAGTGATTGAAAAAATTTAGCATATAAAAGTTCTTAATTTTTTTATTACGTTAGGTATTGGTGAATACATTGATTTAGACAAAAAGTAACCGAAATAATCAGTAATTATTTTTCTGAGGTAACTGGAACTGGAAAGGTATGAGTTTTAAGACTAGACAAAACAAGTTATTAGCATTATCACTTAACATCAGGTGAGATGGCTGTCGAATGCAAGCCTATATATTAATAAAAACAATTGAGCCATGTCCTGGTATATTGGTACTGTATTCCTTATGTTTTCGCCAACTCAAAATCAGACTATGAACTTTCGACTTATCTTTTTAAACCCAAGAAAGTCTCAAAATACTGTCATTATTCACAAATAACCTAGTTCCCTATTGAGTTACGACACCAGATGACTCAGAACAAACTCAGCCAAATCAGCCATCGACACACTCAAAGTAATTATCTAACACTCCAACATACGAGTACATAGTGTTAGTAACAAAAGCTCCCGAAATAACCACCTATTTTTACCTGTGATGTTATTTCTGTTCTTTTCCCTCGTGTTATTGAGCTGATTGACTGCTTTTTATTATTCACCTATGTATGTGTAAACACGTTTAATATCTCTAAAAAGAAGCACGGTGAAATGAAAATAATTTTATCTTAAATAACACATGTGTCTATGGAGTTTCTTGCCGGTTCTTCTCCATAAGACCAACTTTTTGGAACCGTGCAACTAAAATCAATTGACGTTTCATAAGTGCATGTAATTTATATATATATTTTTTTTTCCTATTTTAAATAAAAACCTTTGACTTTGACTTTAAATCTGACATGCCGAAAAATAACATGTTTACTTCACAGTAAAATTCATCGAAAAGTTACCAATTGCTGTGAATAGGCTGTTTTAAAATTCTATAAATTCCAATCTTTCTTTATACTTACTAAAACCACTTTCATAAAATGTATTTTCTACCTTATACAAGAGTTAAGATGGTTGAAAATAGTGCAGTACTGGCTGTAAAGGAAGTTAAACTTAGTTTTGAATTTCCCAAGTACCTTTATAAGTGGTGACACAAGGTTCAAAATAACCAGTCATGCACCTGACTAAATTTGTACGAAACTGGCAAAATGATTTGACAAAATTTTATTTCTTTCATCTGTCTACTTTATGTCGAATACAACAGCATTCAAAATCATGAATCCCTCTTAAAATTCTCAACGAAACCGTTGAAATCACAAAATTTTTATTCAATGCAGTATGTGTTCTGTCTCTGTCATAATAAGATTCAAAATCAATGACCAGAGCAATGACTAAACGTCCAGTCAAGAAGGCGCGTGAAATACCAAACGCTTCTATTTATAATACCAGCCGGATCTCAGAGGATGTACGTACCTTGTGCGAACACCAAATTTAACTTTCCAGCTTCATCCATAACTATAACTACGTATTTGATGCCATAAAATTCTATATTAGTGAAGGTCGTTTGACTTGGAGAGGTTATTTTGTAGAATAAAAATCTTGGCAATTCATTGCGTATAGTTTAGTCAACATCTTTATCTATCGCTTCCTCCTCAGTAGAGGCATCCTTGTAGCCCTTTGTATTTTCCGGGTTCTCAGTGTCAAAATTCGCAACGTCTGAATTCTAAAAGGAAATTTACCTGAAGAGTACGACTTTGATCAATATTGAATCTCGATCTTTGTAGCCAAATCGTGTATTAATGCAAATGTCGTCGAAATCTTTTTTGCTTGAGATTTCAGTTTTAGATTACGATCTGGTGTTCACGGAATGCGAGAATCGACAGGAAATGAGTAATATTTTAAGAGTATTTATCGATTTCCTATGATCTTACCTAAAAATAACTAACAGATCACTTTAATAGGAGAATCGTGAGACTACACATTAATGATATCATACTACAAAATCTCTCTTGGATAGAAGCATATTTAAGTATATATGACAACTTAAATAATCTTCTGTATTAAATAGTGTAATAATAATTGTTATAAAAAGTTAAAGAAATCGCTACAATTCGCTAAAAGTAATAATATCATAGACTGTTATCATAGGCTGTTGGAATATTTATCCCAAAAAATTTCAACCAAAGAAATTTGTAATATAATACCAATCTATATCATATCTGCCACCTCAGTAGTTCACTTACTGCCACCATTTTGGTAGCATCACGCACTTTACAGATACATTAGATTCCATTATGAACGTGTAGGTTTTCTCACGATGTTTTCCCCTCAGAAGCCATTGATAAATGATATAGGTATAGACATTTCAAAAACACATTAGCAGTCGTTTAGGTTTTCAATATCTCGATATCGAGTTTCTGTCCTGTTAGTATTGCAATATGTTTTATATAATATTCTTTGTACCATTTTACTCACAATATTGTAAGGTTCTACTAAGAACTAATATTGTATAGAAGGTTGTTTGCTTTCGACACAAACACGATCCATTCGTTTGATAAGAAACCTTTATTGAATTGATATTGATGATCTACAGAATTTCAGTCTTTCTATTATAGTTCTATCTTTACACCAAAAAAAGCTTTGTAATTTTTTATTCGAACTGGGTAACATAACTCAACTTAGGTATAATAGGTAAAAACTCAATCCACCACTGACTTTTCATGTACGTATTAGAAATGAATTATCACTTGCCCAAAACGGTGAAGGAAAACATAGTGAGGAAACCAGATCACTGGGGATTTGTTCTCGATAGTATTTAAAGACATGTCAGAGGCCTACCGGTAGTTCAAACTCTGACACTAGGTTGAACTCTAAAGTTACAATATTAAATGGAAAAAGAATACGGTCGCGAACAGGATTCGAACCTGCGCCTCCCGGATAGATACTCCAGGCGCTCTGACCACTAAGCCATCTCGACCTCTGCTCACCACCGCGAATTCTTCTTCCATATTTTAACACGTCTTATGGCGACGTCATTGCAATCAATTCAGTACTTACAAGTGACCGAACCGACACGACTAACTTTGCAGTTAATACAATGTCGTAAAGAATGCAATTACCTTAATAATTCAAGATATGTCTTTGAAAAAGCATTAACGCATGCTTAGCGAACTCTAAAGTTACAATATTAAATGGAAAAAGAATACGGTCGCGAACAGGATTCGAACCTGCGCCTCCCGGATAGATACTCCAGGCGCTCTGACCACTAAGCCATCTCGACCTCTGCTCACCACCGCGAATTCTTTTTCCATATTTTAACACGTCTCATGGCGACGTCATTGCAATCAATTCAGTACTTACAAGTGACCGAACCGACACGACTAACTTTGCAGTTAATACAATGTCGTAAAGAATGCAATTACCTTAATAATTCAAGATATGTCTTTGAAAAAGCATTAACGCATGCTTAGCGAACTCTAAAGTTACAATATTAAATGGAAAAAGAATACGGTCGCGAACAGGATTCGAACCTGCGCCTCCCGGATAGATACTCCAGGCGCTCTGACCACTAAGCCATCTCGACCTCTGCTCACCACCGCGAATTCTTCTTCCATATTTTAACACGTCTTATGGCGACGTCATTGCAATCAATTCAGTACTTACAAGTGACCGAACCGACACGACTAACTTTGCAGTTAATACAATGTCGTAAAGAATGCAATTACCTTAATAATTCAAGATATGTCTTTGAAAAAGCATTAACGCATGCTTAGCGAACTCTAAAGTTACAATATTTAGAGTTCGCTAAGCATGCGTTAATGCTTTTTCAAAGACATATCTTGAATTCTGACACTAGGTTGTTCATCAACCATACGAAGCAGAAGAAGACTATGGTTCCAAGTGTTCCTCGAGATCTCTTTGTCAGAGTGGATAGTACATGCCTACTACAGAATCCTCATTATTTATCATACCTGATCAAATGTTTTCTTCTGCAGGAACGTAAACAGCGCTGAGCAATTATGGAGCAGTTCGAGTCATTACTGACGTGCTGCGTCTGTCTCGACCGGTACAGGAATCCAAAGCTGTTGCCATGCCAGCACAGCTTTTGTATGGAGCCATGTATGGACGGCCTGGTTGACTACGTCAGGAGACAGGTATGGAATGTGTTCTATTATAATTATATTCTATATTAACCATAGCTATTGTAACCAGAGGTCCGTATTAATAAGCCACTATTATTATCATGTCGTCTGATAGATCCAAAATCAAAGATAAATGAATTAAGTAAAATCAAATTATGAGAGGTTTCAATAAATATAAGGAAGCTCTTTTTTTAAGTTTGATTATTAAATACGGGTCTATATGTATAGAATAGCAAAAAGCCTAAATTAAACTAACTTTATAAATTATTTAATAGAAACTATTTTGTAATATATATTAAGTTTACTAATTTACGCCTTATTTTTTTGTACCAAAACGAAAACTACGGAAGTGAATATGTATGAAGGTAAAAATTAAATAATGTGTGTGTAAATATGCATGCCCGTTTAAATCTAGACTAGAAGAATCTTTAAGTTCAGTGAACACTCAACCTAATATGTCATTTTTTTGCAGGTTAAATGTCCAGAATGCCGTGCCGAACACCGAATCCCATATCAAGGCGTCCAAGGATTTCCAACCAATGTCACTCTCCAGCGATTTTTGGAGCTTCACCAAAATATTGCTGGCGAGCTCCCAGACCCCACTGCTGGGCAGGTCATGGAAAGATGCAATGTATGCTCGGAAAAAGCATACTGTGCACCATGTGCCCATTGTGACAAAAAAGTTTGCGAAGACTGTAAGTCAGCGCACATGGAAGTCCTACGTAGGGAAATTTCAAGAATCAACAATCAGATACGCCGTGGCCTCAATAGGCTTCAAGACATTCTTGGAGTAGTTGAACGCAACACAACGAATCTTCAAGCAAACTGCGGAGCAGTGGCTGGGGAAGTCGATGAAATACATAAAAGACTAGCAAAGGCATTGAAAGATAGAACCGATTTCTTAAGAAACGAAGTGGATCGCTACTTAGCAACTGAACTTAGAAACCTCACTAATTTGAAAGATAACCTAGAGTTAGAATTAAGTAATATACAAAGCAATTGTGATCTCGCCGATAAATATATGAACGACGATGTAGAATGGGAAGATACGGAGTTAGTAGATACTAAGGAAATTTTCCTCAAAACAGTCGAGTTCCTCAGAAACTTCGATTACGAAGCTGGTGATTATAACCGTAGAGTACGGTTTATTATGACACATGACCCGAACCAGCTGGTCATGCATGTCGCTAGCTATGGTGAGCTGAACATCAGTCAGCCTAATGCATATTCTGCAGGAATGCAGCAAAGTCAAGGTCTTACAAGGTCTAAGAGTGATCATCGGTTAGCGACGCAGTTCCGTCAACAGGAAGAGGCAAAAGGTTGGCAAGAAAACGATGAGCCAATATTAGGTGGTCGTAAATTTGGCGAACGCCGTCCTCCACCACCTGAAAAGCACACGAGGGATTATGGCGCTACTGATGACTACAGTGGCTACGAGTCTGAACATAGACCAACAAGGTCTAGGTTCCGTTCTCGCTTTGTCAAGAGTCACTTAGACAACGACTCTGATTCAGAACAAACCACCCGTACTACTAAAGCCGAGCAACTGCAGAAGGAAAAGGAAAAGGTTTCTGATACTGAAGATGCCACTCGTGGACCTATTAGTGGCATATTCCGACTCAGCGATTGTCCGCGTGTTATGCAAAGGATATTAGATGTTGACAGCGGCAAGAAGAAAGAAAAAAAAGAACCTCCACCACCACCTAAACCCATTCAGCCTACACCTCAAACTCGTCGTCCTCCACCTGCACAAAGGCAACAAAGTGAAGATGACGAGATAACGCGTCAGAAAAGGCAAAACAAGGCAGGCGCCGCCTCATCTCAAGAACCCGAACGTGCCCCAGTTCGACCAACAGAAGAAGAACGCAACGCAATTAATCGTAAACCACCTACACCGGCGCGGGAGGTGAGTTGGGAAGAAGATAGAGAGTGAAAAATTAAGCCAGCAGTTCAACGTAGATTTTAGGGAAATAATCGATACTAACAAGAAAAAACGCAACAACTAACGGCATTCCATAAATACACTCCGTACATTTAACTCATTTACATACACATACACAAACACAAAAAAAAAACAATAAATGCCTACCGTTTTGGTGTCCATACCGATTTAAATGTAATTTCTCAGGCGTCCAGTGATGGTGAATCCGATGAATCTGTTGGATCTCTGCAACGAAATCAGCGTAAAAATGCACCTGTAGCACCGAAGCCAGTTACAACGGCAAGAAGACCTTCCGCCACTGAAGCACCAGCACCACACCGTCCAGCCGCTCGTGCACCTAGCACGGAATCAAGCGCATCAACTGAAAGCTCCGGCTCGGCGGTGAAACATACAGGTGCCATTCTAAGCATCGCAGAATTAAAAGCAAAGTACAGCCCCAGCGCGCTTCTGTCAACTCCTGGATCTCGTTTCTCTTCCGCAGGCAACGAGAGAACAACGCCGGCAGCAACTAACGGTACAGCTGGTGGCGCACAACGGGTCCAGAGCCGCTTTGTCGGCGCCCAGCGACCCACACCGGCGCCGGCACCCGCCGAGCCGGCTCATGAAGATTCCGACACGAGCTCCGAGGAAGAAACTGATTCTTCAGAGGAGAGTGATCAGGAGCCTGTAACGCAAAGAAAGCCCGAGAGCCAGGCGATGGCTCGAAGCGACATCGGTCCCCTTTTGGCTCGTAGTACGAACGCCCGTAATGACGCCGTTGACAGCAAAACGAAAGAGACACCCACTCAGTCGCGATACCGTACGAGACAGACGTCACAGACCGAGGAAGAGCCCGCGCCAAGGTACAGCGCTGGATCTTCGTTTAGCAATCGATACGGAAGTAAGCCAAGAGAAGAAGAACCACCATCATCTTTAGATGATGAAACTAAATACCCCACGGCTAGATCTAGATACCTCGCCCTGAAAGAACGCCGTAACCGTCTCGCTAGAAGTAAAAGCAGCCACACCGGCTTCGGTGTAGGAGACGACGACGATCAGGATGATCCG
Source organism: Xylocampa areola (assembly GCA_935421205.1). Taxonomy (NCBI): domain Eukaryota; kingdom Metazoa; phylum Arthropoda; class Insecta; order Lepidoptera; family Noctuidae; genus Xylocampa; species Xylocampa areola. Next base: position 16,958,342 of record OW285210.1, on the reverse strand, counting down.
GTGTCACCCACAACAGCGTCACCTTCAGCGTACCTTGCAGCTCGATACGGCTCCGGCACTGGTGGTTCGGAGTTGTCTCGAAGCCGGTCTTCGCATGCATTGAAGTCTAGAGAGAGCTCACCCGAGCGGCCAGCCCCCGGTGAAAAAGACGGGGCGGCCCTTAGTTCGTGGGCGAGATACTTAAAGAATAAATACGGATCGCGGGGCAAAGATCGCGACCCTACCAGTACCACGTCGAGCACGTCACGTCGCCTGTCTCTCGGGCTACCTTTACGCTCGGCAAACGAGCTTGCCAGTTCTGATGACGATTCAAAAAACGCGGCAGGCTCCCCCATCTCCCCTACGGCGGCTACAGCAGCGGTAGCAGGTTAGAAAGAAAAAAAGTGGCGTGTAAATAGATTGTGTGCTTAGGTTTGACAGGTGTTTCTTTTTTACCTTGTATTGTTTTTGTATGCTAATCGATTTTTCTGATACTAGGTTTCGCAGCAGCCGGTTCCTCCCCTAGGAGCCAGTACATGCAGAAACGCCGTTTACAATTCAGCGTGGGGAGTCGGGGGAGCGAACCCGGATGCTTTACTTGGCCTCGTGGTATCGCTGTGGGTCCCGACAACACTATGGTCGTGGCCGATTCATCCAACCACAGAGTGCAGGTCAGATTTTATTATACATTAGTGTAGTGTATAATACTACATATAAACGTTATTAAATGGACGAAACAATATCAAAATTGTTAATGGCAAGTGAATCTACGTGATTTATTAATATACAAAAATAAAAATTGTAAATCTCTGAGCACTATCGATTTAGTAAAAGTAATTATTAAAGTAAGAACTCAGACTTTGAATTTAAAATTCTAAGCAATCGCTTAAGTACCTAGTCAATTCCAGGGATTTACACTGGCAATGCCAAATGTAGACTTAACAATTCCTTTCCACTCTAAAATTTACATAAATATTCAAATCTAGCTTACTTATTTATTATAATTTTATTTAACTCTAAATATCAGGATCCAATTTCATATAATCCTGTTTACTACTAAGTTCACTTCTGCATTTCCATTTCAAATGCAGTTAAGAAAGCATCATAAATTTTCTTTGTAGACGATCTTCAATGACTGCTTGCTCCAAATAAACACATCAACACGGTCTAGGGATATTTTTAAAAAAGCGAATTACTATCAATATGTTAATTATTTATATGACATGTATATATTTAAAAGATACGTTATTTAATATTCTACCATTTTCTAGTAATGGTTAAGGTACTTCGATTAAAATTTCAGGATTTTATGAAAAAAAAATGAAGCATAGACGGAAACCGTATATGAATTAACTTTTAATTTATGAGTAAAAACTGAAAAAAATAGAAAAATCATTTAATTTGTGTTTATAAACTTGAAGTTAGTAGTCTGAGAAAGCGCCCATGATGTTCATAACACATCGGCAACGATTCGGCATGCTCAGAACAAGGTTGTCAATGTCTTGCTGCGGAATATTGTCCCATGTCCTTCTGAGGTGCGCAAAAAGTTGATATTCTGTAGCCAGATTTTCAGGAACTTCCTTCAGAGCTCTTCTTTGCAGCATATCCCACGCATGTTCAATGGGATTTAGATCTGGCGATTGAGCAAGCCAGTCTAAGGCCCTAACATTGTGGGTATGTAACCAAGCTGCTACCGTTCTCGCCGTGTGTGCCCGGGCATTGTCGTGCATGAGCAGGAAATCTTGCCCCATTTGTGTTCTGTGGGGCAAGATTACGGGCCCCAGCACCTGTTGGACGTATCGTTCTGCCGTCATATTGCCCCGCACCCAAACGAGATCCGTCCGTCCTCCAAGACGAATTCCTGCCCCAACCATAATTGTTCCTCCTTGGTATGGGTGAACTTCCTGAGGGTTCTGAAGACGGCTCCATCGTCCAGGACCTCGCCAAACACGCGTCCTTCGTGAATCTGGATGGAAGCCGAACCTGGATTCATCCGTGAACAGCACATTGGACCATTGTTCACGGCCCCAGTCCACGTGGTTCCGAATCCATTCTAATCGTCGTCCACGATTGCCTCTCCGTAAAGGTGGGACCCGGAGTGGTCTACGAGAGCGTAGATTGCTTTCATGCAGTCGCCTTCTTACAGTTTGGTCACTCACAAGCACTTGGTGTTCCACTCGCAGCCTTTGGACCAATTGAGTCGCCGTTGCATTTGGTTGAGCTCGCGCAGTAATTTGCAAAAATCGGTCTTGTCTGGGGGTAGTGATGCGACTTGGCCCCCGGTGCCTCTCCGCTACTTCACCTGTGGCACGATAGCGTGTCCACAATCTTGAAATTACATTTTGGTGGGTCCCTATGGCCTTAGCAACATTACGCTGAACAGACCCAGCTTCCAGCATTCCCACAGCTCGTAACATCTCCGCCCTCGTCAAATGTTAGCGTTGCATGGCTACAATACCTCAATTTTTACTTTATCTTTCGTTTAAAAATGAAAAAAAACTGTAACTAAATGTAATTCGTATTGTTTTCTAAATTTCACACGAATGAAAATTCCCTCTCCTACACATCAAGACATTTTTATACCACCGAAACAAAAGAATTTTCAAAAATTTGAATTTGGAATTAGTCTGAGATAAATTACAAACAAATCGGTGTATAAAAGATTCCAATGCGGCCAGTACTTTTCGAGTTATTTAATTGAGTATGAAATATCCCTAGACCGTGTTGATGTGTGTATAAATGATGAAGTGATGTTGAACGCATGCAAGCAATTTTGGCACAAGGTCAAAACAAAAATTTCAAACTATTTCAATATTAATGGGGACGTAAACATGGCTTGGTTAATTGCGGTAGTATTTTGGGCTCCAGCAGTACTTATGGTGCTAAAAATACGTTTGAGTTGAAAAACATTATAGAAGTTGACTTTACATATCTATTTTCATACACTTCATAGTTATATTGAGTTATGACTGTTGTTAGGACAGCATAATTTTTGATAACAATAAAATCAAAAGCGGACGTCCATATTACACTTTCAAAACTTCATTTTCTGAAAGATGACTTACGATAATATTACTTTAGTTAACAAAAAAAGCTTTCAATATTACTGTGTGCTATTGTTTGGTCGAAAATCCTAATTCCTACTAATATTATCTATAAATGCAAAAGATTTTTAAGATGGATGGATGTTTTTTACTCTTTCACGCAATAACTACTAAACGGATTTGGATGCAATTTGGCACACTGATTATGACCTGGATAACACATAGGATATCTTTTATCCCGGCTGGACCCAATTCTTAAGTCCATGCAGACGAAGTAACGTGTAGAAGCTAGACACTCTATATATATGTGTCACAAATTAGATACAATGGTCTTGTGGTTCTTGTGGGAAATAAGACCTAAAAACAAAAACACACAATAACGATCTATTTCTGCGGAATTCCACAATTACTACTAATGATCATTTTTCTACAGGTGTTCGATTCCAACGGTATTTTCGTGAAGGAGTTCGGTCAATACGGCAGCGGTGAAGGCGAGTTTGACTGCCTTGCTGGTGTGGCCGTCAACCGGATCGGACAGTACATCATAGCAGATAGATATAATCATCGTATACAAGTGAGTTTTAGGAAATTGATTTTTATTCTTTTTATTCTCGTTTCTAAGATTCTGTCACAAAAGGTTTGCTTATAAAACTAAACTTTACGGTGCGCAGCAAAAGCAATGACATAGATTTTAGAAGTGCTCTGTGAAAGAATTAGGAAACTGAAGAATGAGATTGTTATTAGTACATTATGTCTCAAGGACAAATATTTTATTACACCGTTACATTTGAACCAAGCCGTTATCTATATATGCCTAGCCTTTTCCCAATTACATTGGGGTCGGCTTCCAGTCAAACCGGATGCAGCTTAATACCAGTATTTTACATGGAGCGACTGCCTATCTGATCTCCACAACCCAGTAACTGGGTAACACATGGTATCTCGTGGTATGACTGGTTGTCAGACTTTCAGGCCTCTGACTACCCGTAACGGCTGTCATAGATCTTAATTTGACAACCGGGACCGACGGCTTAACGTGCTCTCCGAGGCACGGAGGGGTATCGGTATAAAATGATGGTCATCCATCCACAGACCGACCGCGGCAAGCGCAGCTTAACCTCGATCGATCGATCTGTGCGGCTGTTACTTAGCCACGAGCCCCTCACCGAACCGTTTGAACCGAGCCGTTATATTACCCAGAAATTAGAAACACTTAAAAAGTATAATTGAGACAATAATAAAAATACATCATAATAATATTTTAAGCATTTCCTATACACATTTACCATGACTTACTAATAACGTTAATTAATAACTATAACAAAATAGCAACTGCTATAACTTACATGTTATAATAAAAGCTGCACAAAAGCCAAACTGCAGTGCCATAAAATACATCGCTTTGATAACTCGGCCACATCGGCACGTCACTATAAAATGAACTAGCGTTCTTTTTCACAGTGAAATATTATCGAATGTCTATTGTAATTCTGTTGGTTTGAACTATGCAGTGCAGCTCTTGAATTTTAAATTTGCAAGGATGTGTAAAGTTCGGAATTTTATCGCAAGTTCATAAAGTGCATTTTTCTGAATTATTGATGTTTAGGTTTTCTATTGTATTCAATCGAAGACAGGCCTTTAAATGTAACACAAAATGTTTTATCTTCAACCTGTCCAAAAATATTTTAAAGTAATATTAAATAAATTCATCACCACATCAGTAAATAACAATCTTCATGCATTTATTAATAATTTATTGGTAAAGTTTAATGCAATTTTCTATGCTAACAACACAACACACAAAAACCACGAAATATATTTACGAGACAAACCATTTTGCAAACGCAAATATGGAAAACTTATTTTCCAAATCAAATTACATCTTATTTTGTACTCCAGGATAAAGGTATTATGAAAATATTTCATGTATCCCAAATGGAGGATTTCCTTCACAAAATATCACATCTCTTTCATGCAAACTAGACAGACATTGGAAAAATATAAGGAAATGGTACAAAAGGACTAGACTTCAAAATGTAAATATTTCTGATTTCTGAAAAGACGAGGAAGTTGCGGGTTTATGAAAGGAAGTGCTGGTTACACAAGTGGCTTTAGTGTTTCCAACATTGAACTAGAAGAATCTGATAAGCGATGTCAAAAATACAAGGATAATGTCAAAAGTTTTATCTTAAGAAATTTGTAGGTTTATTATATATATATCCATTCTTATCTTGTTCTATCGATTCCCATTTGACCTCAGACCATGAAAGGATATTATCTTACAGCAACTCACTTTCATTTTAAAATGTTCAAAGTGAATGTTATTTGAATTTCCATCGCACAATGTCCTAATGCTAATGTGATTCATTGCAGTCAGTACATTTGTTTTAAACAAAAGAGAATGAACAAGTAACAGCGAAGTGCTTGCAAACATGAATATTATCAAAATTTAAAATTCAAAGTGGTTCTGATTATACATTCACAATACAAAGATGGCGAATCTTGTTAATATTTTGCATATTTGAAATATCAAAGGTGAATCTTGAAAATTTACTTCAGAGAGAAAACAGTGTAGGTAGGTATCTGACATTTCGGTTTGTTCTAATAATTATAAGCTACGAAAAACAAATATGGTAAGGCAAATGGTATAAGGGTTTTAAATTGCTGAATTAAATTCTTCCAAAAGAAGAGAACTCCTAATTCTCTTAAAATTATCTCAGAACTAAACAACATTTGAACTTAAGACTTTTGAATTTAAGCAATAAATTAAACTGACACGGTGCTTAAAGTATTCAGAATATCTTGCACTTGAACTAAAAATTATTTTGGCAGTCATCTGCGGTGCATCAAGAGCACTTTAAAATTTAAAAGAAAGCAAGGTTAACGTCTTCACTCAGCTCGAATTTTATTAAATGAAGATTTAAATAATATTTATGAGGCGAAGACTTAACTGTTGTCTTATTTTTAACATCATCTGAAAAAAACATCATAAACATGTGTGTTTAATACGGTAATTCCAGATAAGCTTTCTTGTGAATTAAATATCACAGTGGGCTGATTTGAAAACATCTACGGAAAAAAACCAATTCTACATTTGCCTACGATATTACTGAAGCAGAAATCACATTTGCCGTATCGTCCATATATTCGTCGTACTCACATATTTCCTGCCATGATCTCAAAACTAAAACAGATTTGCAACTCCGAAATTGTGTTTCGTGAACATTCTTCCATCTTCTATATTTTCTCTGAGAGTAAGAATTTCAATTCCATTCGTCTTTTTGTTCTTGCCGTAAACCATTAATGTCAACATATTTTTGCCACACTTGGCTTCAAAAAACAGGGAGCCATTTGGGACATGTTTACCTTAACAAATATAGGCTTATGTGTTTATGTGTATAGTATGTCATCATTCTCGTTTTGCAAGAAGATATATGCTTTATTTTTCTTGTGAAAATATTATAGTAGGAAATAAGGGGATTACGGTATAAAAAAGTATTTATAACCTCAAATTTAGGCCTCGTACTTTCTCTATAAATATTGCAACAGAATATTTTTACCTTTATGTAACGTATTCTTTTTTCTTTTAATATTTCACGTGTAAACCTGATTCAGAGATTTATTTCTTAGATAAACATTACTCGCGTTTTGAGCTCCCAACGTCTTTTACGCATCTCGAATCACTTGGGATCCAACTGTAAAGGTAGATAGAGACAAGACACGCTTGACGCTGCGTTCGAAACCGTAACAACTCTAACTAGAGTGATCCCATCTCAGCATATTTCCCGGGAGAGATGAATTTGTATTCCATTCGTCTATTTGTGCTGGCCGTAATTCATTAGTGTCAGTCAGCCTTCTGACCGTCTCTAAGGACCAGAATAGTAGATAAGACGTGAGCTTGCGGAAATCGCAATTTGATAGTAATGACAAATTGCAGTTTTTTTGGCCACCATTTTGATTCATTCATTAATGATATAATTCCTATTAATTACGTGATGCAATAAGTACGATTAATAAACTTTCATTATATGTGCTTTTGTCGGTATGGTTTTAAGTAAATAATAATATTTGATTAACTTTTTCGATTAAAGGTATGTACTGAAAATGTGGTTGAGTAGAAATGTATTTTACCTTAAAATTTTATTGGATACAATTAGAACAGTCGAACCTGGAATTTGGAATGTACCAAAAACTCGTCTAATTTTACAATATTAACCAGGATTATATACACATTGGCAGGCATTTTAGCGGGATCATTTACAAGGAAACAGTCGTACATATGGATATTTTCACAATCTTCGTGTCTCGATTTGGCTGAAATCCAAATTCTAACACGTGTTAAGTGCACACAAAACTGCGTAATGCAACAATGTTTTAGGTTTAAAGAACTTTTAAATGCATAGGTGATAGGTCGATAACTTCTCGGCCGGGTCCTTGCACCCAAGTTTGTGGCTTTTCTAGTCTGCCTGCCACTGCCAATATGTTGATAAACCTTTTGTAAACAAATTGATATTGACCTCGAAGAAAGCCCTGAGCTATTTATGTTCTCCTTTGTATGTGATGAATATTAGAATTATTTTGTTGTACTATCCGAAGTATCATGGTTTATGACGTCATGGCTATTCAAATATGCTTAAGAGCATGTAGAAAGTAAAAATATCATGTCTTAGACGCAGAGTGGGAAAACCTGGTATGCATTTTTACCATGCTTGTTAGTTGTTTACCTGTTGAGAAGTATCTGCTCAACAGGGAGAATTAAAGGCCGACTAATCCGTACTTTCCAGGCAAGCTCCGTAATGATAGGGACAGTTTCCATACAAGTTGATAATGACTGCTTATAAAAATAATCTAGAATATGATTTTACACTATTTTATCATCATAAAACATATACGTTATATAAAATGATAGCTAGAAAGTGTGTTTTCTAATCAAATACTTATATATATTAAAAAGCTCGCAATTTTGTTGTAAAACAAAAGTAGGCCCTACTTATTCTGTTTAACCACACCACCAACATTACGAGCTGATCTTTCTCTGCTCCTGCCCTCAGAAAACAGGAGAAATTGATAGATATAATAAAATAATTACCATCAATAGTTATAAATTAATCAACTACACTTTGTTTATTTTGATAATTTAATATACAACGGCTCTCAGACTATTAGTTTCTAAAATCACAAACTCCTAATATATAATCATTATTAACTCAATACCAAGAAAACTGACAAACTATAAAACTAAATTGTTTACATCAAAATATCGAATATTATTTTAGTAATTCAATTCGCAATTCAGAGATTTATTTGTACTTTGAGGAGATTTTGTTCATTCAATTTTTTTTTTTGTATTGCAATAATCATTAGAAATTACAGTAAACGAAGTTAAAAAACAGCCAAGGGCCCGAAACATATATTTTTATTTATTATAATTTCATCATACACCTAGTTTTTACTCGTGATAACTTTTAACTAGATAACATATACAGATAAATCTTTTGAAAAGCATTAACGCATGCTTAGCGAACCTTATACATTTTTGTGGAAAAAGAATGCGGTCGTGAGCAAGATTCGAACCTACGCCTATTATTACTAGTATTATTTTTCCATTTATAATTTTTATATAATACATAATGGTGTCAATAAATTTGTATACAGTGTAACCAATACTATTGTAAAAACCTATATGTTAAAAAAAAATAACCGTGGAGTTTCTTGCCCGTTCTTCTCCATAGGAATCTACACTTTGGAACGTGACAACTAACTTCTGACAGCTCAAAAGTGCCTGTAAATGGTTTATTTGTTTTTTTTTTATTTTGATGTTTTTAACCGACTTCCGAAAAGTTATCAATTAGTTTTTTTTTTTACATCATATTTATTGAAACCATTATATATTCTTACACTAAAATTTAAAAAGAAATATATTTTTCCAAAAAAACGATATAATCAACAAAGCGGAACGAATTACGATACGATTTTTATTATTATGGAGTCTTCAAACTTATATTTCAACTTTAGGTTATAGTAGCCACGTTAAAGTTTACCGATTAAAAATAAATATTAGGTTACAAAGTAACTGTTAAAAAAATATAGACATAGCATCACGCCTATATTCCCCGAATGATAGGCCGAGGTGGACATGGTTGTCCCTATTGCCATCTACCGGGCACAATTCCAAACTCAGGGCTACTATCAAAAATTTCCTATTAAAAAAACCCAATAACACTGCTCAACCCTGGAATCGAAAGCAGGACCTCATGTTCAGCAGTCGCGCTTGGGACCGCTAGACCGGCTCGTTGGTCTCTCTCACTCACAAATTTCCTAATTTCGGTTTAGTTAGGCTACACCAGAGGATCCATCATCCCCCTGCCCTTATCCTTAGAATTGACACCAATAAATTACTAATTCTACTGGGATCCTATACATTGCCCTAATAATAACAAAACCCGGTAACATCAAACGTTATTAACGTCCAATTTCATGTCCTAGGTATTTGACCCTCAAGGCCGGTTCCTCAGGGCGTTCGGCAGTCAAGGCACTGGTGACGGCAAGTTCAACTACCCATGGGGCATAACTACGGACGCGCTCGGATTCATATACGTTTGTGACAAGGAAAACCATAGAGTTCAGGTATGTATTATTCTTATTATCATCAACACCGCATTGCAGGGCAAATGCCTCCTTTCTCTCTTTTAGCTTGTCCCTATCCACCGTCATTTTTGGCCAATCTTTTATTCTTCTCCGTTTTGGCCTGCCACATCGCCAGCAGGAGTCCACAGTGATCCACTCTGTGGTGTTCACCAATAGCTAATTGGCAGATTAGCCCACCCAGTTAAATTTAAGCCAGGCATGTCTATGGCCTACATCAACGTTTTGTGGTTTAAAACACAGTATTAAGCTCCTTACGCAATCAATAAGTTTCGCTCCTAAGATACTGCGCTTTGTTGCTCGCTGGCATTGATATCATCTGCTATTTAGTGATATCAACCAATCGGGACCAATATACTCCCCGAAGCATGAAGACGCTCAGAGGAAAATGCCTCTAATGATCATTTATATACATATGGACTGCCCAAAGTAACCTTAATGATCATTGACCGGGTAGAAATGGCAAGGACATAAAGTCTATAGAAAGGTCATTCATTCAAAATGTAGTTGCTGATATTATTTTAAGTAATTAGTTTTTTGTAAAAGATGCATATTTACTGATAACAGCTTTGTTGAACAAGACTTAAAATAAATAAACTTTGCCGACGACTGAGTAATTGAACAATTTTGAAAATGTATTAATAAATAATTAATAATGAAAACATAGGTCTGTAAGTACTATTAAAATGTTATCTGTAATTTCTTTACGGCGTAGTTAAATTAAGTTCTACGAATAAAATTTAATTTAATCATTTTACTTTAAACAAAATCAAAGCGTTCTTTTGCAACTCTGTGCAATTCTGTAAATATACCTTTTAATCTTAGGTGTTCCAATCCGACGGCACGTTTGTCGGCAAGTTCGGATCCTTTGGGTCCAAGCTTGGCCAGCTAGAACACCCCCACTACATCGCCGTGTCCAGCACCAACCGAGTCCTGGTGTCAGACTCCAACAACCATAGGATACAGGTCTTCGATGTCAACGGGAGGGTCCTCTCGTCATTTGGTGAGGAGGGCTCCGAAGATGGACAGTTTAAATTCCCGAGGTAAGGGTGCACATATTATCTTTATCTTTCATGTGCCTAGAAGCCAAGCAAGGTTTGACGTGTTCTTACATTAATTCGATTTAGTTTTGCACGTAATAGATCCTATGACTGCGCCGACGACTACTACGTTGTACTAATGGTTGCAAGCACGACTAATAAATGTTTTTATTGTTGTAAACAAAGTTTTGACAGACACTTTTACTAGTCAGTTTAGATAGCACCAGCATTTTCTGTATTACGCTCTGAGAAGAAATGCCGATATAAACTCAGAGGTCAAGTTCTCTTTTAAAGTCCAGACATAGTACCTACATAGTTGTCTAGAACAGCGTTTTGAAGAAAGAACCAATCAACTTTTAGGTGAACTGGGCCCTGATTCTGAACCGTCGGAAACTGGCGTTTTCGAATCCGTGCGGAAAGTTGTCGATCAGAACCTCTAAGCGATATTAAAAAACTATGAAATTGATAAAGCGTGATATATACCTATTTGTACATAAGTAATAAAAAAAATACATCAGAATAATATTTTAATACAGTTTTTAAATTTTCTGTCTAAGTCTGTAAACATTAACGCATGCTTAGCAAACTCTAAAGTTATTATATTAAATGGAATAAGAATACGGTCGCAAACAGGATTCGAACCTGCGCCTCCCGGATAAATACTCTAGGCGCTCTGACCACAAAGCCATCTCGACCTCTGCTCACCACCGCGAATTCTTCATCCATATTTTTACACGTTTTTTGGTGACGTCATTGCTATCTATTCAGTCCTGTATAGGTGACCGATTCGACACGATACGACCGACAGATAGCAATGACGTCGCCAAAAGACGAGACTTTAAGTTCAGTTTTCCGTTTCGATACGATTTTTTTTCGAGTGGTTCAGAATAAGCCCACTGTCTGGATCAGTCATCATGTAGCTCAATCATAACTAAGGGAGCTCAATGACCTGTCACAAGATGATACCAGATCAAAAGGATTTTTTTCTATTCTCGGATCAGGGAAATTGCCATTTTGTTTATGTGTACAATATTCTAAGTTGCTGCCCTGAGGCTTGCTATGGCAATAGGCTAACCCCTTATTAAATTGTGATTTAATAATATCAGTAGTGATATTTGAACTGCTACATATAGGTAATATAACATAATATAGCTTCACACCTGTATTCTCCGAAGGGGTAGGCAGAGGCGTACACAATTGTACACGCACATTTCACCAATGCTGTTATTAAATCCCATGTAATAAGCGATGAACCTATTGCAATCAACCGGTCACAATTCGAATATCCGGTCTGCTACTACGAGTAAGAATTTTTTATCAGAAAAACTCAATAAAACTTTACCCGACCCGGAAATCGAACCCGATACCTCCTGTTCAGCAGTCGCACTTAGGACCACTAGACCAAAGAGTCAGTTGCTGCTCCTACATATAATTTTGTCAAGCCTGTAACACATATTCTTTCTAATAAATTTTGATTTTCTTTGCGAATGTACAGTGGTATGCCTATGCCTAATCCTGCGAGAAATATAGACGTGAAGTTATATACTTATTATTATAATGATTAAGGTCTAAGGTATCAATGCATTTGATTGTAAAGATCCCAATATAGGTCAAAATTAATTGACTTATAAAGTTCTTATATTAAATGGAAAAAGAATACGGTCGCGAACAGGATTCGAACCTAACCTTTTCGCTAAGCATGCGTAAATGCTTTTCAAAGATTTATCTTGAATTAATTGACTTATCCCAATTCAGAAAATTAGCTTCGTTCTTTAGTACCAAACAACAACAAAATTACTTGATTTACTTGGCAAATTTTCCCCTTAATTATCTCATAGACCTTGCCTCCTTTATCTCTGAAACTGAAGCCGCCGATTCGATCCTAACGTGTGCTTTCAATGGCATAATAAACTGCGGTCGGTTGGTCTTCTAATTTAGCTTTACAAGCGCTTAAATCCTGAACTTGTACCAAATACTTACAGCGAAACCCCGCAGACTAAAGACTAAATAGTTGTTTGATAGTTGGCCGATTTGATTTTATAACGGCAGGAATAGAACGACCGATAATCTCGAAAATATCATTATTATTGTATTACAATTACTCAATAAGAGACCGTTTTTTCACTTTGTGTTTAACGAGAAGGGACGCTAGGTTTGCGAAAGGTGTGAGTTTTATGCATGAATGTATCTTGTATAATTAGTTTATTTTTTAATTCGTAAGTAATATTAAGATATTCAGCTGATGGCTGATTTGTGTGTAATCAGAATATATGACAAGACTAGCGGCCCGTCCCGACTTCGCCCGGATGGACTTTTATTTTTTAAACATTTTGGGATAAACTATTTTATGGCAAATATTTTAACACCTTGTGTTACATTACTGAAGTTTTAGTAGGGATCCCTAATATTTTCTTGTAATAAATATAGCCTATGTTACTCAGGGATAATGTAGCATTCTAATAGTGATAGAATTTTTGAAACCGGGCTAGTAGTAGTTTTGAGTTTAATCGTTACAAACATACAAATCTTTATAATATTAGTATAAAGTGTGAAAGTGTAGATGTAGATAGTCGCTTTTTATAAACAATAACCATTTGATGTAGGAAACAGATTTTTGCGATGATACGTGCTAAATATATAATGCTGTATTTAAAAAAAAAAAAAAACTTATCGTGTGGTTGATGAACAAGCTAGTTCAGATTTGATTGAAAACATCTCTCAAGTGTGCTGGTGTTCTTACGATGTTTTACTTTATCGATAAGCAAGTGATACTTGTAATTATTTTTTAATATGCACATGATTACGAAAGTCTGTGTTGAGTTCGAACTTTTGACTTGCCAGTCAATACAACGGTAATATCACTACGTTATCACTAATTTGCCAAAAATCGTTAGTTTAGATAATGACAAAAGTTGCCGGTTTCGGAAATAAGAAATGTTGTATGCAAATTTATGCACTTCTTCACAAATTTTTAATGCCTTTTAAACAACCGAATAATCGGCCAACCTAAAGTTTGTAGTCTGCAGTCCCTTCGAAGACGATGAGTTGTTTGTGGTACTACCAGCTCATGGTTAGTTTACGGTATTAGAAGATATTGGTATACGTGATCGATTTACTATTGAAGGAGACCATGTATATCCTTTATGGTCTAAAATCGCTTGAGTAGTGGTAGTGTTAACATAGATGGGGTTGATAAAATTCGAATATATAATATTTTATAATAAAAATATAAAGTTGCTTAAAATTTGTCATTATGAAATTCGGACTTTAGTTGATTTAATGTTAGCTTGATTATAACTTTTATTTACATCCGAGCTTCAAATACCTCCTGACTGCAAGAACAATGTGCGGATAGTACCTAGGACGTACACGCTAATATTAAGCCTGTTAAAAAAACAACGCAATTTTCACAAGAAATTGTGACAGCATCGCCGATACGATATCGTTCGACCAAGATATCTCGGTCACAATCAAAATAACGTCACAAACTCGACAGACCGGGCCCTGTCTCACAAAACACCCTTTCAAATCACTTCAACGCTATCAGATAATAAAAGTCACTGGCAACCTTCCGACAATGATGCCAATAATTTCCAACCTGAGTCCCAGACTTACCTTGACCGAATTCCCGTCGAAATAATAAAATATGACCGGAATACGTGGTCGACGGTTGTTTTACAGCTTTCGTTTCAAGAACAAAATGACTAACATTATTGCTATTTTTATGTTCACCAACCCAGTTGTAAGTTCAGATTTTACTAGTGGAAAACTTGTGTGTGATAACGATATTAATTCTCCGAGCGTACACTGAAAATGTGTGTGACATTTACTAGCTTGTGAAATATGACTGGTGGATTTGTGCCTTTTATGTCATACCATTTTATATTTGTAGCCTAAAGTGTGAACTATGATCTGACATGGCATATTTTTGATAAAATCAAACATAAAATGAATAAATGTTTTATTTACCTATACAATTCCAAACAAATAGAGCATAGCATAGAGTGTATACGATTTTTTTGTGAAATATGAAAATGGTTCTAAACCCTTGTATTTTATGGATTCTTTTTTAAAAGCACAGAAACGACAATTAAATCAAATAGCCATTTGAGCGTCGATTTAATTAATTATTATTACTATCTTCGAAAAGAGTTAACACAGATTCCATACACACGCACCTAGACCTAGCACAACGATCTGTAGATCATACTTGTTCAAGACGACACTACTAGCGACATCTGTCTTTCGTAATGATAGTTTGCGCACTGGTGTGAACTAAGCAAGCTGTCAACTGTCATCGGATGGTTTCAGATGGGTGCGACAAGGGCAGCACATTCAACAAACTTCACTCCTCTCGACAAGCTCGTTACCTATGTCGGTTGTACGTTTTTATCTTGTTAACATTTTATTTAAAATAAACGTTGTTATTTCGTTAAACTTAATATAAACTTCATTGAAGACGACCCTGGCTGTATTTCCCGAAAAATCCGATCACAAGCTCAAACATTGGTCCTTCTGAGCCAAATATCGAGAACTACGTGGCCACGTGGAACGTCTGCGGAAAACTCGTTGAAAGAGGAACTAGAAGGGCAGGATCAGCGGCGAGTCACAAGCGGTCTGGTGATAAAACCCATTCTATCCTCTCCGGTTCCAATAATTTGCGTTAATCTGTATTATTTTTCGTGTTTTAGTCGTGTCGTGTTGCGCCGGGACTGGTGCTGAACAGAAAACTGTAAGTACTCTTGCCTTGTATAATCTGCCAAAATGAGTGACGATGAAGGGTTTCAGGTAGCCACGACTCAGGAACGTGTTAAAATTAAAGGTGATAGACCAAAATCTCCACGGTTAGATATAGGTACAAATTCAATTAAACGCCTCGTTGATTTAAAAAAGCAGCGAGGTATACTTAAAGGAAGACTAACGTTATTTGAGAAATACATGGCTAGATTTGAAAGCTTAGAATTAAATCCTGTTCTCAAAGCGGAATTAGATTTACGAATTCAGTCAAATACCGTTATATTTCAAAATTTTAATAATATACAAAGTGAAATTGAAAGCTTAGTTACAGACTCTGACCTCATGGCTCAATTAGATTACAGAGAAGTATTCGAGGAACAGTATTTTTCTCTTATGGCTTCTGCGAAGTGTATGTATGACCATAGTGAACAAAAGCAAGCTTTTTCTTGTGAAAGAGTAGGTGATCTTAGTCCTGTATCGATTAGGCTACCACAAATAAAACTACCTGCCTTTGACGGTTCATATGATCAATGGCTAGAATATAGAAACTCGTATGTAACCATGATTCATAACCGTAACGATCTTAATTGTATACAAAAATTTCATTATTTAAAATCTTCACTTAGTGGTTCCGCCTCTCATGTTATCAGTGCATTAGAGTTTACTGCTCCTAACTACTCTCACGCATGGGATTTACTTGAAAATAGATTTCATAATAATCGTTTATTAGTACAAAATCATGTAAAATCGTTGTTTGCCGCTCAGTCACTTCAAAACGAATCCTGTGCTCAAATTAGGAAGCTCATAGATTCGACATTACGTAATTTACGTGCACTCAAATCGTTGAATGAACCAACCGATTCATGGGATACGCTCATTGTTTATTTAGTCGTTTCAAAACTTGACCCATCCACGGAGCGCGAATGGGAGACGCATAAAGGCTCACTCGTGTCTAAACTAAGTGATTCGCATAACAATATTAAGTTAGATGATTTACTTGAATTTCTTCGAAACCGGGCCGATATGCTAGAAATGATAAATTCAAAAAACAGTAAAACCGTTAATTCGTCTAAACCAAGCACTAACGATTCCAACAGGTTTAATTGCAATCAAAATAAAAGGCAGTCTCTCTCGAAATCGAACCCGCAACCCCACATGCATTCATACGTTTCTACACAGAGTAAACAGAACTCGTTTATAAATAAAGAAAATATTGTTTGTGAGTTATGTGGTGCCAACCATTTCTTATATGCGTGTGCACGGTTTTTAAATATGTCAGTGCAAGATAGGCATACGATAATAAAAAATAAAAACCTTTGTCAAAATTGTATTCGTTGTAGTCATTCGCTAAATGAATGTTCATTTGGCCCATGTAAGTTGTGTCGTGAAAAGCATAACACGCTTCTTCATAATAACAATGTTTTAAATGAAAGTGTAGGTATGGTCGAGTCCACACCTAGTGCGCGATCAAACATCGTAAACAGATCAGCTGATGCGCAAGTACATTCCGAGCGAAACGTACTCATGTGCAATGCCGCGATACAACCGGTTTTGTTATCAACGGCACTGATTGATGTCCCTGATTCAAATCATGAATATCATACAGTTAAAGCACTTCTTGACAACGGGAGTCAAAATTGCTTAATAACTGAATCGTTATGTAATCGTTTACAATTACCAATTATACAGTCCACAGTTCATATCTCGGGGGTAGGACAACTCGTTTCAAAATGTTCTCACACCTGTAAAATAAACTTTCGTTCAAAAGTTAATGACTTTATCACGGAAATACAATGTTTGGTTCTCCCAAGAATTACGTCAAAGTTACCTTCGATAAACTTTGATTGCGAGTGTATACGTATACCTAAACATATTTCACTCGCAGATCCCACATTTAGTGTCCCGTCTGACATAGACGTTCTATTAGGCGCAGATATCTTCTGGGATCTATTAAATAAAAATAAAATAAGGCTCAGTTCTGGTCCGACCCTATACGATACGAAGATAGGGTGGATCATATCTGGCCCTATTCGTATGAAACGTTCGTATAAAATTGACAAAGTTCAGTGTAACTTAGTTCAAATTGATTCACAGTTACGAAAATTTTGGGAGTTGGAAGAATTATCTGACTTACCTACTTTGATGTCAAAAGATGATCGTTATTGTGAAGCGTTATTTATAGAGACTACTCAGCGTGATGAACACGGTAGGTTCTGTGTGCGCGTTCCTTTGAAGGAATCTGCGAATTCTTTAGGTGATTCGTACACTATAGCGAAAAATCGTTTTATTTCGCTCGAAAGAAAGTTAGATCGTTCGCCTCAGTATAAAAAACTATATTGCGATTTTATGCGGGAATATGAGGCACTTGGTCACATGTCCCCGGTGTCAAATGTTAAGGATTTAATGAGTCAACCACATTACATTTTACCGCATCACGGTGTTTATAGAGAGAATAGTGTCACAACAAAATTACGTGTTGTATTTGACGCAAGCGCAAAAACATCATCTAACATATCGTTAAATGATATACAATATATAGGGCCACCGTTACAAAATGATATTTTTTCAATATTACTTAGATTCAGGCAATACAAATACGCAGCATGCGCTGATGTTGAAAAAATGTACAGGCAAATCTTAATTGAAATAGATCAGCGTAATCTACAACTTATATTGTGGAGGGAACATCGAGATCTACCTTTGCAATTGTTTACGTTAAAAACTGTGACGTACGGCACTGCGTCAGCGCCTTACCTTAGCATGCGGTGCATAAAACAGTTAGCACAAGATTGCAATGATGATGTGGTTGCTAGGACAATTCACGACGACATGTACGTCGACGATTTGATTACTGGGAACGATGATCTGGACTCGTTATTATCTATATGTAATAAAATGGCTGCAGTATTGCGTAAAGGGTGTTTTCCGTTACACAAATGGACGTTCAGTCACAAAGTGTGCCCTGAGAGTACTAAAGATTTAAACATCGGTGAAAGTCATTTATCTAAAACGTTAGGGTTAGGCTGGAATACGGAAAGTGACGAATTACATTATACTACTGAATTCACGCAAAGTGAGTCAGCTGTAACAAAACGTATTATGTTATCAATAATCTCACAGGTGTATGACCCGTTAGGTTTGTTAGCACCTGTTGTAATCACAGCGAAAATGTTGTTGCAAAACTTGTGGCTTCTTAAATTAGATTGGGATGAAGCAGTTCCAGTGAATATTGCAAATGAATGGTATAGGTTCGTTTCCAGTTTGCAATATTTACGTGATATAAAAATACCTCGTTACATTACAAATATAAAATCGAAATATAAAGATCTTCACATATTCACAGATTCGTCTCAACATGCCTACGGTGCATGTGCATATATTCGATCGTGTTATCAAAACTGCGAGAATTCTATACCTATATCTGTACATTTATTATGTGCAAAAAGTAAATTAGCACCGATAAAAACGGTGAGCATTCCTAGGCTCGAATTATGCGGAGCACTTGTAGGTGCAAAATTATACAATAAAATAAAAGGTTCCCTACGTTTAACTTTCGATAAAGTTTATTTTTGGACAGATTCGACAATAGTTCAAGGGTGGCTACGTATGTCTCCGCACTCACTCAAAACATTTGTCCAAAATCGTGTTGTACAAATAAATGAGTTAACTGACGATATAGTTTGGCGTCATGTACAGGGCATAGAGAACCCTGCTGACCTCATAACGAGAGGCGTGAGTATAGACTCCTTAAAATACGATAACAATCATCACTGGTGGTGCGGGCCTAAATTTTTACGAGAACCTAGCATTAATTGGTCTTATAATAATGTGGAACTAATATCTGTCGAATTGCCTGAAACTAAATCTCAGACAATCAATTTACTATCTAATCAATCAATTCAATTAATTGATGTTGACCGTTTTTCATCATTTATTCGTTTACAAAGGGTTTTTGCATATGTGTTGCGGTTTATAGATAACATGCAAGCGTTAACTCCCGGTGGCAGTCGAAGCCGTAAAACCGGTTTGTTATCTATAGATGAACTACAACATTCACTAATTGCTTTGACGCGTTTCGTACAGCTGCAATCGTTTAGTGATGAATATTACAATCTTATAAATAATTTGCCGTTCAAATCTATTACCAACAAATTAGTTTACAAAATAGCTGGTCTAAATATTTTTTTAGATAAATTGAATATAATTCGTGTGGGTGGTAGAATATGTAACGCTACCGACTTTAGCTATGATAAAAAGCACCCGATATTGTTAAGTGGTAAACATCGTTTTACGAGGTTATTGTGTGAATATGAACATAAACGATTACTTCACGCAGGACCTCAACTTCTGGTATATTCCATGCGTGATAAGTGGTGGATACTGGGAGCTCGAAATTTAGCCAGGCAGGTGGTACACAATTGCGTTATATGTACACGCATGAAAGGGAAGACATTGACCCCGATTATGGGTAATTTACCATCCGAGAGGTTAGAACCAAGCTTTCCCTTCATGCACTGTGGTGTAGACTATGCAGGGCCATTGCTTATATTGGACCGTAAAGGCAGAGGTGCTAAGTTAATAAAAGCATATATTTGTTTGTTTATTTGTTTTGCAACTCGGGCTATACATTTAGAGTTGGTTGGTAGCTTGACCACACAGGATTATATCTTAGCTTTAAAACGTTTTATATCACGTCGTGGAAAGCCATCTCAGATATTTTCAGACAACGGGAAAAACTTCGTTGGTGCTGAAAAAGAACTATCCGTAATTTTCGAAAATTCTAATGATATTTCTGATTTTGTTAGTCATAATCAAATTCGTTTAACCTTTATACCTCCTTATAGTCCTCATTTTGGCGGGTTGTGGGAGGCGGGAGTCAAGTCCTGTAAGTACCACTTGCGGCGGGTACTGGGAGATGCGAAGCTGACGCGCGAGGAGTTTGAAACAGTATTAACGCAAATTGAATCTGTCCTCAACTCCCGTCCATTGTCCCCTCTGTCCTCAGACCCACAGGATTACCTTCCTCTGACTCCAGCTCACTTCCTGATCGGCCGACCGCTGACTGCGCCAGCTTACGAAGACTTGACGACCCTGACGCCTACAAGACTGGGACGCTACGAACGAGTGGAGCAACTCAGACAACATTTTTGGCAGCGTTGGTCCAAAGAGTACGTGTCAGAGCTTCAACGGCGTACTAAATGGAAGGTAGACAGTGAAGATATCACCCAGGACAGCCTAGTTCTTATCAAAGAAGATCATCTTCCGCCTTTGAAATGGAAACTGGGCCGAATTACGCGTGTGTTCCCTGGGAATGATGGAGTTTCACGCGTCGCTGAAATTCGTACAGCGGCCGGCATAATACGGCGGGCCTTTTCGAAGATTTGCCCGCTACCCGTGCAATAGTCGACTTATTGCACACCGACTTCTTCATGTTGGAAGCCTGGACCGTGATGCTTCCAAGGCGGCCGGCATGTTCAAGACGACACTACTAGCGACATCTGTCTTTCGTAATGATAGTTTGCGCACTGGTGTGAACTAAGCAAGCTGTCAACTGTCATCGGATGGTTTCAGATGGGTGCGACAAGGGCAGCACATTCAACAAACTTCACTCCTCTCGACAAGCTCGTTACCTATGTCGGTTGTACGTTTTTATCTTGTTAACATTTTATTTAAAATAAACGTTGTTATTTCGTTAAACTTAATATAAACTTCATTGAAGACGACCCTGGCTGTATTTCCCGAAAAATCCGATCACAAGCTCAAACAATACTATATTCGCATATAGAAATCGAAACCGCGACACGCAGCGCATTAGCCGATTTCTCGAACTCTGCACCAAACGTGTCGTCAAAATTAAATCTAATGAAACCTTATTAATTTTTCACCGCTAATCGCTCACATACATTTCTTTGGGATTGCCCGACTAGTTTTAAACTCGAACCCCGCGGGCTCATGAGCTGAGCCCGCGTCGATGTCGCGAGTCGAACTGTTTGGCTTGCGATACCGGTGAACAATAATAAATTAATATGAATATGTCTCACTCAAGTTATTATACCAAAACAATTAAATCTTTTCTCTTTCCAGGGGTGTAGCAGTAGATGACCAAGGCTATATCGTGGTCGCAGACTCTGGTAACAATCGTATCCAGATCTTCCACCCTGACGGCACCTTCCTCAGGGCCTTCGGGTCTTGGGGCAATGGTGACGGAGAGTTTAAGGGTCTGGAAGGGATTGCGGTCATGTCTGGAGGAAATATCATCGTTTGTGACCGAGAAAACCATAGGGTACAAGTGTTCTAAGGTGAGATATTGTAAAGTTATGGGATTTTAAAGATCATGATGAATAATAACTGTGTCTTTGGTCTAATGTTCGTTAGCGCGGCTGTTGAACTTGTGGTCCTGGGTTCATTACCCAAGGCTGGTAAGGTTTATTTGGGTTTTCTGTTGGAAAATTCTCAGTAACTGCCCGGAGTTTGAAGTTTAATGATTAAGTTATGAAGAATAATAAAATACAAAAAGATATTGGTAGCAATATTTATAAGGTTTTATAATAAACGGTGAAATATTAAATGAAACCGTTTTTACAGATGGTATTAACCCTAATTTTTCACATTGGCAACATCCATTTGATCTGTAAAAAATTGGACAAGTTATACAAATTTATTATTTTATTAAAACTTGTGATTTATTTTCATAACTTGCATTTTTCATTTGAATTGATATTATAATAGTTGGCAATATTGACAGATTTCTACTTCAAAAAAAATATCAAGGCAGAATTTTTCAATCATAAAATGGCACTAATAGTATTTTTTTTGTTATTTTCAGATCAACAACATTATCAAATACTTTTTATACTAAAATATGTTCGCAAAATATTTTAAAATGTAAAACCATATTTTTTATTCGCAAATAAACAAGCTTTCTTCCAAATTGTAAGTTTCAATTGTTTGGAATTTCGAATAAAGAATTATCATTCAAAACAGCTAATTTTTATACTAAAAATAAACGTCGAATTAATTATTTTTCAAGTATCTTACGAACTTCAAGAATTAAAAAATAATTAATGAATCAATTCATTTGATCAGATTGAAAGATTGATAAACAGTATTAAGTAACAAAGTATTGATTAAATCGCGTTTCTTTCGATTTGATCCCAATCTTAAATATCTGAGGGTTTCTTTTCGATCAGTGTCTCGACTGTTATCACTTAAAGACGGATGGTCCATCGATGGACACGTTGATTTCCCTTAGGCACAACGCTTGTGTCCAATTGATAAAGAGATCACAAATATTGTAGTCATCGTCACTAATCATCGGACTATTCCTTTGGGATGTATTTTAAGTGTACAACATCGCTTACATTGGCAGATCTTACATCATATTTTTCTTACACTTAATAATTTTCTTCATGTTTCTACGTTAATTTTCGTGGCAAATTACTTCTTCCATCCAAAAATAATTTAATAAAGCATCACTTATTTTGAAAGGAAGGAAATATTGCAAATGCGATGTTCGGAGCCGCTGAATTCCACTTAAAGTAATCGAGTAATGAACCATGGTTATTTTCAATTGTATCTCTTTTTATATAATTTTCAAGTTATGTTTTGTAATATCATTTTACTCTAATCCATTATTCATACTGTATTATGATTTACAACAACCCTAAGTCAATCTTAATGAAGAAATAATTAAAGATAAATTTAAAATGGAGCTCGAAACGTAAAATCAAAATTTTTAAAGCATTTATGATGATTATTTTAATAAATATAATGCTAAATCTTCATAATATCAAATATACTTAAGCATTTACGAGATTGAGTTGAATTGTAATGATTTATTCAAATACGCTACATTGTTTTGAATAAATGTATTATATTCAAATAAAACTTAATGTAAATATAATAATATTATACTTGATATGAACTGAACGGTAGGTAATAAAAAATAAACAAAAAAAAAGTTGCCATATTCATAATAAATGTAGGGTTTAGTCAATTTGTTTGCTTACAAGTCTTCCTAGTCGATTTCGAGTAAATGTATTATAATGTCTTATTTATTTAATATATTAATAGCCTTTTATGTGACTTAGAGTCATAATTGTCGAAATATATTTATTATTTAGGAAAATCAGATTCAGAAAAAGAGAAAAATTCAATAAAATTAAACAGACGCAATCCATTTGATATATCTATTCTGAAATAAAATTTACAATATAATTTAACATAATTTATTTGAATATATTCAAGGGCAGATCCTTGCAATACAATTTATGAAAGGTACCTAACTATATAATATAAAATATCTAAAAAGGTGCCTACGTCTAGTCCTAGCCGTAAATAATTTTCATACGTAATGTAATGCTTACGCAATAAGGTATCTAAAATAATATATTTCTGCCAAAAAAGTAGTGTTCTATAGTGGTAAGGGCATGGTGATAGCGAGCGCGATTGTCTTTATTTTGACTTGTAAATTTAAATATAATTTCACGTATTAGCTTGTCTTTATATATTTTAAGGAAATACATAGACGAAATTTATAGAAAAATTGTATAAGAAAGAGAGATTTGGTAATTACTTGCATAGACATTAATTTAAAACAACAGACGATAACCATTCATTTCATTTAAATAAATTGTTATCAGTTAAATAGGCCACAATATTGTACGGGTTAGCGTTTATAAACGTTGGAATAGCAGTATTCGTGGGATATATTTGAATTTTTCAAAGCTTCTTTTCATACACTACTCGTTAAATGTTAAAATTCCCACGTATAACCTTTTTCTTACATTTATAAAATACAGCCTTAATCGTAAATACACTCCATTAATTTTTCTTATACATTAACATTTCATCTGCCCATAATCCTTGCCACTTATTTCCGCTAGCTCTTTAATACTACTAAAGTGAAATCGCTCCCGCTTTCAACATGTCCCGACCCATATTATTCCGTGCCAATATAAAAAATAAATCGCTGTAATGTATTCAACGAGATATATTTTCTATATTCGTCATAAGTTATTCTGTTACAAAAAATACTTAGACTACTATTTCTGGTATTTTATAACAAATTGTGGTATATTTTTGTCATAAAACATATTTGACATACTTCATTTCATATGACGTGAGAACTAAGAAGGAACTTTTTTTCTTGTTAAATAGAAAATAATAATTGTTAGCAAAAGTTTTTAATAATGGAAGATATAGACGATTGAATTAAATGTAAATTTGAAATGAAGTAACTAAAATAATCTCGTGTCGCTAAAAAGTACAAGTTTGTGTTCGTATAAAAATAAATAATTTAAAACATGGTACGGAATAATTCAATTAAAATTAAATGGATTTATTTATCATAAACATAATTATTTGTAATTAACATTTGCACAGCTTTGCTTATAATGTTTTAATAAGAACAACATACAAAATAATTGTTGTACATATTACCTATATGTACTTGATAGTTTTAAGAACAACTTAATGTTGATAATGAGAACATTTTGTATGGTTTTGAAGTTTAAATAAACATGATTTGTTACTGAATCGTTGTTTTATTTATATTCATGTTCATTTTTTATATAAAAATCTCCTAACGAACAGTACTTAAGTAGCATTTTTTATGTGTCGTGTGATAGATTGGTATGGATCGTGTTATAAGTTGGTATTTGATCGTTAGTTTTGTGTTTTAGTTTATTTTATTTTTTCTCTTAGCGTAGCTAACTGTGAGCAACCAATATATGTAAGTTTATATGACACTATAGTAGGTATCTATATTATGTACATGGATTCTTCTTAGATATATATTTATATTTATTTAATTAAATTTCATATCAAATAAAAAAAAAGATTTGCATCCGTGATTTCTACTCATTAATTAAGGTCCAGTTGAAAATCAGCGTCAGGCACCAGTGGTCTGGCATTTTGCTGAACTGGACCTTTTTGGCGCAGCTGTGAGGCACACAACGCCCGCTAGTTACCTAACTTTTTTTTTTAATTTGTATTTTTTTTTATTGATTCCTTACTAACTGTGTCAAATAAATGTTTCTTTCTTTCTTTCTAACTCCGAAAAGGCTTGACCGATTTTATGTTTTTTTTTTTGTGTATATTTGGTAGGTCTGAGAATAGGTTGTAGGCTATTTTTTACACCCTAGATGATAAGGGTGGCCCTGTCCAGAAAATTTATGTGGCTGAACAACGTTTGCGGGGCGCAGCTAGTAAGACTATATTATTTTACCAAATATAGGTACATTAATAGACCAATGAATTTATTTGTATAATAACTTTTGTGTGGCATATTCATATTAGTTATTGTTCACCGGTTACTACTCACGTACATTCTTCGGGTTTGCCCGACTAGTTTCGAACTCGAACGGAGCCCTTAGTCATGAGCTGAGTCCGTGGTAGTCGGGCAAACCCGAAGAATGTCCGTGAGTAGTAACCGGTGAACAATAACCAATGAATTGATATTTCCTGTTTGAATCACTATAATATACTTTTTTACGTTTTTGCAAAAAGAAATAAGCAGTGTAATCGAACCTGCGCTCTTCGATACTTCAGTTACTCTGCCAGCTGAGTAGTCCCGACCTTTACTCACTGGGTATTCCTAATTATGAAAGTTAAAAACTGCCTCATTGGTCTAATAGTCCCAAGCGCGACTACTGACCATGAAGCCTTGGGTTGGATTCCCAGGACGGACATAGTGTTATTGGGTTTTTCTGTTAACAAATTCTCAGTAGCAGCCCGGAATTTGGAATTGTGCCTGATAGATGGCAATAGGCTCATCATGGGACTTAATAACAGCATTGGTGAAATATGGGTGTACAACTGTGTACACCTCTGTCTACCACTTCGGGGAATACAGGCGTGATACTATGTTATATGTATGTTACGTTATACATTTTTGTGGAAATAAAAATACGGTTGTGAGCAGGATTCGCACCTGCACCTCCTGGATAAATACTCCAGGCACTCGGACCACTAAGCCATCTCGAGCCACGAGTTCTCAAGTTCCACAAAAATGTATAACTTTAGAGTTCGCTCCGTATGCGCTAATGCGTTTGAGACATTTATCTGTATTCCAACTTATTTTTCAATATTAATATTGCGATGACGAAAATAAATGAAACGATATCCTTAAAAAAATCAAATACATTTTTTAAACGCATTCAAGATATAAAGTTCACAAAAAATATTAGTCACGGACCAAAAATCACTTAAAAATTTTCATATTTCCATTTCACATGAAAATGAACACGTGCGTAGCGGTTTCAAGTTATAATTCTTTGTGAACAGATGTATTAAGCCGGGGGCAGAATTTGCCCCGCAGATAATATCCTCAATTAAACAATCTACCAACTAAGAAAATAAATTATAAATAATCAAATCAAATCAAATCAAAATTTCTTCATTCAAATTAGGCTAAAAATTAGCTTAAGACAGCCCCTAAAAAAGCTCACCCTTCACCGCTTCCTAGTGTTTTAGCTGGAAAGAAGAAACGGCGCAACAAACTTCCCAGCAACACGTCTGTCTGTATCAACATTATTTATAGATTTATACAAATCTAAAATTGAATTTACATAAAATAATTGTATCTATTGAGATAAAATATCTTGGGCATAGTTAGCTAGCACGAGCTTATGTAATATGTATGCCAACGCATAAAATTTAACATAGTAACCCATTTACGTGCACAGACATTTTGATTCTATCTCCTTTATTGCAAACAGTAACTTTAAATATCATAGTATAAGCAGAATATAATTTAATTATAACGAACACTTCAAAACAATTTGATAATAAATTAAGATTAATTTCCGCAAGATAAGCCTTTGCGAGTGTCAGAAAAACTTGTGAAGGCTTTGGACTCTGAATAATTAAATCCAAGACCTCTATTATGATAAGTAACTTAAACGCTAAAGCCCTTGGAAGGACTCTTTAGGGAACTAATTAAAATATTTAAGACATTTCGAAGAAACCTGGACTTAATGGTCTAAATCAAGCCGCAGAGAACTAGCGTGGTCATCAATGCTCGTGCTTTCCCTCTAAAAGTCAAAGATAAAACATTTATTCCAATTATACCATATAAAGCTTTTTTTGAAAGTCAAGAAATGCCACGTTCCAAAATGTAGATTCCTATGGAGAAGAACGGGCAAGAAACTCCATGGTAACACTTTTAAAATGTTGTGTTACAATAATTTTGGTACATTTATGAAGATAAAAAGACATTAAGTGATAACGATGCAGATATAGTTGTACACATAGGTACAACAGAAGATAAAAAAAAAAAAGTTGCAAGTCTTGGTAGTATTGAACTGACCAGTCCCAACTTGTGGCACCCGTTCTCGAGTATCACGCATATATCAGCATCGCTCAGTTCAACCATATTTTAGGGAAGAATGACCCAACACATACGCCACCACAGTAACACATTTATAATAGAATAATGTTAATGGCTGCACGGTGCTCACATTTACAATAAAGAAGTCTTATAACAATTATAAGAGTTGTTTATCTTTTTTTTTATAATATTTAACAATAATAAGGAATATGAAGATTTGGCAACTTTTAACCGGATTAATCGCGTGTACACACGCGATTAATCCGGTTAAAAGTTGTTTTATTATAATGTGTAGTGATCGCGCAAACCTAAGATATTACTATGAAGATTTGGTTTTGCAATGGAACAATTACTTACGATATTAATGTTTATAAGTTAGTATCAAAGTCTATTAACTTTCGTGAGGCATATTCAGTCATTCAAGATAAAGTCGTTTTATCACTTAAATGCTTCTGATAAAAGTGATAAAAATACTTTGTTTCCACTTAGCAAAAGTCAAAAGACCGTTAAATAACGTATTCCTAATAACTCTCAGTAAAAACCGCGAGCGCAACTTAACGGTAATAAATTCGTTTAAATTTTTGCTATATACGTAATGGCTTCACTGACGTACGAGGTTGGGAAAGGTTAAGTAATGGGGCTCTGTCCTCACAATGATAAATGATGGCGCTATATTTTCATGGTAAAGCGGAGATGAATCATAAATATAAACAATTTTTTGTTTGCTTTATTGACTGGATCGGAGCATGGTTCGTTCGAATCCTAACCGGGCCATCGATTTTATATTTGATTCTAGAACTATTTTTCGAAATGAGTTTTCTGTGTTACGAAAATAAAATTCATATAGCGTGATTATTATGCGTAACCAATATGTATTGGATTTATTAATACATTATTATTTATTGGTAGTGGTATTTTTGTCATGCTCGCTATAATGTCCTGCTGGTGGTGGCGTCGTGCATAGGGTCGTCGAGTTCCCTACGAAATGGTTCAGCCAAGCGAGGCTGATGTGCGCGTCATGCTCGTGAACGGGTGCTGTCTGTCGGGACTGGTTGGCTCCTAACTGCCTTGGCAATCATTTTAAAAGGCTATATAAGTTTACTTTCCTTTCTTAGTCTGCTCATTAACCTGCATTATTCTCACATTACCTTATTTATTGTTAATCCAATTTATTTTAAAAAGAGTGTCTATGGAGTTTCTTGCCGGCTCTTCTCCATAAGATCAACGCCTTGGAACCGTGCACCTAGTTTTGACTTTTCATAAGTGCCTGTAATATGGTTTATTTGAAATAAAAATATTTGAATTTGAAAATTTGGTAAGGGACAGATATACTTTATATTGACAATGTTGAAAGTGTCACGAATCTCATGAATAAGTATGACTGAACACATAGACTGAACCACGATATTGTGTTCCTGTTTTGGAAATAGAGGGTCCTCTACGGTAGTTAATAAGTATTGCTTCCTATATTGTGGTGGTTATTAAGTTCTAGTTTGACAGATTGAATTATTTAACTGTACTATGAATGAATTCGCAAGAGCTGCGTATGGTACCTGTACTAATATGAGCTGATTGTAATTTATGGTTCTGTATATTATTGTAACTACACTATTACATTAGGTATTATAACCTGTAACAATAGTTGTATGTAAATAAATAAATAAATAAAAAAAGTTTACTGTAAAACTATGCTTGCGCAAGGCAGGATCCTTGACGCCATCTTGTTATGTGTGTAGTATTCATTTGGAGTGGTAAATGTCGCTACAAATTAATCGCTGCTATATAGAAATTATTATGGTGATTTTTATGCCATTAGATAGTGGTACTCATTCTACATATCATTAAATCGTCAGCCTAGTAGCTAATAGAAATTCAAGATAAATCTTTGAAAAGCATTAACGCATGCTTAGCGAACTCTCAAGTTATTATATTAAATGGAAAAAGAATACGGTCGCGAACAAGATTCGAATCTGCGCCTCCCGGATGAATACTCCAGGCGCTCTGACCACTAATCCTGTTCGCGACCGTATTCTTTTTTCATTTATTATAATAACTTTAGGTAATACAAATTTATCAAGAATCTTTTCCGCATTACTTTGTCATGCCTGAAAGTGGCATCGTAGTCCGAGAACCAGTATAAAAATCGTTTGTAATGGTATACATATTTGATGCCGAGAAATAAGGAAAATGTCACGATAAAAGACAGTTAGAAGAATAGAGGAAGACCAAAGGAACGATCGACACTCTCGCTCCAACGCTCTCCGCGCACGGACGTGTCGCTCCTGTGATATCGACCGTGTTGTGTCTGTGATCGTTGTACGCTACGCCCTGCCGTAGCAATCTCCGTAGCTATCTACTAGCTACGATCACTATAAATCAAAAGCTGCCTTTTTCGAGGCGGCGGCTGATTATCTGTCTTTTCCAAAGTACAGTCAAAACGAGTGTTTACTTACCCCTTCTGGGAAAATCCACAGTTTCGTGGTTCTCGGTTGAAACCTTACGGTGTCAACGAAGCCGAGAGGGTGTTGACCCGATACACCCAGCTGAAACCCCTTCAGGGTGAGGCAGTCAATTGGACGGGAGCTAGATAACCGGCCTTGGGGGATCTCCTAGTCGGCTCTAGACTCTGGCTTCCCTTTCAGCTACTCACCTTGTGTTGGTCGGGTGTGTCTACACCCTTCGCACTAGACTGGTCAGGGCCCCGTTCGCACAATAAGACTGGCGACGGGTTACAAGCTTAGGGCTCACCAATAGGTACACACCTCCCTGTCTACACCCGGCAGGGAGGGTTACACATCCCCGGGCCCCTCCACCCGGGGAGTTAGGTTTATTAGGAGTTTTAATGATAATTCCCTTTTTTTAAATCCTTTAAAATGGACGCAACACTTATTGTAGCGTTCCTTAAAAATATCCTTTTAAAGGACTCCGATTTTGATAGGAAATACGGTAAAGATTTCGCTGTATTACTACAGCAAGTCCACGCGCAAAGCCCCGGTAACGATGCTACCGCGCACCCCAAGCCTGCTTCAGGTAGTCGCGGCGGCATATCCAAAGCGGTCACACCTGCACCGCAGCCTATTGTTAACGATTCTCCGGAATCAGCCGAACCGTCCCCGCCTTTGTCTCTAGCTTCGCCTTTGTGCGAGCGCAATCCTTTGTTCAACGAAAACGATGGTCTCGGAAATTCTTCAGTTCCTTTGTTATCGTCAACAAAGGAATTACCGGCTCAACCCGACCTCATGGATGTTGCTATGGAGTCATCTGCTTCCGAATCTGAAAATTCTGACTCGTGTTCGTCAACTTCATCTGACGGCTATGTCACCGTAGTCGGCAAAAAGAGGGCCCGCAAGGCTAAAAAAGCCGCTGGCCAAAATCCCGCGAAAGCCCTCAAAACCGTTGAGGCAGCCCTGTCCCAAAACTCTCAGCCCCAGTCTCCAATGCACACAGCGCTAGTTACCCGGCCTGCTAGTCCTTCCCCCGTCAACACTGAGGCACCTAAAAAGGTACCTAACCCCCCGCCTATCTACATTCAAGATAAGGCGAAATGGACCGACGTTTCCAAGTGGTGTATTGATAAAAAAATCAACTACACACTTGCAAAAAGCACTCAGCAGGGCATAAAAGTCCAAGTACCTGCCCCCAGCGACTACCGCTCCCTCACCAAACTTCTCCAGAACAAGACAGTGTCGTTCCACACGTACGCACTACAGGAAGACCGTCTCATTCGCGTAGTCATTCGCGAAATACCCGTGGAGATTGACACTCCGTCGATCTTAAGCGACCTTAAGTCGCAACAAATTCCGGCTCTCGAGGTGCACCGTATGCATCGCAGTCGCGGCGGCGCTCCATACGAAATGGTGTTAGTTGTCTGCGAGCAAGGTGCAGCCACCAAAGCAATATATAATTTAAAGACACTGTGCCACCTTTCCGGACTCACAGTTGAAAACCCATAAGTCGGGCGTTATTGGTCAGTGTCACAACTGCCAACTATACGGTCACGCACAGCGTCATTGTTATGCGAAGCCAAGGTGCGTCAAGTGCCTTGGTGATCACGGCACAAATGACTGTGAAAGACCAAAAGATAGGACCCTTTCTACCGAACCTCCTAGCTGCGTATTATGCGGCGAGTCTGGCCACCCGGCCAACTACCGGGGTTGCCCTAAGGCACCAAAAAAATCAAAAAATTCAAAGCTTGCGAAGCGCTATGCAGAGCGGGCGATTAGGGAACAGCCCCTTACAAAGTTGCCTGAGCGACTTAGCCCTCAACGGCCTTCACCCTGGAGCGCACTGAATCATCAGCAAGCGTTCCCGGCCTTAAGGCCCTCACAAACCACTCCGCCTTCAGCCATTCCATCACTGATGGAGACTCCTATCCCCGCCCCACCACCTGTGCCGGTACAACCCCCTCGAGTCGTGCTTGCATCCGCCCCTAAACAGGTGCTCGCTTCTAGGTCATCTACAGCTCGCTCCGGTAGTCAGCCAACGACTGGATCGGACCTGGAAGTGGTACAGAGCGTGTTCTCGTTAATTAGTTCTGATAGGTTTAGCGCACTGGCGCAAACGCTGCGCTCCCAGGCAGGCAATGGCTTTGCCATCCTCCAAGTGATGCTTGAATACAAAGACATCACTGACGCCCTAGCCAACATTAAATTTAACGGTAACTGATGGCTACCGAAAATTGTAAATTCAAGCCCCGATGCCTTAAGTTAGGCTTCTTCAATGCAAATAGCATTAATGGTCAACGTGACGAGATCGCAACCTTTTTACGCGACCATCATATCGACATCTTCCTCATACAGGAGACTTTTCTAAAACCCGCCCAGAGAAACCGATAGGACCCGCTGCCAGGCGGGCGGTACACTCATTTATTATAAAAAATCATTATACTGCATCCCTATGGACCCCCCACCTCTTTCTCACATAGAGGCCTCTATATGCCGGGTAGGCATGACAGGACACCAGCCGATCACCATCGTCTCGGCATACCTTCCACCTAAAGTCTCATCGAACGTTAACTTAGCTTCCGACTTTAAAGCCTTACTCGCTCTGAGCAACTCAGTCATCATTGCTGGCGACCTTAACGCCAAAAATGAATCCTGGTGTTGCAATACGACGACCACACGAGGCAGACACCTCGAACGATTAGGTATCGAACTTAATTTCGATATCATCGCTCCATTGAGCCCCACCCACTTCCCTGACAACGTAAATCACCGACCTGACATACTCGACATAGCGATTCTTAAGAACGTGAACCTAGGTTTACGCTCTATAGAGACGCTACAAGAGCTCGACTCTGACCATAGACCAGTAATCCTAGAATTAGGCCCGCGCTCAGGTCCCTCTAACTCAGATCAACCTGTCCCCACTAAAACCATCACGGATTGGAGAAGACTAGAGGAACGCCTCAAGTCGACCTCTTCTGTGTACTTAGACTCAATTCCCGATAGTATAGTGTCTGTTGCCGACACGGTGACTGCGATCGACTCCCTCACCAGTCACGTGCAATCCGTAGTGAACGAATGTTCACGGCAAGCTCCGGAGGTGGACAAACACCGCTGGAAACTGCCGGATGACGTGCGTGAGTTGTTGACGGAAAAGAACGCAGCTATCCGTGCCTACGACAGTTTCCCCAACGAAGCTAACCGTATTCATATGCGCACCTTGCAGCGTGCTGTGAGGAAGCGCATTTCGGAAATGCGGGAAGCTAGATGGGACAAAATGCTTGATAAAATAGAACCTACTCATCAAGCTTTCTGGCAATTGCAGCGAAAATTAAAATCCGACGAATGCGCCGCTATACCCCCGCTCAATAGACCTAATCAACGACCTGCTTTCGATGACGACGAAAAGTCTGAAGTCCTAGCTGATGCAATGTGGGGCGTTGTTGGGAAAATAATAAGACGTGTTGTCGAGCTTGATGTCTGTATTAATCTGCACTTAGTAGTAACATTACATCTAATATAATAGAATACGGGAGGAGGCACGTCACACACTACACCTCCCCCGTTTTTTAGTTGAAAAAAAAAAAACATGATTGTATTTTTTTTAACTAATTAAAATAAGCTCTACAGGAATATTATTTTTAGAAAATGTTTAAAGTGTGATCGGAATTAAAAATTAAACAATTTCTTTTTAACTACAATAACACACATAATAATTTGGTTTTACAAAGTCAGAACTACGTTTGAATATATTTTTTCACATTTTGTTACCGACTGATTTTTAACAATAATTTATATAATTTGATGTAGATAAATCAAAAGAACAGCATAAAAAATAGTATATAAGAACATTACCTAGCCTTATTATATATTAAATCTAAATTTGATACTTTAATCCCCTACTTACTTCTACCAAAGTAACAAAAGCCGCACTGTTGAAAGTTTACAAAATAAATAAAAAGAAAAACGTCATACAGTATTAAAATCTTTTTTTTTTAAACCGTCGGTTTATAAACATTATCCACTTGGCTATTATCTTTAAGTATTTTAAACTGTTTGCATTTTGTGATCCACTGATCAAACTAATAAAAAACAAACTTAACCAAGAACCGTGATAATTTTCTGAGTTTTATTACGTACAATTTTCAAAATCCTTTCTTATGTATCATCGTTCCATAATTACACATCATATCAACTCGTCTCGATATAGGCACACTACATTTTTATACATCTCCTATTTCACATTAGGTACATTGTACAATAATCATGACCCGGCTGGGGTTCATTATTCTAAACACCTTATTCTCTCAATATCATCAATATTATTAGGGCCATATTTTAAGACTTACCTTGTCACCAACAATTTTCACAGAGGAAAGCTCGTTCACACCATGATCAAATTGAGGAAACCCTATTTTGTACCTTTGTGTGCCTATCTTATTATAAATATAATTCTTCTTCATACTACATCAAACAACAATCAAAGAACTACGTATCCGATTTGAATCCTTTGGTACCCAAAATGTTCAACCGCAATTGGATGATCAGTCCTATTACGTTTCAAAAACCTTGTTTACCAAATTATTCCCAACTGCTATTCGAAATACATTCTTATACTTAGACCTCATTATTCCATTCCGAATCCTAGCATCTCATTCAACTGATCCCAAATCTAAAACTTTCTAACTGTTGTTTTCTGAACCGTAAAAACATTTTAATTTAAGTTAAGAATGTAATTACAAATTATATCATACTTCAACACAAATAGGTAAGTGCACTGTTAAACTCGTCGAGTCAGGTATCGGATGACTAGAACGATTTCAACATCATATGACACTCCGTACATGGGAACGGTTACCAGATATATTTGCAATTTAACACGTAGGTGATTGTATTATTGTGGAATGCAACAAATAAGGTAACTAAAAATTTACAATATAAATGGACTAAAATAAAATTCTGTAAATTTGTCTACTGATTAAATTTCAACAGGCGGTACCTAATTAATATATTTAACCCAATAAATCATATACTTACAATAATAGTAAAGGATAAAAACACATCACGATAAAAAAAAAACACTTCGTCACAAAATCGACAATTCGAAAATAATCACCACTCCTGGCGCTGTGGCCATTATATGCACAGGTAATCTAGCAGGGCAGTTGAGGCCGATGAAACGCCATGGGTTACCCTGGATACCAACTTCTCCCGGCTGCATCCTCATTGGATTCCGACGCCTCTCGTCGTAGTCGTCACCCATCAGTATCAGCAACACAGCAACAATGATATTGTTGCCAACAGCTTTCAATTTCTGGTATTTGCCCCCCAAATTACTTAGTCCAGGCGCTGATCTATCGTAATATTTCTAACTCGTGCGCAGCGCTGCCGACGTGGCAGCACTGGCAGGGTCGCCATGCAATGTGGGAAAATAATAAGACGTGTTGTCGAGCTTGATGTCTGTATTAATCTGCACTTAGTAGTAACATTACATCTAATATAATAGAATACGGGAGGAGGCACGTCACACACTACACTGACAGCTTAGAAGCCCAATGTACGCCAAGCGCTCTACCAGTAGACCAAGCTCACCTGTCCAAGGTCGAGGCCGAAGTTAAACGTAGAACTGCACTCCCGCCCTCAGACGAATCCGACGATCCCTTGCCCCCAGTAACCGTAGACGAAGTTAGAATGATCGTGAAGGACCTCAAACCCAGGAAAGCCCCTGGCTCAGACGGGATCACCAACAAAGTGATTAAATACTTCCCCGCACCCCTGATAGTACTCATGACCGCCATCTTCAATGCGGCACTGAGCAACAACATCTTCCCACAATCGTGGAAACAGGCAACTGTTATAGGTTTTCCTAAACCCGGTAAGCCTAAGTGCGAGCCGACCAGTTATCGTCCCATCAGTCTTCTCAACGTCTTTGGGAAAATATATGAAAGGCTCCTTTATATTCGTTTAAAGGATTATGCCGAATCTCATAAGCTTCTTCCTGACGAGCAGTTTGGCTTTCGAGCTAAACACTCTTGCATTCATCAGTTGCACCGTATCGTTGAGCACATAAGCGCAGGCTTCATGCGTAAAATGAAAACGGGCATATTGTTTTTCGACGTAGCGAAGGCTTTCGACAAGGTTTGGCACAACGGCTTAATCTATAAGCTGTATCAATTCCAAGTGCCTGACCGTCTTATACTCATCATACGAGACTTTTTGTCTAACCGTAGCTTCCGCTATCGCGTAGAGGGCGTTCTATCGTCCCCACATCAGATCCTAGCCGGAGTCCCTCAGGGCTCTGTGCTTTCACCACTCCTCTTCGCGCTGTACACCAGCGATATACCTAAAAGCGGCAAATCCAAGTTGGCTCTTTTCGCCGACGATACGGCCATCTATTACACCGGTAGGAGCCTTGACTGCATTACTCGATCACTTCAGACCTCGGCCAATGCCTTAGGCGCTTGGTTCAGGAAATGGAGGATCGAGGTCAATCCAGACAAGAGCGCCGCCGTTCTTTTTTCCAGAACGGGCGCCGAGGAATTTCTTCCCCAGCTTCGACCTATTACCATGTTCGGCAAGCCAATCCCATGGGAACTGCAAGCCAAATACCTGGGTGTGACCTTAGATCACAAACTGTCCTTCCGTCCGCACATTAAGATAGTCCGCGACCGCGCAGCCTTCGCTGTCGGCCGTCTTTTTCCCATGATAAATGCACGCAGTAAACTGTCTCTTAACCTTAAGATCAGACTCTACACTATGTGCATTCGACCCATTATGACTTATGCTAGCGTCGTGTTCGCACACGTTAAGTACTACAAAATCCATAGGATGCAAACCCTGCAAAATCGATTCCTTCGCAAAGCGACAGGCGCCCCATGGTTCATTAGGAACCTTCAACTCCACCTCGATCTCAGAATGCCCACCATTAGGCAATTCATTAAAAGGGCATCGAAGAAATACTTCGACTCCGCCTCTAACCATCCGAATCCCTTAGTTGTTTCTTCCGCCGACTACAGGCTATCTCAGATCAGTAAAGTCCGCCGAACACGTCACGCTCTCCTCCGTCCCGATGATAGGACCACTGTAGTTCAAGAGTCTAACAGACACACAAGCACACTCCGACGCGCTCGACCGCCTCGTTATAGACCTCACCGGCGAGGTCCGCGTCCGTCGCGAAATGTCTCATCATGTCCACCCCGACCCTTGCTCGAGCCGGCCCGCGCCGAGCTAGTAGCTTTAAATTCGACCCTTAATAATAAGGAAACTGATCTGATCCAGCTAGTCCCTAGTTGTCCCCTCAGCAACGCCCTAAGCCGAGGCTCGTGTCCCGCAGGGGACGCCCTTAGTGCTGTGTTGCTTAGTTTGTAGTAATATAAAATATGCTCTGGCTGGAGGCATCAAATTGTCTCGCCATAGCTATTGTTCGGTTACGCAGATCAAACCCCTATGGGTTAACTGCAAGAGACCACGTCAAAAAAAGAAAAAAAAAAAGGAACGATCGAAACTAACACGTCACAACTTACTTTAGAACAGTGTATATCTCTCAGATTATGCCAAAATTGCACAGCGTTATCCAATAAATCACTTAAAGCAAGTAAATCTGATTTATATATATACCACACAAGGTATAAATTTGCTAACAGAGCAAAGAAAAATACGAACACAGAAAATATGAACCTCAATGTTATTCGCAATGCTCCAAAACTATAAGAACCAGACCGTGAACATAACTAAGTTATGGAACAAGAAAAACATCTTGGGATCCGATTCGGAAAAAAAAATCGGCTTCATTTATCATATTGCAATATTCCTGGTCCATTTTTCTGGATAATGGTTGCGTTTTACGCTCGACTTGGCCTCACATTGTGTTAACGATCTGCATAAATATAAATTGATTATTTTATTATGCAAATTCATCGTGGATTTGAGACAATTACTTTGCAAAGGGGAATTGTATAATCTATAAATTAATACGTGAACAGAAAACTTGGTACTTTTTTTTTAAGCGTATTAGGTGCACGGCATATTTTGAGATATTTGGCACAGTTAAAGTTTATATTGAAAGGGAGTGCAGAAAGATAATATATATATATATATATATATATATATATATAATCAACGTATATAACAAAAAAAAGCTATGGATATTGAATATTTATGTCAATTTCTTTTACCTACATGTTAAATTTATAATTTTTTGTGGAATGAAAAATATGGTCATGAGCAGCATTCGAACCTGCGCCTCCTGGATAAATACTCCAGGCGCTCTGACCACTAAGCCATCTCGATCTCTGCTCACTACCACAAATTCTTCTTCTACATTTTAATACGTCTTTTGTTGATGTCATTGCAATCTATTCAGAACTTTTTTTTTTTAAATTGCGTTAATGCTTTTCAAATATCTCTCTTCAATACATTTTATTTGATTTTGGAATGTACGATTGAGATGTGGGTAATAAAAAAAAAACATTAAACCTCGATATCAATGATCTAATGGCGATGTAGACTATTTGTTCCATGTCACCACGATGTTTTCTTTCACCGTAGTCAGTCTTAGAATAACTAAGAAAATACTTATAACATTGAAAAAGTCACCTCGATACATGCCAAATTATAAACAGATTATACCCACAACTTGTGGCGCAAGATCAGTAAACACAGACACCACGACATAATCACAATTTCCACACAGGTGACAAAAAATTGGTATTGAATTAACAGGAAGCAAAACATATAGAATCCTCATAAGATCATGACTGACATCACAAACTGACAAATGTATCTCAGATTATTGGATGCCGTTAGCGTGACTCAACAATCCAGCTTGCGGATTTCAAGGGTCTTCTGTCAGCTCAATTAATGGATATATGTTTATTATTTTATTAGTAATGTAATCTTTGACGATTGTCAGTATAATTTCTTCTGCTTCAGGCTCTTAATTAATATTATAGCTAACACGAGCGAGCTTACTTAATAAATTTGATTTGTTTCCATATTTTTCTGTATAACACTGTTACCCAGCTAATATTGACTAAGTCAGAAATTTAGAGTAGCTATTGAGACTTTAATATGTTTTTCCGAAACGGAAATATTGAGACGAGGCCGAAAGGTGCACGTTAATTGGTACTCTATTTCTTTGTCATAGACTACGGACGGAATTTAGAATTGAACCTACTATCAGTATACGTTTTTATCTTTTGTTTTGACATTGAAATCAAAAGCGTACTCTCCATCACGATAAAACAATTTTGTCACAGTAAAATGTGTTGAAGATCTAAAGTTATAATATTAAATGGAAAAAGAATACGACCGCGAGCAGGATTCGAACCTGCGCTTCCCGGATAAATACTCTAGGCGCTCTGACCACTAAGCCATCTCGACTTCTGCTCACCACCGCGAATTTTACATCCATATTTTAACACGTATTTTGATGACGTCATTGCTATCTATTCAGTATACATATTGAAGATCGTCGCTGTTTCTGAATTAAGAACACGGGTGACGAGCCGTTAACGGATGAAAGATGATTCTAGACGTGAAATAGAGTACTGCGGCTGTTCATCCGTCCATCACGGAGAAACCGACTACAGCCCCTGTTTTCTATGCAATTGGCATTTCTTAACAAGAAGGGTCAAGTTATACTTTAGCTAAAACTTATAGATGATTAAATAATGTTGAATAGCAGTGATAACCTAGTGGTATGACCGCTGGACTGACAAGTCAAAGATCACAAATTTGAATCCAAGGCACGCACGAATGTCTTTTCGAAGTCATGTGCGTATTATAAATTAATTATCACTTACTTAAAACGGTGAAGGAAAACATCGTGAGGAAACCGGCACACCTGAGAGATGTTTTCGATGGTGTCCAAAACAATGTCAGAGACCTACGGGTGGATTAAACTCTGACACTAGGTTGTTCATCAACCACAATATAAGAAGAAGATCAGAAAGTCATTGCGACTCCCACATGATCATTTTATTGCCCATTTTGGTAGCAATCACAAGGGGACAGTACTGGGATGGTTATGTGGTACATAAAAAGGCACGAAATGATAAAATATTAATAATATAATTATTATAAATACTCCTACCATGTATGTGCAGATCTATAAAAAATATTCCACAGTACCTACTGGCCCCCGACTGCGATGAAAATTCTTGAGAAGTGCAGGCGTGCTTTTATTTTTTATTTTATTTTTTATTCATTCCTCATATTTAACTGTATATTTTCTAAGATACGACTATAAGTAATACGGTGGAAATATATCAAGATGCCCTTCACTGCCTCGTTGGTCTAGTGGTCCCAAGCACGACTGCTGAGGTCTTTGGTTCGATTCTCAGGTCAGGCAAAGTGTTATTGGGATTTATGTTAAGGAATTCTCAGTAGCAGTCTGGAGTTTCGAATTGTGCCAGGTCAATGGCAATAGGCTCACCACCTATTACATGGGAATTTAATGAAATGTGGGCCATCATTGTGTACATCTCTGCCTACCCCTTCGGGGAATACAGGCGTGACACTATGTATGTGACCTTCACATAAGGTGTTACATTATAATTAGGTGGTTGGCTAACTAGCAAAAGTGGAAAAACAATTAATTGTTCCCAAACAAAACTTCTAAACCGATTCCGACAAATGTGGTGTCATTTGTTAGAGTTAGAGCCAAAAGTGGGTAGTTAAAATGTTTCGAGTTCAAATTCTACCTGAGCGTGTGAACAAAAGTTTTGTAATTTATCAAATTGGTCAATGCATTCCAAAGTCGAAGCATTTATCACAATTAGACCACTTACTTTTAGATTGTTAAAAACTACAGATAAGTTCACCGATCACCTGAACGGGCAAATAGGAAGATAGAGGTCAGAATAGAAGAGGAGAATAATAGAGTTCTGCCATTCTTAGACGTTCTTGTCATCCGAGAACCTGGCGGTCATGTGTCACTGTCACAGGAAATCGACACACACTGATTAACCGAGCGCTCTGTTGGATCCTCAGTCCATAGACGCGGAGTTGGGACACCTGCGAGACTTACTGGAGAGCAACGGTTACCAGTGGTGACGATGCATTCGCAACCTAAATACGGTAGACACGAGTCGTAGTCGACCGCCGGGCGCGGAACGTAGTCCAGTATTCCTATCTTTCGTGCGAGGAGTCACTGATAAGATAGGACATATACTTTGCCGAAAATATAGCATCAAGACGGTCGCCCACCCGGACGGCTGTGATAGTTACTGCGGTCACCGAAGTTTAGAGTTCGCTATGCATGTGTCCGCTTTTCGAAGATTTTTCTGTATTTTTAAAAGTATCTATACGACATTAGCAGTAGTATTAACTGCTAAGTTAGTCGTGTCGGTTCGGTCACCTATAAAGAGTCATCAAAAAACGTGTTAAAAACTAGTTGTCACGTTCCAAAGTCTAGATTCCTATGAAAAAGAATAGGTAAAAAACTCCACTCGGGTTACTTTTTTTATCAACCCGTTACAATATAATTTACATTAAAAAGATGTCTGAACATTGTAATGTGAAGTCAATTCTAAAAGTTTAGTTACAATTCTATACTCTAGAGATAATAATTCGTTTAGAGATGACCAGCCCCATCTGACTGCGCCCGTTCATGAACATGATGTGTCAGCACCACTAAACTCAACCATATTGTAGGGAATCTATTGACCCAACACACACGCCACCACCAGGGGTATTTCAAGTTTACCTTACCTGCAGTGCCCACCCTGACACTGCCATGACTATAAGAGCTAATCATTAATAAATGCATAGTAATATAGAATAGCATCACGTCTGTTTCCCTCAAAGGGATAGGCAGGGGTGAACCTAATGACCTTCATCCACATTACACTAATGCCGTTATTAAGTTCCAGGTCGTGAGCATATGGGCTTCTAGCGGGTACGATTAAAAACTCGGGACTGCTACTGAGTATTTCCTTAATCGCCTCTTTGGATGAAAAGCGATTGACAAAACTAGTATATGATAATGAGTGTGGATAGAAGTTTGAGGGCTGAGTTGCCCACATCCGTAGGAGTGCACCCTGGCCCCTGGGTGGTGCAAAACAGGCAACCCAACTCTGGTGGGAGGCTTCGGCCGCGGCTGGTTACCACCGCCCGGACGAAGCCATGCGATGAAGCGACCTACTCGTGTTTCGGAATGTAATTCGGTGCAACCGTTGTGGGACACGGGTCTGCATCGACTCCCCAACTATCGTTCTCCCCAAATCTATCCACTCTACTTGGAGTGAATAGTTTTTTTTTTGGATCTACGTGCTCCATCCTCTGCTACACCGTCGCTTACCATCGGGCGAGTTGGTGGCCAAATGTAGATCCATTTTTCATTAAAAAATAAGATTCAGGGCAGACCAACCTCGACAAATGTACTAAAACCACATGTCAGACATTTAAAAAAAATTACAGATCAGTCAAGTAGTTATTTATCGATTTGCACATTACACTAGGTGATAGTTGAAGGCTTTGCACGGTGAAGATTTTTGTAGATAGACGACAGATTTTTGCATATTTAAAGGGCGCATCAATAAAAAGCATGGCAGTTCTATCACAGAGGATGACATTACGTAAGGTCATCCTCTGTGATAGAACAATACAAGCCATTTTGGTAGACACAACATAAAATCACATTTTAATTTATAATTAAAAAGCACATATTCTACTCTAGTGATTCGTTCTTCTCAGATTTCCACCTAGAAAGAAAGAAAGAAAAAGCTTTATTGCCACCAGTATAGGCTCACACATAAAAATTACCATACAAGAAAAAAAAATTACAAGAAATAAAAAACACATAAAATAATTTTTATTAAAAAAAAGAACCGACTCCAAAAATCTTTCTGTTAAGTAAAATTGCACTAAAAAGTTATATAATAATTGTAATTATATAAAAATATTTTTTTAATTTTAGTTTCTGAATAAAATCAATTTATTAGGACAATAATATACAATTATTATTATTTTTGGAGTCGGTGCCAGACAAACTTTAAAAATATTTAGGTAGTTTCCTAAAATTTGCAAAGTATATTTAAAGGTACATTAACCATCATTATTTTTACGATAATGTATTATACCTAATTGAACCTATTTACAAATGAACACAACAACTGCCTAAAGCGAACGTAATACGCTACTTCATGAATGTACTTACACGTTTATTATCCTTTACTGGCACTCGTACTGTTTTGTAAATCAGCTAGCAGTTTTGTAAAACAGCTTATTCTACAATCCATCTGTGACATATCCATATCAAAGTAGGAAATCTAGATCTGAGGCTAGAGAAGGCTTCAAAAGAGAGTAATAAACTACGTAACAAGAGGAAATGAATTAAAAAAAAAAAAACTGATTAGCGTATGTTACTCACGGGACAGTGTAAGGATTCTAACGATACCCCATATATCGAAATCAGTTCAGGTATTTAGAAGTTATGGTGGAATAGGTAAAGAAACTCACAAACATACTTATATACACTCCGTTTTTTGAGCACTCGTGTAAAAAGAGATGTTTGAGAATGCGGTCTTACACTAAAAAGTATTAAATAGCAAAAAAAATATGACGGATTTCCGATGCTTATCTTCCGGTTTCATCATCATCATCATCATCTGATGATGAAGCTGGAAAATAGGCAGTTCATTAGAACTATTCTAGAGACCGTAAACACCACCGGAAAGTCACAAGAAAGCAAAATACACCATTTCGTTTACTTCGACGACGTATTATTTTTCAGTTATTTTGATTTAAATACCAAACTACTAAACCAATTTTCATAAAATTTAAATGGGACCAATCGGAAAGTAAATCCTTTCAAATAAAAAAAAAATCCAAATCGGTTCATAAATGACGGAGTTCTGAGGTAACAAACATAAAAAAAAACAACCACCGAATTGATAACCTCCTCCTTTTTGGAAGTCGGTTAAAAAGCAAGTAAAACAACATAAAGAAGAAATAAAAAAACCAAGGCTGCAATTTCTGCTCATTGGCAACACCGCAAAACAAATAGGCCACAGAAGATACAAATAATAATAATCTGTGGGCCACAGAATAATGACAGTGAGCAGCAATCAACCGTATTTATTATTATTATTATTTTTCAAAATAATACAAAAGTTTTAAAATAAGGGAAGTGTCTGTCCCACCAGCGCCAAAATTCAGACATACGCATGCGATATAAAAAATCACAACACTGTGATATCCGGACCTCGCTCATATTATCACATCAACACTTCAAAAATTGAGATATTACCGATGTAAAATTAAAAAAAAAGCAAAAACAACACTTTTATGAGGATACAATCATAGTTGTACCAAATTTTACCCAAAGCAATTGATTCTCAGACTCCAAGAAGAACAGAGTAAATAAAAGAAATTTTCGGATTTCCTAACTTATTTCCAATACTGAAACCGTTGCTTAATTCAACATCTCGGCCGATAAGGGCCTAAACTGTCCTCCCTTTTTCAAGTAAGGATGATGTCCCATCAAAGTTTTTTTGTATGTTAAGGTTCCAAACACTATCAGACTTTAGTATA
Source organism: Xylocampa areola (assembly GCA_935421205.1). NCBI lineage: Eukaryota > Metazoa > Arthropoda > Insecta > Lepidoptera > Noctuidae > Xylocampa > Xylocampa areola. The sequence continues at coordinate 16,913,587 of OW285210.1, read as the reverse complement.
AAGCTAAATGTCTCGGGTCCAATTCCGATTGCCATAATCATAATCGTTGGGACTGATATATTAAGGCATTTAACCTACCCTATTGGGAGACTAGGGTCCTAAAAGTCCGATAGTGGATAAATTGGCGGACCTAAAAAGTTACTATTCTCACGTCCTTTTGGACAGACGAGGTTCCAAATCGCCCATTACAGAAACATTTGAAAGATAATTTAAAAATTTAATTCTCGTGTTCGGACATTTGTGGTCGTTACATATTCTGAGCCATTGCTATTCTCAGAAATAAAATTAATGTCTATTTAAATTTTTATGGATATTTTTAATTTGATTTAAATAATAACTGAGGTGATGGACAGAGATGTCCAAAAGGAAAAAACGTGATGCGCTAAATTTGGGATAAACATAGAGAATCATAAAGATCCAGATCAAAAGTTCAAGCAATACCTTAAATGGGAAACTGGTATTCTGACTTTCAGGTATCAGTTAAAGTAAAATTTACGAGTAATTTCACAGACCGAACTTTTAAAGATAAATCTTTGAAAAGCATTAACGCATGCTTAACGAACTCTAAAGTCATTATATTAATCTCTGACCACTAAGCTATCAGGTCAGAGCACCTTAGTATTTATCCGGGAGGCGCAGGTTCGAATCCTGATAGTGACTGTATTCTTTTTCCATTTAATATTATAATTATTGTATTACTTACTGCACCTAAGGTGCAATAGTTATTAATCAATTATAGTTATTTAAATTGTGTAAATATTTAATCTATCCAAACTAATATTATAAATGCGAAGGTAACTCTATCCGCTTGTTACATACACACCTAAACTGCTGAACCAATTTTGATGACTTTTGGTGTAGATAGTTTAAGCCTTGGACCCTTGGTCGCTCATACAAAGTAACGGGTACCAGTTAGCCTGATACGAAGCTTTTTAATTATACATAAATTTAAATAAATGACTAGGTAGTACTCCAACATTGATTTGTTTCTATTGTATCCCATCATGGTAGCCCTTGCAAGGCAATCACCGACAACAATAATTTAAAATCCAACCTTAGCCAAAGAGGCAGACAAAATTACTCTTAACACCACATTCATAAAACGCTGAAAACACCACAAAACACCAAGGCCATAATCGTAATCATTTGGCGTGACGTATTAACGTTTAATCCCCCCAAAATGGCCGCCCCACTTAAGACTTACGACGCAATAATTTTAGTCAAGACGAGTAGCAATTTAGTGCTATACAGTGTAAGATAGTGTCGTTAGTGTATATTATGCGTGATATATGAACACTAGAGTGGTTCCAGTGACAGCGGACGTTAATTTTGATTATGTTGGAGCCGAGACGCGTGTATCGATCGGCTGTAAAAAGGTTGGTATTTTTAATGTGTTCTCGGCTTTATTTTCTTGAGGGACTTCATGTGTTTATAGTGTGGAAAATAGCTCGTGATTAGTTATGCTTTAACGCGTAGAATAATATTTTTTTACTCTTATTAGACATTATGCACGACTTATTTATTATAATTAAGTGAATGTTTCGTCCGGTGACTCAATAAAATATTTTTTTCACCTGGTGTACTTAGGGCCCGCCTGATTGTAAGCGATTGCTTTAACCGTTGCATCGATACAATAGATGCAAAAATTGTCCCCCCTCCAGCTAACATATCGCTTCCTCAAAGAGTACTGGTGTTCTTGTTCACTGTTAAGAGGGAACACGACACTAATAGAAAACAGCAATTTATTTAACTAGGTTTGTCTGCAAGAGAAAGGTACTATCCAAGTGTATATTACAGTCCACAAGTATTCTATAAAGATGTTACGTGAAAATGAGAAACCAGACGGAAACCTACCTCTCCAATCCTTGCGTAAATGGTTGATCTCAAGCATCCCATTTCAAGCTTTACCCTATCTGTTAAAAAAATTAAGATGTGTAAAAATTTCATATAAGAAAATATATTAGAATTGTCGTCACAATTTATTAGACTTTAATAATTCTTGGTGCCTATTAATTCATCAAATCTAACATTAACTTTAAAATCTTTTCCTATTTATAATTTATATTAAAAAATTTAAAAGCCATTTTATGTAGTAATATTTTGAATCAAGCATTGGACTTGTTGTTTTTTAAACTGGAATTTCATGTTTATAACCATCCAAATGATCCTAAACACGATTACTCTGCTGTAAGTTGGTAAAGAGTTGGGTAAACTGCAGCATCAGGTCAAGGTTACCATGAGCTTGCAATGTTATTTCAGTACCAAAATACCAAATTTCGAATTGATCAGACCTGTGGAAGTTTCTCACATCCCTTGATCAATAGTTATCTCACACTCTCGATCTCTAGATCGAGAGTGTGAGATATTTTGTTTTTTGTTTTTGTATGAATGGTGTCTACACCATTCATACAAAAACAAAAAAAAATCACTTACATAAAACAGCAAACGAAAACATTGTGAGGAAACCAGCACACTAGAGACATGTTTTCGATGGTGTTTCAGAAGCTTAATGGAAGTTTAAACTCTGACACTAGGTTGTTCATCAAACATGCGTAAGAAGAAGACTCAGGTAGATAATTATTTAAAGTTAGGAGTAACGTTCTCTCATGTGACATGCGACAGGTGTGCCCTCTATTAGCACTCATATAATAAATCTGTCGTGGACGAGTTATAATGAAGTCTGAAAAGTTTTTCAGCCCACAATGTCAAACTCAAAGCATTTATTTCAATTACACCAATTTACAACATTTACAGGCACTTTGGGATTGTCAAAAACTGATGAAAAAAACGGTTTGTTTCTAGTTTTGTTGCTGGTATTGCTTTTCATGTGTGTTTGAATTACTGAGTTATTGGTATGTTATGCATTAAATTAACTTCGAGTAATCAAAAAAATGCTACCAAGCTATGTCTGAACCACGAGACGGTCGCCGCAAGGTATATCATGAACTGTGCCATTAATATACAATTATATGAAATAGTTTTCGTTCCGCTCTCGTGCCCTGGGTGTGGCATGGCTTTGATTTGGCTCAACTTGAACTCAGCCCAGATTCGGCACGAAATTGGGTTGGACTCGGCTCAGACTCGGCACGGACTCGAAACAGAAACAGAAACAGAATTTTTTTATTTGTATAGAATGTAGGTATTACAATTAGATGTTACAAAAGTTTGAGAGTCCTTGTACATTCTACCTTTCGGCATAGAAACATTTATAAGATAAAAAAATACAACTATCATAATGTTCATAATATATCGTTCAAAAAATCGTTTAAAGAATAATAACATTTATGTAACAATAAGTCGGTTAGACGTTTTTTATATATTTTTAAAGGTTGTTCTTTTAGATTATTTGGTAACTTATTATATATCAACGGTGCCATACATAAAACGCTTTTTTTTAATAGTGTGGTATTATAGCCACCAGTACACAATAAATTTTGATACTGAGTTCTCATACGATTAGTTCTTTTTCGAGTATCATTTAACGATGGAAACAGGTTAAGGTTGTTTTTTCACAAGAAGAGCTATTTCAAGAATGTACAAACATGGAAAGGTTAATAATTTGTGTAATTTAAACAAAGAAACACAGCTGTCTGTAGCCTGCAAGTTAAAAATTGATCTTACACATCGTTTTTGGGCTTTGAAAATGCTTCCTGTTTCGCTGCTGTTACCCCAAAATATAATGCCAAATCTTAAGATTGAAATCACAAGGCCGTGGTAAGCAACGAGGACTGTATTAATGTTAACCTTTTTTGAAAGATTGAACAAAATGTAGGCATGGGTACTTAACCTTTTACGGATATATTCAGCTTGAGTTTTCCATGTTAATTGATTGTCAATCCAGATTCCCAAAAATTTTGCTACTTTGACAGTTTCAATCTTTTGCCCATTATAATTGGCGTTTAAGTCTTGAGGATAAATTCGTTGATAAAAGTGCATGATGTTAGTTTTTTGTAAATTTATTATTAAATTGTTGTAATTAAGCCAATTAACTATAGATTTAAGAGCGTCATTAGTATCGTTTTCATAGTTGTCTTTATTGGTACATTTAATTAGCGCTGTACTGTCGTCAGCAAACAATATGACTGGGTGATCTATTTGGAGTGGTAGGTCATTAATATAAATTAAAAATAAAAGCGGACCAAGGACGCTTCCTTGTGGAACGCCATGTTTGATTTTTCTGTAAGATCTAAATTTTACTTCACGTTTTGAATTTGAGCAAATATTTGAAATTTCGGTATATTGGATTCGGTCAGTAAGATAGGATTTCATTAGATTTAATGCATTTCCCGTAAGCGTGAAGTTTGTATAGAAGTGTGTCATGATCTACGTAGTCGAACGCCTTCGTCATATCTGTGATAATGGCGCAGATAGGTGTTTTTTTGTCAACATTTATCATTATAATTTTTATTAAATCAAATATGGCCATGTTGATATTTTTATTTTTACGAAAATCTTTCTGTTCGTCACAAAGTATGTTGAATTTTGATAAAAAATTGTAAATTGATTCATATATGATTTTTCTATTACTTTAGAGAACACGGGAATAAGGGCAATCGGTCTGTAATTTTATATATTTATAATTTAACTTTATTATTTTTCTTATGTAGAGGTTTTACAAAATCGGTTTTTAGACTTTTAGGAAAAGCTCCAGAAGATATGCTTGCATTAATAATGTGACATATAGGACCAGAAGTTACATCAGAAACAAATTTTATAACTTTTGTTGAAATGCCGTCGTAACCAAAACTCTTTTTATTTTTTAACGATCTAATGGCCCTTGAGACGTCTTGTGGTACAACTGGGGACATAAAAATCGAATTAGGGTTATAATCTATTTTTTTGACATCATAAAACGAAGATTTTGGCAAATATGAGACTTGATCAACGAAAAAGTCATTGAATGATTCAGCTATATCCTTCGGGTTTGTTACTATTAAATCCAGTTTATTTATCTTAGAGATGGGTTCATTGAAATTATTACTATTATTTATTATTTGCCACGCTGTTTTTGATTTATTTTTTGAATTTAGAAGTGAGTGGTTATTTTGGGCTTTATGAGTTAACTTAACGATTTTTTAAAATTTTCTTGAATAATTACGAAACTTTTGTATACCTACTCTCCGCTGTGGGTTTTATTCTTGCCTGCCACAGCAGATAGCGTTGTCTTTTACTGCAGACACGAATACCCCGTGATACCCATTTAATTGACTTTCCAAATTTTACTGTTATATGTTTTAGGGGAAAACACAAATTGTATAGTAAGAGAAATATATCGAAAAACATGTCATATGCTACGTTTGGGTCTTGACTATTATATACTTCTGAAAAAGTTAATGATAGCAGATGTTTTTTAAACTTTGATAGATTTACATTCGATATATCTTGTATGCTTTTACGCCAAGACTTTATCCGACATGACCTATTTACCTTAATCTTTAAAATTTGAGCTGTATGATCGGATAACGCTAGGTCCATTACTTCCCATTTGCATTTTTGTTTGAAATTGTGAGCAAAATTATCTAGACAAGTGTTGCTGTTAGGCCTGGTAGGTATATTTATTTCTAATTTGAGGTTATAACTCAAAAGAAAGCATTCAAATTCCAATGTAAATCTGTTTCTTACCATTGTATTAACGTTGAAATCACCACACAATACTATTTTAGGACCATTTTTGGTACATAATTTTTTTAATATACTTTCATAAAATTTGCTTAAATTGCACATTTTAGGAGGTCTATATATACACAATACTATGACATTCTGTTCAACAAGTTTTATAGCGCAACATTCTATTATACCTGTTACCGAGTATCTCATAATGTCCGGTAATTCTTTGTATTCAAGCCCTTGTTTTATCAATATGCATGCTCCACCGCGCTTTATGCTATTTCTAGAGTAGCATGCTGCTAATTTATAATTTGAAAGGTTTATCAGTTTTTCATGGCCAGACATTATGAAATGCTCAGTTATGCATAAGATGTCAATATTTATTTGCTTAGATAATAGTTCTTGAATGTGAACCGTTAATACATCTGACTTATTTAACGGGCCTGCTATATTTTGATGCATGATATAGATGTGATCAAACAAGAAAAAAATCAGAATTTGAATTTACAATAGGATCGTTATTAAGGTTTAATTCGGGTTCAGTATACGTACAAGACTCCACCTGATCAAACGTAATTAACGGTAATAAATTATGCATTATAGTCCTCATACCATTATTATTGAGGCTTCCAGTATATGTAGAGAACATAGTAGAATCATAGGCTAAATCAAGATCGGACTCGGTTCGGACTCAGCTTGGACTCGGCTCGGCCTAGTCTTGAACTTGGCTTGGACTCGGCTAAGACTTGGCACGGACTTGGCTTTGACTCATCTCGATCTTGGCTTCGACGCAGCCTAGACATAATGCGGGATCGGACGGACACGTCTGTAAGTCGGCTTGGACTCAGCTCAGACTTGGCACGGACTCAGCTCGGACTCGTCTCGAGCTCGGCTCGGCCTACCATAAAGAATCCCTTATGTAAAACCGCAATAATAAAGTAATCTGTACACGATGTGAGCCTTTTTTTTATTCGACTATGATTTCATGCAATAATTATAAATAGATTAAATAAAGTAATAATTGCCAAACTTTTAAGAGCTCTAAATTACTACATAATCCACCATCCGCTCAACACATACACCAAAACATCATTACTTGAACCGAAATTCCGCTGGTGAACCGCACAGCGCATTTCTCAGCACGCATGATATAGTTCGTACTACCAACCAACTAACAAAGACCTTCCGACTTCAATACCATATCTTGTTTTACGTCCAAATCTAAATATCTAAGAGAGGGTAGAGAAGTCAAGTTACATTGGTACATCCCACTATAGATGCGGTGAGCGACAAGGCAGTTCTTACCCCTTCGTGTTTTTACTTTATTAAGGCATGATTAAATTATTTGAATTAAGTGTTTAAGGCCATGTTTATGAGAAGTAGTTAAGTGTTTTGTTTAGTGTATGTGTTGGTGAGGTCGTTAAGGTATGTGATTATTATGTGTGACGATATAATGGGGATTTCTGTGAGTCATTGGAAAGCAGGTGATATTTTATTTCTGAGTTAATAATTTTAGTGGTTGCGCGGCTAAGGGTTTTTCACCGAGTTTTTAAGCCGTGAGGTATTTTGAGTTGGACTTGGAGGGACTTCGATTCCCAGGTGTTTGGGTTGTTCTGTTAGGCGGTTTCCAACTCTGACACAAAAACACTGTTATTCTGTCAGATGTGAAAACGTGCCCGGTTGATGTCAATTGCCCTTTTACATGTAAAAAAATGCAATGATTACAGATAAATCTTTGACAAGCATTAACGCATGCTTAGCGAACCTTAAACCTGCCTGGAGTATTTATTCGGGAGGCGCAGGTTCGAATCCTGCTCGCGACCGTATTCTCTTTCCACAAAAAAAGTAGATGTCCTAAAGGTATTCTGGCCACTCGGTTGGACATAGTTGATGGGCCATTTATCAGACACTGGGTAAGTAGACATAACCGGAGTGATAATTATTAATTAAAAAGAAATTGCGATATTAATATAATTATTATTTTACCAACAATGGGTTAAGGTTTTATTTATTTGGATCTATGTGTGGTCTAACTGCCTCGATAGTCTAGTGATCCCAAAGGCGACTACTGAGCATGAGGTCTCGACTTAGATTCCCGGGTCAGGCAAAGTGATACTGAGTTTTTCTGTTAGGAAATTCTCAGTAGCAGCCCGGAGTTTTGAATTGTACACGGTAGATGGCAATAGGCTCATCACCTATGGGACTTAATAACAGCATTGGTGAAATGTGGGTGTACAACTGTGTTTACCTCTGCTTGCCCCTTTGGGGAATACAGGCGTGATGTTTTGTATTACTATGTGGTCTGAAAAAATTTATTATTTATTTAATATAGGTATACAACTATCCGTCTCTTCTTTAAAGGTATTATGTAAATTAGAATTAGTAGACTCGCTAATTACCAAACACAATAGATTTGTATTGTTATGAAGTACAAATTTGTACTTCTCCGATTCGAAGAGTTAACAGGCGAATTTTCAGCCATTCCGAAAAGATATCCACAAACTATTTCTTCATAAATTTTCTTCTGTAAAAACATACCCTTAAGTTACTTAAGCGGTACTTTAAACACCTCAGAGATAGCTTAGCCGCAGTATTAATATAAACAATGGTTGCAGATGAAAGTGTATGCAATTAAATTAAAACTCCCTACTGTCTCAAGTTAATTTATGCATTTAGAGATGCATAAGTTTGCTAACTTTTAGTTAATATCCTAAGATTACAGCACTTGAAGAATGTGTTAATTAAAGAGCTAGGTTTATGTAGTTTCAAAGTAGATTTAACTTGGATTTAATTCGATGGAATAAACTTTTTTTTTGGCCTTTTGCTTTTAATCCATTGGGGTTTGATCTGCGTAACCAAACAATAGCTACGGCGAGACAAATTAATGCCTCCAGCTAGAGCATATTTTTATAAACTACTAACTAAGCAACACAGCACTAAGGGCGTCCCCTGCGGGATACGAGCCTCAGCTTAGGGCGTTGCTGGGGGGACAACTAGGGACTAGCTCAGATCAGTTTCCTTATTATTATGGGTCGAATGTAAAGCTAAACTAAACTAAACTAAACTAAACTGACTCGGCACGGGCCGGCTCGAGCAAAGGTCGAGGCGGACATATATTTCGCAACGGACGGGGACCTCGCCGGTGAGGTCTATAACGAGGCGGTCGAGCGCGTCGGAGTGTGCTGGAATATACAAACTGTTTGTGCCATATTTAATAATTCTGATAGCGAATCAATGAAAAGACCTGTACCAAAGAAGGCTTTTGTTGTTGTTGTATATTAAAATTTTCGCTTCCTGTGGTGTCCACGACAATAAATAACAATGGATAAATCACAAAAACATAGATGTCATAGGTATTCATCGCCGTTTGAATGAATGAAAGACAACTACATGCAGCTGAGATGAGAAAAGGTTAAGAAGGATGTATTGTGTGACGCGGATGGATAGAATTAGTAATGAGTATATAAAAGGAAGACTAAAAGTGGCACCGGTGACTGAGAAGTTGTGTAGAAATTGTTTAGCATGATATGGGCATGTGATGCGGAGGGATGAGGGTCATGTGGTGAGGAAATTTTTGTGGAGGAAGACCGACGAAGCGATGGATGGTGTGTGATAAAAATGATATGGCTAGAAAATGAGTGACTGACGATATGACGGCTGACAGAGATGTATGGAAGAAGAATACATGCTGCGCCGACCCCAAATAAATTGGGATAAGGGCAGGAGGATGATGATGATTCATCTTCGTTTGACAATATCTTCTAAAACTTATTCTCAGAGCCGTTCAGGGTTTATTTTTTAAAATATGAACTCAAATACTCAACATTTATTCGCAAACCAAGTGTACATAATAGGTCTTATTTATATGTTGGGAACTTAAAAACTTAGCGGACTTTTACGGGCGTTGAATACAGGGCTTAACTATTTATTTACATTATCTAAAACTGTGTGGTTTATACAATAATACATAGTATTATAATAATATAGTTTCTAAGTTCTAGTTTAAATATGCTAATGTTTTGAAGTGAAAATTAAATATCATTACTCCCTCCCGACCATCTGTCGGTCACACCGTCCACGGAGATTAGCCAAGTACGCAGGAGATGTTATAGTGCACAAGTGTATGCGTAAACATAGTTGCACTCCCTCTTCCTTCAATCTCATATTCCGATGGGACGGCAATCCGACACGACCTGGGTCCGAGAAATCAGGCGCAGGACCGACGGCTTTACGTGCTCTCCGAAGCACGGGGGTGTCACAGCACTAACTTCCAGACTCCGGGCTGCTGCTGAGAATTTTCTAACAGAATAACCCAACGACACTTTGCCTGACCTGGGAATGGTGCCTAGTGTGGTGAGGAAGCCGACCCCAAATTTATTTAGAAAAGGCTAGACAGAGAAAGTTTGGTGTTTAAATAGTGGGTGCGTTAAATAGTGAGCTTAATATTGCTGATAAATCCTCATTAAGTAAAACTTTGTCAACCCACCAAACGAATCTACAATATATTCTTCATACATTTTCTATTACATAAAATGTGAACAAAATCTACATAATTAAGGCTTTAAAACGACAAACTGGGGCATTTAATTTCCGATCTGAATAATAATTATGGTCATCAGTTGAAAGCCCAGATAACTAGGTAGCGAAAATTTTCTTAATTACTTGTTAATTAAAACAAATTCTTCGGTGTAGGGCGTCTGGCGACGGTTATTTATGCTAAGACTTTCATTTTAAGATATTCAGCTTTTGATAGAACATTTTGGTACTTGAATATCTTTCTTTTTGTTGCCATTCGTGTTTTAATTAAACTGTATGCAGCTGAGATGGAGACCGTATCGGTGGCGGTTACCACGAAAAACAGCATTCCCAAAGAACGTTGACGTCAGGCAGGCGGCCGGTCATAAAGCATAGCCAAAACTACAACAGCATGCTAGATAAGTATGATGCGACCACATTTAACTTGGGATAAGGGCAGGGGGGCGATGATGATGATGCAGCTGAGATGGAAATATTAAGAGAGATGTATGGTGTATAGAATTAGAAATGAGTATGTTAGATCGATAATGAGAAGACCGAGAAGCTGTGTGGAAATCTTTTGTCATGGTATGGACATATGATGCAGAAGAATGAAGATTAGGGGGGGACCAGGAAAGTTTTTAGTATAAATTTGGATGGCTACTAGGTACATGGTTAAGGTAAGGCATTGTGTGAAAAATGATATGGCTCGAAAATGACTATGCGGACTTCAGAATAGGGTCCAGCCGGGTTAAAAGGTATCATATGAGTTATCCAGGTTATAAACTATATAAATGCTAAATTTCATCCAAATACGTCCAGTAGTTAATGCGCGAAAGAGTAACAAACATCCATCCACACAATAATAAAAAGGGTATAGTCTGGTGGTCTTCAAGGCTCGAGTGAACAAGTTTCTGCTGGGATAGCGTGTTCCTTTGTCGACCGCACCTTCGTTTAACATCTGGTGAGTTGTTGGTTAAACGCAAGTACATTAAGAAGAAAATTAAAAAATAAAACAGTTACACACATAATAGAGTCATCTCTCATATTTGGCCATTGCCTAAAACCACAGCCTATAAGTATATATTTTAGAATTTGCTACGCATGCGTTAATGAATAACGTTGAAAGATTTATCTTTATTTGTTTAGGTCATTTTATTTATACGACATTGTATTAAATAATTAACTGGAAAGTTAGTCGTGTCGGTTCAGTCACCTGTATAGGGACTGAATAGATATCGATGACGTCACAAAAGCACGTGTAAATAATGTGGAAGAAGAATTCGTAATAGCAAGTAGTGGTTGAGACAGCTTAGAGGTCAGAGCGCCTGAAGTGTTTAGTCGGGAGGCACAGGTTCGAATCTTGCTCAAATTTATAACTTTAGGTATATCTTTTATTTTACCTGCCTCTAGCTTAAAAGTATTTTTTTCTGTTTGGCACAGGTGGGACACACACTTTCCCTTGTTAGTACAAGCATTTAAATTGGTACAGCTTTAAAAATATTATTCTCTGGGCACTAATGGCACCTACACCGGATATACAAAACGCCGGAACACATATCCGAATCAGACGTGGTCGGTGTTGCCCTAAATAAAATTAAGAATAATTTCTTTTTTCATCTGTTTTTTAATATTTGCTTTTTTATATTCTTTTATGTTTTAAGTTAAGTTTTTTTTGTTATTATTTGTGTGTCTTATGTCTGTGCTAAATAAAAAACTTTATTTCTTCTTTCTTTCTGTTATTCAATGTGTTTTTCATTAACACAAAGTTATTATTTTTCAATCTAGTGGTATTAAACACATATTTTATGTAAAAGACAGGTTCCAAACACTTTATTTCCATTTAGAGTGTTTCTAGGAGCTATATTAAATACTAAATCACGACTCATAAATATTTTATTCAATTTTGTAAAGCGGTTGAGGTGTCCTTTTACTAAAATTCGCTTTAGTAGAAATTATGGACAAACAAAATTAGTAATTTCGACGTAATAATTTTGTTTTAAACTCGCAACATTATCTAAAAGCGTTTATATAAGTGAGGGTAGGGTGTAATTTAGGTGTTTTTTTCTTTTTATATAATCTTCTTTAAGCTAAACTTTTTTATATGTTAGCAGTAAGGTGATATACTTTATGTTTATGTATTTTTTTTGTTTTGAAAAAACACATTAAATAATATAAAAAAATAATAAGAGTATCATATGATCAGAGATCAGAATAGGTAGAATATATTTACCTAAACTTCGAACAAGGAAGTAACATAAAGTGAATATTGCCTCCTCTAAAATCCTGGAATAATTATAATGTCTTTTTTTCCCGGGATTTAAAAATCACGAATTATTTAATTGAATTTATTTATTAATTACAAATTATTTATTTAAAGTCTCATATAACATTTTTATAACTGTACGTAAATATAAATATTGATTTGATTCGATATTTTGCTTTAAAACGCTAAAATAAGAACTACAAACCAAAAAATAATAATCAAAATCAATTCATAATTGGCGGAATAATCGCTTAACAAACATACAAAAACATACAGTCGAATTGAGAATCCTCCTTTATGAAGTCGGTTAAAAAGCCTTCATACTACAAAAACCAAGTTTTAAAAAACACAGGTTTACAACAATCGCTCGACCCTGAAAACTACTTAGGTGGAATCCCTAATGTAATTCGGAAAGCTTAATTAATCGTAATTAATGTATTACAGATTCGAATTTTCATAATATTATATTAATCTTAGCACTCAGACTAAAATACTTAAGTGTTCTGAGAAAACTTTGCCTAAGCCAAATAATAATAATTAGCAAACAATAATTGGTACAAGATTCCCTACATTTCGAAAATAAATTCGGTACAAAACCGAACCAAATGTTTCTGTTCAGAAAAAACCATAATTAATCAACATTGATCGCCTTCATAACTTTTTTTAATGTTGCCATACACTAGGAATTTCTTCGTGTATTGTGGGTGCTTTACAAACACACACAAATGCACACACACTTAGACCTGGAACAATTATCTGTACATCATACATTTGCTCCGAATAGGAATCGAAACTGCCACACGCGACGCAGCAGACGATCTCTCGACTGCTGCACCAAACGCGCCATTAACGCCATTACCATAACAAACTTTTGAATTTAACTTTAGGTAAAATTGTGATGTTCACATTTCCTTACAGTAACAGTTTGCCACAGGAAGAAAATAATATAAGATTTAAGCTAAACTTGACATTAAACTTATATTGTTATAATAATAATTTTCAAATAATTGACTCTAACAATTATATTTTTCAAAGAAACATAGAAAAAATAATAGACAAGAACGGGGCTTAAACCCGCGACCTTTGACGTTCCGTGTCATCACTCTACCAACTGAGCTACCTTGTCGTGTTCAAACCAAAGGATTGAAAATTCAATAGGTTTGAACACGACAAGGTAGCTCAGAATTAATATAGGCATTACATGGCCTCAACATGTATTAAAAAATATAATTATATATGTTTTATAAAGGATTGGTATGTTGTTCGGCGATTTACAACTGCAAAGTGGTAATGCTGAGTTTAGTAAATCTGTAAATGATTACTAGATAAATCACCAGGCGTCTCCTTAAGACGTATACAAAGAGGATTGAAAATTCAATAAGTTTGAACACGACAAGGTAGCTCAGTTGGTAGAGTGATGACACGGAACGTCAAAGGTCGCGGGTTCAAGCCCCGTTCTTGTCTATTATTTTTTCAATGTTTCTTTGAAAAATAGAATTAATATAGGCATTACATGGCCTCAACATGTATTAAAAAATATAATTATATATGATCTAACAATTATGTTAGTAATAATTTATATTTGACCAAAGATAGTTATTATCTATCAAAATATTGTAAACGACAAATAGCTGTATCGCTATCCTATTTTTTTGATTATTCAGCCAAGAACTTGGCTACAAAAACTGTTGCTTCTATTGAGCAATTTAATGACATTAATAATGAACCAGCCAAGAATTTGGCTAATAAAATTGACATTATTGATTATTTAAATTAGAAATTAAGACAATAGAGTCAACCTCTTGCGTATATAACAATAAATTTATTAAAAAAATTACACCTATTAGTGTAACAAATACATGCAATGTTTTAAATACCATCATCTTGGTGCACCAAAATATTCAGGGAATGTTGAATAAAGAACTTGAAATTGAATTGTTTATGAACTGTAACAATATTGATATCTTTTGTATTACAGAACACTGGCTTAAAAGCCATCAGCTCATATTCAATTACAATAATCACCAAGTTGGTAGTTCATTCAGCAGAGAAAATGCCATACATGGTGGCTCATTAATTTTCATAAAGAAACATTATCAGTTTAAAGAACGTAAAGATATTGTGTGCCTCTCTGTTGAGCGTACTATAGAAATAGCCTGCATTGAGCTTGAGCGGCTTGTTGTATTGAGTGTGTACCGACCGCCTTCATCATTATATGACTGTTTTGAAAATGTCATGGATGAAGTTTTGCAAAAGGTTTGTAAATTGAATAAAAATGTAATGATATGTGGTGACTTTAATGTTAATTTATTGGAGGATTCTTCTATGTGCATAAAAATTAAAAATTTATTTAAGTCATATAATCTTAAAAATCTTTTTTTGGAGCCGACTAGAATAACTGCTACCACTGCTACATGTTTGGATAACATATACACAGACATTGTACCACAGAGTAAAAAAATTATAAATCAACTAGACTCTGATTATTGTGGACAGTTTATTACTTTTCTTAAACAGTCCAAAGATGTAGTAAAGAAAGACATTACTGTAGTGCCTAAAACTGCGGGTCGCTTGGAGATATTCAAAAACAAATTAATTTATAAATTACCTCACTTATATTGTAGTGATGACCCTAACCAGCAGTACAATTCTTTTTTTAACATGTATTGTACTGAATTTGATTCTACTTTTATCCCCAAGATCTCTGTTCGAGGTACTGCAACCTTCAGTGAATGGGCCACTAAGGGTATTTATAAAAGTAGAAAAACATTATTTGAATTGTATGAAGAAAGAAACTATAGTAAAAGTCATGAATTTTACCAATATGTAAAAAAATATTCAAAGTTATTTAAAAATATTTGTCATATAGCAAAGGCTCGTTATATAAGTGCAAAAATTAAAAATAGTAATAATAAAATTAAAATGACATGGGATATTATAAATAACGAGACTGGTAGAGTTAGGAATTGTAAAAGTGAGATTTGCCTTAATATTAGTAATGAAGAAATTAAATCAGATTTAGAAGTTGCTACAGCATTTGAAAAATTCTTCACAGACATTCCAATCTCAACCACTAAAACCCTGAGGTCATGTCCCATTGTTGCTGAGACTTTATTAAAAGAAAATGTTAATATATGCATTAATGAATTTAAAGTCCATTATATAAATGGCAAAGATATTGCAAAAATGTTTAATACCCTAAATGTTAAAAAGACCGCCGATCTTTGGGGCCATTCTGTCGAATTTACAAAATCGATAATTAACATAGTCGCGCCAGAATTGGCCATGATATATAATAATTGTATTGATTGTGGTGTATTTCCTGATTTAATGAAAAGCAGTAAAGTCATACCTTTGTTTAAATCGGGCAGCACGAATGACCCCACTAACTTCAGACCTATTTCTGTGCTTCCCACCTTCAGTAAAATATTTGAAAAATTAATTCTTGATGAGTTGCTAAGTCATTTTAACAAAAACAATCTGTTACACAATAAACAATTTGGTTTCACAAGGGGTCGCTCAACAACCGATGCCGGTGTTGAGCTTTTAGATAATATTGATTATGCCTGGGAGAATTCACATGATGCCTTAGGAATTTTTTGTGATTTGTCTAAGGCGTTTGATTGCGTATTTCATGAAACATTAATCAGGAAGTTACAACATTATGGAATAAAGGATACTGCTCTGGATCTTCTTATATCTTATTTGAGTAATAGGATCCAAAGAGTGGATATCAATGGAAAGCGATCCCAAGGGTCGTTGGTTACTATGGGAGTTCCGCAGGGCTCAATTTTGGGCCCATTCCTATTTCTCGTTTACATTAATGATTTACCTTTTATGGTAAAAAATGATCAAGATATTGTGTTATTTGCTGATGATACATCACTCTTATTTAAACTTAAACGGCAACAGCCAGATACTGACGATGTAAATAACACTCTTTCTAAAGTAATACACTGGTTCAATGTTAATAATTTACTTTTAAACGAGAAGAAGACTAAATGCATCAGATTTTTATTGCCTAACGTAAAGCAAATAAAAACTAGTGTATTGATAAATGATGAACATTTAGATCTTGTAGACACTACAATGTTTTTGGGTATTACTTTAGATTCAAAGCTGCAATGGGGCCCACATATTAATAAGTTGTCGAACAGACTCAGTTCTGCAGCATACGCGGTCTATAAAATACGTCAATTAACTGATATAGAAACAGCCAGATTAGTATACTTTAGTTATTTTCATAGTGTAATGTCGTACGGCATTTTGTTGTGGGGAAATGCTGCTGACATTCAAACTATATTTGTGCTGCAGAAGAGGGCTATTCGAGCAATTTATAACCTTAGTTATAGGCACTCACTGAGGGATAAATTTAAAAAAATTGGGATAATGACGGTCGCATCTCAATATGTCTATGAAAATTTGATCTATGTTAAGAAACACATTAATCTATTCTGTAAAAACAGCGATGTTCATAGTCTCAATACGAGGAACAAAAATAAACTCGTGCTACCATCAACTAGGCTCCAAAAAATTAGTAATTCATATAGATGTCAAAGTGTACGCTTCTACAACAAAATCCCAAGCAATATTCAAGAATTGAGTCTCAACAAATTTAAGTCATATGTGAAGCAGACTCTTTGCAAAAAGGGTTACTATAAAATCAAAGACTACGTAGAAGATAAAAATGCTTGGGATTGTGCCGCTCGCTCTAATGTTTAGACACTCATTAATAATTGCTGTATTTTTTGTTTTTTTTTTTGACCACTGTTGACATTGTAATGTTTAATTAATTTATTTTATGATATTTTAATGAATTTATTATATTAAGATTATTCTTTTTGACATTGATTCTTGACATTTTTTGATAATATTGTTAGTCTATTAGACATTATTTGCAATGTGAATGTGAGTACGATGTGGGCTAGAAATTCATTCATACATGAACCTCATAGACTGTCTAGCGGTTTTGAGTCGTTTTATGTGACCTGCGCAAATGTCCTCCTGATCTGGTATCGTCTTGTGACGGGTCGTTGAGCTCCCTTAGTTATGGTTGAGCTACACGATGACTGATGCATACGTGCTGTCAGACAGGACAGGTCACCTCGAAGCTGCTATGGCTCTTTCCTCAAAAGGCCATTCCAGACGATCCCTGCATCGTTACACTCACACAGATATGTACATACTATTATGTCTGGACTTTAAAAGAGACGTTGACCTCTGAGTTTGTTTCGGCGTTTCTTCTCAGAGACAGTCAGACAGGAAACGCCGGCGCCATCTAGTTTAAAAAAAATGACTTGTAAAAGTGTCTTCAACAGATCTATTTACAGAAATAAAATCATTTATCATTTATCATTTATCATTGTCGGTGTTGCCCTAAATAAAATTAAGAATAATTTCTTTTTTCATCTGTTTTTTAATATTTGTTTTTTTATATTCTTTTATGTTTTAAGTTAAGTTTTTTTTGTTATTATTTGTGTGTCTTATGTCTGTGCTAAATAAAAAACTTTATTTCTTCTTTCTTTCAATGTGTTTTTCATTAACACAAAGTTATTATTTTTCAATCTAGTGGTATTAAACACATATTTTATGTAAAAGACAGGTTCCAAACACTTTATTTCCATTTAGAGTGTTTCTAGGAGTGTTTGCGCACACATAAGCATCCCTTCTACACTGGGCGAAACATTTATCTCGTCATCGTGTGGCCCACTCATTGGCTGCTAATGACGTGATATCACCAGCGAACCAATCAGCGGGCGTCTACGTATTGGTGGGGCATAGGTGACCACATTCGCCACGCACTTTCGGTAGCATTAACATCTACGTCTCATATTTTATATTATTTCTTGTACCTCCAAATGTTAAGAAATTAAACGCAATTGTACCGAAGATATCCAGCATTCTTCTTTCACCACCTCAATCGACGCTCCATCAGAACCAGCGCACTACGCCTACAACATAATTTTGGACCTCCGTACCCGGATTTTGGAATTTCGATCGAGAGACGCAATTTGGTGAAGAAGATTTCGCAGCGGAGATATACAGTGCATCATCGGTGAGACGTGTCAACCAAAATACCCAAACCCTTCCTTTCTTCATCTGAGTGATACCTACTGTGCTTTCTCAATTCCAGTGCTTTGGATAGTGCTTGCCTGCTTACGTGGTGTTTTCGCGGTTGGTAATTACATCCAGTTTACGCAAACTTCTCACTTCTGGATTCTGTAAGTGCTTACTGCTTTTCACTTTAGCGCAATATGGCTTTATCTGAACAAAAGGTAGACGCAATGTTGAAAGATCTCAGAAAAAAGCGGGGTATGATCAAATGTAGGTTAACAAACTTCAAAAAATATGTTTTATCTTTTGAAAACGTAGAATTAAGTGTTCATCAGCGGGCAGAGTTAAAGTTGCGTATAACAGGTGCTCAAAGTTTAATGAATGATTTTAATGAAGTGCAGAGTAAAATTGAGGATCTCGTCCCCGAGTCTGAAGCTGATAAAGTGATGGAATCACGGGTAGACTTTGAAAAGGAATATTACGTTGTTCTAGCAATGGTCGATTGCATGGTTAATCCCGATAATTCCGATGAAAAGTCCGTTAACAAGTCATTTAATTGTTCCTTAGTGCATGAATCATCATGTAATAGTAATAATCATAATGAGTCCGTGAAATTACCCACTATATCTGTTCCTACCTTTGACGGTTCCCATGAGCACTGGGTGGAATTTCGTGATACATTTCTATCTCTTATTCATAACTCTAAGACAATTCCAGCTATTCAGAAATTCCACTATTTAAAGGCGAGTTTAAAAGGTGACGCAAAAGTCGTGATAGAAAATGTCGAATTTTCTTCAAATAATTACCAAGTAGCATGGGAACTTTTAGTACACAGATTTAACAACACGAGGTTAATAATTCAAAGTCATATTAAGGCAATTTTTTCCGTTCAGACTATAACAAAGGAGTCACCAATGCAATTAAATAAACTTATTGACTCAGTATTAAAGAATTTACGTACCCTCAAGCTTCTAGGTGAACCAACTGAGCATTGGGATACGTTAATAATTTATATTATTGTTTCAAAGTTAGACCCTGCCACTGAGCGCGAGTGGGAACAATTTAAAAACACATTTTATAAAATACATACCGATTCAAAGATAAAATTAAACGACCTACTAGAATTTCTTAAAGAAAAGGCGGATTTGTTGACAACACTTATAGTTAACCACAGTAAATCAGGTACCCATAGTGACACGAATAAAAAATTTACTTATCAAAATAACAATTCATCGTCCAAAGTTCATTGCAACATTGTTTCCGAGAATAACAACAATTCTAATAGTAAATCGCAAAATAAAAAGTCACGTATTTATAAGCTATGTTTGTTATGTAATGGTCAACATCCATTGTATTCGTGTCAACAGTTTCTTGACTTATGTGCACAAAAAAGATTTAGTTTTATTAAAGATAAAAATTTGTGCATTAATTGTATGCGTTCAGGTCATTCTGTGGGGACTTGTATTTTTGGTCCATGCCGAAAGTGTGATAAAAAACATAACAGTTTAATTTGTGACGCAATTAAATTGGAAAATAAACAAGACATTGTTACGTTAGTTACCTACGACCAAGCTTCGTGTACCGTTGCAGCTGATAACGCACACACGCATAGTCATTCATTGCCGCTACATAATATGCACGCGCAAAGCAATTTGTATAGCAATGATATTTTTTCTACGAATCAGCTGGTTCTTTTGTCTACGGCTGTCGTCGAGGTACGTAATAAGGTAGGTGAGTATAACCGAGCACACGTAGTCTTGGACAGTGGTAGCGAGCGATCCTTTATAACGCAATCATTTTGTGATAAATTAAATATACCTATTTTACAGTCCACTCAACATATTCACGGTGTAGGTAATTCTATTACGCAATGTTCGCAATCTTGTAATGTTGAACTAAAATCGCGCGACGGGAGCTTTACTGCCCGAGTTCAATGTTTGATTTTGCCTCACATAACATCGAAGTTACCTACAACGTCTTTCAATTTAAAACATTTTAATATTCCTCATAATTTATTGTTAGCGGATCCTACATTTTATGATAGTCAAACTATCGACTTGCTGTTGGGTGCTGATTTGTTTTGGGAATTAATAACTGAAGGAAAGATGCGTCTCAAAAATGGACCTTTCCTTCAAAATACCAAATTAGGTTGGATAGTGTCCGGTACCATACAACCTATTCCATGTAAACAAATCAAGCATGTTAACTGTTACTTTTCATCACATTCCGCAGATATGACGTCACTCGATCAATTAGTTAAGAGTTTCTGGGAATTAGAAGAATTACCGGCAACTAAAGGTAAATTATACACTAGTGAGGAGTCTGCCTGTGAGGAACATTTTCTCCAAACCACGGAAAGGCTTGCCGACGGTCGTTTCTGTGTTCGTCTTCCATTGAACAATTCACCTAAAACATTAGGTGATACACGCGCGCAAGCTGAACTTCGTTTTTACGCTTTAGAGAAACGACTTCAACGTAATTCGAATTATAAAAGTATGTACTCTAATTTCATTAATGAGTATATCAGTTTAGGTCACATGAGTCTCGTTAATACCTACGGTAATCCGCATTATTTTTTACCACATCATGGTGTGCTTAGAGAACACGCTACGACAACCAAGTTACGCGTAGTTTTTGATGCAGGTATGGCGTCTAGCTCAGGTGTCTCCTTAAACGATTTGCAGATGATCGGACCTGCTATACAGGGCGATCTAATTTCAATTTTATTACGATTTCGCGAAAAAAGATTCGCTGCTTGTGCTGATATCGAAAAATTCTATCGCCAAGTATACGTAGCTAAAGATCAGCGTGACCTGCAGCTGATCTTGTGGCGGGATGACCCCTCAGAACCGCTGAGGGTGTACCAGCTGAACACCGTGACGTACGGTACGGCCTCTGCACCGTATCTTAGTTGTAGGTGTTTAAAAGAATTAGCACATAAATGTGATGTTCCGTACATAACCGATACTATTAATAATTGTTTTTACGTTGACGACTTATGTATAACGTCGAATAGTATTTTAGAATTAGAAAATATTTGCGAAGGTACTAGTAAAGTTCTAAGTTCGGCATGTATACACTTACGTAAATGGGTTTTTAGTTACGACCGCGCGAGCCCTAATGCAACGGCGAGTACCGTTACGCACGGAACTCAGCATTTATCTTTATTCGACAATACTGAGCACAATAAAACTTTAGGTATTGGTTGGAATAACATGTCCGATGAAATCCATTATTATACTAAAGTAAAACAGAATAGTGAAACATTAACTAAACGTATTATTTTATCGTGCGCATCTCAGATATACGATCCGTTAGGATTGCTAAGCCCGGTAATAACCGTGGCTAAAACATTATTGCAGAAATGTTGGTTATTAAAATTAGAGTGGGACGAACCGGTTCCTGACGACATTTTGCAAATATGGAACAGATTCATCGATGGATTATCTTCCTTAGATTGTCTACGAATACCTCGTTATGTTATGTGCGTTGACCCGATTCACATTGAGTTACATATATTTACGGACGCGTCGCAAGTTTCGTACGGCACCTGCGCCTTTGTACGTACTATCGGGGCATCAGGTGATGTTACGATGCGCTTGCTATGTTCCAAGGGCAAGGTCGCGCCTACTAAACCCACAACTATACCTAGGCTAGAGCTGTGTGGTGCGTTACTAGGGGCGCGATTATTTAACAAGTTAAATGGATCGCTGCGGTCGAGTTTTGATAAAGTTGTCTTTTGGACCGATTCTACCATCGTTTTAGGTTGGTTAGGTATGCCTACCAATTTACTTAAACCTTATGTTCAGAACAGGACGGCAGAGATCCACGAATTGACCAAGGAACATCCGTGGCGTCACGTGGCGGGCAAGGATAATCCAGCCGATTTAGTGTCGCGAGGTCAGAGTTTGGACGCACTTAGCTCGTCATCTATATGGTGGGAGGGCCCATCCTTTCTGCATGATATTAATTTTGAAGTACCTAAATTGGAAAGGTCCAACATAATAAATAAAAACTTACCTGAAGTTAAATCAACTAATGTTTGTTGTCACGCAGTTGATCAATTGAGTGATAACTTTTTTATGTTTTCGAGGTTTTCACAGTATATGAGAATGAAGCGCGCTGCTGCTTATATGATACGGTTTATCTATAACATTCGAAATAAAACTTGTAGGCGAAGTGGTTTACTGTCTGTTGACGAACTAATGACTGCCGAGTTGACATTAGCAAGGTTGAGTCAGCAAGAATCATTTTCTAATATTTATGATTCTTATAAAAATAATAAAAAAGTAAAAGGCTTTAATCAACTTTCAAAATTAAATTTATTTATTGACAGTAATAATTTACTTCGTGTAGGTGGGCGTATTCAGAATTCTCCTAATTTTAGTTATGATAAAAAGTTTCCAATTTTACTCTCTGCTAATCATCATTTTTCTATTTTACTTTTCCGGGCGGAACACCAACGATTACTTCACGCAGGGCCGCAACTCCTTTTGTTTACGTTGAGAGAGATGTGGTGGCCGGTTGGTGGTCGTAACCTCGCTAGGAAGGTTGTGCATTCATGCATGCGATGTGCACGACTGCGACCGACAACCGTCACTCCCATTATGGGAAACCTACCACAGGAGCGCTTAAACCCGGGGTTCCCATTTCTACGTTGTGGCGTCGACTACGCCGGCCCAGTGTTCACGTTAACCCGCAAAGGCAGGGGTGCGAAACTTCAAAAATCGTACATATGTTTATTTGTATGCTTAGTTACACGCGCGGTTCATTTAGAACTTGTTAGCGACCTTTCATCGGAATCATACCATTTAGCTTTAAAGCGCTTTATTGCGCGACGTGGTAAACCAAGCGATATATTCTCCGATAATGGAAAAAACTTTGTCGGCCTGATGAACGAGTTTAAAAAATTTTTAGAGTCTTGTTCTGAAGAAATTAAAGAGTATGCAACTTCTCAAAATATTAATTTTAAAATGATACCTTGTTACGCTAGCCATTTCGGGGGATTATGGGAAGCTGGAGTGAAAAGCTGTAAGCACCATTTGCGACGCGTGGTAGGCAATGCGCATCTAACGTTTGAGGAGTTCAGCACAGTGTTAACTCAGATCGAGGCTGTCCTGAACTCTCGTCCATTGAGTCCTCTATCTACAGATCCCAACGACTTCCTTCCCCTTAGCCCAGCTCATTTCCTGGTTGGACGTCCGCTGACTGCACCTGTGACGACTGAGCTGCACGACGTGCCTGCGCATCGCCTTACACGATACCAGCGAGTGGAGCAGATACGCCAACACTTTTGGACCCGTTGGTCCAAAGAATACGTGTCGGAACTGCAGACAAGGAGTAAGTGGCACCAACACAAAGGAGATCTTCAGGACAACATGTTGGTACTACTCAAAGACGACAACTTGCCACCATTAAAGTGGAGCCTAGGCCGCATCTGCAAAACGTACCCTGGAAAGGACGGAATATCCAGAGTCGCAGACATTCGCAAAGCGGACGGCATAGTACGTCGCGCATTCTCAAAAATTTGTCCACTTCCTTCACCTGAATGTTAGACGTCACATCTCCGCATCTTTTGAGCGACTTCGTTGGAACCTGCTGCTGCTTCCAAGGCCGGGAGCATGTTTGCGCACACATAAGCATCCCTTCTACACTGGGCGAAACATTTATCTCGTCATCGTGTGGCCCACTCATTGGCTGCTAATGACGTGATATCACCAGCGAACCAATCAGCGGGCGTCTACGTATTGGTGGGGCATAGGTGACCACATTCGCCACGCACTTTCGGTAGCATTAACATCTACGTCTCATATTTTATATTATTTCTTGTACCTCCAAATGTTAAGAAATTAAACGCAATTGTACCGAAGATATCCAGCGTTCTTCTTTCACCACCTCAATCGACGCTCCATCAGAACCAGCGCACTACGCCGACAACAAGGAGCTATATTAAATACTAAATCACGACTCATAAATATTTTATTCAATTTTGTAAAGCGGTTGAGGTGTCCTTTTACTAAAATTCGCTTTAGTAGAAATTATGGACAAACAAAATTAGTAATTTCGACGTAATAATTTTGTTTTAAACTCGCAACATTATCTAAAAGCGTTTATATAAGTGAGGGTTGGGTGGAATTTAGGTGTTTTTTTCTTTTTATATAATCTTCTATAAGCTAAACTTTTTTATATGTATAGCAGTAAGGTGATATACTTTATGTTTGTGTATTTTTTTTGTTTTGAAAAAACACATTAAATAATATAAAAAAATAATAAGAGTATCATATGATCAGAGATCAGAATAGGTAGAATATATTTACCTAAACTTCGAACAAGGAAGTAACATAAAGTGAATATTGCCTCCTCTAAAATCCTGGAATAATTATAATGTCTTTTTTTCCCGGGATTTAAAAATCACGAATTATTTAATTGAATTTATTTATTAATTACAAATTATTTATTTAAAGTCTCATATAACATTTTTATAACTGTACGTAAATATAAATATTGATTTGATTCGATATTTTGCTTTAAAACGCTGAAATAAGAACTACTAACCAAAAAATAATAATCAAAATCAATTCATAATTGGCGGAATAATCGCTTAACAAACATACAAAAACATACAGTCGAATTGAGAATCCTCCTTTATGAAGTCGGTTAAAAAGCCTTCATACAACAAAAACCAAGTTTTAAAAAACACAGGTTTACAACAATAGCTCGACTCTGAAAACTACTTAGGTGGAATCCCTAATGTAATTCGGAAAGCTTAATTAATCGTAATTAATGTATTACAGATTCGAATTTTCATAATATTATATTAATCTTAGCACTCAGACTAAAATACTTAAGTGTTCTGAGAAAACTTTGCCTAAGCCAAATAATAATAATTAGCAAACAATAATTGGTACAAGATTCCCTACATTTCGAAAATAAATTCGGTACAAAACCGAACCAAATGTTTCTGTTCAGAAAAAACCATAATTAATCAACATTGATCGCCTTCATAACTTTTTTTAATGTTGCCATACACTAGGAATTTCTTCGTGTATTGTGGGTGCTTTACAAACACACACAAATGCACACACACTTAGACCTGGAACAATTATCTGTACATCATACATTTGCTCCGAATAGGAATCGAAACTGCCACACGCGACGCAGCAGACGATCTCTCGACTGCTGCACCAAACGCGCCATTAACTCTACGTAAACGGGAACATGACGTGCTTGCAGATTTCTTGCTTAGTAAATGGCTGAAGTATACATAAAAATATACAAAAAAGCCTGTACAAAATTCAAATCCATCGAGTTAAGTAAATTTCGTGGAACTTCATGGAGAGTACCTACTCCAACTGAATTGAAAAATAATTGCTAAAATTCACCTCATAATCTCGAAGATACCCTCTCCTTATTTTGGAAGTGAGTTAAAATGTTTAAAAGTACAGTTTTAACAAACTAGCCTCAATGTAAAATAAACAGCCCATAACTGTCCCAATGCAGGGCAATCATTGATCATCACCACGCTAGCGCACTGCGGGTTGGCAATTGCAGACCATTAGGTCCATTTTTTGGGGACTAAGTTGCCCGCATTCTTAGGAGTGCACCCTTAAAATTAAATCCCTACCCGTGGCCTGTTGCCTGTTTTGCATAACCCAGGGGTTATGCAAAACAGGCAACACAACTCTGGTGGGAAGCTTCGGCCGCGGCTGATTACCACCCACCAGACGAAGAGATGCCGTGAAGCGACCTAGTCGTGTTTCGGAATGTAGTCCGGTGCAGCCGTTGTGGGACACGGGTCTGGGCAGTTGCTTCGACTCCCCAACTATCGTTCTCCCCAAATCTATTAACTCTACTTAGAGTATAGAATAGATTTCTTCTGGATCTACGTGCTCCATCCTTGGCCACATCCTTGCTTATCATCAAGTGAGTTGGTAGCCAAATGTAGAACTATTTATGAGAAAAGTAAACTACATTAACTAGGTACATATTATGAAAAAGTCTCATTTGCATATGTCAGAGATCAATCCACAATTTGTTGCCCAAGAAACGGGCCCTAATAACCACTTTGCCGGTACTACATAACGTTTGCCTTATAAAAAAGTGTAAATAATGTCTAACGAAGTATTTTGTCAGTGTTAATTCCAAGAAACAATCTAATGTTGCAACTAAGACCCACGTACTCGAACTACATTTAGTAAATCTCGGTAAATAGGTACACCATGTCACACGTATCTTATTTAAGGAGTACTAGAGACGTGACACGATTCTCTGATGTAGTTACGAATCGATTTCAAACGATAACTTTTAGAATGATATCGGGCTGACTACGCAAGTTAGTGTATTAGTAAATTTAAAAATAATTATCGGATATTTAAAGATGTAAAAGAAAAAGTGTGGGATGATCTAAGAACTACTGATATATTATTATACTATACTCCTCCCGATCGTATTTTGGTCACGGCGGCGGATCTCCACGGAGATTGGCCAAGTACGCAGGAGATATTATAGTGCACAAGTGTAAGCAAACACAGGTGCACTCCCTCTTCCTTCACTCTCATATTCCAATGGGACGGCAATCTGACACGACCGGAGAGAGATCAGGCACAGGACCGACGGCTTTACATGCTCTCCAAACACGGAGGTGTCACACCACCATCAACTCCGGGCTGCTACTGAGTATTCCCTAACAGAAAAACCCAATAACACTTTGCCCGACCTGGAAATCGAACCCAGGACCTCACGTTCAGCAGCCGCCCTTGCGACCACTACACCAACGAGGTAGTCGATATATTAGTAACATTTACATAACATAGTATTACGCCTGTATTCCTAGAAGCTAATGTTATTTACCAGGACAATTCCAAACTCCGGATTTCCTTAAAGAACATCCCAATATCAACATATTTTCAAACAATAATCTGTCTTGTAATCCTCAATATCTGTGTTTGTAAGACATTGTGGGGAATAAAATGAAACAAATTATTTGCCTGTACATGGAAGATATATGAGAAAAAATATTATTGGGACCTTTATCAACGCAAATAGCACCCAAAACAATGATTGTTAGAATTTTTGTATGTTTGTCTGTTTATCTGTTTGTCTGTGCGTTAGTGCACGCTAATCTCAGAAACGGTTTATCCGATTTTGAAGTGGTTTTCACTAATATATTTTGGTAAGCTTCACTTAATATTTAGTGTTTGTTTCATGCCAATCGGTTCATAAATAAAAAAGTTATGCCAATTTAAAGAATCACGTCGAACATTTGTTAATATGAATTTGTGTTCATACACGACATGGTGTTAATTTACGACATTCACGCGGACGTAGTCGCGGGCACAGCTAGTTTATTTATATATTTTCAAACCGTAACCATACATGAAAGGCCAGAGAATTCATCATCTTTTTTTGTTATAATTTATCATGGTAGATGCCATAATGACACGTATTCTGTACCATCCAATCTAAATCTACCACCTGCTAGCTGTTGTGTTTAAAAATTAAACCTTCCTCCAGATAGACAGACGGCATATAACGGAATCCCGTTTCAATCCGTAACCAAAATTTTTAAAAGCAAAAAAGTAATCTAAACCTTTAAAAACAATGACAAGCACCCTCTGTCAAGAGAGTCGAACAGAGTGACAAATTAGCACCGACCATCCCTCGCCTGTCGAACAAAATCTTCCAATTTAAAAATCAATCGGGATTTAAGAGCGAAGTGATTTTTTGTGCGAATTTCAACAAATCTTCAATTTGAATTATAGTTACACAAAAAAGTCAAGAAAGTAAAAAAGGCAAGAAACACTAGGTTTCTTGCCTTTTTTCAGGAAGAGATTTAAAAAAAAAAAAAATGTTTATTGATTTAGTTTGTGAGCGAATTACTGCGTCTATATGAACCCCTTTACTAATACTAGCCATGGCGCGCGGTTACACCTGCGTATAATTAGTCTAAGTCACTTCTTATATAGTCAGCTACCTGCCAGTAAAATTTATCAGAATCGATCCAACCGTTTTGAAGATTAGCCGGAACAAACAGACGAACGATTTTTTTTTAAACCTGATTTTAGGCATATGTATAGTGCAAATAACTTCAAAGAGCTTCAGAAAAATCCTATTATTTTGACATTAACAACAGACACTTCAATTGTATTTATTTCGGTAAAATAAAAGATTCTGAAAAATCTATTTAACAAAATCTACCTATACAAACATAATTTAAACTTGAGCCGAGCAAAATGAAAAAAGCGGGTGAAACCGCGAGGCACAGTTAGTAATCAATATGTCTGGTAAAGCATTGTTTTCCTTGAACCACACCAAACTACAGATTACACGTAAAATTCATTTATTACTACCACTATTCGCGTAATTTGATTAACCTTTTCACTGAGTATTATTGCTAAACTTATAAAGACAGCCTTAACATTAAGTGTTCCTGTTAAGCTCCTCATTTATGTATTTAGTTCGGAGTAGAAACTACTGTTTAGGTGTCATTACACCGATTGGATGGGCATTGGAGCAGTGCCCTTAGAATAGTGATTCGGATCCTCTTTGATTAGGAACAATCTTTCTTAGAGATACTCAATCTGTTTACTGAAGGGATATAAACCTGCTATATATATCTGCGTAGCCTTTTTCCAATTAAATTGGGTCGGCTTCCAGTCAAATCGGATGCAGCTTAATACCAGTATTTTAAATGGAACGACTGCCTATCTGACCTCCACAACCCAGTTACACGATATCTCGTGGTATGATTGTTTGTCAGACTTTCAGGCATCTGGCTACCCGTAACGGCTGTCATAGATCTTAATTTGACCAGGATCACCGGTTTAACGTGCTCTCCGAGGCACGGAGACGTCTTGGTATGAAATGATGGTCACCCATCTACAGACTGACCGCGGCAAGCGCAGCTTAATCTCGGTCGATCGATCTGTGCGGCTTAATTTGACAACCAGGACCGACGACTTCAAGTGCTCTCCGAGGCACGGAGGGGCCTTGTTATGAAATGATGGTCATCCATCTACAGACTGACCGCGGCAAGTGCAGCTTAATCTCGGTCAATCGATCTGTGCGGATGTTACATAGCCACGAGCGCCTTCTAGGGATATAAACCTGCTTTTATTATTTATTTATTTTAATAAGGTATTCTGCAGTTATATATTTTTGATTTGAACCTGTGCCTCCCGGATACGTACTCCAGGTGCTCTGACCAACTAAGCTATCTCGACGTCTGCTCACTACTCCGAAGTCTTCTTCCACATTTTAATGTGTCTTCTGGTGACGTCATAGATATCTATTCAGTCCCTATTCAGGTGACTGAAAGGACACGACTAACTTTGCAATTAATACAAGGTATTACAGATGCGATTACCCTAACAAATACAGTTTTGATTTTTTCTTAAACACAATACTTTAGAGTTCGCTCCACCTGAACTAATAAGATTTATCTATACAATGTCTGCCTATTTCAAAGTATTTATTTATTTATATCCTTTATTG
The DNA here is from genome assembly GCA_935421205.1 of Xylocampa areola. Classification (NCBI taxonomy): domain Eukaryota; kingdom Metazoa; phylum Arthropoda; class Insecta; order Lepidoptera; family Noctuidae; genus Xylocampa; species Xylocampa areola. The sequence continues at coordinate 16,883,652 of OW285210.1, read as the reverse complement.
TATCTACACCAACAAAACATAAAAAATTAAAAGAATTAAACCAAAACAAATGTACAATGGGCGGCCTGGCCTTATCACACTCCGTCCGCGATCTCTTACAGTCCACTTTAGGATGGAAATCAAAAAGAATTGCTTATGGGGCAGTTTTGACATAGTATTTGTATGGAGAAGGAGTGCAAAAACCTAATATGGTTTTATAAAATATGCATTAGAAATACATTAAATTAATAAAATAACATTACACTTACTACCATTCCTCTGATACACACACAAAAATCTACTCTACTACTATCTTTGACAATATAACCTTAAAACGTTCAAATTTAAAATTTAAGTTAGTTATGGTCGAATTTTGGCCAGAAGGAGACCACTACAAATCATAAATATATAATAACCAAATGAGGAATGCACCCTTTTCCTTTTCCCAAACACTAAAATAATATAATTATCCTTAAACAGAAACCCATTCATACGAATTCATCATCTATTATCTTAGAGGCCTACTTATTTTCTCCACAAACCCACTCGAATGAGCACTTTTCCCGAACACTTCGCTGCCCTTGGCTTGTCCTATTGATTAACGTTCACCCCTCATCGCTTGGATACGGAGATTAGTTGAGGCGGTAATCTGTTCATATATTCGAGAGATAAATGCTTTTGATATAGGAGAATTTTATTTTCCCTATTTATTCTTTATTTTTTATTTTGTTGTAACCGAAAGAACTTGGTGTGACATAGATAGATAGAAGGAGACCGTATCGGTGGTGGTTAACACTAACAACAGCATTCCCAAAGAGGGTTGACATCAGGCAGGCGGCCGGTCATAAAACATAGTCAAAACTTTAGCAGCTTGTCCATTTTCATGCTGTGCCGACCCCAAATAAATTGGTATTCGGGCAGAGGGATGATGATGATGTTGTAACCGAAGCCACTTGTAACTATGATGACTATACAAGACATATTAATATAAAATACTCTGGTAGTTGCAGTCTGGCAGTTTAAATTGTCCAGAATTTAGCGACAATGGGTTCTATTCAGGACCTTGTAGAAAAATTGATAGGACGATATCATGTTTTATGTGAAAATCTCTAAGGGGCGCTGTGCCGAACACTCGTTGAGTCAATCCTCCAATAACCTTTATCGACGTTACTGGGTTTCAGCTACATTTACCGCAACCCTAACTAGTCTACAATCTATTGAAAGTACAGATAAGCACCGTCGCTTTATGCAGATCAGTCGCAATTGGTCTGCCCAAAGTGACTAACGATTATGGTCTTAAGTAGTTCTGCAATTAACGTGAGAGGTCTTTCGACAAATATTTTTGTAGTTAACAACAGGTTTTATATGGCAGAATGACCACTTTAGGTACACAACAAGTCTTGCAAAGGCCTGCTTGATAACTAGAAGAGTATGCATATAAAGAGAGAAAAGCCTTTACATAATATAAACTCAAAATATCACAAACCCATTACATACTCCAACAATTACAACACGATATACACACAATTGATTTTGAACAAATTTTGACAATACACAAAAAAGGCTAGCGAAAATATACGATAAAAAATAATACATAGCGCTTTACAAACACAATTAACGTTGGAATCGCAATAAAACAAAATTGCTGTTTCCCGAAACATTTTAGATATATTTTAGGGGTATTTTTCAACAATATAACGAGTTGTAGGGACTTGTCTATGGCAAATCTGAAATCATTTGACACCATTTGTGAGAAGCGTCTCAGATCGTAATGGTTCACACTCCCCATGTTTGAGGCGTAAGTCATAAAAAAATACAGTTAATATGTACGCCATAAATTACTTTCTAACGACTATAAATATAAATATTGTTTATGTTTATTACTCACGTCAATTTTGGGGTTGCTCGACTAGTTTCGAACTCGAACGTACCTTATAGTCATGAGCTGAGCCTACGACGTCGCGAGTCAAAAAACTGACCGGGCTGACTCCCCTAAAAATTAAACCTTCAGCTGCATTTGACGGCGCGCTTGGAGCAGTGGTCGAGAGACCGGCTGCTAGGCCGCGTATCGCAGCTTCGATTTCTGCACGGAGCAAATATTTATATGGTCTACAGATAATTATTCCGTGCCTGGGTGTGTGTGCATGTGATATAATGTGTCTGTAAACGCACCCACGATACATAAAGACTTCGGCTCAGGCTGCAATGCAGCTTCGAGTGTAATGATCAGCTTAGCTCACATGTTTTATAATGTACTATTTTATAGTTGTTTCATTATACGTAGGTATACCTAGTACTCATAAAAACATAACATAACCATCCCATAACTGTCACACTGCAGGCCAAGGGCCTCTTCTCACACAGAGAAGGCACGAGAATTGATCACCACACTAGCTGACTGCGAGTTGCTGATTTCACATCATCAAGTCCACCTCGACTTTAAAGAAACTTTTCTTCACAATGTTTTCCTTGACCGTCTGTCTGTGATGCTTAGTACAGTATGACATTGAAAAAATCACATTGGTGCATGCCAGATTTGAACCCGGAACATGTGGCTCAAGAGGCGGGCTCATATCCACTCCACCATCATGACGTACCTAGTAAATCTACTAAATTGATCGTCATTACTATCTTGGGACACCACAAAGCTCGAAACGATGTATTCACTAACGACAAATATATCGCAGAACATAGGTATCCCCAGAGGAATCGTGACGTGTCCGGCGACATTGCATTCACTTAGTGAGTGACAGCGTGGACATCTTTCGCGGGACATTTCAGACAGTCCCTAGTGAAGACATGAGTTTAATAAACTTTCCCATGGCATTATTGCAACGTAAAATGATAACTGATAGAGGTTTTCGCTTTCGGTTGGTTAGGAGGGGGAAAGTTATTTAAGCTGTCCGTACGCTATTGTTTAACGTGCCCTCTGAAGCACTTAGACATACATATAAACATAGCATCACACCTGTACTCTCCGAAGGGGTAGGCAGAGACGTACCTGTGTACGCCCACATTTTATTGATGCTATTATTAATTCCCACGTAATAGGTGGTGAGCCTATTGCCATCAACCGGGCATCATTGTAAACTCCAGGCTGCTACTGAGTGTTTTCTAACAGAAAATCCCAATGACTCTTTGCCCGCCCTGGGAATCGAACCCAATACTTTATGCTCAACAGTCGGACTTAGAACCACTAGACCAACGAGTCAGCACGTAGACGCTCAAATTAATACGCTCTTAGTAGTCACCCATCTACAGACTAGCCGCGCAAGCATTGCTTAACCTCAAAAATTGTTTACCGATGAACAATGGTAAGTAAACAGTGAAACCATTTTACGTTAATCACCTGTACACCACCCGCCTACCCGCATATATTTAGAACTTTGAAATATCGCAACAACCACCAAATACTTTACACGAGTTTCGACTCAACACGGGGCATCACCAGGAGCTATTAGACCGTGCAGTGTCCATCACCGAGTACAAGTAAAACACGAGACCTTAATACAAAATAATAATACTCCTTCCGACCGTATTACGACCACGGTGGCCTATCTCGACAGTTAGTTAGCTAAGAACGCAGGAGATATTGTAGTGCACAAGTGTATGTGGCGCAAACATAGGCACGCACATATGCACGTCCGATGGACGGCAATCCAACACGACTGGAGAGAGATCAGGTGCAAGACTGACGGCATTACGTACTCTCTGAAGCACGGGGGTCTCACACCACCAACTTCCTAGTTGTGGACTGCTACTGAGGATTTACTAACAGAAAAACCCAATACCACCCCGGAAATCGAACCCAGACACGCTGAGCAATACGCTATCAGCCGCTAAAAAAACGAGGCAGTTAATATGACAATACAGTGTAATCAAATGCCTGGATTTGTACTCTCAAATTAAACGCTCATCTCTTATGACTTAAACCAAAACGGCCAACTTAACCCCTAAGGGGAGTCATTCCTCAGTCGTTTATTTTATCTCTAATACAAGCGTTTTATCTCAAGATGACTTGACTGACAAGCAGGCTTGGAAGCGTTATATTGTGCGTACGGTTTCACATCAAGCTCAAAATGAGATTGGTAAATATGCATAGGATTTGTTCCTCGCAAACATTGTTTTAACTTGGTTGATGGTTTTGCAAGTTCATTTCGGAATCGGATCTTTTCGTGTATTGTTACAAGTTACTTGGGTATTTGAGGGGTGATATAATTTAAATGTTGTCACTTGTGTATTACATCCACATTTGTGGTGTTCAAAGGATGTTGAGATTATAGAAAGCTCAACCCTTTTAACCGACTTCCAAAAAGGCCTCAGGGTAACTACTTCGTTGGTCTAGTGGTCCCAAGTGCGACTGCTGAGCATGAGGTCTCGGGTTCGATTCCCGGGTCGGGCAAAGTGTTATTGAATTTTTTTGTTAGGTTATTCTCAGTAGCGGCCCGGAGTGTGGAATTGTGCCCGTTTGATGGATATAGGCTCACCACCTATTACATGGAACTTAATAACAGCATTGGTGAAATGTGGGTGTGCAACTGTCTACACCTCTACCTACCCCTTCGGGGAATACAGGCATGATGCTATGTTATGTTTTGTTTTATATAGTTTAAATGTTGTGACTTTTGTATTACATCCCCATTATACAGCACAAATAATTGTGCTGTATCAAGGATGTAGAAATTATAGAAAGCTAAGCCTGTTTAACTGACTTCTAAAAAGGAGGAGGTTATCGATTCGGTCGTATTTTTTTATGTTTTTACCTCGGTACTCTGTTATTTATCAACAGATTTGTAAAATTCACGATTATTATTATTTTTGGAGTCGGTGCCAGCTAAGGTTAACAAACGTGTATGTAGGAAAGAAAGTACGTAACTAAGCAGTCGCTTGAGGCAGCTGTTGCGTTTATTTGTAAATAGATTCACTTAGGTATTGCTATATTATCGTATTAACGTACTTATGCATTTCGCAAATCTTAGGAAATATCCTAAATTTTTTCGCAAGTTTGTCCCGTCGCCGCCTCCAGGAATAATAATAATTGTAGATAGTTAAATAGAATAAAATCTTATGTCTAAGGATATTGTCCTTAGACATAGATTTTATTCTTATTCGTCTACAAATGTTAATATTTTTAAGTCAATTAGAGTAAATAACGCAATTATTTTTTACTTTTTAGTAAATTTTTTCATAGCAGCGAGATTTTTGGAGTTGTTTTTTTTTTTTGCTGCTCCCTTTTCAGCTTTTACATCCTTATTTTTTAGATCCGTGGTGGAAATTTGGACTTAATGAAATTGCCAACCGCAGTGAGCTAGCGTGGTGATCAATGCTCGTGCCTTCAACGCATGGAAAGGGGCCCTTCTCCTGTAGATGGACGATTATGAGTTGGTTATGTTACTTTGTTTTGTAAACCCTAATCTTTCTATATGGTAGATGCGAATAATTATGCATGAAGCATTTAAGCTGTTGCGTCAGTCATTAGCAGACACAATAGATTTTTATTGTTACAACGTACAGATCTGTACGTTACTGAGCCGAAAGGTTAACTAAGAATTAGCAGTGATAGCCTAGAGGATTGTCCGTTGGACTAACAAGTCAAAGGTCGCAAGTTCGAATCCAAGGCCACTGCCTTTTCGAAGCTCATTTGCTTAAAATGGTGAAGAAAAACATCGTGAGGAAACCAGCACACCTGAGAGATGTTCTCGATGATGTGTAAAGCAATGTCAGAGACCTACGGGTGGTTTAAAATGTGACACTAGATTGTTTATCAACCACACGATAAGAAGAAGTCTAAGAATTTACCTATGTGATCTTTGCAAAAATATTGAAAAAAAGACGTATCGAAGAACAATTGTTCAACGAATAAGGTCTTAAATTCAATTTAAAAAACAATAACATTAACATAGTCCCTAATGCAATAAGTCAACTCGGAAAAACAAAAAATCTACTTTATTTTCTTTCGAAATAAAACCGTAATTGGTGAGAATCGAAAAGCGTTAGAGAAACAATGGGGATGTCGGGTAAAATCGTATTAATTCCCTTTTTTATTCACAATCGAATTCTGGCATCCCCTTCTGAGGGGTCCCTGTTTGTTTGCTTATCTCTTCTTATTAAGTGCCTTAATAGGACTGCGCCTTAAGTCTCTTGAGGCCAACTTCGTTTGCACGAAACAAAGTTTCGTGTAAAGAGATTTAAGGGGAACTACTTACCTATCTGTATTTGCGTGAATTATCTTGGAAGGTAAATGGTATTTGTTATTTCGGTACGTGTTTTTGTTTTTCCATTAAACATATCATCAATATATATATAAATGAATCCCTATTTCCCTTGGTCACGCCATAACTTGAGAACGACTACACCAAATTGGATAATTCTTTTTTTGTTGTGTTCGTCATTGTCAAACAAGGCTTTTACGTAAGTTTTTTTTAATGGTACGGAAACGGTTTTTAACGGGGTGGGTGAAACCGCGGGGCACAGCTAGTATCTTATAAATATAACTTTTGCCTAAACACAACTATCAAATATCTCTGTCTGCATTAAACCAAGATGAGTAAAGTTGCCCAGTCATCTTCCCAAGGCCGTCTATCTTTGAAGAAGGCCTTTACATAGCGTTTTTGATGTGCTTTTGTATGCAATTTAAAATAAAAGAATAAAATTATAACAATCGCAGTGACCTGAATAGGTCTGGAGAGATCATCACGAAAATAATATTTAAAATAATTTATTTTCGTGTCTTTGATTTTATCAAATGGTGTTCTAACATGTTCGTGCTCATCTAATAGCGAAAAAAATATGCTTGGCAATAGAATATCTATATAAACTGGATAACATAATTTATAAACGATGATGGTGGACATATAACAATCTTCTAGTTTGTTCTTCAAAGAATTTCCGACGCGCAAAGAAAATGTTGTTTTATACCTGAAGACGACAGGCAGCGGCATTGCAATTTGCCTCTTTACGTTCATCTAAAACTAAAATATTATTTTCTACGGTATGCACCGAGTATTTTAATACTAAGTAAATATATATTTTTTTGTAAATAAATAAGATACCGTCGTGAGCAGATTAGAGTTCGCTATGCACGAGTTAATGATTTTCAAAGATTTATCTGTATTTTTTAAGTTATTAACTGCAAACTTAGTCGTGTCTGTTCAGTTTCCTCTAAAGGGACTGAATAGATAGCAATGACGTCACCAAAAGACGAATTAAACATATAGAAAAAAATACGGGTTAGTGAGCAGAGGTTGAGATGGCTTAGCGGTCAGACCAGAGCGCCTGGAGTTTTTATCGGGGAGCCGCAGGGTCAAATCCTGCTCACGACCGTATTTTTCTTTACACAAAAATTTAATATTGTATGATATTTTTGCTACTTGTTGCATCGAGATGAAGAGAAGAGGAGTATTCATAATACTAAGTTAAATGGTAATATGAAGACTGCCATTGGTCTCCTGGTTGCAAGACCTAAGTTCAACTGCTGGATTTTTATAAGATATTCTCAGTAGAAGTTTGGAGCTTAGAATTGTGCCCGATTGATGGCAATAGGCTCACCAACGTGTTTTTACTCGATCGTGGACGTTGTCCCGGAATCCTCCCGATGAGCCAAACGGTCTTTCTTTAACCTATACCGGGTTCTGGGACCTCAGTTGCTTCACCACAGATTATGATCCATCAAAAACGTCGATAGATTCCGTCGCTAGCCAGAATTTGTTGGCTTACACAGATACGTATGAAATGCGCGCTGCTATTTCGGGCTAGTTGCTGGTCGGACGATGACTTCCCAAAGTCCGTCGCCCGCAGGCACTCATAATAGTAACCCTTCGAGATTGACGTTTGAGAGACGTCCGTGGGAGAGCCATGCTTTTACTGTGAGAGAGCCATTTACCGTGGGAGAGCCATGCTTCGGCACGAATGGGCCAGGTCGACCGGAGCTTCACAGAAAACCGGCGTGAAACAACGCTTGCGTTGTGTTTCGCCGAGTGAGTGAGGGTACCGGAGGCCCAAACCTAAAAACGGCCGGGAACGCACTTGTGACTCCTCTGGGATTGCGGGTGTCCATGGGCGGCGGTAATCACTAACCATCAGGCGAGCCACCTACTCGGTTGCCCCTATCCCATAAAAAAAGCAATGTTTTGTCGAAAAGCAAAATGCATCACACAATTAATTGCTTTATCAACTGTCTCGTTGGTCAATTGGTCCCAAGCGCAACTGCTGAACACGAGGCTGGGTTCGATTTTCGAGCAAAGGGTTATTAAGTTTTTTTATTAGGAAATTCTCAGTAGTAGTTCGGAGTTTGGAATCAAGTCAGTAGATGGCAGTAGGCTCACCACCTATTAGGTAGGATTAGGACAGGGTACACCTATGACTTCGACGACCTTCGGGGTTTATGTTACATTGTCTATTACATTATTTATACGAAAATATTAAGCCAGTGCCTGACCACTTAATTTTGACTTCACCATTAACTTGTATGCATTAAGCACTTATTGTGTTAAACCTTTCATATTTATTATTAATAGAAATAACTTTGAAGGCCTCAATGGCATTTCGTATTATGTTATTGATATTTAACATTAGTGCCACTCTCGCAAAGTGGATTTTCGTGTTGCGTGCACTATGAATTTACATGTGATCGGTTATATTAATATTAAATTACAACAAAATAAATCCAAAATAGCATTTGATTTTGTTGTTCAAACAGGTCTTGATAACAGCAAGATACTACTCACGTGCATTTTTTCGGGATTGCTCGGCTAGTTTCGAATTCGAACGGAGACCTTAGTCATGAGCTGAGGCCGCGGTGATGTCGCGAGTCAAACAAGATATTATTTTGAAATGGAGGAGGTGTCAATTGAAAGTCTGTCTGCCTAGCCTTTGGCCAAATGCATTGGGGTTAGGTTTAGACACAGTTAGGCTGAGTCAGGACTCAATCTAAGTCGGTACCGGTACCTATTTCTTAGTGATCTGCCAACCAGTTTATCATGACCACCGCCCGCTAAACTGAGTTTTTCTTCCATATTTTCAATGTTATCTATTCAGTTAGTACAGAGAGACTCTCTCCCTTTTCCCAAATGTTAATCTCGTATGGCGGTGAGGTCAGCCTTCTTTATTTTTCTCCCCCATTTCGCTCCATCTTTGAAATCTGTGTTGGAATTGTCACATGTCATTACATCACTAAAGAGTGACTGAATTGCGTTAGGTAATTTGTTTAAAATTCTAAGCCAGCTCCATTAAACGTCTACCCGCGACCTTTATAACATCACCAATTCATCGGAAATAATAACAAAACCTCCGATCTAACCCAAATAAACATCAAACAGATACATTTATCTCCACTTCCTTTCGCTAAACTATACCTTTATCGAAATTCAGCAAGTTCCCAATGCCAGGGTAATGGGTAACCTAGATACAAGACGCTGAGATATCGAGACGTCGATAGCTTCAACAATACGACTAATGACGCCCGCCACTTGTAACGACAGCAAAAAAGAAAATAATGATGTTGACATTTCATATGACGAGCCGAATCCGGATTGAAATGGATTCGGCAGGATGTAACCGGATGTAGCCGCTTTTGTGATTTATTTTGGTGCGATATAATGGCCGTAATTTTTTGGAATTTATAATTTTTGGGATTTATTGTGTTTTTGATGTTAGTTGGTTAAATCCGTTTAATCATTCCTGTGGCTACATTAAAAACAAAATAAATTACAGTTTTATGTAAAACTTTTATATAGATAAAATTTTTAAAAATACGACTCCAATAATATCCTCCTCTCAATAAAATCATTAAAAAACCCGAGAACCTGTAAAAACTGTTTGAATCGCTCTATGTAGCGACCAGGTTGCACTGATCGTGGTTACAAGCAGATAGAAACGTCAAGTGATTCAAAGGTATTTATTGCGCGTTAATTCCTGTTAGTATATAGTTATTTAGATATTATTTCATACCACTAAGATAGCAACCAAGTGTCCGGCCTGCTTGACGGTAAGCGATCACTGTAGCTTATGACCGATTGCAACACCTGGGGCACCATCAATTGATCATCAATCATCATCATCATCAACTCACTCGCGTGTTGCCGGCTCTATCACATAGTCAGCTACGGTGATATTGTTCACCATTTTTCTTCTTATCATATGGTTGATGAACAACATAGTGTTATAGTTTAAACCACCCGTAGGTCTCTGACATGTATCAACCATCAAGAACATCTTTCAGGTGCATTCTTATTAATCATTGTTCAACGGTTATTACTCACGTGAATTTTTTGAGTTTGACTCAAGGCTCCGGTTGAGTTCGAAACTAGTCGGGGAATTCCGAAAAGTGCACGTGAGTAATAACCCTGAGTAAAAACGTTGTTTTCCTCCACCGTTTTATGCAAGTGATAATTAATTTATAATACGCACATGACTAGGAAAAGTGGTGCCGTGGTTCCAAACTTGCGAGCTTTGATTTGACAATCCATAACATAGCATCACGCCTGTTTTCCCCGAAGGGGTAGGCAGAGGTGTACACAGTTGCTCGCATTTCACCAGTGCTGTTATTAAGTCCCATGTAATAGGTAGTGAGCCTATTGCCATCAACCGGGCACAATTCCAAACTGACTCGAGACCTCCTGCTCAGTAGTCGCGCTTGGGACCACGACGGGGACGCGACGAGGCAGTTAGTAGCATATAACTAGGCTATCACTTCTAGAAAATATTATTTAGCTACGTTTTTTCGCAAAGTCTAGGTATTTCCCCAGTCAGATAGCTCTGGAAACTCCAAGCCTCTCATAAAAACTGTTAGCCAAAAAGTCTAAACACGACTATAAAGGGGGCTATTATCTATTCATCGATTACTGTTAGAATAAATTTAATTAATCTACCACAGGTGCAGACTAATGTAAATGAAAGTTTTAGAACGAAAATGGCACTCTAAAAGTTAATTTGAATAATTTCAATATCACTGATAAAGTTGTTTTAATAAGTATTTGGTGTTGACACCTTCTGACGAGGGTCTTTCAAGACCCCGATCGTAAACCAATTAGAAGGTTGAGAAGTTTTTTGTAAAAATAAATCTTAGAGCGGTAATTTTCGTGGTAATCCTCAGAGACCGTAACGAAGCGGAAACCCTTTCTTTTTATTTGGAAAAATATTTTGTTTGTGAATGATTGTTCACAAAAAAAAAGCAATAATAATTTCAAAAAAACTTGCTTTAATAATTTCTTTGACCAGTCAAATGACAACTTTATGGCTCTCATAACCAGTTGCAATCTTTTGTCGCTAAACGGTAATTGAGGCAAAGCAACACTTGGCACAGTCAGTTAGTAGATGGGTGACTATTAGGTGTATTTTCATCAAGCATCACTGTGCTTCGGGGGACCGATTAAACCTTCAGTCACGGCTGTTGTAAATTAAGTCCAGAGGCTAAGTCAGAGAAATACGGATAGCTTGAACAATAGGCATGATGACAGATTTTGAAATATCCTTTTATAATGTAGGTACACGTCTACTATATCCGAAAAACTCATTATTTCAGCAATAAACTAAAGTTCAATGTAAATTATTGCATTTTAATTTATCTAATTTGATTTAACCGCGAAAACGCATGTTGAAAGAAGAAGAAAGAAAGAAAATATTTTTTTTTTTTTCTTGCACAGGTACACAACAAAAATAATAATATAAAACTAAATTAAAAATTCTGACAAAATACTTCATTTTTACTATTGGCAACAGCTGGCATTGACTTGCCTCGAAGTACAGTGCAGCCAACATGACATTAACAAACATAACCTATGATCAATGTAGGTATTACGTAACAACCTGAGGTAACAACAAACAAATATTATGACTACTAACTGATATTGTGTAACAACTGCACTGCACCAAATTATGAAATAACTAAACAAACTACAATATTCAAACGTTATGTTAAATAAAAAATAGTGTTTTTTGTGATTCGTTAAGTTGTGTGCCCCCGTGTGCAAAAAAAAAGAAAGGGCGTCGCTCAGCATAATGCTAGTTTAGTGTTGCAGATGAACACCAAACAGCGCTGATTTTCAGAGACGACCTGGTGACGTAATGGCGTCTACCGGTAGTAATTTGGTTTATTAATATGAGTTCCCAAGAAAATAACCACGATTATAAAACAAGGCCATTATTAAGTGATTGATTTAAAAAAACGAGAATAGATAATTGTGCGAGTAATAGGATTACAAGATAACAATAGATGTGGTTAGCGTCGTGTGCGTGCGCAATGTCAATAGTATCCATTACATAACCCACGAAACATGTTAGATTGGCTTGATGTATTTTTATATTTTGTGCAAACTCGTCAGCTATCGACTTGTCTATGCATGCAGTCATGTTTTATGCAATTGAAAATTACGCAATGGTAAGCATTGATGATTTTGCGTGTCCACTGGTGACTAATGCTGAGTATCGATTGCGAATATGGAAAAAGTAATATGTATGGTATAGTATTATTGTGTTATCCATGCTAATTCGTTTTAGATAAAAGAAAGACATGAAATATTTGGTGTGATGAGATGTGGCGATTATTGGACATCCCCATTAACCCAAAACGTGATGTGTTGGTGATAATGTCGCATGCCGGAGCCCGGCGACCAGAGCGACTTTTTCGCATCCTGACCCAGATTCATAGGGTAAGTAGAACCTTCAGATTCTAAGTAACCTAAACTTATAAAACACAGATTTAATAGAAGAGTTAAATAATTAATTAGTACATTAATAAAGGTATGATAATTATGACAAATTATTATAAATGAGAAAACAATTAAATTCTTAAACCGGTTTCCAGGTCAGTCATTTAATGTCGCATGGTTGCCAGGCGCCGGAAACAAGCACCCATGTGCACACACACACCCACTTAACAACACAGCAACAATAGTATAGAGGAAGTCCAAAACCGCCCACGAAGCGGAGAACCCCACCAGAGCCTGCCGGCCGTGACCCCTAGGTATGGCCATATTTAAAAAAACTAAAATAATAATAAACAATTCAAAGTGAAAAATAGTTCATATCATAATGAGTGTTGCTTAAGCAAATATAATTTCTTTAAATAGTAAATGAAGCATTGTTTGGATTTCAGGCTGCGTGTTGGAGGTGGCAGGTCATTCCAACAACGTGTGGCGGCGTATTTGAAGCTTCCTCTGAAGGCTGTAGTTCGGTGCTTTGGGATTGACAGTGGGTTGACTATGGACCGTAAGCTGTGCATTGCCTGATTCTGTCTCCACTCAAGTTTTTTATATAGATAGCTAGGATTGTGTGTTGCCATAACCCCAAACAGTAGACTGGCTAGGTGCAACTTCCTCCTGGCCTCCATTTTGAGTATGCCATGCTCATTGAGATAAGGTGTTACGTGATTTCTTCTTGGGATATTAAAGCAGTATCGTGCACAAGCATTTTGTATTCGCTGAATCAGTTGTACCGTTCTAGACAGGAGACAAGGGCCATATACTGTGTCACAATAATTTAATTTTGACAGTATCAGACTATCTGTCAACTGTGTTCTGATTGGTATACTTAAGTATTCCCTGATAGCATATAGGACCTTCAGTCTGTAAAAACAAGTTCGTAAAGTTTTCCCAATATGTGCCTCAAATCGTAGCTCAGGATCCATTGTAAGGCCTAAATTACAAGCTGAGTTGACCTGTTCAATCTTTTCACCCGTGATGACAATGTTGGGATTGGCAGATACAATAGCTTTTATTTGTTTTTTGCTGCCAAGCACCATAAACTTTGACTTTGCTGGGTTTAGTACCAGAGAGTTCTGATCAGACCAAGCAACTATCCTCTGCAGGTCCTCATTCATCTTTTGTACTGCTGATGATGTATCATGTGCTTTAAAAGATATGTACAGCTGAATATCGTCTGCATACATATGATATTTGCAGTTTATGAGTGACTTAACAACGTCCGCACTATACAGGATGTACAGAATAGGCCCAAGGATTGATCCTTGGGGAACGCCCCTGAAAACGCTGCGAGGCTTGGATTTGTCCACAGAACCATCCTCTCTACTTATTTCAACACATTGGGTCCTGCTGGAGAGATAGCTGTTGAACCACTCTATTGTATCCACTGCAAACCCATAATAGGCAAGCTTTGAAAGCAGTAGAGTGGGATTTATTGCATCAAAAGCTCTCGAGTAGTCCAGCAATGTGAGAATCGAACCCTCTCCTCTATCACGAGCCTCAACAATATTCCCCACAACATCAGAGAGTGCGGTAGCAGTACCACGACCTTTCCTAAAACCTGACTGAAGATCAGGTAAAATGCTGTTTGATTCTAGGTACTCCACCATCTGTGTGTAGACTACTCGTTCCATGACCTTTGACAAACATGGCAGGATACTAATTGGGCGTATGTCTTTAAAAGTTATGGGGTTAGAGATTTTGGGTATGGGGCGGACTACAGCACATCGCCACATATCTGGAAATGTATGTGTGAGTATAGACTTGTTAATGATATCTGTTATGGCTTGTAATGTTGTCGGCAGTGTAAGAAATATCATGTCAATACTGATTCCATCTATACCCTGTGCATTTGATTTAAAACTTCTTATAACCTTTAGTACTGTCTCTTGATTCACTGGTTTCAGTGTGAAATTTGTGCAACTGTATCTGTGATGTTCAAAGAATGATAGTTGTGAGATGTTTATGTTGCATATTCCCGGCACCTCTAGAAAAGCATTGTTTATTGCATCAGCGTCACTGAAATGCTTTGGAAGCTGGCCATTTTTGTGCTCAGGCAGTACATCTCTTTTAAGGTTCTTCCAAAGCATTTTGGGCTCCCTGATATTGCAGTTGATGTGTTTTGTGTAATATCCTTTTTTTTCTGAGTGTAGTGCGGTGGCTGCTTGTCGCTTTAGGTCCAGGTAGTATTTCTTAGAACTGCTATTTTCATGGCTACGGTGTTTGTTCTTAGCCTCATCTCTTAGTTTGAACATCAAACGGATATTTTCCGTAATCCATGGTGTTGGCCTAGTTTTAAAAAATTTCTTTTTTAATGGGGCATGCAAATCAAAAAGTGACTGAACACATGAGTTAAAGGTATGAACCATCGAGTTTACATCGCTCATAACACCAATTTCCGACCACGGCATTGAATTCAAATCAGAGTTAAAATAGTCCTCAAGTATGTCCTTTAATGGACGATATATAACCAGTCTAGGTTTTGGTTTTTCCTTATTCACTATAGTGTTACAAGCGATAAATGAATGATGACCAAGCTCGGGGATATGATCAACCAACACAGTACGCACCCCAATGTCAGTGCATATAACATCTATTAGTGTGCTGCTATTGTTGACGAAATGTGTGGGTGTATTGACGATCTGATTAAGACTAAGGTAGTTAGTGAATTCTGTAATCTTTTTCGCTTTAATGCTGTCTACCTCCAACATGTTTACATTAAAGTCTCCCAGCAGCACAACATTCTGATATGGCGCCAAAGCGCTGATGCTGTCTGTCAAGCCCTCCAGAAATCTACTGAGATCAAACCATGGTGGTCGATATGCGGTACCGACAAGCAACCTTTTACCATTGATATTGAGAGTCAACCACATTTGCTCAATATCCGGCTGCTCGGGGTGAGCTTTAACTCGCGCGCTGATCCCGACTTTAATATAGAAGGCCACTCCACCTCCGCGTCCTCCACGTATAGATGCCGGGCGCGGGATATGTCTTAACCTATAGCCTGGTACGCTGGGTGCTCGACCCTCTTCCCCCGGTCGCAACCAGGTCTCATTTATAGCCATAATGTCTACTGCGTGGCGGTCCATGGCTAACAAGAATTCGTCATGGTTCGTTGACAGAGATCCTGCATTAAAAAAACCAAACTTTAATAGTTTACTTCGAATCATTGTAGGTATGAGAGTATGTATATGTATATAATTTGGATGTGACATTGTGATTATGTATTTTATATTTATTTAATGATAAGTGATGTAAAACTGGTGTAAATATTATATTAGAATAAATATTACATAATAAAATTGTGTAAATAAAAACTGTGATTATGGTAGTTCTAAATTCTATAATAAAATTTACTATTCGGGTTGATATATAAATTATCCCACAACTCAAAATCGACAACAAATCCATACCCCTGTGATCACGATAGGAGAGGCACACAACTTCCCACAAAAATGTAAAAACAACATAAAAAATACAAGGAAAACACAAAAAATACAGTAAAAACATTATAACATAATTAGGCAACAACAACTGGACCTGTAATAATCGCAATGTCTGTTTCAGATCGAACCCTGAACGTTGGGTCACCTGGTTTGTTTCGCACGAGTATGCGTCCTCTCTTCGTCCAGGCATATTTCCAACCATGAAGACTGGCGGCATCACGAGTCTTCCGAAACAACTGGCGATTTATTTTGGTCAGCCGTTCATTGAGGAAGAACCTCTTAGCCGGACCAGTCAGGCCGAGGTCAGCCGTGGTGGCACCGCGGCGCACTCGGGCACTACTCATCAGCTGGTCGCGGAGATCACGTCGTGCAAGGCGCACGACAATTGCGCGCGGGCGATACTCCACGGCTCCTCCAGGACTGGCTGCACTGATTTGACGTCCTCCGACTCGTTCTGCGCTGACGATATCCCGCTCCTCCACATTTACCCCCAGCTTTTGACCAATTAGCCTTACTATGTGAACTGGGTTTTCGGCATTGGACTCTGGCAGGTTTGATATCTCAATATCGTTTGCTAAGAGATCCTGATCCCTATCATTGAGTTCTCGCCTAAGCTTCTCAACGATATCATCCACAGTCGTAGTCTCCGCGGGGCCAGGTACAGCTCGCTGTTCAAGGGCCTCTACCCTGGACTCAAGGCTATCCAGACGCGTATTACAAGTGCCCATGGCTACTTTAAGCTCCGCTAATTCTGTCTGCATCTGCTTTCTGAAAGTCTGTAACTCAGCCCGCACCGCTTTCAACTCTTGTATGATGATCTTTAGATCAGAGCTGGCATGTTGCATAGTAGTACATGTATCCCCCGCTACTGCGACAGGGACCACTGCTTGGCGTGTATACCCTACAGCTGCTGCAGAAACTGGTGACTGGTGTGTGTTCTTCATTACGGCGTCGGGGAGAGGCGAGGTTCCTCGAGCAACGCTGACCATGGGGCTAACATCTTGTAACAATTCCTGAGAATCATCTGCTGAGAAGCTATTTGAACTACAGTTGCTCGGGTCCGCCACATCCGTACTAATATCGGCTTGACTACTGGCAGCTCTAACTGGTGTCTCAGTCTTATTATCTCGAGCTATATTTTTTTTACACTCGGGGCATCGCCAGTTCGGCGTTACATTACCCTTACAAGGTACACCTACGCAGGCCTTGTGGTAGTGCCATAGACATTTTCCACACTTAGCGCCCTCTGTCGGTGAAATGAAACGCTTGCAACCTCCACACTTGACAGGTGGCATAGTGGTAACGCTACTCCTCACTAGATGGCGCTAGATAAAGAATCGATTACTTCTTCGCCGGTCAGGACAGATGGTGCTGTTATCAGAAATAATAACAAAGAAACCAAGTAGTAATAAGTGGGTAAGTAAATTGACAAAACTACGCTAGATATAAATTAGGACTTAGGCACCCAATCACGACTATAAATAGCTCACTTCACTCGCACTAATGTATTACGTCACTGTACCATTAAATAAAGAACGTTTTCCAACCGAATGCTACTTGTTTTATTTTTATAAAATAAAATTATTTAAACTACGTGTTCACCGATACACGTCAATTTTTTTTTTTTTTTTTTTTTTTTTTTTTTAGTTTAGTTTTTGTTGAGTATCATGGCGCCGTTTTGACGTCATGCCTCAGTATATTTGACATAAGTTGAAGCCATATTGTACGGTGATGATTGACATTTGATTGAGGCGTGGCGTCATTCGCTGTGATTGACGTTTCAGTTAACATGGCCGATTGGAGCATTTTATACTTTTATTTTATTGAAAATCTTATTAATCTTAATGTTTTAAATAAAAGTAACTAATTTTTTTGAATCCTTTGTGCCTATATTTACCTCTAAAACCATTTATTATTTGGTTCTTTAATACTGTCATCATGCCTATTCTTGGCACGAGGTTGCTCCTACTCCAATGGGATTATTAATAATATAATTATTAAATATATCAACATGCAAGCCCAAATCATTATAATAATATTCTGTCAACAGAAGTATCGGTCACGGCGGCCTATCTCCACGGAGATTAGCCAAGTACGCAGGAGATGTTATAAGTGCACAAGTGTATGCGCAAATACAGGTGAACTCCCTCTTCCTTCACTCTCGGCTCTTCGGACGGCAATTCAAGACGACTGTAGAAAGATCAACCAACTTTCTAACTCCGGGCTGCTACTGAAAATTTCCTATTAGAAAAACCCAGTAATACTTTTCCTGACCCGGGAATTGAACTCACCAGCAGCACTTGCGGTCACAACACCAATTAAAAGTTAAAGGAAAATCATTATAACAGATAACTAAATCCTCAGAAGGCGAATCATTTTATTTGCATAATCACGAACAACCTTGCGATAAATTCAACCTAACATAATGTACGAATCATGTTACTCTAGAAAGGCCGACACTCGCATTATTCATAAATAAACTCTATGCTTCCGAATATTTTTAATTTATTAACTCTGGCAACCCATTAAAAGTCTAACGTAAAGGGTGGCCAGCCCTTAGAGGTCGATTTGTGTAAATTAAAACACATTTCCCTTCCTAACGACTGCCACAGATACCTTTAGGGCTGAAAGTTTTTGGTGACATCGCACGCTTGGGGCTTGCGATTGTTGTTAATAATGTCAGGCGTGAGGCAGCCCTAGTTTAATTTATATGGAAGGTTGGAAAACATTAACCATTGAGCGATGGTTGCCAGTTCTGAAGTTTGGACCCCTGAATACTAATACTGCTTGATGAACGTGGTAGGACCCGAAGTTTTACGAGCATGTGGAGGGAAAGCGCTGACGCTAATTAACAAGTAGATATTTTTATTAATAGAAAAAGTTTTGGATGGCCGGAGATTTATGTGGCAGTTTCGGGTATAAATTTTAAGCTTTAGGTGTACCTATATAGTAGTAATATAAAGTTAGTGGAGATTATAAAATATTTATAAATATAAAATATGATACCACCTCGTTTGTATAGTGATCACAAACGCGACTGCTGAACCAAGGTCCCCAAGGTCTTGGGTTCGATTCCCAGGTCGGGCAAAGTATTCTTGTTATAAACAACCGACATATAGTGCTTAGTCCAATCACAACTAACTACAATATTTTATAACATAGCATCCCGCCTGTATTTCTCGACCGGGCAGACAGAAGCATACACAATTGTACTCTCAATTTTCACCGATGCCGTTATTAAGTCCATGGTGATAAGCTTATTACCATCAACTGAGCAATTCCAAACTCCAGGCTGCTACTAATTTCCAAACATAAAAACTCAATAGTTAAAATCGTTCATACTCTACATTATGCTACTCACTAGCACAGCTAGTCTTCTATAAAACACAAAATACTATACTCATGGGAAATATAAAATAATTTTGATAGTCCCAAAACAATTACCCGTTCTCATTAATGGCCGCGCCTAAATCCATAAAACGATAATTGGTTCCACACTAACATACTTTGGGTAAGTGTTTAACATTATATTAGTAGGGTTGATCTTGAAAACAAATCCCCTCGATTGACAGTGAAAATATATCAATTCGTCAATACTTTTAAATGCGAAAATGTCTTAAATAAATTAAAGAAACGGGATACCAATAAACAAACATCTTTAAAAATTTGAATAAATATGATGTAGGTAAATTTATGTATCACTAGCTGGAGCCCGCGACTTCGTCTGCGCGATTTAAGGTAGCGTATGTCCTTCCCTAAGATACAATCTATCTCCTTGCCAAATTTCATTCCGATCCGTTCAGCCGTTTAGTCGTGAAAAGGTAACAAACAAACAAAATTATTTTCACATCTATAACATTAGTATGGATTACACACTGTTTTAAGGTTTTGATTTAATATTGGAACTGGATTGAAATTGGTCAATTTAAAAATTTGGTTAAATGTCAGAGGAACCGAGATAGCTTTCCGAATCAGCAAGCTGAAGTGGCAGTGGGCTGGCCATATCTGCCGAAAGACCGATGACCGAGGGAACAGACGATTCCTAGAGGCATCATAAATTGGTAAAGGAAGTGTGAAGACCTGAAGAAAGTGATGGGGCCGGACTAAATACGTATGGCAAAGAACCTGTTGTTATGGTGCAAATCGGAAGATGATTATATCCAGCAATGGACTGGGATAAGTTGAGTTGATTGAACTATTTAGTCACAGAGTGGGAAATTTCATTTTTGTGTTTTTGATGAATTAACTAGAACCAATGTAATCCGCCTGTAGACCTCTGACATGGCTTTACACACCATCGAGAATATCTTTCAGGTATGCTGGTTTCCTCACGATATGTTTTTTAATTCCCTTCATAGGGTTAATTATATTAATAAAATTCAAACTGAATAGGATATTTAACACTGCTTTAAAGAAACAACTTTTAACCGGATTAATCGCGTGTATTATTGGTTTTTTGTTTTTCCTGACGTTTCGAACACTTTGCAGCGTTCGTGGTCGCAGGAGGACTGTATCGTCAGGAAAAACAAAAAACCAATAATACACGCGATAAATCCGGTTAAAAGTTGTTTTATTATAATGTGTAGTGATCGCGCAAACCTAAGATATTACTACTGCTTTAAAGATTAACATTTTTGAATGTAAGTAAACTTTAACAAATAAAAACATAAAGGAATGAATAAAAACATCGTATTTATGTCTTTATATTAATATGCCAGAACCAAAAAATAAAACAAAAGGTTAAATTAACTTAGATATATTTTTTCACTTGCGTTTAGTTAAAATAACTAAACAACAGTGAAACCGTGAAAAATATATAACACAACCTCATTTTACGACAAGGCCCTTTGAAGCTAGTAAAATAATAATTGCATTTACATTTTCATGACGTCATCGCGCAGGGGTGCCACAACACTAATATGCAGGTAAATGATCAAAAGTTTAGTTTACAACAGTTTTAGGGTTTATGTTATGAAGTGACGTGAATGTGGAATGATGTTAATTGTAAATAAAGTATTATATTAGTGTTTGGTGCAGTATCTAGTTAAGAGGATTGTCTAGCTGTGGTAGATATAAGCAAAAAATAATAATTAAAAACTGCATCTTTTTTATAAAGTTGGTTAAAAAAATGACCAAATTAACTTTGGTTGAATGACTAGCAGTATTATTACGGAAAGTTTTTAAAACTTTTATTTAAAACTTAAATATTAGATTATATAGTAATATCTTAGGTTTTCGCGATCACTACAAATTATAATAAAACAACTCTTAACCGAATTAATCGCGTGTATTATTTGTTTTTGTTTTTCCTGACGTTTCGAACACTTTGCAGCGTTCGTGGCGTTGCAGGGTTCGTCCTCCTGCGACCACTAACACGACACGTGATTAATCCGGTTAAAAGTTGTTTTATTATCATGTATTAGATAATACATAAGTGAGCTATTGCCAAAAAATATCGTGCGTAATATTATATTTGAATTATTTTTTAAATGAAAACTTCTTAAGGCGCGTTGAGCACTTTTTGTGTGAACAAAAATCATGGAACTCGCGTCATCGTCACCGAACGCTTTCCATGAGCTAACAACTTACTTAGTTTCCACTTCAATCGGCAGTCCTCCTAGAGTTTTTTGTGCGACTACCTTATCGAATACATGCAAATCTTCCAACGCATTATTGCATGCGTAGCGAACTATAAAGTTATAAATATTTTTGAAAAAAACTAAATTACCGTCGTGAGCACGATTCAAACCCTAAAGTATTTATCCGGGAGGCGCAGGTTCCAATCGCGCTCACGACTCAATTTTTTTTTTACTTTGGTCTATGTCTGTTTTGCTGTCCGTACTAAAGTAGCTAGTGTGAGTGCGGGTCAGGTGCGTAGAGCGCTCGCTCGGCTTTTAGCGCGATTGCTCGAGTGATGTCTGTAGACTAGCCTGACATTGAAAGTAGTGGTGACACCAAGGTGACGATTGCTTAGTGTCAAGCTTTATACGTCGGTACTTGTAGTTTTACATAACATCACGCTTGTATTACCCGAAGGGTAGGGTATACCAAAATTCATAAAAAATTGTTCAACTGTTTAATCGTGAAAAGGTAACAATCAAACAAACAGAGTTCCTTTAGCATTTAACATATTATTGGTATGGAAAGTATGGAATAAAGTTCTTTTATTATCGTCAATTTTTTTTTATATTTTATGTTGTTTAATCTTAATAAGTTGGTAAGTAAGCCCTATGCTCAAAGAGTTGTATACAAACAGAAATGTGACATGAAATCGCATCCTCTTTGAGTTGGTTTTTATAAAAGATCTTAACCCATTTGAAGTCTTTGAACTCCGAGCAGATTGCATTCGTAATGAAAACTAGTACCTATAAGATACCTCCCAGTTGTCATAAGTATGTAAGTTTTAAGTGTATTTTCCATTACTGCTTACCCCATATTTGAAGAGACTTTACAACCGTTATTGACGGACCAAATAATTCTGCAACTCTTTGATATAAATTAATCATAAGCCTATGTTTTAGATATGCTTAGGATAATTAATTTAAAAAAGAGTGATATATGCAAGATAATGTTATTAATTTACTACATAACTCTTTTAGATGTTCACAGCGGTGCGCGCAAAGTTCTCTTTATCGACACACGGCCAAATTTAATGCAAGTTGTTTAATAAAACGGTAAAATTAAATACATTTACACTTTTATAGACTTGACAAATTTGTCGACATAGATCCGTGCAAGGACGCCAGGCTTGACAAATAATATTTTAAAATAGCTTTTTCATACAATAAACATAAATAAATAATAAAAATAAATACTTACCCGTATACAACCCCACGTTCTAAAGCCACTAATCACACATCAAACTCAGTACATTATAATCTGCTATATTCTACTAATTTACCAGATTTACTTTAAAATCATATATCCATACACTCATGGACTAATTATAAAGAGGACATGGCTTAAGCGACTGTGCACCGTGATTTAAAGTGTGTCCTGACGTCAAACAACTGTGTGTGTGGCCCGATCAAGCCACGCCCACTCATGCTCAATCTGCCAGCAGTCATCCTATGCATACGACGATCGCGAACACAAGTATTTTTTAATATCTTTCGATATTATTATGAGAAATAAAGAACTGTTTTATTTTATCCTGCAAGAATGACTCGGATAAACTTTCTGATGCAATGATAGGCATCACATTTCATTCGTAAGTAATTTTAAACGCAATTTATTAGGCAAGTTCCAGAAAAATCTATGACACGTCATATTAGTTCTATAGTTTTCCTACTCGCCACCAGACGTCGAAACCTTTAAATATCACATAAATAGCTAGAAATGTCATAGAAAAATACTTTTCAGTTGATAATTAAACGTATGAAAGTAGAGTTAACACTATACAAAGCTAATTTTGCCAGAAAAATATCGTATTAAGATTTATCATTATTTCAAATTTTCTAATGATAGAATATTCAATAACCGCCATCTACAGTGTAGAAAAGGCAATCCTTGAATAGCCGAGTCGTACTGTAAATTACGATGTTTTGTTAATGATATTTCAAAACATTTAATACATATGTTATTTTATTAACTTTTTTCAATACTATCACGACAAAAATATAATCCTTTTTTAGCGGTGCGAACACTTATTTCTTAATAAAGTTTAAAGACACTAGAGACATCTAGCGTAATTTAGCTGAATTACGTAAGAATGAATTGAATATTGTAACTTTCAGTTTTCCCTATTCACCGCTTGGTGAATGGGAGGAGAATGATGAAGTGGGCGGCGTTTTCGGCGTTTGACAGCCCCCCTCACCCCGCAAATCGTCACGCAGTGTTCCTTTAGAAAAGGCCCTTAGAACATCTCCTCTTTATAATTGCTTCATGCATACACTGCACTAGAAGTTTACATAAGTTTTTGAGTGAAAATACGACACAACACTACAAAATAAAAATAAAAAAAACAATTCCTTCACATAAAAACCGCGTGTACAATTAAAGAAATGTCACTAAATATTTCACAAGATGGCGCCGGAACGCGCGCTCTTACCCAATCAAATGTCAGTTAGGCGCTCAGTTCTAAATACAAATTTTGTGCCTACACTCTTTGGCTCAGCCACGTACAAATACGTACTTCAATAAAAATCGATTATGTCTGCTAATTAGCGAGCCAACAAATTAATGAATTTTAGTTTGTAATGGTTTGACTTCGAATTTTAGTGACCCACTTAAAAGTGTGCCTGCTTATCATCAAACGGGCACAATTATTACAATTACTTCATTGCTCTGGGGCTGCTACTGTGAATTTGTTAACAGAAAAAACAAATAATCACTTTGACTTACCTGGAAATTGCATCCAATACCTTGTGAAAATCCATACCTATAGAACGAGCGATCACTGTTTCTTCTACAAATAATTGCATTTTTAATAAACTGTACAAACATTTTATTTCAAATATATTAAGACGAGCAGTGTTAGCCGCTATACGAAAAGAAATAGTTAGTTTGGTCGCATTGTTTCCATCAATAATAATAATTTATTTGCGTAAAACATGGTATAAAATGGTGTTAAATACGTATGAGAATGGCACCAAACATGCTAAGATAATACGTAGCGTGTACCATTAAATTTTATAATTTAATTAATTAATATCAAATGTAATATGAGGTGAAATATTTCATTACCAGGATTAAAATTAGACAAGTTATACGTAAACAGATAAATCTCTAAAAAGCATTAACGTCTTCTAAGCGAACTATAACGATATAATTTTTCTATTTTTTTTTTTGTGGAAAATAAGTTTACGCTCGCGAGCAGGATTCGATCCTTCGAGACTTAGTGGTCAGAGCGCTTGGAGTATTTATCCGGGAGGCGCAGGTAAAAAATAATAATTAAGTTATACGAAGTTTAATGTTGAGGTAACATAATAGTTATGGAGCCGTTTCTATGACTTATTGAGCCGCTTGGAAGCCTAAGGTCACGGGTTCATGCGTGATGTTACAGTATGTGTTATTTGTTTCGTGTAAGTACTTTTTTACATAACTAAAGTAAACATTAATACATATTTGATTTGATTTGATTTGATAACATAAGAAAGAGGAAATTAATTGAAAAAAAATATATACCCATACATCTAAATTGGTTCATGCGTTTAGAAGTTATGGTGGAATAAACTCACAAACATACAAACATAGGTACATGAACCCTAAAAACATAACATTCCTTATTTGGCAGTTGTGTAAAAATACTCTATTTACCTGCAGTACACTCTGAAATCTTAAAATTATTTTCATTGTAAGGTTCAGAAAAAATTTAATGTCACTTTGTTAACGTATTCAAATCGTATCAGTCGCCCAATGGTTAAAATTCGACCTTAATTCATAGGTTATATACCCTTTATTTATTATAAACTATATAAAATTTGTAATAAAACTTCAGCCACAACACTTTATCGTTTAAATTACGTATTCATTTCCCACTAAAAATGATAACTTGAATATTCATAAACATTAATATTATTAATTAACGTTGCAAACTGTTTGACTCGCGACATCGCCGCGTGCTCAGCTTGTGACTAAGGGCTCCGTACGATTTCGAAACTAGTCGGGCAATCCCGAAAAATGCACGAGAGTAGTAACCGGTGAACATTCAATACGAATATGTCACACGAAAGTTTTTATACAAAAATGAATATTGTTACTGTCAAATATTATAAAGGCATGGACTTTTTTATTCTTTATTATTATTATATATCTCCAGGAGTTTTTATCCACACGGATATATAAATATCCACCCTATAGTTTATTGTTTTACTAAGGGAACACCTCGACGTTGTAAAGTACATCAAGTGGTGTGAACCGATGCCTTCGCAGTCCAATAAAGTCATCTGCTCGGTTAAGTTTAACCACGTCTTGTGGCTTGTCAGTTGGAAAATCAAACAAACACTTTGCAGGTGTTTCGAGTTTCACCTCTTAATGAACAAAATCTTAAAGAATGAAATTGATTTAGTTGCGACGGCGCGGTTGGCGCAGTGGTCGAGAGACCGACTGTACGTCGCGTGTCGCAGGTTCGATTCCTGCACGGAGCAAATATTTGTATGATCTACAGATAATTGTTCCGGGTCTGGGCGTGTGTGATTATGTGTTTGTAAACGCACCCACGACACAGGAAGTAATTAATAGTGTGGGTTAAGGTTTTAAAAAATAATATCATTATGGTTTTTTTTTTTATAAATGCCTCTTAATTGTCTCACAATCGGAGTTGTTGCTTTAATGTGAGGTCGTTTACAGAAAATAAAATATACATACAGACCTAGAACATTTGTCTGTCTATAATTTATACATGTGAAAGTTTGGATGTTTGTTTTTTTATAAAATTTTGTATTTAATTTCCTTAAATTTAAGGTCCTGGAAAATTCGTGAGGTAGTGTATAATAAATAATTTTAAATTAATTATTATTTCAATCATAGGTGCTTTTTTTTGGTCTTAGCATTATTTTTCAATCATTTCAAGTATTTTATAATGTTTTTGAATGTTAGATAGTCCTCATACACGCCGTGGATTTTTATTGACTCCACGCAGTATTTTTTCTGGAGTCATTATCCGAATTTATTTGGGGTCGGCGCAGCATATATCTGTCATACTGCTAAAGTTTTGGCTATGTTTCATGACCGGCCACCTGCCTGATGTCAACCCCTTATTATCATTGTTGATGTTGATGAACAACCTAGTGTCAGAGTTTAAGCCATCCGTAGTGCTCTGACATGGCTTACACACCATCGAGAAATCTCACAGGAATGCTGGTTTCCTCACGATGTTTTCCTTCACCGTTATAAGAAAGTGATAATTAATTTATAATACGCACATGACTTCGAAAAGACAGTGGCCTTGGACTCGAAATTGCGACCTTTGACCTGTCAGTCCACAAGGCTATATCAATGCTTATAACAGCCACCGATACGGTCTCCTTCTATCTCGCTATGTCACACCAAATGTTATCCATGCGCCAGATTCTGATGTTATCCTACTATCAGCTATAATATAACCGGACTATTTTTAGTGGAGTAAGATCCATATTCTTCGCAGCTTCAGCAATTACCGTTCACTAACAATACATCATACTCCATTAAGCACAAATCGTGTCGTACTCTCTAAAAGTCCAGTAAACTTAATTGCGTAAACCTCATTCTGTGACTCAGCTCTTTGCACAATGAAAGGAATATTCTACCCCCTCATTAGGACCAAGTACTTCCTCATTAAGTCTAATGTAATGTGGAGGTCAAGTAGCCGTTTGTTTTCTTACGCCTTTTATGTGAATGGGATCGAAGCTGTCCTTTTGTCTTTCGTTTTCCTGGTTGGAGGAAATTCTTATTTGGCGTTGCGTTTTTCTTGCGTTACTTTGCACTTAGTGTTCTGGTACTAATATAAATGCAACGTGTAACATAAGTCAGTTATACTTAAGGGGGTCACTGTACTCCCTATATGAAAAACTTTTACTAGATTATTAGAAAATTCTCAATTGCAGCTCGGCAATTGTAGGCTGAGCTACCTATTAATATAATATAACCAGCTGATGCGGCTTTGCCTGCGTGGATGTCGGTTATCGCGACCACATAATCATGAAATTTTGATCCCGTTCCCGCTTTCCAATTCCCGCTTCATAATTGCCCATTTATTAAACTATTAAAATGGATATAGTATGTTATCCTTAAGAGATAGACATATGTCATCCCGGACTTTTCGGTAGACCTATATAAGATATACAATTCCACCATACATCGTTTTGTTATATCTCAAAGGGTTTAGGCAGCGTTTTGGTGGAAATCTCCAATAAATATCATTATATCAATATATATATAAAAACTTGATAAATTATATATTAAAACCTTCCTCAAGAACCACTCTATCTATTAGCGAAAACAACTTGAAAATCGGTGCAGTAGTTTTTGAGTTTATCGCGAACAGACAGACAGACGCGGCAGAGGACTTTGTTTTATAATATTTAGTGATAATCATTTATTTTCAGAACATAGTCCATAGTAAAAGTACAAACATACATAAAACATATAGATATATATACTTCTTCCGACAGTCTTTCGGTCACGGCTTCCTATCTCCACGGAGATGAGTCAAGTACGCGGGAGATATTATAGTGCACAAGTGTATGCGCAAACACAGGTGCACTCCGTCTTCCTTCACTCTCATATTCCGATGGGACGGAAATTCGACACGACCAGAGAGAAATCAGGCGCAAGACCGACGGCTTTATGTGCTATCTAAAGCACGGGGGTGTCACACCACCAACTTCCTGACTCCGGGCTGCTACTGAGAATTTTCTTACAGAAAAATTCAATACCAATTTCCCGACCTGGGAATCGAACCCAGGACCTCACGCTCAGCAGCCGCGCTTGCGACCACTAGACCAACGAGGCAGTCAAAAATAAAACATATTACATATTCGACTTCGACATTCTAAATTATTATATATGAATGACGAATATTACATGGTACCATTAAATTGACGCGGTTGGCGCAGCGGTCGAGAGATTGGCTTCTGCGCCGCATGTCGCAGGTTCAATTCCTGCACGGATCAAATATTAGTAAGTTATTATATGATCGTGACCACTGATCGTGGTCGAAACGTCAAGCGATTCAAAGATATTTATTGCGCGTTAATTCCTGTTAGTTATACATATAATAATATCATGCAACGCGATAGTTTAAAAGTTAGTAAATATTTATATGATCTACTGATAATTGTTGCATGTGAGATTATGTGTTTGTAAACGCACTCACGATACAGGAAGAAAATCCTAGTGTGAAAAAATTGTAAAATGTGGGTTATGTGGCTATAAAATAAGTACATCTCTGACTCACTTACCCCATTCCACAATACAGGAGTGAAATTTTGTAATATTTCTAAAAGTCACAGAAAACCGGCGTGAACCGGCGCTTGCGGCGTGACTCCTCTGGGGCTGCGGGTGTCCATGGGCGGCGGTAAGCGCTTACCATCAGGCGAGCCGTTTGCTCGGTTGCCCCCTATCCCATAAAAAAAGCCCAAACAGAATTATATTTATTTCCGACAAGCCCCTTGATATTATCCCTAAGCCCATCAACACATCAACAAAATAATTAAAATTTAAAAACGTAATTAACAGGTCGGCTTTTATCTTCTTTCTAAGTATTTAATTTGACCTTAACTTTATCCTTTGACTTGTAAGGTCATTAAACAAACGTACAAACAAAATGGACCTCTAAATATGTTCTACGTGTGTTTCGAGTAAAGGTTTCACGGGTAGATTTCATTTTGGAACCGCAAGGTGTGGCTATGTTGGCAAAGGCGGAGCGGGCAGCGATTATCAGCAAAACATGACAATGTCTACAATGCAATGCAATACACTTTTTTAACGTTGCCCCCTCTAGAAATTTCTTCCTGTATCGTGGGTGCGTTTATAAACACATAATCTCACTTACGCACACCCAGACCCGGAACAATTATAATTGTTCGATAATTATCTTCCTAATACAATATGCTTCCTTCCTAATACAATATTTGCTCCGTGCAGTAATCGAACCTGCGACGCGCAACGCAGCAGCCAGATTCTCGATCACTTCGTCAACCGCGCTGTCAGTATTATATTTTAACATACACACAGATTAAATAAATATTATAAAAATAGAAATAAAACAAGAGGCATTATCGCTATAGAGTATAGAAAAGTCAAATTCAAATCCATTTAATTTTATTCCAATTAAACCAAAAGGATCTACTTTTGAAACTCAATAGTTGCCCTATTTCCAAAATAAAGATTCATATTGAGAAGAACGAGCAAGAGACTTATTGTTGTTCTTTTAAAATATCAAGAGATATAATAAAAACTAGCAATTCTCTTATCAATTCAGTTCAGAATGCCTACGTCACAGTCCACGTCAATTTGCAAGTACTGTAGAAAGAGGTACTGTGTCTAATCATCTTAACAGCATTAGGCACACTACCTCTACATTTTATTAAAGAGATCGCTACCTTAAGGGCGGATTTCATTGTACACCCGCCTAAGGGCCGTGAATAATTCATCTGAAACGAACTCTTTGCTGAATAAACATTAACCATGCAGGACTATGCTTAAATAGGAAATTTATTTTACCTTTTTCTATGTAACTGCGACAACCATAATTATCGCCGAGGCTTTTAAAGCTTCGATTTGTTAAATACTTTGATTATTTAAAATACGATCTACCGAGAACTGATGCAAGTCTTTCCGACCTTCGGCCATATTGTTACATCAACAGACACAATAATTGTTGAAATTATTTTTCAAAGATAGTACAGCCTCAATATAATTTGTAATACTAAAATATATAATAAAAATAATAGTTTAAAATACTATTTCTTTAAACTATTATATTTTTTTTCTTTTTTAGTCTTATGCTTTTCGAAGATTTATCTGAATAATAAGATTTTGCTCGCCTTTTTGGAGCGTCCACCATATTGAATTTAGTGTGACAACATTTTATTTTTCGTATTCTTCTCAGTAAATCCTTTCATTTGATACCCATATCACGGGAGTGCATAAAAAATGCCTAGTCCGCCATCTTTGGAAGTCCGTCATGTTGGATTTAGAGTAACGTCATTTCATTTTTCGTATTCTTCTCAGCAATCCCTTTCATTTGATACCCGTATCACGGGAGTGCATAAAAAATTACTAGCCCGCCATCTTTGGAAGTCCGCCATGTTGGATTTAGAGCGACGTCATTTCATTTTTCGTATTCTTCTCAGCAAACCCTTTCATTTTATACCCACATTGCGGGAGTCCATAAAAAATTACTAGTCCGCCATCTTTTGGAGTCCGCCATATTGAATTTAGAATGATGTCACTTATCTCACCATGCATTGTCATCTAAACTAAACGTGTATGCAAAATTTCAGCTCAATCGAAAACCGGGAAGTGGGTCAAAATAGCGACCTAAGGAGTCAGTTACAAACATACAAACAAACATACATACAAGTTAAGCTAATATAAAGCGTGTAAAAAGCGTTATATATAGGTATAATATTTTTTCTTCCAAATCAGAGTGACTAATTGCAGTCGTTAAAGTTATTTTAATCCTTATTCTAATATTGAATTAGTTTCCAGTAGTATTGAAATTCGGCCACAACTTATACATTTAGCATATGATTAGGATTTTGACTATCATAACATGGGCTTTGCAAGAAAACAATTTAAATAAAACATTGCCAAGTTAATTACCAATTTCATGAAAAAATACTAAATAAAAATCTGCCAAATGAATTACCCAATTCATCAAAGCCCTACTTTGAATACATATTTAACATTCAAAATTTTCTTGTTAACAATGGATGCAAATAAATTTCTGCTTATCGTATGGTGTTATCAACGTTGTGTGTATAGTTTATACGAGTAGGTACCTCGTAGGCCTTTGATGGCTTTACATACCATTGAAAACATTTCTCAAATGTAGATCCCTTGGTTGATTGGTTTCCTCACGATATTTTCCTTCAAAGTTTTAAACAAATGATTAATTAAGTTACATTTTTACCTGTGCGTGTTACAAATTAATTAATCATTAGTTTTATATATTACAAGAAGTCACTGGTTTTAGGACCTGCATCCTCTGGTTTGACAGTCCAAGCGTCATATTTTTATATTAAGTTTATTTTTATCTAAAATGTTCCTTCCATACGTATTCGCCTCGCGCATCAAAATCGCTATAAAAACGGAAACATTATCTTTATGCTGCTGTCATAAAATCATTATGTACTGTAAATCATTGGAGGTCACCCTATGAATGCTAAAGTGAGTTTATATAGAAAACAGTCGGTTTGTCAAGCTGTTTATAATAATAATTATTATTTTCAAAATATTAGGTATGTGATAAACCAACTGACATTAGTAGCGTAAGCTAAAGAAGATATACGTGGGGATAATGTTTGAATAATGGAATTATGGATTTGAACGAAACCGAAGTTTCTCTTTACGAAACGCAGTGACATAGCTGTCAAAAGTAATTTAATAATATTTAACAATAATAATATTTAATAACAATATCTTATTATACAAACTATATAAAACAGTTTTTTTTTACATAAAATCTTGCGTTAGTCCTTTTCAAAGATTTATCTGTATTTTTATAATTCTGTTTTAAATACATATTTAAATCCTACAGCTAACCTCAAATATGAAAGCAAGCGACACCAGCAACAGAAAGTTAGTTCAACAATAAATCTGAAATTCGGAACGCACCCGACCTATCATAATCTGATTACGATATCTCAAATCGTGCCTGCTATAAAATCATTACGACCAATCATTTGGAACGCAAACAAGAATACGGAATCATTCGGACTTATAGAATGTGACACAAGGGTAAAATAACCATTCGTCAAGCAGTATAAGTCTTGAATAATAAATTTTACTGATCAAAAAAGGTTTGGGGCTGTTGAAATATAAGGACTGCCTCGTTAGTCTAGTGGTTCCAAGCGCGACTGCTAAGCATGGGGTTCTAGGTTCCATTCCCAGGTCAGGCAAAGTGTTACTATTGAGTTTTTCTGTAAGGAAATTCTCAGTAGCAGCCCGGAGTTTGCAATTGTGCTCGGTAAATGGCAATTCGGTCACCACTCACATGGGACTTAATAACAGCATTGGTGAAATGTGAGTGTACAACTGTGTACACCTCTGCCTACCCCTTTGGCAAATACAGGCGTGATTTTTACATGACTGCCCAAAAAACCGGAGTGTTATGTTTTTAGCGTTCATGTATGTATGTTTCTTTATTCCACTATAACTTCTAAACGTGTGAACTGATTTAGATGGAGAAATGAAGGTATCGTTAAAATCCTTATACTCTATAATAATTTAAGCTATTAAGATTTCAGTAATATAGTAGTCATGGTACACGAACAGGTATGAAATAATAGACATATACAAAACACACGCCTGCTCTGGCGAAATAAAAATTGAAAAGCAAGGTACTGAAGATTTTTCACCGCACCACCTATAAGAAAATTTTCCACAGTACGGTCCATGAACTGCGATGAAAAAGCTTTAGTAACTACCTTTTTTTTTCACTTTTCTTTCTCACATGGCAAGTGTGTGTTTTAATTATTTTATATCTTACTAGCTGATGCCCGTGACTTTGCCCACATGGATGTTGGTTATCGCGACAAAAATTAATCATGAAATTTTGATCCCGTTCCCGCTTTCCAATTCCCGCTTTATAATTGCCCATTTTTTTAAGTATTACAATGTATATAGTATGTTATCCTTAAGAGATAGACATATGCCATTGCAGACTTTTCAGTAGACCTATATATGATACACAATTCCACAATACATCATTTTGTTATGTATCAAAAGGTATAGGCAGCGTTTTCGTTGAAAGTGCCCAGACGGCTGATTTTTTTCCGACACCTCCAACAAATATCATTATATTTTAGCCAATATATACAAAACCTTGACAAATTATATATTAAAACCTTCCTCGGGAATCACTCTATCCATTGGTGAAAACAGCATGAGTTTATCGCGAATAGACAGACAGACAGACGCAGCGGAGGACTTTCTTTTATAATATGTAGTGATTTTGCCCTATTGTAAACCATTCATTTAGTTAATTGAAGTCCCTAACATATAATTTTAAACATAAGTAAATGCTGAAATATATATTATTTCCCAACAAAAGCATTCGTCAGAGAAACGGCGACTCAATAAAAATTTCTTCTCATTGTGTGTACGAATCACAAAAGGCTTACAGACACTTCATCCAAGCTTACGTGGGATCAAACAAGTTCTTTGTAATATACGCTTAGTCATTGTATCAGTTTTTTTTTTCGTATTTCTGCTCTCTTTTCTCGAAATATAAATAGGCAGTAATATCTCTGATCAAATCTATTTTAAGCTGAATGGAATTACTGACATTTTGACAAATTGAAATTCGCGGTGGTGAGCAGAGGTCAAGATGGCTTAGTGGTCAGAGCGCCTGGAGTATTTATCCGGGAGGCGCAGGTTCAAATCCTGCTCACGACCGTATTCTTTTTCCATTTAATATTATAAGTTTAGAGTTCGCTAAGCATGCGTTAATGCTTTTCAAAGATTTATCTTTAATTGAAATTATAGATATATACATAAAGGTTAAGTTTTCTATTTGCTTGAATAGTGGGTGTCATATATACTGCCACGTTTGTCTAGTGAGCTCAAGTGCGATTGCTGAGCATGAGCTCCCAGATTCGATATCTGGGTCTTTTTTTAAAACGTCATTTGTGACGGCCTTGTTGGGGCCACCCAAGCGCGACTGCTGAGTACGAGGTCTCGAGTTCGATTCCCGGGTGAAGCAAAGTGTTATTGAGTTTTTCTGTATGGTTTCTCAGTAGCAGCCCGGAGTTTGGAATTGTGCCAGGTAAATGGTATTAGGCTCACCACCTATTATATGGGATTTAATAACAGTATTGGTGAAATGTGGGTGTACAACTATGTACACATCTATCTACCCCTACGGGGAATACAGGCGTCATGCTATGTTATGTTATGTCGTTATGTCTTCTTTTTTAATCCCAAAAAAATCAAATATTATAAGCAAGTGTATCTAAAAACTAAACCATCTCGGGTCGAAATCGTTCCAAATCAACGTTAATTTGAAAAGAGGAAAAAACCAACATATTTGGACGAGTCAAGTCAAGCGTTAATATTAATATAGGGTTCAGATTTGAATGGTTTTCGGAGCGCTCTTAGCGCGAGAGGAAAGGATTGTTTATTCGTGTCATACTATTCTAAAGATTATAACTGCCTGACTGATAAACGTGTGTGGTGTCGTAAGCTCGGCTGCTGAGCGTGAGGTCCTGGGTCCGATTCCCGAATCGAAAGTGTTATCGAGTTTTTATGTTAGGAATTCTCAGCTGCAAAAATTGGCGGCATGATACCCCCGTGGTTTGGAGAGCCCGTAAAGGCGTTAGTTTATTTATTAAAAATGTTTATTTTTGTGTATTTTATTTTATGAGCCAATATATCCATATTAATATTATATAAATGCGAAAGTAACTCTGTTTGTTTGTTACCATTACACCACAACTAAACGGCTGAACGGATCGGAATGAAATTTAGCATGGCAAATTGATTGTAAATTGGAGACGGACATAAGCTATCTTTAGTCGCGCAGACAAAGTAGCGGGCACCGGCTAGTCTGTAATAAATTATAATACAAAAAATAAATGTATCGTCATCAATCCTAAAACTAAAAAACTCAGTTACGTAATGAACATGCAATTACTTCTATCCAGTCACCAAAGCACAAAACAATAAGATTACAAACTCATTAAGACAGGATTGTATCCAAATTCCAGCAGTGAGGGATTAGAATAGTTCACGCCAACTCGCTGAGGGCGAGAGGCGCGCGAGCCAAGCATTGTGACGTCATAGCTTCTAGAAAGGTATGCGGGTAGACCTGTGCCAAACAATTTAATGCCTACAACCCATATTTTATTCGGATGCATATTAAATTATCTTAAATAGGGCTTAAGATGGTAGATAGAGAAAATAATATTGTCAGAACGGTGACGTCATTGCTATCTATTCAAATGACCAAACTGACACGACTAACTTTGTAGTTAATAAAATGTCGTACATACGCAATTAGGTTCGAACCTGCTCACGACTGTATTATTTTTCTACAATTTTTTTATCGAAACTTTAGAGTAAGCTCTGCATGCTTTTCGAAGATTTATATGTAGGTATATGTCAGGTTTTATTTATAATTTTGTTGATATTTTTTTATAATTGCTTTATAATTGAAAGATGTATTTATTACATAATGAATGTATGAAAAACTAAACAATATGACAAAGTACATGATCAGGACTATTGTTGTGCTAAAATATTTAAGACCTCAGAAAAAAAAATGCATTTAAAAGACCAGTCATCTTCTTCTTATCGTGTGGTTGATGAACAACCTAGTGTCAGAGTTTAAACCACCCGTACGTCTCTGACATGGTTTTACACACCATCGAGAACATCTCTCAGGTGTGCTGGTTTCCTCACGATGTTTTCCTTCACCGTTTTAAGCAAGTGATAATTAATTTATAATACGCACATGACTTTGAAAAGATAGTGGTGCGTGCCTTGGATTCAAACTTGTGACCTTCGATTTGTCAGTCCAACGGTCATACCACTAGGCTATCACTGCACTCTTGCGGCCAATGAGGCAATTGACCATTTTGAGCCACAATTTTCCTTCCTTTATAACCAATATCGGAAGAAAAATTCCCAACATCCGCAATCGAAAACCATACTCCATCGCTCCGCAACCCATTACTTCTATTAGCGCTATTCTTACCCCACAGAAAGATAACCGACGATATTTCAGACCCCACTAATGTCCGCATAACGGTACGGCATGAAAAACGACGATGACAAAGGCGATAATAGAGAAACTTTCTCAACCACAAATAAATTAAGGAGGTGGCATTTTGGTGAGATCAACGCTGCGGCGGCGGGGGATTAATATATCTGTGAATTTAATAATGGCTTACTTAAAATTATTCGTAGCATCACGCCTGTATTCCCCGCAGGCGTAGGCAGAGTATACCTCTACCTACTACTGCGGGGAATATAGGCGTGATGCTACGATTAATTTAGCAATAGGGAATATGCATGTTATTCAAATTTAGGTCATAAATTTTATTCGTAATCTTTATTGCTGTAGTGTGTTATTCAATAAATGTTAAATTTAAAATGTCTAAACGATCGCTATTGGTTGGAGTTAAACGTGACGTCACTCTGCGCGATGACAATATCTCGAGTATGTTATTACTTGGTGTTTAATATGTTTTGTGGTTTTTTATGAGTTTTAAAGTTATTCTTTAAAGAAAATCCCTTCAATAAAATTTATAATTTGTGTATTAAACACTCCATACTACACAAGATATCTTATAAGAAGGGAAGTGTGACTTCAGAGAGAGCGCGTAAAGATGGCGGCGTTTCAAACGCCCGAAACTGATTGCAGGTTTGTTTGATAATTTGAATACTCAATATTCATATTTTTACAATTGTTATATTATTTCGCGGTAATGTACCAACGTATACAAACGAATAAAAAAAAACAAAAACGTCATACCTCATTGTACACTCACATTTCACCAATGCTGTTATTAAGCCCCATGTACTAGTTGGTGAATCTATTGCCATCTATAGGGCACAATTCTAATCTCCAGGCTACTACTGAGACTGTTTTAAGAGAAAACTTCATGACGCTTTACCCAACCTGGGAATCAAACCCACGACCTCATACTCAGCAGTCGCATTTGAGACCACTAGACCACTGAGAAACTGTACACTAAAAATTTGTACAGTAAATAAACTAAAGTTATAAATTTTTCAGGAAAGAAAAATACAGTCATGAGCAGGATTTGAACCTGCGCCTCCCTGATAAATACTCTTGCGCTCTGACCGCTTAGCCATCTCGACCTCTGCTCACTACCGCGAATTCTTTTTCCACACCTTAAAACATCTCTTGGTGACGTCATCTATTCAATCCTATACAGGTAGATACTTTATTTTTTAGTAAATAAATTGTCACGTTGTCTAAGAAACGCAAGCTTAGAGGACCAGACGGGCTTCTGACTAAATATCGAAAAAATTTGCTCCCCACTTTCGGCGGGAGGTGAGGTAACACACAAGCACAAAAGAACTTGCACTAAAGCAACAATAGTTCTCGTCATTACATTATCAGTCTTAACACACGTAAAAAACCAAACACAAATATAAAATTGTGTCACACACGATTAACATCGTGTACTATCATTGTAACCATACAGATAAAAGGTACAAAGGTATTTGATTGGGAATCATATGTCAGTGGCTAAAACAACTCCAGTTCTAATTCCTTCAAGAACACAAGCTGCTGAGGATTATGTCCAGGGTTTAATTCAATTCCGTGGCTGCGGAAAATTTTGCTGTTATCCAGAACTCCGGGAAAGATCACACAGGATCCACCTCTACACATAAAATAATCGGTTAGTAAAGTGTTAACTTTTGTTTAACGGTTATTACTCACACGGATTCTTTGTGATTGCTCGAGCTGATGGCGACGAGTCAAAGAGTTTGACTCGAGATATCGCCGCGGGCTCAACTCATGACTAAGGGCTCCGTTCGAGCTCGAAACTAGTCGGGCAATTTTTGTATAATAACTTTCGTGAGACACATTCGTATTAATTATTGTTCAACGGTTATTACTCTATTCTTTGCCCTATTGCCCTATTCTAAAGAGGCAATAGACAATGATCACCAAACTCACTTTTTCTTAGTGATTTCTGAACTTTAAGTCAAGGTTTCCACATATTTTGATGATTCCGTTACCAGAAATCTGCCGTTTATTAGACTTTGTTATAAAAGTTTTTGTAATACTCACATTGTTATATGAAACAAATTCTGTCTCTAGAAACTTTCCAAAATACAATCGGAATTCCAATTATCTAGTTGATTGGCATTTCCGCTCTAAATCCAACGTTAGGCCAAGAAAGCCAGCTGCCAAAAAAGATAAAAAAAAAACAGTAATCTTTACGCATTTTGTTATTTTTACTAAAACTTTTCTAATAGTTCAGTTTGTCTTTTTTACAAACTAGCTTCTTGTCAATTATCTTAACAGATAATAATTTAGGAATATATCGTTTTAGGTAGCATTTTACCCACGTAAGAATAACGTCATCTGTGAGAAAAACATTGTCACAACAGACAAATAATGACAATAAATAGACGTCATCACGTCAGTATTCGGCTATCGCTGAAAATCAGCGCTGGGGCTTTGTCTGGCATGGAGTCGCAGCATTAAGCTGAGCGAGGGCCGTATTGCGTGTTTGTGACGCATACTACCCCCTTATGTCTCAAGTTTCTGTAATTTTTTATTTATTGTGTATATTTATGCGTCTCCAATCACGTAATAAAACACATTTTCTTTCTTTGTTTCTATAATCTCATTTTATAATTTTCATTATCATCAAGGTGACTAAACCATATAGAGCAAGAAAAACAAGCGCTACTTTATCCGAAGCCTAAATTTCAACTTAGCTTAAACAAAAGCAAGCTTAGACCGCTTAGACTTAGCCTAAACTTTGATAGGAATGCCTTCTCCAAACATGTCCTAACAAAACCCACAATATCTAAAAACACATTCTAGCCAGACAATGTAGAGTATCGATCAATTTACCAGTATAACTTGAACCCTAGGAGCTCCCCGCAGCGATGAAAATTATGTATGTTTGGTTGAGATTTGAAGGGAAGGGAAGGTCGTCTATTGATTGGTATTAAGCATCTATAATGCCTTGAAGTTTATGGATTTAAGGTATGAGGAAAGAGAGAAAGCGTCTTGAATATCGATCTATTAGTAAATTATGAATTTTAAATACAGATTCGTCATTTAAAGGTTTAACGTATGCGTAGAAAAGTTACAAAACTAGCTATAGTAAGAATTGGAATTGCTCAGTTGAGAGTGAGGAGCAGCCATGCTCGCGAACGTATTATTATTTCCACAAAAAAAAACGTTTGTTTTTTTTTATTATAATAATCTCTGCGATGGTGCAAGAACTGTGAAGGAAATCTAAAACCTAGAACTGTCTAATACTAGATTTTAAATTTCCTACCGAATAAATAAAAATAATATATTTCATAATGCTTTTCAGAATAGTGTTGGAAATTTTGTACGGCCTTCTGTAATATATATTTTTTATCAACTTGTACTGCGATATCTTCAAGACCACGTGACGAGGAGGTAATCGCCTCCACTATGCATTTGGACCACAACCAAAATACTCCCAAACAGGCCGACTTCGGGACGAGTTGGACACTTGCGCCATTTTCATTTTAATTATTCAACTCTTCGATACCTTCGGAAGCCGAACATTTTCAGTTACAATAAATTGTTACCAGTGATCGTGGTTTACATTTTAATAAAAGTTTTACCAATCCTGTTATTTATTTCTTTCAAAGGAATTAAAATGAATACAATATAATGTTTTTAACTTTGTGAACTGGCTTTTATGATTTTCTAAATTATGTTTTATGTGTTCGTTGGCGACTGATTTAAGCTGCTTTTCTTGTGGTTTTGTGAAAACGAAAATGTTTAATTCTAAAAAGTTGTAATTATTTTGAAAGCAGCTTATAATTAGTTGTTTATATTTCTAACTATAATACAAAGACTAAAGCTGAATTATAATTTTCACCGGCGAGGTGAGATGAGATGAGAATTATAATTTTGCTGATTAATTTACACTGAAAAGTTATCGTAAACCAGCGCGATCCAGTGAAAGCTCGCACGAACCATCGCGAGCTAGCGTGAAACAGCGCCTCCACTTTGGCACGCAGTTTCACTGTCTCGATTTATATTTTCGTTATTAATAAACACTCTATCTTTGTTATTACGTTACATATTAATAGCAGAGATAGCCTAGTGGTATGACCATTGGACCGGCAAGTCATACGTCGCAAATTTGAATCTAAGACACTACTGACTTTTCGAGTGATATCTGTAATAGGAATTAATTATCACTTGCATAAAACTATGAAGGAAAACATAGTGAGAAAACCAGCACACCTGAGAGATGTTCTCGATGGTGTGTAAAGCATTGTCAGAGGCCTACGGGCGTATTTATTACATAATGAATGTATGAAAAACTAAACAATATGACAAAGTACATGATCAGGACTATTGTTGTGCTAAAATATTTAAGACCTCAGAAAAAAAAATGCATTTAAAAGACCAGTCATCTTCTTCTTATCGTGTGGTTGATGAACAACCTAGTGTCAGAGTTTAAACCACCCGTACGTCTCTGACATGGTTTTACACACCATCGAGAACATCTCTCAGGTGTGCTGGTTTCCTCACGATGTTTTCCTTCACCGTTTTAAGCAAGTGATAATTAATTTATAATACGCACATGACTTTGAAAAGATAGTGGTGCGTGCCTTGGATTCAAACTTGTGACCTTCGATTTGTCAGTCCAACGGTCATACCACTAGGCTATCACTGCACTCTTGCGGCCAATGAGGCAATTGACCATTTTGAGCCACAATTTTCCTTCCTTTATAACCAATATCGGAAGAAAAATTCCCAACATCCGCAATCGAAAACCATACTCCATCGCTCCGCAACCCATTACTTCTATTAGCGCTATTCTTACCCCACAGAAAGATAACCGACGATATTTCAGACCCCACTAATGTCCGCATAACGGTACGGCATGAAAAACGACGATGACAAAGGCGATAATAGAGAAACTTTCTCAACCACAAATAAATTAAGGAGGTGGCATTTTGGTGAGATCAACGCTGCGGCGGCGGGGGATTAATATATCTGTGAATTTAATAATGGCTTACTTAAAATTATTCGTAGCATCACGCCTGTATTCCCCGCAGGCGTAGGCAGAGTATACCTCTACCTACTACTGCGGGGAATATAGGCGTGATGCTACGATTAATTTAGCAATAGGGAATATGCATGTTATTCAAATTTAGGTCATAAATTTTATTCGTAATCTTTATTGCTGTAGTGTGTTATTCAATAAATGTTAAATTTAAAATGTCTAAACGATCGCTATTGGTTGGAGTTAAACGTGACGTCACTCTGCGCGATGACAATATCTCGAGTATGTTATTACTTGGTGTTTAATATGTTTTGTGGTTTTTTATGAGTTTTAAAGTTATTCTTTAAAGAAAATCCCTTCAATAAAATTTATAATTTGTGTATTAAACACTCCAT
Organism: Xylocampa areola; assembly: GCA_935421205.1. Classification (NCBI taxonomy): domain Eukaryota; kingdom Metazoa; phylum Arthropoda; class Insecta; order Lepidoptera; family Noctuidae; genus Xylocampa; species Xylocampa areola. The sequence goes on along the minus strand of OW285210.1, from coordinate 16,841,770 downwards.
ACTACACAAGATATCTTATAAGAAGGGAAGTGTGACTTCAGAGAGAGCGCGTAAAGATGGCGGCGTTTCAAACGCCCGAAACTGATTGCAGGTTTGTTTGATAATTTGAATACTCAATATTCATATTTTTACAATTGTTATATTATTTCGCGGTAATGTACCAACGTATACAAACGAATAAAAAAAAACAAAAACGTCATACCTCATTGTACACTCACATTTCACCAATGCTGTTATTAAGCCCCATGTACTAGTTGGTGAATCTATTGCCATCTATAGGGCACAATTCTAATCTCCAGGCTACTACTGAGACTGTTTTAAGAGAAAACTTCATGACGCTTTACCCAACCTGGGAATCAAACCCACGACCTCATACTCAGCAGTCGCATTTGAGACCACTAGACCACTGAGAAACTGTACACTAAAAATTTGTACAGTAAATAAACTAAAGTTATAAATTTTTGAGGAAAGAAAAATACAGTCATGAGCAGGATTTGAACCTGCGCCTCCCTGATAAATACTCTTGCGCTCTGACCGCTTAGCCATCTCGACCTCTGCTCACTACCGCGAATTCTTTTTCCACACCTTAAAACATCTCTTGGTGACGTCATCTATTCAATCCTATACAGGTAGATACTTTATTTTTTAGTAAATAAATTGTCACGTTGTCTAAGAAACGCAAGCTTAGAGGACCAGACGGGCTTCTGACTAAATATCGAAAAAATTTGCTCCCCACTTTCGGCGGGAGGTGAGGTAACACACAAGCACAAAAGAACTTGCACTAAAGCAACAATAGTTCTCGTCATTACATTATCAGTCTTAACACACGTAAAAAACCAAACACAAATATAAAATTGTGTCACACACGATTAACATCGTGTACTATCATTGTAACCATACAGATAAAAGGTACAAAGGTATTTGATTGGGAATCATATGTCAGTGGCTAAAACAACTCCAGTTCTAATTCCTTCAAGAACACAAGCTGCTGAGGATTATGTCCAGGGTTTAATTCAATTCCGTGGCTGCGGAAAATTTTGCTGTTATCCAGAACTCCGGGAAAGATCACACAGGATCCACCTCTACACATAAAATAATCGGTTAGTAAAGTGTTAACTTTTGTTTAACGGTTATTACTCACACGGATTCTTTGTGATTGCTCGAGCTGATGGCGACGAGTCAAAGAGTTTGACTCGAGATATCGCCGCGGGCTCAACTCATGACTAAGGGCTCCGTTCGAGCTCGAAACTAGTCGGGCAATTTTTGTATAATAACTTTCGTGAGACACATTCGTATTAATTATTGTTCAACGGTTATTACTCTATTCTTTGCCCTATTGCCCTATTCTAAAGAGGCAATAGACAATGATCACCAAACTCACTTTTTCTTAGTGATTTCTGAACTTTAAGTCAAGGTTTCCACATATTTTGATGATTCCGTTACCAGAAATCTGCCGTTTATTAGACTTTGTTATAAAAGTTTTTGTAATACTCACATTGTTATATGAAACAAATTCTGTCTCTAGAAACTTTCCAAAATACAATCGGAATTCCAATTATCTAGTTGATTGGCATTTCCGCTCTAAATCCAACGTTAGGCCAAGAAAGCCAGCTGCCAAAAAAGATAAAAAAAAAACAGTAATCTTTACGCATTTTGTTATTTTTACTAAAACTTTTCTAATAGTTCAGTTTGTCTTTTTTACAAACTAGCTTCTTGTCAATTATCTTAACAGATAATAATTTAGGAATATATCGTTTTAGGTAGCATTTTACCCACGTAAGAATAACGTCATCTGTGAGAAAAACATTGTCACAACAGACAAATAATGACAATAAATAGACGTCATCACGTCAGTATTCGGCTATCGCTGAAAATCAGCGCTGGGGCTTTGTCTGGCATGGAGTCGCAGCATTAAGCTGAGCGAGGGCCGTATTGCGTGTTTGTGACGCATACTACCCCCTTATGTCTCAAGTTTCTGTAATTTTTTATTTATTGTGTATATTTATGCGTCTCCAATCACGTAATAAAACACATTTTCTTTCTTTGTTTCTATAATCTCATTTTATAATTTTCATTATCATCAAGGTGACTAAACCATATAGAGCAAGAAAAACAAGCGCTACTTTATCCGAAGCCTAAATTTCAACTTAGCTTAAACAAAAGCAAGCTTAGACCGCTTAGACTTAGCCTAAACTTTGATAGGAATGCCTTCTCCAAACATGTCCTAACAAAACCCACAATATCTAAAAACACATTCTAGCCAGACAATGTAGAGTATCGATCAATTTACCAGTATAACTTGAACCCTAGGAGCTCCCCGCAGCGATGAAAATTATGTATGTTTGGTTGAGATTTGAAGGGAAGGGAAGGTCGTCTATTGATTGGTATTAAGCATCTATAATGCCTTGAAGTTTATGGATTTAAGGTATGAGGAAAGAGAGAAAGCGTCTTGAATATCGATCTATTAGTAAATTATGAATTTTAAATACAGATTCGTCATTTAAAGGTTTAACGTATGCGTAGAAAAGTTACAAAACTAGCTATAGTAAGAATTGGAATTGCTCAGTTGAGAGTGAGGAGCAGCCATGCTCGCGAACGTATTATTATTTCCACAAAAAAAAACGTTTGTTTTTTTTTATTATAATAATCTCTGCGATGGTGCAAGAACTGTGAAGGAAATCTAAAACCTAGAACTGTCTAATACTAGATTTTAAATTTCCTACCGAATAAATAAAAATAATATATTTCATAATGCTTTTCAGAATAGTGTTGGAAATTTTGTACGGCCTTCTGTAATATATATTTTTTATCAACTTGTACTGCGATATCTTCAAGACCACGTGACGAGGAGGTAATCGCCTCCACTATGCATTTGGACCACAACCAAAATACTCCCAAACAGGCCGACTTCGGGACGAGTTGGACACTTGCGCCATTTTCATTTTAATTATTCAACTCTTCGATACCTTCGGAAGCCGAACATTTTCAGTTACAATAAATTGTTACCAGTGATCGTGGTTTACATTTTAATAAAAGTTTTACCAATCCTGTTATTTATTTCTTTCAAAGGAATTAAAATGAATACAATATAATGTTTTTAACTTTGTGAACTGGCTTTTATGATTTTCTAAATTATGTTTTATGTGTTCGTTGGCGACTGATTTAAGCTGCTTTTCTTGTGGTTTTGTGAAAACGAAAATGTTTAATTCTAAAAAGTTGTAATTATTTTGAAAGCAGCTTATAATTAGTTGTTTATATTTCTAACTATAATACAAAGACTAAAGCTGAATTATAATTTTCACCGGCGAGGTGAGATGAGATGAGAATTATAATTTTGCTGATTAATTTACACTGAAAAGTTATCGTAAACCAGCGCGATCCAGTGAAAGCTCGCACGAACCATCGCGAGCTAGCGTGAAACAGCGCCTCCACTTTGGCACGCAGTTTCACTGTCTCGATTTATATTTTCGTTATTAATAAACACTCTATCTTTGTTATTACGTTACATATTAATAGCAGAGATAGCCTAGTGGTATGACCATTGGACCGGCAAGTCATACGTCGCAAATTTGAATCTAAGACACTACTGACTTTTCGAGTGATATCTGTAATAGGAATTAATTATCACTTGCATAAAACTATGAAGGAAAACATAGTGAGAAAACCAGCACACCTGAGAGATGTTCTCGATGGTGTGTAAAGCATTGTCAGAGGCCTACGGGCGTATTTATTACATAATGAATGTATGAAAAACTAAACAATATGACAAAGTACATGATCAGGACTATTGTTGTGCTAAAATATTTAAGACCTCAGAAAAAAAAATGCATTTAAAAGACCAGTCATCTTCTTCTTATCGTGTGGTTGATGAACAACCTAGTGTCAGAGTTTAAACCACCCGTACGTCTCTGACATGGTTTTACACACCATCGAGAACATCTCTCAGGTGTGCTGGTTTCCTCACGATGTTTTCCTTCACCGTTTTAAGCAAGTGATAATTAATTTATAATACGCACATGACTTTGAAAAGATAGTGGTGCGTGCCTTGGATTCAAACTTGTGACCTTCGATTTGTCAGTCCAACGGTCATACCACTAGGCTATCACTGCACTCTTGCGGCCAATGAGGCAATTGACCATTTTGAGCCACAATTTTCCTTCCTTTATAACCAATATCGGAAGAAAAATTCCCAACATCCGCAATCGAAAACCATACTCCATCGCTCCGCAACCCATTACTTCTATTAGCGCTATTCTTACCCCACAGAAAGATAACCGACGATATTTCAGACCCCACTAATGTCCGCATAACGGTACGGCATGAAAAACGACGATGACAAAGGCGATAATAGAGAAACTTTCTCAACCACAAATAAATTAAGGAGGTGGCATTTTGGTGAGATCAACGCTGCGGCGGCGGGGGATTAATATATCTGTGAATTTAATAATGGCTTACTTAAAATTATTCGTAGCATCACGCCTGTATTCCCCGCAGGCGTAGGCAGAGTATACCTCTACCTACTACTGCGGGGAATATAGGCGTGATGCTACGATTAATTTAGCAATAGGGAATATGCATGTTATTCAAATTTAGGTCATAAATTTTATTCGTAATCTTTATTGCTGTAGTGTGTTATTCAATAAATGTTAAATTTAAAATGTCTAAACGATCGCTATTGGTTGGAGTTAAACGTGACGTCACTCTGCGCGATGACAATATCTCGAGTATGTTATTACTTGGTGTTTAATATGTTTTGTGGTTTTTTATGAGTTTTAAAGTTATTCTTTAAAGAAAATCCCTTCAATAAAATTTATAATTTGTGTATTAAACACTCCATACTACACAAGATATCTTATAAGAAGGGAAGTGTGACTTCAGAGAGAGCGCGTAAAGATGGCGGCGTTTCAAACGCCCGAAACTGATTGCAGGTTTGTTTGATAATTTGAATACTCAATATTCATATTTTTACAATTGTTATATTATTTCGCGGTAATGTACCAACGTATACAAACGAATAAAAAAAAACAAAAACGTCATACCTCATTGTACACTCACATTTCACCAATGCTGTTATTAAGCCCCATGTACTAGTTGGTGAATCTATTGCCATCTATAGGGCACAATTCTAATCTCCAGGCTACTACTGAGACTGTTTTAAGAGAAAACTTCATGACGCTTTACCCAACCTGGGAATCAAACCCACGACCTCATACTCAGCAGTCGCATTTGAGACCACTAGACCACTGAGAAACTGTACACTAAAAATTTGTACAGTAAATAAACTAAAGTTATAAATTTTTGAGGAAAGAAAAATACAGTCATGAGCAGGATTTGAACCTGCGCCTCCCTGATAAATACTCTTGCGCTCTGACCGCTTAGCCATCTCGACCTCTGCTCACTACCGCGAATTCTTTTTCCACACCTTAAAACATCTCTTGGTGACGTCATCTATTCAATCCTATACAGGTAGATACTTTATTTTTTAGTAAATAAATTGTCACGTTGTCTAAGAAACGCAAGCTTAGAGGACCAGACGGGCTTCTGACTAAATATCGAAAAAATTTGCTCCCCACTTTCGGCGGGAGGTGAGGTAACACACAAGCACAAAAGAACTTGCACTAAAGCAACAATAGTTCTCGTCATTACATTATCAGTCTTAACACACGTAAAAAACCAAACACAAATATAAAATTGTGTCACACACGATTAACATCGTGTACTATCATTGTAACCATACAGATAAAAGGTACAAAGGTATTTGATTGGGAATCATATGTCAGTGGCTAAAACAACTCCAGTTCTAATTCCTTCAAGAACACAAGCTGCTGAGGATTATGTCCAGGGTTTAATTCAATTCCGTGGCTGCGGAAAATTTTGCTGTTATCCAGAACTCCGGGAAAGATCACACAGGATCCACCTCTACACATAAAATAATCGGTTAGTAAAGTGTTAACTTTTGTTTAACGGTTATTACTCACACGGATTCTTTGTGATTGCTCGAGCTGATGGCGACGAGTCAAAGAGTTTGACTCGAGATATCGCCGCGGGCTCAACTCATGACTAAGGGCTCCGTTCGAGCTCGAAACTAGTCGGGCAATTTTTGTATAATAACTTTCGTGAGACACATTCGTATTAATTATTGTTCAACGGTTATTACTCTATTCTTTGCCCTATTGCCCTATTCTAAAGAGGCAATAGACAATGATCACCAAACTCACTTTTTCTTAGTGATTTCTGAACTTTAAGTCAAGGTTTCCACATATTTTGATGATTCCGTTACCAGAAATCTGCCGTTTATTAGACTTTGTTATAAAAGTTTTTGTAATACTCACATTGTTATATGAAACAAATTCTGTCTCTAGAAACTTTCCAAAATACAATCGGAATTCCAATTATCTAGTTGATTGGCATTTCCGCTCTAAATCCAACGTTAGGCCAAGAAAGCCAGCTGCCAAAAAAGATAAAAAAAAAACAGTAATCTTTACGCATTTTGTTATTTTTACTAAAACTTTTCTAATAGTTCAGTTTGTCTTTTTTACAAACTAGCTTCTTGTCAATTATCTTAACAGATAATAATTTAGGAATATATCGTTTTAGGTAGCATTTTACCCACGTAAGAATAACGTCATCTGTGAGAAAAACATTGTCACAACAGACAAATAATGACAATAAATAGACGTCATCACGTCAGTATTCGGCTATCGCTGAAAATCAGCGCTGGGGCTTTGTCTGGCATGGAGTCGCAGCATTAAGCTGAGCGAGGGCCGTATTGCGTGTTTGTGACGCATACTACCCCCTTATGTCTCAAGTTTCTGTAATTTTTTATTTATTGTGTATATTTATGCGTCTCCAATCACGTAATAAAACACATTTTCTTTCTTTGTTTCTATAATCTCATTTTATAATTTTCATTATCATCAAGGTGACTAAACCATATAGAGCAAGAAAAACAAGCGCTACTTTATCCGAAGCCTAAATTTCAACTTAGCTTAAACAAAAGCAAGCTTAGACCGCTTAGACTTAGCCTAAACTTTGATAGGAATGCCTTCTCCAAACATGTCCTAACAAAACCCACAATATCTAAAAACACATTCTAGCCAGACAATGTAGAGTATCGATCAATTTACCAGTATAACTTGAACCCTAGGAGCTCCCCGCAGCGATGAAAATTATGTATGTTTGGTTGAGATTTGAAGGGAAGGGAAGGTCGTCTATTGATTGGTATTAAGCATCTATAATGCCTTGAAGTTTATGGATTTAAGGTATGAGGAAAGAGAGAAAGCGTCTTGAATATCGATCTATTAGTAAATTATGAATTTTAAATACAGATTCGTCATTTAAAGGTTTAACGTATGCGTAGAAAAGTTACAAAACTAGCTATAGTAAGAATTGGAATTGCTCAGTTGAGAGTGAGGAGCAGCCATGCTCGCGAACGTATTATTATTTCCACAAAAAAAAACGTTTGTTTTTTTTTATTATAATAATCTCTGCGATGGTGCAAGAACTGTGAAGGAAATCTAAAACCTAGAACTGTCTAATACTAGATTTTAAATTTCCTACCGAATAAATAAAAATAATATATTTCATAATGCTTTTCAGAATAGTGTTGGAAATTTTGTACGGCCTTCTGTAATATATATTTTTTATCAACTTGTACTGCGATATCTTCAAGACCACGTGACGAGGAGGTAATCGCCTCCACTATGCATTTGGACCACAACCAAAATACTCCCAAACAGGCCGACTTCGGGACGAGTTGGACACTTGCGCCATTTTCATTTTAATTATTCAACTCTTCGATACCTTCGGAAGCCGAACATTTTCAGTTACAATAAATTGTTACCAGTGATCGTGGTTTACATTTTAATAAAAGTTTTACCAATCCTGTTATTTATTTCTTTCAAAGGAATTAAAATGAATACAATATAATGTTTTTAACTTTGTGAACTGGCTTTTATGATTTTCTAAATTATGTTTTATGTGTTCGTTGGCGACTGATTTAAGCTGCTTTTCTTGTGGTTTTGTGAAAACGAAAATGTTTAATTCTAAAAAGTTGTAATTATTTTGAAAGCAGCTTATAATTAGTTGTTTATATTTCTAACTATAATACAAAGACTAAAGCTGAATTATAATTTTCACCGGCGAGGTGAGATGAGATGAGAATTATAATTTTGCTGATTAATTTACACTGAAAAGTTATCGTAAACCAGCGCGATCCAGTGAAAGCTCGCACGAACCATCGCGAGCTAGCGTGAAACAGCGCCTCCACTTTGGCACGCAGTTTCACTGTCTCGATTTATATTTTCGTTATTAATAAACACTCTATCTTTGTTATTACGTTACATATTAATAGCAGAGATAGCCTAGTGGTATGACCATTGGACCGGCAAGTCATACGTCGCAAATTTGAATCTAAGACACTACTGACTTTTCGAGTGATATCTGTAATAGGAATTAATTATCACTTGCATAAAACTATGAAGGAAAACATAGTGAGAAAACCAGCACACCTGAGAGATGTTCTCGATGGTGTGTAAAGCATTGTCAGAGGCCTACGGGCGGTTTTAACTCCGACACTAGGTTGTTCATCAACCACAGCAATAGTTGCGGCGAGAGAGAGCAGAGAGAGAGAGCAATAGTTGCTAATCCCATTCAAAGCCTACCGGCAGCATAAACAACTCTTACGTCCCTCCCCCCAAGGACACGAAAAAAGAAGGAAGTCCTGAATGTGCATGTTTTGAGTGTTCGAGAGACCGACTGCTACGCTGCGTGTTGCAGGTTCGATTCCTGCACGGAGCAAATACTCAATACTCAATACGTTTATTGCAAATATTTGTACGATCTATAGATTATTGCTTCGGGTCTGTGTGTATGTGTACTTGTGAAATTATATGTCTGTTAACGCACCCACGATACAGGAAGAAATTCTAAGTGTGGGGTAACGAATCATTTAAAAAAAAAAAGATGTCGACAAACCATATCATATACAGCAATATTGAGTCGTACATAAGTACCTACATAGTATAAATTAGTAATGAGGAAAGACGCCTTACTCTCCTCCCTCTAGCCTTAGTCTTCCACTTTCCAATAACTGTCAAAGCTAAGCTTAGTTTAAAACTAGGAATCGCCGCTAAACTCCGAATCGTAATCATCTAGCCTCCGCCTTACAATGCCCAAAGATTTGTGTTCCGAACAACTTTCTTCATTTGTCAAGTCTCATTCGATATTTCAATGGGAACCGTTGCTCTACTAACAAACTTATTGAATGTAGCCCGAAAAATATATGTTGTTTCTTATGTCGATGGCTTAAGGTTGAATTATAATGCAAGGAACGGTAGAGATCATTTGTTTGATTGACATAATGTTTTCCACACCACATGTGAAAAATCTCAATATTCGATGAAATATGATTTTGTATATAATGCTGACACACAGGTTATTGAAAACAAGGAATGTGTTTTTAATTTCCTGATTTTGGGTGTATTTTGGTGGAAAAAATAGTAATAGTAGAAAAAATATGACGCATGTTAATGCATAGCAAAACAATAGGCTTGAATTCTGTAAATGAAAAAAAAAATTGAAATAATTAAAGATAAATCTTTGAAAAGTATTAACGCATGCTTAGCGAACTCTAAAATTATAATATTAAATGGAAAAAGAATACGGTCGTCTTCGAGAGGTCGAGATGGCTTAGTGGTCAGAGCGCCTGGAGTATTGGTTAGGGAGGCATAGGTTCGAATCCTGCTCACGACCGTATCATTTATCCATTTAATGTTATAACTTTAGAGTTCGCTAAGCATGCGTTAATGCTTTTCAAAGATTTATCTTGAATTATTAAGGTAATTGTATTCTTTACGACATTGTATTAACTGCAAAGATAGTCGTGTCGGTTCGGTCACCTATATAGGCACTGAATGGATAGCAATAACGTCACCAAAAGACGTGTTAAAATATGGATGAAGAATTCTCGGTGGTGAGCAGAGGTCGAGATGGCTTAGTGGTCAGAGCGCCTGGAGTATTAGACCGGGAGGCGCAGGTTAGGATCCTGCTCACGACCGTATTCTTTTTCCATTTAATATTACTTAAGAGTTCGCTTAGCATGCGTTAATGCTTTTCAAAGATTTATATTTAATTGAAATTATGGATATATACATAAAGGTTAAATTTTCTATTTGCTTGAATAGTGGGTGTCATATATTGTAACTGCCACGTTGGTCTAGTGAGCCCAAGCGCGACTGCTGCGCATGAGGACCCAGGTTCGATTTCTGGGTCTTTATTTAAAACCGATTTTTTTGAATGCCTCGTTGGTCTAGTGGTCACAAGCGCGACAGCTGAGCACGAGGTCTCAGGTTCGATTCCCAAGTCAGTTAAAGTATTATTGAATTTTTCTGTAAGAAAATTCTCAATAGCAGCCCGGATTTTGGTATTGTGCCAGGTAAATGGCATTAGGCTCGCCACCTATAACATGGGACTTAATAACAGTATTTGTGAAATGTGTGTCTACAACGGTGTACACAGATTATTAATTGTATCGGTTTCAATTTTGGTATAAAAAAGAGGTTGATTTTTGAGTGGAGGATGCACTGCGAGTTGTTGTTCGGGGCTAGATTTGTTTCTAACGGATTTTCTGACTCTTTTTGGCAATTTGTGGTGATTTCTCCATTTTTAATCTAGCTTCATGGGTTGAATCAGGCACAGATTGTACACTACTTTTCCTGTTTACATTAAATATGTATGTACAGGGGTACCATCCAAAACGTGTACTAAATTATAATTTATGTTTAGTTTGTTTTGGGTTACTTATTATGATTTTATATTATATGTGTGATTTAATGTTGTGTGCGTCAAAATGTAGCACAAAAATAAAAACTTTTTCTTTCTTTCTTTCTTTCTATAGAAAGAATCGACTTTTACTATAGTAAAAGTCGAGCAGTGATAGCCTAGCGGTATGACCGTTGGACTGACAAGTCAAAGGTCGCAAGTTCAAATCTAAGGCACGCACCACTGTCCCTGCTTATAACGTCGAAGGAAAACATCGTGAGGAAACCAGCACACCTGAGAGATGTTCTCGATAATGTGTAATGCTATGTCAGAGACCTACGGGTGGTTTAAACTCTGACACTAGATTGTTCATCTACCACACGATGAGAAGAGTAAAGTTTTTCGTATGGGTACATTGACCCCCTAAAGTATGACCACGGTCTTATGTTACACTTCTTTTTTTTAAGTGAAAACTTCTTTATGCGCTTTGAACAGTTTATGGGTGAACAAAAATCGTGGAACTCGCGTCATCATCACCGCACGCTTCACATGATGTTCACAAGTTACCTAGTTTTCACACTCCCCAAAGACTGCCCCACATAATTTTTTTGTTATGGGGGCATTTGTCCCCAAGGATATAAGAGCCCCAGCATAACCTAAAATAAATTAAATAAAAAAAAATATATACCTAACAAATAAATATTAATGCAAGATCATATTGTTGATTATAAACTTCGCAGCATCAGATTTCGGTTCAGATAATATACTCAGTAATACTCCCTGATCAAGTTTATTTATTTTAAAGTAAGACATTGTATTAATGATTCAAGATAAATCTTTGAAAAGCATTAACGCATGCTTAGCGAACTCTAAAGTTACAATATTAAATGGAAAAAGAATACGGTCGTGAACAGGATTCGAACCTGCGCCTCCCGGATGAATACTCCAGGCGCTCTGACTGGGTATTGAGTATTAATGATGTCTATACTTATGTAGAAATAATGTCCCGTAAAATGGACGCTACACTTATTGTAGCGTTCCTAAAAAACATCCTGTTAAAGGACCCCGTTTTTGACAAAAAATACGGGAAAGACTTCGCTGTATTACTACAGCAAGTTCACGCACAAAGCGATAACGATGTTACCGCGTACCCAAAGCCCGCCTCAGGTAGTCACGGCGGCATAACCAAAGCGGTCACACCTGCGCCGCGGCCCATCATATGTGATTCTCTGAAATCGCCCGAACCGTCCCCACCTTTGTCTCCTGCGTCGCCTTTGTGCGACACTAATCTATTGTTCGACGAGAACAATGGAATCGCTAATTCCCCGGCCCCTTTGTTACCGTTAACAAAGGAAACTGTATCACAGCCGGACGTCATGGATGTTGCTATGCAATCATCCTCTTCCGAGTCCGAAAACTCAGACACTAGTTCGGCCACATCCTCGGACGGCTACATCACTGTAGTTGGCAAAGGGAAAAAGAGAGCCCGTAAGGCCAAAAAGGCCGCCGCCGGCCAAGCGCCCGCCAAAGCACTCAAGACCGTTGAGACAACTCAGTCCCTAGACCTCCAGTCCCCCGTCCCTATGGACGCCGCTCCAATCTCCAGGCCCGGTAGCCCCTGTCCTCCAACCTCTCAGGCTCAAAAAAAAGGCGCCCACTCCCCCGCCCGTCTACATTCAGGACAAGGCAAAGTGGACTGATATTTCTAAATGGTGTGTTGACAAGAAAGTCAACTACACTCAGGCCAGGAATACTCAACAAGGCATCAAAGTCCAGGTGCCCTCTCCCAGTGATTTTCGTACACTGACCAATCTCCTTCGGGAAAAGGTAGTATCCTTTCACACTTACGCCCTCCAAGAGGAGCGCCTCATCCGCGTCGTGATTCGCGGAGTACCCACAGAGATCGAGACATCGTCGATTCTAAGCGACCTTAAGTCGCAACAGATCCCGGTCGTAGAAGTGCACCGCATGCACCGCGCTCGTGGCGGACCACCATTCGCAATGGTGCTAGTAGTGTGCGAACAGGGCCCGGGCTCGAAAGCACTGTACAATTTAAAAACCTTGTGCCATCTTTCCGGCATTAAAGTTGAAAACCCGCATAAGTCGGGCTACATCGGGCAATGCCACAATTGCCAACTCTACGGTCATGCACAGCGTAATTGCTTTGCAAAACCCAGATGCGTTAAGTGCCTCGGTGACCATGGCACTAACGCCTGTGAGAGGCCTAAAGATAGGTCCCTCTGCACCGACCCTCCCAGCTGCGTCCTGTGTGGCGAATCAGGACATCCGGCTAATTATCGTGGGTGCCCTAAGGCACCTAAAAAACCGAACGTCAACTCGAAACTCGGGAAACGTAATACTGAGCGAACCATCAGAGAGCAGCCGTCCTCAAAGCTGCCTGAGCGACTGAGTCCGCAACGGCCTTCACCATGGATCGCGCTGAACCACCAGCAAGCGTTTCCGGCTTTGAAATCCTCCCCGGCTTATCAGCCTACCGTCATTCCGCCACTGATGGCGATCCCCACCCCCTCACCTATGCCAGTACAACCCCCACAGGTTGCGCCCGCGTCTCTCCCTAAACAGGCTCCCGCTCAGCTAGCAGCTAGCAGTCAGCCATCAATTGGATCGGACCTAGAAGTAGTTCAGAGCGTTTTCTCGCTCATCAGCTCAGATAGGTTCAGCGCACTAGCACAGACTCTGCGCTCCATGCAAGGCAACGGCTTTGCTATTCTACAAGTGATGCTCGAGTATAAAGACATCACTGACGCCCTAGCTAATATCAACTTTAACGGTAACTAATGGATACCGAAAATAGTAAATTTAAGCCCCGATCCCTTAAGTTAGGTTACTTTAACGCTAATAGCATAAACGGCCAACGTGACGAAATCGCGACCTTCTTACGCGACCATCAAATTGACGTCTTCCTCGTGCAAGAGACCTTTCTCAAACCCGCCCAGAGGAACCCTGGAATTGCAAACTATAGATTAGTGCGCAACGACAGGACCCGCAGCCAGGCGGGCGGTACACTAATTTACTACAAAAAATCGTTATACTGCATCCCTATGGACCTCCCACCTCTTTCTCACATAGAGGCTTCTATATGCCGGCTAGGCATGACAGGACACCAGCCGATTACCATCGTTTCGGCATACCTTCCACCTAAAGTCACGTCGAAAGTTAACTTAGCTCCCGACTTTAAAGCCTTATTTGCTCTGAGCGACTCAGTTATCATTGCTGGCGACCTTAACGCCAAAAATGAATCCTGGTGTTGCAATACGACGACCACACGAGGCAGACACCTCGAAGGATTAGGTATCGAACTTAATTTCGATATCATCGCCCCGATGAGCCCTACCCACTTCCCTGACAACGTAAACCACCGACCTGACATACTCGACCTAGCGATTCTAAAGAACGTAAACCTCGGTTTACGCTCTATAGAGACGTTACAAGAGCTCGACTCTGATCATAGACCAGTAATCCTAGAATTAGGCCCCCGCTCAGGTCCCTCAGACCCAGATCAACCTGTCCCCACTAAAACCACCACGGATTGGGGAAGACTAGAGGAACGTCTCAAGTCGACCTCTTCTGTGCACTTAGACTCAATTCCCGATAATATAGTGTCTGTTGCCGACACGGTGACTGCGATCGACTCCCTCACCTGTCACGTGCAATCCGTAGTGAACGAATGTTCACGGCAAGTTCCGGAGGTGGATGAACACCGCTGGAAACTGCCGGATGATGTACGTGAACTGTTGACGGAGAAAAACGCAGCTATTCGTGCCTACGACAATTTCCCCAATGAAGCTAACCGTATCCATATGCGCACCTTGCAGCGTACTGTGAGGAAGCGCATATCGGAAATGCGGGAAGCTAAATGGGACAAAATGCTCGACGATATAGAACCCACCCATCAAGCTTTCTGGCAATTGCAGCGGAAATTAAAATCTGATCAATGCGCCGCTATACCCCCGCTCAATAGACCTAATCAACGACCTGCTTTTGATGACGACGAAAAGTCAGAAGTACTAGCCGACAGTTTAGAAGCCCAATGTACGCCTAGCACTCTACCAGTAGACAAAGCTCACCTGTCCAAGGTCGATGCTGAAATCAAACGTAGGACTGCACTCCCGCCCCCAGACGACTCCGACGATCCCTTGCCCCCCGTCACCGTAGACGAAGTCAGAACGATCGTGAGGAACCTCAAAGCCAGGAAGGCCCCAGGCTCAGACGGGATCACCAACAAAGTGATTAAATACTTCCCCGCACCTCTGATAGTTCTCATGACCGCCATCTTCAATGCGGCACTGACCAACAATATCTTCCCGCAATCGTGGAAACAGGCAACAGTTATAGGTTTTCCAAAGCCCGGTAAGCTCAAGTGCGAGCCGACCAGTTATCGCCCGATCAGTCTTCTTAACGTCTTCGGAAAGATCTATGAAAGGCTAATTTATATTCGTTTAAGGGATTATGCCGAATCCAATAAGCTTCTTCCTAACGAGCAGTTTGGCTTTCGAGCTAAACACTCATGCATCCATCAGTTGCACCGTATCGTTGAGCACATAAGCGCAGGCTTCATGGGCAAGATGAAAACGGGCGTATTATTCTTCGACGTAGCTAAAGCTTTCGACAAGGTCTGGCACAACGGCTTAATCTATAAGCTGTATCAATTCCAAGTGCCTGACCGTCTCGTACTCATCATTCGAGATTTTCTATCGAACCGTAGTTTCCGCTATCGCGTAGAGGGCGTTCTATCGTCCCCTCATCGGATCCAAGCCGGAGTCCCTCAGGGCTCTGTGCTATCACCTCTTCTCTTCGCGCTGTACACCAGCGATATTCCCAAAAGTGGCAAAACCAAGTTAGCTCTTTTCGCCGACGACACGGCCATCTATTACACTGGTAGGAGTCTTGACTGCATTACCCAATACCTCCAGACCTCGGCCAACGCCTTAGGCGCTTGGTTCAGGAAATGGAGGATTGAGGTCAATCCAGACAAGAGCGCCGCCGTTCTCTTTTCGAGAACGGGCGCCGAGGAATTTCTTCCCCAGCTTCGACCTATTACAATGTTCGGCAAGCCAATCCCTTGGGAACTGCAAGCCAAATACCTGGGTGTGATTCTAGATCACAAATTGTCCTTCCGTCCGCACATTAAGACGGTACGCAACCGCGCGGCCTTCGCTGTCGGCCGTCTATTCCCCATGACAAATGCGCGCAGTAAATTGTCACTTAACCTTAAGATTAGGCTCTATACTACGTGCATTAGACCCATTATGACGTATGCTAGCGTCGTGTTCGCACACGTTAAGTATTACAAAATCCATAGGATGCAAACCCTGCAAAGTCGATTCCTTCGTAAAGCGACAGGCGCTCCATGGTTCATTAGGAACCTTCAACTCCACCTCGACCTCAGAGTGCCTACCGTTAGGCAATTTATGAAAAGGGCATCGAAGAGATACTTTGAATCTGCCCCTAATCATCCGAATCCCTTAGTTGTCTCTTCAGCTGATTACAAGCCGTCCCAGATCAACAAAATCCGCCGACCACGTCACGCTCTCCTCCGTCCCGATGATAGGATCACTGTAGCTCAAGAGTCTAACAGACACACAAGCACACTCCGACGCACTCGACCGCCTCGTTATAGACCTCACCAGCGAGGTCCGCGTCCGTCGCGAAATGTCTCATCATGTCCGCCCCGACCCTTGCTCGAGCCGGCCCGCGCCGAGCTAGTAGCTTTAAATTCGTCCCTTAATAATAAGGAAACTGATATGACCCAGCTAGTCCCTAGTTGTCCCCCCAGCAACGCCCTAAGCCGAGGTTCGTGTCCCGCAGGGGACGCCCTTAGCGCTGTTGCTTAGTTTGTAGTATCTTAAAATATGCTCTGGCTGGAGGCATCAAACTGCCTCGCCTTAGATATTGTCCGGTTACGCAGACAAAACCCCTCTGGGTTTCTGCAAGAGGCCATTTCAAAAAAAAAAAAAAAAAAAAAAAAAAAGTAGAAATAATGGTTTCTCTATCTTATTTAGTTTTATATACACGCTGGAGATGTCATCGGTTAGTTTTTAAAAGTGTGTGTTTACATATTTGTGCTCGTGACTGTACACTAATGTTCTAAAACTTGAGTCTCTGAAGAAATTGCGTTAACCTGTGTTTCTATCGCAGATGGCATTCTTAGTATCGGTTTGCTCAGTATATATATATATATATATATATATATATATATATATTATTTTACACATTAACCTACATTGCTCTCGGATATTTCTGAACTCAAAAATGTAACAAAGCAAGACTGTACATTATTTATTTATAAAGAGTGTCTATGGAGTTTCTTGCCGGCTCTTCTCCATATGATCAACTTTTTGGAACCGAGCAACTAGAATCATCTGACGTTTCTTAAGTGCATGTAATTTGCCTATTTGAAATAAAAACCTTTTGACTTTGACTTTGACTTTGACACAGTTATACACCCACATAGTTTTATGTAATAAGTGCCTATTACCATTGTAGTTAACGTTATGGACCTATTTAGATTGGCGAGGAGCTGGCTATGAAAACAAGTCTTACTTTGTATAGATTTTATTCGCAACTAAATTATAACACCTATATACATCGTATTTAACATGATCGGCGGTAGTGTGGACCCTACTAACTAATATAATAAAATGAATGTGGACTGTATGTTTCAAGATATGTCTTTGAAAAAGCATTAACGCATGCTTAGACTGTATGTTTGTTTGTACAAAATAAATAATGAAATATAATCCAACAGCCATCTACCGGGCACAATTCCACCTCCAGGCTGCTACTGAGAATTTCTTACCAGAAAAACGTAATAGCAGATTTTAAACTTTCGCGATTTGTACATATTTTAACAATATATAAATCGGATCTATGAATCGGGTAAAAGGTATCGTAAAAGCCTTTTATACAAAATATAGCGATCGAGACCCGATTTATATGTTTCTAAAAAACCCTATAGCGCTTTGCTCGATCTGGGATCGAACACAAGACCTCATGCTCAGCAGTCGCACTTGGAACCACGACACCAACGAGCCAGTTACGTGTTAGTGCGATTTAAAAATGTCACATGTCTATTCATTACACTCTTGCCTATAATACGAATACACTAAAATATGAACCCGCTATTGCTACTATTAAACCAACGAGACCGACCCTGAAATCTTTACCCAGATTTTCTCAAGAAAGTCAAAGTAAAGTTTGAAAATAACAAATATTCTTCCAGATAAGATAGGGTTAGTATATTATATTTTATCTCGGATTGTTCTTAGGGGAGCTATTTTCTTAGCAGCTCAATATATTTTATCGTGCAATTTATTTTTAGGGTTCCGTATCTCAAAGAAAACCTTATAAAATCGAATCATATGTTTTCCGCCAGTTTGTCTGTCTGTCAAGACCCCTTTTTTAGGATAAAATTTTGTTGAAAATTTTTAAATAAAAAGAAGAAGAAGGGGGAAAGCCCAAGAATATAAAAAGGGGCGTAATATAGAGGAGTCCTACACCCAGAATTGGGTGGATACAATTTGATACAGAAGATGGAGTGGTTTTTCTATGTAGCAATATCAAATACTCAGTTCTATCGTCACACGGACATGTAAAAAAAACAAGCCTCTAAATCAAAGTAGTTGCAAAATATTATAGTCAAAAATAATATAAAAATGTTGACGGCTCGCCTGATGGTAAGCGATTACCGCCACCCATAGACACCCGCAACCCCAGAGGAGTCGCAAGTGCGTTGCCGGCCTTTTAAAGGTTTTGGGCCTCCGGTACCCTCAGTCACTCGGCGAAACACAACGCAAGCGTTGTTTCACGCCGGTTTTCTGTGAGGCCGTGGTATCAATCCGGTCGAGCCGGCCCATTCGTGCCGAAGCATGGCTCTCCCAATCATGAAGTTTAGTAAGAAGCAAGGTAAGCACGAAGAAAAAATACACAATATTGAAAACTGCCTCGTTTGTCTAGTGGTCCCTAGCACGACTGCTAGGCAGGAGGTCTCGGGTTCGATTCCCGGGTCAGGCAAAAGTGCTAGTGAGTTTTGCTGTTAGGAAATTCTCAGTAGGAGCCCGGAGTTTGGAATTGTGCCCGGTTGATGGCAATAGGCTCACCACCTATTACATGGGAATAAATAACAGTAACCCCTTCGGGGAATACGGGCGTGATGCTATGTTATGTTATGTTATATTAAAAACAGGTATTTTAAGGTTTATCGCATAAAAAGTAGGTACATTAAACCTACGGAATCTTTGAGGCGTGAGTCCGACTCGCAGTTGGCCGTATAATTTTTTTAGGTAAAAGAAGCTGTCGATGTTTGGTCGTAATGGCGTTGTTGATATAATCTTTATATGGTGTTTTTCACACATTTTGTTAAACACTGTTTCATTAAACACAGTAAGGTGTTACTTACTTAATGTTTAAAAGGGTTTTTAAGTATAAAATCTTTGAATAATCTTTAGTATTTGGAGAACTAGTCTAGCAATAGCCTAATAACACCTCTGAGATTGTTTCGGCATTTCTTCTCAGAGCTAGTCAGATAGGAACTGCCTGTAAAAGTGTCTATAACAGATGTAGTTACAGAAATAAATATCATTTATCATCATTTTACATTGCATAGCATAGCATCACGCGTGTTTTCCCCGAAGGGTTAGGCAGAGGTGTGCACAGTTGTACACCTACATTTCACCAATGCTGCTATTAAGTCCCATGTAATAGGTGGTGACCTATTGCCATCTACCGGGCACAATTCCAAACTGCTACTGAGAATTTCCTTAAAGAAAAACTCAAATAACACTTTGTTTCACCCGGGAATCGAACCCGAGACCTCATGATCAGCAGTCGCGCTTGGGACCACTAGACCAACGAGCCACTTAACAACAACGAGGACTACCGTGGGAGAGCCATGCTTTGGCACGCATGGGCCGGCTCGACCGGAGTGATACCACGGCCTCACAGAAAACCGGCGTGAAACAATGCTTGCGTTGTGTTTCGCCGAGTGAGTGAGGGTACCGGAGGGCCAAGCCCTATAAAAGGCTGGCAACGCACTTGCGACTCCTTTGGGGCTGCGGGTGTCCATGGGTGGCGGTAATCGCTTACCATCAGGAGAACCGTCTGCGCAGTTGCCCCCTATCCCATAAAAAAAAAAAAAAAAATTTATACGTTTTTTTAATGACAAATTGTAGAAAATATTGCCCCATTATTTCCCATGTTATCGTTCACCGTATTAACTGTCTTCAGTGTCTTGGATTAAATAAGATCGTTATTACTCACGCGCATTCTTAGAACTCGAATGGAGCCCTTATTCATGATGCTGAGCCCGCAGCGATGTCGCGAGTCAAACTGGCGCTTTATCGCATCGCATAGCGCCGCGCGCGGCCCGTTGATGTACTCGAACCGGCGGCATCGGGAGTGTTCGTGTGTTCTCGTCATTCGTCGTGTCTCGAGATCGTACCTACCTACATATATAAGAACATTGCAAAGTCCTACCAATACATTGCGGGTTTACACTGGCTGAAAAAGTTTGTAATTGGAAACAGAAATTCACCATAAGAAAATAGAACATTCCATTGAAAGCCGCAGGTATCTAGTTGTATAATCAACTTGAAATGCCGTTTTTGTTATAACGCCTTAAGTACCCAATTCCAATACACCGACTTCCTCACTAAAATACCTTGATATTGGCAGAAACCTTAAAAAACAAAAGATGATAACAAAAAAAAAAACAACATATCTAAAAATAAGCGCCTCACAGACTCGCAGTTTATTAAAACTTCCTCTTAAGTAAAAGTTTTCCTTGCGAAACTTTTTTGAACACCGTACAGTAATCGACTCTTTTAAACCTGTCAGGTGTCAAAGTGATAACAAGTGACGCTTTGTATTTCTAGAGGCACGTAACTTTTGTTTTGGGGAGGTCGTTAAATGTTGAACCCAAGTTTTTTCTAAGTGGACAACACGGCGGATGTTATAATATTTCAAAAGGTTTGATTGCTGCATCACCCTAGAAGCTTTTTACACAACTGCCCAAAAAAACAGTGTTAAGTTTTTAGAGTATATGTATGTATGTATGTTTATGAGTTTCTTTATCCCACCATAACTGCTAAACACCTGAACCTATTTAGATGTATGGGATATCGGTAAAAAATTGCATCACATAACATAGCATCACGCCTGTATTCCCCGAAGTAGCCCTGAAGTGCCCCGGGTAGGCAGAGGTGTACACAATTGTACACCCACATTTCACCAATGCTGTTATTAAGTCCCATGTAATAGGTGGTGAGACTATTGCCATCTCCCGGGCACAATTCCAAACTCCGGGCTGCTACTGAGAATTTTCTATCAGAAAAAACTCAATAACACTTTGCCCGACCCGGGAATCGAACCCGAGACCTCATACTCAGCAGTCGCGCTTGGGACCACTAGACCAACGAGGCAGTAAATCAATATTCACAGACGGCAGGTGTGCTTTTTAATTATTTTACTAATTTATTAAATGGTTTTTATAATAGAGTAATATCAATAATAAATGCTTGCTTTGTGTGTTGAATCTTCACAGAGTAAATCTAGAATCATGGATCATGAACTGGTTGCTGGATTCATGGTAACCTTGGATATGCATCCTTAGATAGTGATGTCAATTTTGAATTGAGGCACGTCTAATTAAAATCTCCGAACCTTTTAGCTTAGTAAGCATAGTTTTAAGTAGCCACTAAAATTAGAGACCTCAAACAAAAATAGTATGGAAAATTCTCGATGGTGTGGAAAGCCATTTCAGAGACCGACGGGTGGTTTAAACTCTGACACTAGGTTGTTCATCAACCATACGATAAGAAGAAGAAGTATGAAAATTTTAGGTTGATATAAATAAATTTGACTTCATTGAGCGTCCCGCTCTTAAAGCAACGATTAGTCAAAGACAGTAATAAATACTCTAAATTTATTTTTCTACATTGGAATTGACGCCAATGTTGATAGTTTATCTTGATTTTTTGTTATTAGTTTTTTTTTATACATAACACATTGTATTGCATATTGAAGTTGGCTTATTAATTTGATACTATTATACGGTCCACCTGGTGCAAATAACTTAAAAAAAAAACGATAGTTTTGACATTACAAAAAGACACTTTAATGTTATTTATATGTATTGATGCCAAGACAAACAGTTCTTAAATTTTACTTCGATTTTACACAACATGTTCTTGTGTAAATCAACTATCAAAGTCACCCATCCCTGAAGATAACAAAACAATTCCAGGAAACTAATTTTAGAGCACCACTATCGATAATTTCCAATAAAATTAGTTGTCGTAATATCTCAGGAAGTTACACGTCTCGCGGGAAATCAGTGTAACTGTGCAATCAAAAAAATCCAACATTGCGATCAGTCGAAAGTAAATATTTTATTGATAGCTGGAACACTACACACCCTCGATTGTTATGCAAACTTGTGTTTACAAAGAGGGTAAAGAGATTATTTTTTGACAGCCAAGCTGGTGTTGGTGTCGGTAATTAAAATTTTAACTACTTACGTGTAAATTTGAGATGTTTTTCGAAACCGTATTCGATCTTTTCCACCAATACGTTATTATATAGTATTAAATTTTCAACAAACCCAATAAAGAATTAACAATATACCTAATATTACTTAAAATTTGTAATTTGAATACAAATCAATTCATATTTTTTAAGTTTCAGATATTTATAACAATATATTTATAATTAGTTACTTATAGACTACTTAACTATGTATAAGAAAATGATAATAAAAGTAAAATATATAACTTATAACAAAGCGCTGTTTAGGCGTCGAAGTATTCCTCCGCATCGCTGTCATCCGGTAATGTGCCCAGAAGACGGTAGCATTGCCACGTTGAATGGCAATGCTAATTCTCTGACCAAGAAATACCTAATATATGTAGGTTCTCACATAATTTTAAATACAATACAACATTTTCTGCTATATTTGTACCATTTACATATTTTTATTCCTCATTACATTTTTGCTTGCCTTCGTTTTAGCCCAGCAGTGAGTCATTCTAAATAATCATGATGATAGTCTGTATCTCATTCTCACTGATATAAGGTAAAGAGAGGCAAACAGGAGATTGTTAAACAGCCCCTCCGTCGCCTTCACTGGTCTCGTATAGCTATATAGTGAGTTGAATTTTGCTTAAGTCTTCTCAACAGCAGCCGCTATTGAGTAAACAAAGGTGATATGACCTTCATTGTGATGCCTCGCCTCACCACAATACTGAAGAGTTCAAAACTTCAGATACTATAGAACTTAACCTAATTCTCAACACCTAAACCACCAATTACGGACTCCCAAGAGTCTAGTTAAAATGGCAATTGGAACCTAAACTGAGCACAAACTAGTCGCCACACAGATATGTCAAGTGTCTCGCGTTTGCCACGGTAATTACCGCGCGGCATTTCTACCTTAGCCATGCAGTTGGCGGTCACAAGTTGCTATTCATTATGGGAACCACAGGAGGAATATGGTTTGTTGAAGACTGCAGGCTATTAGACCAATGTACAGTGTTGCTCTATTTCGTTTCAATGATTTTGATTACTATCCGTTTTACACGTCTTACCAAAAAAGGAGTGTAACGTTTTCGGGTTTCATGTGAGTCTCTTCCATCATAACATCTAAGCGTCTGAACCGATTTAGATGAATGAAGGATCATATGGATGAATAGGAATTCATCCACCTTTTTCCGACATATATTGCATTGAATAAAATGGAAATGGTTCTTGATTGACGTCATCACAGCAGTACCGTTGCTAAACATTTTGCAGATCCCACAAGGCTTAAATTAAATAATAAAAGTGAATTTAGGCGTTATACGAAATAATTACTCTCAATATACGAAATAATAGTGGTTCAGTCTAAATTGTTTTAACTAAAGCCGGTTTATAGCAAGCAATAAAACTGCAATATAGATGCAGACTTCAAGACAAGTCGGGCCGGTTCCAATTAAGCACTGCTGTATTAAGGTGGGGACACAACGGGTGTAGAAATAATTACGTTGTATCCGATTAATTATTTTATTTTATCTGATACTAGCTGTGCCGCGCAGTTTCACCCGCGTTCATTTGAGGAAAAACCTACTAAAATATATCCGACCAGCGCTCCCCACCCCATGGCCTTGCACATCATAAATTCGCGCGTAGTACTTGATCATTATTTTGTTGCGGAGTTATTTTAAAACTATGATATCTCCTAAGATATTCATTGAAATCAAATTATGTCCTGGGCAATTTTGTTCTAAACTAAATACTTGTGATGAATAACGTATTTATTTGGATATGGATTAATATCATGTTCATAAAAACACCTTCGCAAATAATGCATTATTTTAAAACAAATTTGATTACCATAAAAAAGGTTATAGTGAGTCAACTTTAAGAGATAGACATATGCTGACGCGGCCTTTTTTTAGAACTTCTATAGGGAACAATTCCATCGTAAGTGATTTCTGCGTAACTTTAACTCTTAAAAGAATTATTTTTCCCGTTTTTGCTACATTTTTCATTGATGCTCCGCTCGTATTGACCGTAGCGTGATGTTATATAGCCTATAGCCTTTCTCTATAAATGGATTATCTAACACATATATAATTTTTTGATTCCAACTCTTCGCGACTGCTGATCACAAGGTCTTGGTTTCGATTCCCGGGTCGGGCAAAGTGTTATTGGAATTTAATGTTGGGAAATTCTCAGTAGCAGCTCGGAGTTGGAATTTGTGCCCGGTAGATGAAAATAGGCTCACCACCTATTGCATGGGACTTCATAACAGCATTGGTGATATATGCAAGCGGTGAAAAAATTGCAACTACCACCTGCTCTACACATGTTTCCCCCCTCCACCCACCGAGCATCATCAGGAGTGACCGCGTAGTGTCTAGACGCCCGTCACAATCAGTGGACACTAACAATTTATAAGAAGTCATCTTTTGTATATAGGTAAACTTAAAGATAATGTAATATATTGTTATTATATTACTGAAAGTGTAAGGCAATAACATTTTTACACAACTGGCCAAAAAGGAGTGTTATGTTTTAGGGTTCATGTACGTATGTATGTATGTTTGTGAGTTTCTTTATTCCACAATAACTTCTAAACATATTAACCGATTTAGATGTATGGGGTATCGTTAGAATCCTTACATTATCCCGAGTAACATAGGTTAGTAAGATACTTTTTATTTATTTAATGGCACATTAACAATACACAGAAAGGTGTAAAATAAGAATACATTATTCACACGTGGCAGGCGTGCTTTTAAATTATTATTTTCATATTGTTTATAATGTTACTACCACAAAATACTAGTGTCAAAAATCTAATGTGAAAACAAAGTTGTAGGTATGTTTTTGCTCTCGGTGTATCACTAAGACTGGAAGCACACAACCGGCCGCCAACGTGAAGGCTCGCAACTCATTATCTGCAACAAACTAAGAGCGCGCCAAATGCGACAAATGATATATTAACTACTCTCAGTGTTGGATTTTTAATAATAAAAACTATTTTAAAACTAGAAGATAAACTGATAAATTTTTTTACTTCTTTACACACTTATTCTATTCAAGATAAATCTTTGAAAAGCATTAACGCATGCTTAGCGAACTCTAAAGCTAAGCCATAAGACGTGTTAAAATATGGAAGAAGAATTCGCGGTGGTGAGCAGAGGTCGAGATGACTTAGTGGTCAGAGCGCCTGGAGTATTTATCCGGGAGGCGCAGGTATGAATCCTGCTCGAGACCGTATTCTTTTTACACTTATTCTACTTTCTTCTTCCATCTCTCCTTCGCAGAGATGCTGGAAAGTATTTCTTAATAAATAAGCGGCACCTTTGTATTAATCTTTCCTATTTCACCTTATTTACTAGTATTTCTTGTGTGTTATGTACACACAAGAAATACTATAAGGCTACATACGCACTATGCGGTTAGCTGCAATGATTAAATAAAAAATAAATAAAATAAAGTTAGAATAATACGAGAAAAACTTAAAATATTAAAACGCACGTTATTGGTTGGTCTGAAACGTGACGTCACCGAACGCGATGACATTGTCTAGAAGAATATTGTAATTGGGTGGTTTACATGTTATGTCACGTACGCTGACGTCAGAAACAACGCACCAAAATGGCGGCCCGAAAACGATTGCAGTTTTAATTGTTTATTTAAATAATCAATAATAATATTAGAACTAGTATTATTTATATATTTTTTAAGTTAATGTACTAACGTATAGAATCGAATAAAAATATATGCATAGACCCCATTCACGTGCCAACGATATCATCTGCACCGTGCACACAATTTTGCATAAATAACGTGAAAGAAGGCTATTCTAGAGCACGACAGAACTTTGTGCACGTGCGAACTTTAAATTGACTTACTTTAACAAGAGCTGGTACAGTTGGTAACCAAAAATAGAATAACATTTCGTGAAATTTCAAATTAATTTATAATAAGAGTTAAGCGACAATACTGCTAGGCAAAGGCTCCCTTTCCTATGTCCATGTTTTTTGGTTTATTGCAATGTGAGGCCAATCCTTTTGGTATGAGTCCAATTCATACCGCCATATCCTTCTGGGCCTACCGCGTTGCCGTCTCCTGGTATGCGGAACCCAGTCTGTTGTTGTTTTACATGACTGCCCAAGAAGTGTTATTTTTTTAGGGTTTATGTATGTATCATAATTATGTATTGATGTATGTTTGTGAGTTTCTTACTTCTAAACGCCTGAACCGATTTACTTATATGGGGTATATAATACATTTTTATAATTTCCAATAAAAAATAGAGATTAATGAAAATAATGACATTTTATCGTAAAAAAACGTGGGGTGACTTTAGTTTAACCAATATCTGTCAATAAAATATTTATAACAATTAACATCTAGCAAGCCACGCTTTTTAACGATACAATTATGTTTTCTTTAATCACTCTAATATTTTTTTTAACGAACTAAAATGTAGAATATCATTTTCTATAAGAAAATGATTTTTTACTTTTTAGTTCGGCTTGTCATAAAAAGTTTTTTTTTTAAGTTTTTTTAAAACTATATTTACTTGTAAGTATGATGCTACACGATGTAAATTATAATTTATCATAAAAAGTTTTCTGGACTCCAACATAATTAATGAACACAAGAAAATTATAGGTAACCCGAAAGTTTTAATTCTTCTCCTACTTCAGAAACTTCGGAACGTTAATCAATTTATGTTGCAAACTGTACGTAGACTTTATTACGTGCAGGCTGTTTTAGGGTATTTTAGTAATATGCCAAGTAAAATTTTCTTAAGAAGTTTTCGTTCGGGACTTCATCAAGTTTAGCACACGTGTGTTGGCACAGGGTTTTGTTTATGTGTTATGTTATTAGGTATAATGTGAGGAATTATGAGCTGAGTTATTTATGAACGAAACTTTTTATTAGGTCTATTTTTTTTTTTTTTAGCTTGTTATGTCTAACGTATTTGTGTCTGGGTATGTTTTTTTTGCAGGTTTCAATGTGTAGTGTTTGGATTTCCAATATTGTTTGGTTTTTACTCTATGATTGGCTGTGCCCCACCGTTTCATCCCTTTTTTCTTTGTGGTCGATTTCTAAGGGACATAGCGTGATGTTAAATAATCTATAATTTTCCTTAAGAATTAGGCTATGAAATGCAAAAAGTGTTTTTCTATTATACGACTGGTCGTTTCAGAGATTAGCGCACTCAAACAAAAAAAAAACTTACATATACTCTTTACCTTTTTTAAATTAGTATAAATTATATCAAACATGTTAACATAATATTAAACATAGCATCCGAAGGGGAGGCAGAGGTGTACACAGTTGTACACTCACAATTCACCTGTTTTTTTATTTGTTGAAATGCCCTCGCATACCGCTCTGACACGGGGAGACAGAGCGGTTATGTGGGACTCGAACCCACTAAATCTACACAGTATACCTCCTCAGCTGCTTGAGGGCGGGACGCGGGAACGCTCTCGCACACAACCGCGAACCCGCCCGCAGCCGTCCGTTGCCGGACTCTGTCTCACGGGGTTGGGTATTGCGACCCCCCACTACGACACACCAGACGGATGGCGTGCCGCAACCACCTCGGAGACCATGTGCAATGGGCGCCAGACTACCCCGTGTCCGGACGCCCAAAGTCCCCTGCGACGTGTCAGGTCTGTGGCCCCGCCGCCTGCCACTACGGCCGCAGAGGATAGGGAGAGCGGCGCCTCGCTATACCGGCACTCCTCTTCCCCTGCGGCCCCACCGCGTCCGCCATCTAAAGGTCGCGGCCCCGTCAAGGCCGCGGAAGGTAGGGAGAGCGGCGCATTGACATACCGGCACTCCTCTCCTGCCGCAGCCCCCATCTCTCAGCTGCGGTACCGCCTATATGACACCGCAGCCCACCTCAGTTGCGGCACCCCCCATAAGGCCCGCAACCTACGCCGCTCCAACATGGGCTTGCAGGCAAAGCCCAGAGGAGTGGCCCTCCCCGGGTTCCTCTAGGTTCACCGTGGGTTACCAAGCCACGGCTACTAGAGCCCCCCCACCACGACAAGGCGGAACCCTTGGGGGAACACTCACATTTCACCTACAGCATGTACTATATTACAGGTAGTGAGATTATTGCCATCAACCGGGCACAATTCCAAACTCCAGGCTGCTACTGAGAGTTTTCTAACATAAAAACTCAATAACACTTTGCCCGACCCAGAAATCGAACCCGAGACCTCCTGCTCAGCAGTCGCGTTTGGGACCACTAGAAGAACATTATACAATATTAAATGGAAAAAGAATACGGTCGCGAACAGGATTCGAACCTGCGCCTCCCGGATAGATACTCCAGGCGCTCTGACCACTAAGCCATCTCGACCTCTCGAGAGGTCGAGATGGCTTAGTGGTCAGGATCCTGGAGTGGTCAGGTTCGAATCCTGTTCGCGACCGTATTCTTTTTCCATTTAATATTGTAGCTTTAGAGTTCGCTAAGCATGCGTTAATGCTTTTTCAAAGACATATCTTGAACATTATACAATCTAAATGCTTATAATGGATTTTTCGCTATTGAATCACGAATGTTGAAGAATTTTGCTACTTCATTTTGTACTCCAAGATTTAATTACAACCATTTTACATATATAAACCACATAGAAGGCAATTTAAAACCAAAATCATTAAATAATAGTTACCAGTATCGGGTAACAAATAAATTTGATTCTGATTCTCAACAAACATAAATAAAAAAAAAAGTTCTGGACTAAACTAAATGCCATTGTTTATGAAAACTCACACAAGATATAAATCTATAAAAAAGTTTGTCCTCCTGCGACCACGAACGCTGCAAAGTGTTCTAAACGTCAGGAAAAACAAAAAACCAATAATACACGCGATTAATCCGTGTATAAAAAAGTTGTTAAAAAACGCGTCTAAATTAAAATCTCCTTCATTCTGAAGTCGATTTAAAAAACTGATCAAATGTACTTTCAAGTAAGCAGGAACAGAGACACCAGTTTAGCTTTCTACAATCAATCTTTTCCCAAGTACATTGGGGTCGGCTTCCAGTCAAACTGGATGCAGCTTGAAATTAAGAAATGGAACGATAGTCTATGTGTCCTCTACAACCCGGTACACGATATCTCGTGGCTGGTTGTCAGATTTTCATGCCTCTGATTACCCGTAACGACTGTCATAGATCTTAATTTGACAAACCAGAACCGACGGTTTAACGTGCTCTCCGAAGCACGAAGGGATCTCGGTATGAAATGATGGACAACCATCCACAGACTGACTGCGGCACGAGCCCCTCCCTTAGTTTAGCTCTCTACATGATAACAAAATTGTTTACATACCCTTTAAATAAGTCTCCTTTATATACCTATGCCTATTTATGAACTATCTGGCGCCGTCGGCGGCATTTACTATTACTCCTACCTCTGTAAAGAATCACTAAACTCGGAGATCAAGGTCGCTGGACGTCCAGACATGGTTCATTGTGTAAGATAAATTTAGGGCATCATGTGGACGCGGCGCCTTTTATGTAAATTCGACAGCACTGTTACAAATTGTTGTCCAAACAAAAATACGCTCGTAAACAGGTTTTGAAACTGTGCCTTTCGGATAAATAGGCACTCCAGGTTTCTTATTTATCCATGAAGCGAAGATTTAAATCATGCTCATGACCGTATTGTACTATTCACAAAAGCATAATATTTACTACGCATGCGATAATGCGTTTGAAATATTTATCTGAATCCGACATAAATTTTTGTGGATTCCAAAACATTTCTTTATTTATTACACAATGTAGTTTACAGATAACATATAGAATAGTTATACTGAACATTAAAGAACCTATAAGGGTGTTGCAAGCAACATTACATAACATCACGTCTATACAGGCATACTAAACTTTTTAAATGGCTCAATGTACATAATTTCTAGAACATAAAAGATTTTTATTTAGTTATTAAGTAAATATAATAATTAATGTAACCATGGGTTATTAATTAAGTACTTATATGAATTTAAGTTTTTATTAGCAATCATTATCCAATTAAGCTGTGACTTTTATGGCGTTTTTTTAATAATTCTTCTTGTATATTTAATTTTAATTACTTTTGCATGCATTTACTTAATCGGTATAGCTGAACATGTGGACATAATACCAGATTGTAACATCTTCCTACCATGTTTAAGGCAAATAAAGACTTATCTTATCTAGGTTATACACCCTAGGGTAGGCAGAAGAGTAACCCATATTTCTGCAATGCAATTATTATTAAATTATTGCTGGTTTAATAGCAATAGGGTCAATTGTTATTAAACCAGCACGAAATTGATTCAGCGGTTAACATGCGAAAATGTAAAAAATAAATAATAAGAGGATTTTTTATTTATTTATAATATTATACTAATTACTAGCTGTGCAAATAATTCACAGTTTGTCACTTTTCGCCAACGTCGGTCCTCATTGGCGGCTAGGCTTATGCCCTTACGTGTCACATGGCTAGTTCGCGCGAGTGTTGAAATATATTCTATTTACATTATCTCCTAAACTGTGCGTCCAAATAACATGCTATATAGGGCATAGTTTATCTTCATAATAAATTGTCTTAATAATAAAATAACTTTTCTTTGTAAGGATTAATTTGAAATGCTTATTTGCCTAATAATAATGCTCTAAAATAACTATTATATTTTTTAAATTTCTGGCCTAAAATTCCTTATTGTGTTAATAATAAGAGATGGGCATCTGCCATTGCGGACTACTTTTTAGATGAAATAGTATGATAATTATAATATTAGGAACAATATTTTTGTAAAACTTTGTATTCACGTATCAATAACCATTACGCCAGCCCACGCGAATAAAGCAGTTCGGTAGCGCTTTTTCTTCAGACTTACTTAAAAAAAATGTATTTAAGGCTAGTTGACAGGTGTAGCCTAATATAAGTAGCTATTCCTCATGATCCTGGCTATCATATACAAAAAGAATTTTTCAAATCCGTCTTATAGTTCCAGAGATTAGCGCGTTTAAACAAACAAACAAATATCTTCTGCTTTATAATATTAAGATTAAATATATGAAAGATTATATATATATAATATTTGTTTAAATTAATGACGCTATATTTTAATTAAGTGCTCGTTTTGACTCCTTTGGAAAATATTCAAAATGTGAAATTTGAATACTGAAGTGTAATATTATTTTTATTTATTTTTTATTAGCTTACGTGTAACCGCCATCTCGCCCGATGTTAAAGCTGTTGCGTCAGTCATTAGCAGACACAATAGATTTTTATTGTTACAACGTACAGATCTGTACATTACTGAGCCGAAAGGCCCTTCCGAAAATACAGGCTATGTTTTATGTGAAATTTTAAACATAGTTTTATAGTATTTCTCGGATATAATTTTATATTAGGAGTTAATGTTTCACGATAACATTTTGTTCCGTCGTCAACAGCCGACATGATTCGTCACTTTCCGAACTTTGACGAACTTTGCCGAACATTCATTCAAACTTGGACGTCGTTGGCTGACTTTGCAAAGCAATTATGTGGTTCAATGACCAATGACGGGAACTGATACAGTGTCGTTACTTATGAACCTTATTACTTTTTAGACAAGGTCCAATTTTGAGTGATGCTGTATAAGAATGATAAATATAAAAAGTTGTATTGGCTACATTAATGATTAATTTATTTGATATAAAGTGTAGTCCAGTATTTTGGTCGTGAAGAAATGAATCCCACCAAAACATTAAATGTAAAAAAATGCCAAGTCTCTCTATGCAATCTTTCCACCGTAAAAAGTTTTGAGATCTCATAGAAGCCAAGTCCTATTCAATTTATTTTGTAGTTAGTTATCTATCAACATTTAGTGATTGTATCAATAGTTTTAGTTTACCCACCAGCAATATCTTAACAAGCTTTTTAAACATAGTATCAAAACAGAATTGACCTGTCCCAACAAATACTAGCATAATTATATTAAAATGTATGGACTTCAGTAACACTCGTACAGAAGACTGACCACTCAAAATAAACCTCTATCACTTCATATTTAAAGTCGACATTGAAATGAATCACACATCCAATATCGAATAACTCAACTGATTAATGTTCTCGAAACGAAAGTTCTGGAACTTTCATACAGAACATTTGTTCAGAGTCCATAATTTGCCACGTTCAATACACAAACTTCGTATAGGAACTATTTTGCAGTAAAAATGTGGGGAATTCAATTGGAAAAGTCTTGCATGCAAAATAAAGTGGACGGAGTTCTGCTGGTACCATTTTCTAGAATAGGTTCCTACGTTCTTTTGGTTTATGTAGGAAACGTTTAGGAGTTAAGTTTTTTTTTTTTAAACCTTGACAGGAAGAATTTCCTAGAGTGGGGCTCTAGGAAATTCTTCCTGTATCGTGGGTGCGTTTACAGACATATAATATCACAAGCACACACACACCCAGACTCGGAGCAATTATCTATAGATCGTACAAATATTTGCTCCGTGCAGGAATCGAACCTGCGACACGCAGCGCAGAAATCGGTCTTTCGACCACTGCGCCAACCGCGCTGTCGACTTGACTTGTCTAAACCTTTTATAGATAGTAATTAATTACTATGTTTCAAGGAAACATTGAAAATAATAGACACGAACGGGGCTTGAACCCACGACCCATGACATTCCGTGTCATCACTCTTCGAGCTACCGTGTCGTTGCCCGTGTGTATTAAATTTTCAAGTCTCCCTGTATACGTCTTAAAGAGACGCCGGGCGATATTTATTTAGCAATCATTTACGGATCTACTAAACACAGCGTTACCTACGCAGCGGTACTTCATACTGGAATAACTGCTCAGCTTGAACCAAGCACAAATTCTGCCCTCATCTTTGAGATGGTTCAGCCAAAACACCAGCTTGCAGCTCTCGAGTTGATTGAGAGGCGTGTTCATTGGCAACGATGCACTTGGCGATGCTAATGTACAAAGTTTTGAGCGTGTACTGGTTGCTATTGTTAATCGCGAGTTTGCATTGTAATAAAAAAAACTGATTCCCCCAAGCCCCTTCCATCATCGAACATATTATACATATAGGATTGACATTCCACCCTTACGCACCCTTAGGCAGAAATTATAGAACGCCACCTGCTACGATCCCTACATACTCCTTTTGCTTCAATCACGTTATACAAGCGCGCCAGTTGTGAGTACTATGCACCTGACCTTTTTGGAGTACGTCACCAATAAGGTCAGTGTATATCCTTCATGGGCGTCCCTTCCCGGCATTTCCACTTAGACCTGCCTTTTGTTAATATTCCTCTTTTCTTGAAATTTGGCAAGTATGTATATAAGTACACAATGTAGATGTGATTATATCTATTTACTATACTATGTCAAATAAGTATAATGTAATATATATACATATATTAAGGCCGTAGACAACCATAGCTGGAGAGAATAGGTACAAATTATGTTAATGTTGGCCCTTTTTGATAGTTTCTGAGCCAAAGTAAAACATACGAGTCGATTTATATTCTAATGGGTTTCTAGTTTGAAGAGACGGGTACGATGATTACAATATTATATAGGTAGGTAGGTACCATATTTTTCCAGTGAACCTACAAATTTATTTTGAAATTTTATGTACCTACTTTGATATCAAACGTCCAGACAAGAAATTTTTTGTTAACTTAAAGAAGGAATTAAACAGAGTTTGTAACAAGTGAGCAGTGATAGCCTAGTGGTATGACCGTTGGACTGACGAGTCAAACCTCGCAAGTTTGAATCCAAGGCACGCACTACTGACTTTTCGAGTTATGTGCGTATTACATTTTAATTATCACTTCCTTAAAACGGTGAAAGAAAACATCGTGAGCAAAACAACACACCTAAGAGATGTTCTCGATAGTGTGTAAAGCTATGTCAGAGACCTACGGGTGGTTTAAACTCTGACACTAGGTTGTTCATCAACCACACGATAAGAAAGATAGACTTTGTAGTCCACTTAGATGGACCGATCAAATTGATCTGAATGAAGAAGTTGAACTTGATCGGACACCAAGTTGCACGATGCACTACACGACGCCAAGGATAGACACAGATGGCGTAACATCGCCAGGAGTTATGACTCTACTCCGGAGAAATCACGACCAAAAGTAATAAGAAACATGACGTGAGGAGAAGGATATAAATTATAAGGCTCGTTCTTACATGATCTCATTATCATTAACAACCTGAAGAACGTCAGAGGTAGACTAGCATATACGAAGACAAAACTATGTCTTGACAAATCAAAAAATGAGCGAGCAGCGGCTCGCTCGTTTTTTCCGAGACATCTTTTGTCTTTTTTCTCGGAACGATATCAATTATGCACCCATACATAACTTGCCCTTAACTTTCCCACTGCAGGGCAAGGACTTCTTCTCATACAGAGAAGGCAAGAGCATTGATCACCATGCTAGCTCACTACGGGTTGGCAATTTCAGACCATCAAGTCCATGTTAACTCATAATTTTTTTACTTCACCGCCTGTGATGTTTGATGATTAGTTTAACTAAAAAAGTACAAATGACTTGCTGCCTCGTTGGTCGAATGGTTGCAAGGGCGCTGAGCGTGAGGTTCTGGATTCGTTTCCCAGGTAGGGCAAAGAGTTATTGGTTTTTTCGATAAAATAAATTCTCAGTATCAGCCCGGAGTTAGGAAGTTGGTGGTGGGACACCCCCGTGCTTTAGAGAGCACGTAAAGCCGTCGGTCCTGCGCCTGATCTCTCTCCGATCGTGTCCTATATTACCGTCACATCGGACTATGAGAGTGAAGGAAGAGGGAGTGCACCTCTGTTTGCGCATACATTAGTGCACTATAATATCTCTTGCGTACTTGACTAATCTCCGTGGAGATAGGCCGCCGTGACCGAAATATGGTCTGGACGAGTATTATTATTGTATTAAATGGCCGATTTGAACTCACAGCCTGTGGATCAAGAGGCTGGCCCGTAAACACTCGGCCACCACGACATCATAAACCCATTACCAAACAAAATTGGATTGAATTGACCGATGTATCGTACACTTATTGGAATGGAACGTATAATAAATCTATTGTAGAAAAAATACATATAGACTTCCACAACAAGATCGTAAATAAACTTTAAGATTTCACAGCGATATGCAAGAATTCACGCTAGAATTCCCAACACTTACATTTTTGCTACCTCTAAAATTTTAAATCTGTACTTCATTGCATATTTCGAACGTGCTGAAAAAACTAAACCCATTCGTTCGGAGCACATCGTAACTGATCGGTTATAATCGACTGATTGCAACCGAACGCACTCGTCGCGATTAATCTAAAAAGTTATTTAGGATGCAATATAGATGAGAACAGAAGGTAGACTCTTAAATAGGTCATTCATTGGAGGTTGACGTAGCACGCCTTATTCTTTTGTACATTTCTGTGAGCCGTCATCTCACTAGTCACTCCCTTTTTAGCCATATTATCTTTTACGCAATCCATCCACCGTTTCTTGGGTTATCCTCTACTCTTTTAGCCATCCACATTTATACTCTAAACTATCCTTGTCAAATGATTCTTCCTCTTCATTACATTTCCATAATATGACAAATGATTTTCACATGACTTCTTGGCCAAACTTCCTCTTGTATTTTTTTTTAAACGTTGCCCCGCTCTATAAATTTATCCCCGTATCATGGGGCTTTTACAAACATATAATGTCACATGCACACAAACCCAGACCTTGGAACAATTATTTGTAGATCATACAAATATTTGCAGGATTCGCACCTGCGACACGCAGCACAGCGCACCGCGCCGTTGCTCATATATACTCATTTTGAATTGGCCAAACTTGGAAGCGCCGCATCTCATTCGTCGTGAACTGCACACATAGCTGTGAATCTTGAAGACGTCACATAACGACACCTTATCGTCAAGGTGAACAAAACCTTTATTGTGCAGTTTCTGTTACTACATCTTTCTAAACTTATTCCTACAGTTCGGTCGTCCATCTTTGTAAATTTCACTTTTTCATCGTAACGCCACATAATCCACGTAAGCAATGTCCCATCCTTAAAATTAACGACTCAAACACTATTCGAATGCATGGTAGTTTGAAATTATTCGGTCCTACTGCATGTTGTTAGAACTGGATCTTCTAAACTCTCTTGTTTTGTGGTTATAGCAAGTGGAATTGAGTGGTGTTGATTGGACTAGTTTCCTCGCTTTTCTAGTTATGAGATTTTAGTAATTGGTTATCTTTATGCCGTGTGATTTGAGCTTTTTCGTTAATTTTTTTTTATTTAGAGAAAATATTGATCTGTCAAGATTTATTTTTTAAACGCTTTGCGATAAACCTTTGCATAGTGTTCTAAAGGTAGATACTGTTTTTAAAACATTGGCTTTTATCCAATAGAATATAACGCTAGATTAGTAAGTCCCGAGATATAAATTTATGTTTAGTCTAGGAAATCATTATTGTGTTTGATTTACATAAATTAAGCATAGAATCATGCCTGTATTCCCCGAAGCGGTAGGAGAGGAGTATCTACACAGCTACACCCCACATTTCACCAATGCTGTTATAAAGTCCCCTAAATAGATGCTGAGCCTATTGTAATTTATCGGGCACAATTCCAGATTCCGAGCTGATATTGACATTGACTTACAGAAAAAATAAAAAACACAACTCGACCCGAACCCAAGATCTCACACTCAGCAGCCGTGCTTGCGTCAAACATGAAGAAGTCACAACAGAACAGAAAGGAGTAAACAATTACGTTATATAAAACAAAACAAAAATTTGTTAAACAATTGTTGGTGAACCAATTTTTAGAAAAGGAACCTATTTTCAAAGTCAAAGTCAAAGGTTTTATTTCATATAAAACATACAAAGGCACTTATGAAAAGTCAGAATTTACGTGCACGGTTCCAAAAAGTCGCTTCCTATGGAGAAGAACCGACAAGAAACTCCATGGTTACTCTTTTAAACTGTATATCTTTTACAATTTCTGTAGATACAATTTTGGGCGGGATGTAAAAACAACGTAATCTTGGATGCAGTCACTAATATAAAAGATAATTACATAAGCCTTATTAAATGAATAGCGCATTTGACAAGTTTACGGCGTTCTCACATTTACAAAATGTTGAAGCTAAAGAAGCTATATAAAACAATGCATAATATCCGTCAAATATTATTAGTAAGTTTAACAAAAGTTAAAAACAAAAAAAGAAAGCAAAGATTGAAAGAGGTATATTATGCAAAAAACAAAAAACAATAAATATTGTGATAAATAACAATCGCTCACAGGTAAACTCTACATCAGTCTTTCCCAACGTGGGCGATAACGCCCCCTTGTGGGCGCTGCAGGCCTAAAGGGGGGCGGTAAGAGACCCAGAAAAAAAAGGGGGCATTGTATAGGGCTTTGGGGTCGATTTATAATTTCATCTACCTAGCTAGGAAGACTCTTAGACACCGACTGAGCTCTCGACTCTCGACTACATCTTGTGAACATCAACTAATATTAATTAAGATATAGCTCAAACTCGGTTCGATATAAAAGACCGCGGGCAATCATGTTTTAACAAGTTTTTGTTAAATAATCCGAATTGTACATTCCTATACCAATCGGCTGGTTCTATAATACTTGTTCTTGCTTGTCGAGTACGATTGGGCGTCGAATGAGATAAACGAGTTTATGCACGTTTGTCTTATTCCTGTTGGTGCGTGCTGCTTATGCAATCCTATTTAAACGACGTAAATTTATTTTATTTTCATTTGCGGTTTCGCGCATAATAGATAAGCAGTACTTGATTTCAACACTTACGTATTTCTTAAAACAAAACAATGTCGCAAGTAAAAAAGAAGAGACGGCAATACTCTGCGGAATATATTAAATTCGGATTTATTGAAAATCCCACAAACCCGTCGTCGCCTTTGTGTCTTCTATGTCTAAAACCATTTTCGAACGAAGCAATGAAGCCTTCAAGACTGCAAGATCATTTGAATAAAATGCATCCAGATAAGACAGAAAAGAATGTAGCATATTTTCAAGACCTAGAGAAGAAGCATAATACTCAGCCAAGTGTATCAAAACTATATTTTCGGCGGCTGCTAAGCAAGATGACGAGGGACTTCGAGCTTCGTACAATATCTCTTTGTTAATTGCTCAAAAAGGCAAACCACACAACATCGGAGAAGAGTTAATTTTGCCAGCAATAAAGGAAGTAATAACTACTGTGCTTCATAAACCGGCCGCAGATATTATCCGAAAAATTCCTTTGAGTAATAATTCTGTGCAAAGACGAATTGATGAAATGGCTGAAAATATTGAAGAATCATTGTGCGATCATTTGAGGACTAGTCAATTCTCAATTCAGCTCGATGAGTCCACTTTACCAACAAATGAAGCGTTGTTGCTATCTTACGTGAGGTTTATTAAAGATGAGAAAATACGTGAAGAACTATTGTTTGCCAGAAATTTGGAGACAGATACAAAAGGCGAAACCATATTCAATACATTGGAAAAGTTTTGTGAAGAGAAAGAGATTCCTTTGAAAAATATTATATCAGTTGCTACGGATGGCGCTCCGGCTATGACAGGGCGCCATAAAGGCTTCATAGCATACTTAAAGAATAAAATTCCAGATGTCCTTGCTATACATTGCGTTATTCATAGACAACATTTGGTTGCTAGAAACTTAAGTGAACGACTATTTCAATCACTGCAATATGTCATCAAAGCAGTCAATAAAATCCGTAGCAGCTCTTTGAATGATAGATTATTTCATCAGCTTTGTGTTACTAATGACGAAGATTTCAACCGTTTGTTGCTTCATACTGAAGTTCGTTGGCTGTCAAGAGACAATTGTCTGATTCGATTTTCAACCTGTTTGACTCTATGATAGACTTCTTGGAAACTAAAGATACAGAACTGCGCAACAAGCTCATAACATCAAAGAATGATATAGCTTACATGACAGACCTGTATAAAATGTTCAACGACATGAACCTCCAACTGCAAGGCGATGAACTAAATTTAATTAAAACAAAAAATGTCGTTGCTGCTTTCGCAGCCAAACTGCTTCTGCACAAAAAGAATATGGGCAGACGTGAGTTTCACAATTTTCCGAATTTATCAGTATACTGCAGTAACGACGACTTGTTTGCCTACTGCCAACATTTGGAAAACCTCCACATTGACTTCACCGAACGATACCAGGACATTTTAAACTTGGAAATACCAGACTGGATGTTGGATCCGTTTTCAAATGTCAACACAGCAATGTCACCTCAGCTGGAAGAAGAACTTATAGAATTGACAACAAACGAAGAAATAAAAATCAAGTTCAAAAATGGATATCAAGAATTTTGGCTACAAAAACCGATCCCGCAATTGTACCCTGGATTGTGGTCAATTGTTCAACGATTTTTGATAGCATTCCCATCGTCATATTTGTGTGAACGTGGATTTAGTGCTGTGGCGACGCTGCTTACTAAAAAGAGAAATCGTTTGCGTGTTACCGAACGTGGCGACTTGCGGCTGTTTTTGAGTAAATTGGAACCTGATATCAACAAACTTATTGAACAGCATCAGATTCAACCTTCACATTAGTTTTTATATAAGAATTGATTATGTTTGTTTTATTTTCAATAAAAGATACTCTGTCCGAATACTATAAATTTGCGTTTCAATAATCAGTTATAAGTACTTAGCGGTTTTTAAGTATGTTTAAAAAGGGGGGCGTTAAAAAATAATTTATTCTTAAAGTGGGCAGTAGACAAAAAAAGGTTGGGAACCCCTGCTCTACATACACAAACAAAAAAGAATGTATAACAAAAAAAAAAGATAATATATCTCACAAATACAACAGTGACAAAGAAACAAGGAAATAAAATGTTAACAGATATAAATTTCTTTTTGTTAAAAGATACAACATAGGTATAAAATGCGTATATTATACATAATTATGAGTAAGTGAAGTGCTTAATATTATAAATTTGTCCGTTGTTTTAGTAAAATATATAAATAAATTCTTTTTATCTATCTATGATTTCAGGAGTTCAATTCCATTCCCCAAATAACAATATTTTCTATCATAGTTACAACAACCAACTTACAATTACACAGAACCACTAACCGGTTTCACCAGTAACTGTAGACAAAGGGATTCTCAAGTTGGTGATAACGTTTTATTTGATAGGTTTCGTAATAGAGCCAAATGGACTGACACGAGTTATGGTAACCATTCAAAATGGACGCTGGTGAAAACGTTAATGAAAGTTTTAGAAGATTAGGTGCTTATTAGGGCCTTAGGTATTGTGTTTAACGACTGAAGATGTAGAAAAACATCTGTCTATAAACTCCTTTTACAATAATATATTATCCACAGTTAAGTTTTAGACAAAACCGACAAGTTTTATAGGCATTGGGTACTACGTTCAAAAAAAAAAAAAGATTAAACGTACTCTATGCTGAGTGCAACCATTAAAGCCTGTTTTACATCAGGGAAAGCGGAGACTATTGATTTGTAATTCCTAAAATTCTGACATGCCTCTTCAAATTTATCTATGTAATCTTTTCATGCATGCTTATCGGTTTTGGATGCGCTCAATTTCTTTCTTGATTTTACATAGATAAATTATTGTCTATTTTAACATATGTATAGTCAAATGGGGTGAATAGGAATCCAGGGGTAAATAAAGATAGAACAGGGGAAGATTTTCAAATTCAAAATATACGTCGCTCTAGCCTCGTCGGTCTAGTAGACCCAAGCGCGACTGTTGAGCATGAGGTCTTGAGTTCGATTCCTGGGTCGAGCAAAGTGTTATTGGGTTGTTTTGTTAAGAAATATAAAAAATCAGCAGCTCGTTGTTTGAAATTGTGCCCAGTAGACGGCAATATGCTCACCACCTATTACATGGGACTTTATACATAACAGCGTTGGTGAAATGTGGAAGCACAACTGTGTACGCCTCTGCCCACCCCATCCCCCGTTCTGTACATACTATTAAATAAATGAGAGAATTAATATTGAAATCATTACGAGTTTTATCTCTTTCCCTCCTAGATCCCTATTCACCTCATTTGACTACAATACCTATATCTACAAAGCTTACTTAAGACTTTCTTTGCCCCACAAAAAACTAAGGCAAATAAAAAATAAAATACAAGAAACAACACGGCATTTTCAGTCATCAACAAAAAGCTGGTACATTTTTTTATTTTTTATTTACGCTAAGCGGACTCGGAAGTCCTTCAATGGCCGAGCTTAACTTTTAAGACCTCCGGTCTGGCTTACTGTAAATAAACAATAACAATTTGTTATACTTGCTCAGTGTACGTCACGATTGTTTCCAAGAGCACAATAAAAAAAGGGAAGGAAGTTGAATTACAAAAAACTACTTTTAACCTGAATAATCGCATATATAATAATTGGATTGTTCGTGGTCACAGGAAAAAAGAACACCTCAAAGTGTTTACAAAGTATTTGACACGTTAGGACAAAAAACAAAAATCAATATACACGTGATAAATCCAGTGAAGATTATAATTATTGTTCAATCGTTATTACTCACGTGCATTCTACGGGGAATCTCAAAGAATGCACGTGAGTAGTAGCCGTTGCCCAATAATTAATATATCTCATGAAATTTATTGTACAAAATCAGTAAATATTTATTTATTTGTTTTATAAAATGGGCTTATGAACTACAGACATGTCCCACAAAAGTGCACTATCAGTTCGACTGTGAGTGTCCCCATCAAATGTGTTTTATTGTAATGTGTAGTGATCACGAAAACCGTTTAATCATATAAATTTTACGTAATTTATTTTCTTTTGTATATTTTTTATTTAGTTTATTTGATATAGTATAGATGTTAACATTGCATGATGTTAACACTTATGTTTTACCTAATAAACTGATTGATTCAGCATTGCCGATTCTATCCAGGCCAGTCCTATCCATTGAGCCTAGGCAACAGATAAAAAAAAGGCTTTAAATACAGTTTTCGTATTTAAATAAATAAAATTACGTATCAGTAATATTTAAGGGACTTTTTCTCCAAGACTGGCTTTAATTCACAATCAATTTAAATCACAAAATATTTATAATAATGCGAAAGTGGCTGAGTACTGAAATAACAGCTGATGGAGATGTATGGAAGAAAAAGACGAGCTGTGAAGACCGCAAATAAATTGAGCCAGGTCAAAAGAATGATGACTGTACAGGCAGTCATCATTCTTTAGACCTGGCTCAATTTATTTGCGGTCTATACCCTATATAACGTCATTTATTGCTAATCTGAAATATTTAAGCATGAGAATCTATTCGTTGTAGAGATGCATTAGACATAGAAAAAAATATGATTTATATTTTTATGCCTTATCGAATATAATCATATTAATGTTCGCTTCCGTTTGTATAAAAATCATTGGCACGTGACAGGCCGGACTCTGGTGCTCGCTGTATCTAGTTCTGCGTATCAACGTCTCTCTATTACTCTCGTAACAGCTAAAATTATTATTTTAAATTAGTATAATAATAAAAAAAGCATACATAATAAAGTTGATATTTTATATGACTTCTTTTTGATTCATAGATGTACGTGTTAAAATATTTCGGATTAATAATGTCCTACAGGACAATTAATCAAGTTATTTTGACACCTTCTAATAAAGGCTATGGTGTTGTATTCACACAACTCTATGTTAAACAATCTTTGTATAGGACTAATAACCGGGTCAGGTACTTCGTAAACTTCTATAATTTACATAACTAACATCACTTATTAAATGGCTGTTAGGGGCTATAATTAGAACACTGAGTTCACAAAGTTTTCTTGGTCACAGTTTGGTGACTTCAGTTTGATTACCGCAGTTTGATGACCGCGGTATGGTAACCGCGGTTTGGTGAATAAAGTTTGATGACCGCGGTTTGGTCACTTCAGTTGAGTTACAGCTGTTAGGTGACTGCAACTCAGTAACTATGGTTTGAAGGCCGCGATTAGGTGACCGTTGTTTTGTGTCCCCGGTTTATGACTGCGGTTTGATTTGTAATAAGACGAAATTTAATTGTATTTTTATTTTACATATAAAATATTAAACTTGCTCTGTATAATACATTTTATAATATCATTATACTAGTATTTAATTATAAATATTGTAAATATGAGTGCTATGTAACCATTTTACGACATTTTCTATTTTGTTTGTTGTCTGGCAGTTGGAGTATGTCATGCTCACTAAAATGACTCCCTGATGGTGGCGTGTCTGTTGGGTCATTCGATTCCC
Source organism: Xylocampa areola (assembly GCA_935421205.1). Classification (NCBI taxonomy): domain Eukaryota; kingdom Metazoa; phylum Arthropoda; class Insecta; order Lepidoptera; family Noctuidae; genus Xylocampa; species Xylocampa areola. The sequence continues at coordinate 16,798,175 of OW285210.1, read as the reverse complement.
TACAATATGGTTGAGTCGGGTGATGCTGACGCATGCGTCATGTTCGTGAACTAGCGTCGTCAGTTGGGTCTGGCCATATCTAAACAGTCACGTCAAAAAAAAATTGCTAAACTAAACTCTTTTATTATTGCCATCATCTTACATTGTTCTCACATATTTAAATTCTTTTGTTCAACAGAAACAGTTTAACCAATACCTGCTATTGTAAAAACATATTTTTTTAAAAGAGTAACCATGGAGTTTCTCCCCGTTCTTCTCCATAGGAATCTACACTTTGGAACGTGGCAACTAGTTTCTGACAATTTAAAATTGCCAGTAAATGGTCTAATTGAAATAAATGATTTGACTTTGACTTTGATGACCGCGGTTTGGTGACCTCAGTTGAGTAACAGCGGTTACGTGACTGCACCTCAGTGACCACGGTTTGATGGCCGCGATAAGGTGACCGGTGTTTTGTGTCTCCGGTGTGTCACTTTGGTGTCGTGATAATTGTTTAGTGATCAATGTATGTCGTTACTGTTACAAGTTTTTCAACTTCTTTCAAAACTTATTCATGTGTAGAATATCTCAAAAAATATCTTATACATTCGCAGTGCAATTTCTAAAACACACTTGGTAAAACACACTTATAAAAATATTTCTATCATAATTAAAAACCATTTTATTGACTACGTTCAGTGAAATTATGTTTTAACAAACAACTACTTTAAAACAAAAATAAAGCGATGAAAATAAGTGTTTACATAGTTTCACCATGATAACATATCTCACACACAGCTCGATTATAATTCGCACACATCATTATTATGTACAAATGATGAAACGGATTCATGACCCACCTCAACTCTCATTTTCTCATTGGCATTCTAATCCAAGTCTAAATTAAATAGACTATATCAATAGAAAATAAGAAATCCAATTTAATTCACCGTTTACAAGTATTAATATTTCTTTACTTAAGAACAAAGTCGAGCCTTCTAAATCTCCACATAACATAAATCAAAGTTCCCCATTTCGTCTGTCTGTCATAATTAATTTTCTCTATAACTACCGAACAGGTACACTGTTTTATGAGGTATTTTAGTGAGATCATAATGACCAAGTAAAATTTTTGAAGAATTTTATTAAAATCATTTATCACATATACATAGGTAATACAAACGTTATTTCTAGATACTTACAAACCCGAGGCAGATAGATCATAATTATCAAGTAAAATTTTTGAAGAATTTTATTAAAATCATATATCACATATACATAGGTATTACAAACGTTATTTCTAGATACTTACAAACCCGAGGCAGATTAGCTTATATTTATATATTATAATAAACTGAAGGACATCTTCACTATAGTGATGAGGATTAATTAAAAAAAATACATTGTTTCTTTGCCGTTAGACAAAAAAGTTTCATTTGGCTTTATAATATTAATTATTACAAAGAATTTTTTTAATCCATAAATTTTTTGGTTTATGTGAAAATTCAAAATTTACCTTATTAATTAGGACATCAACACTGACAATATGGAACAAAATATTATGCAGGTGGGTCATGATTCAATTGCCTCGACTGTACACACAGGGAGAGGGACCCTTGGTCCTTGAATAAATTACAACCAATGTTTGAGGTTTGGATCCTGAGATTCTCGCATCAACGCTCGCCGCGCACGGACGTGTTACTCCGCGTAATTCGCTCGTGTTGTGTCAGTGATCGTTGTCGCTACGCTCTGCCGTAGCATTCTCCGTAGCTGCTCGCTAGCTACGCCACTACAATTCAAAAGTTGCCTCTTTCGAGGCGGCGGCTGATATCTGTCTTTTTCAAAGTACAGTCAAAACGTGTGTTGTGTAAATTCCCCTTCTGGGAAAATCCACAGTTTCGTGGTTCTCGGTGGAAACCTCACGGTGTCAACGAAACCGAGAGGGTGTGGACCCGATACACCCAGCTGAAGCCCCTTCAGGGTTAAGCTACAAATCGGACGGGAGCTAGAACAACCGGCCTTGGGGGATCTCCTAGTCGACTCTAGCTCTGGTTTCCCTTACAGCAACACACCTAGTGTCGGTCGGGTGTGTCTACACCCTTCGCACTAGACTGGTTCAGGGCCCCGTACGCACATTAAGACTGGCGACGGGTAAAAAGCAAGCTTAGGGCTCACCATTAGGTCACTCACCTCCCTGCCTATACCCGGCGGGGAGGGTTACGCATCCCCGGGCTATCCTCCCGGGGAGTTAGGCCTGTTAGGCATATATTATATTATAAAATAGGTAAATAATTTCTTTTTAATATGGACGCGCTTCTCGCGTTCGTTAAAATCATAGTCAGGGACCCCGACATTCAACGTCGGTACGGTACCCAAATAGCCGACCTGCAGCATGTCAACCCCGCAATAATTTGCGCAGATAGCCCTCTCTCTCCGCCGCCCGCTAAAATAGGTATACCATGCCTCGCATCCTTGCCCATCATCGACCCTCTCGTAGAGGCTCCCTCTACTTCGGCCATCGCGCCTCCTACGACCGCCGTCACTGTCTCGGAAGACATGGACGTGTGCGTCAACCCCTCTCCCTGTCTCTCGGATGCCACTGCCTCCGACTCCGAGACTAGCTCGTCCTCTCCCTCCTCCTCCTCCTCCGAAGACGACTACATCCAGGTCGGCAAAGGAGGCAAGAGGAAGAAGGGGAAAACTTCCGCCCCGGCCAGCAAGGCCAAAAAACCTGTAGCGACCTTCAGTCGCAGAGAGTCCCAGTATCCCAGGTGCACCGGATGCACCGACCCAGAGGTGGGGCCGCCTACGACATGGTGCTAGTCGTATGCGATCCTACCGAAGGACACCACCCTATCTTCCAGGTCAAAGCGATCTGTAGCCTTTCCGGCATCATTATAGAGAAGCCTTATAAAACAGGCGTAATAGGGCAATGTCACCGTTGCCAATTATACGGTCACGCTCAGACCAACTGTTTCGCCACACCTAGATGCGTCAAGTGTCTAGGTGACCACGGCACCGTAGACTGTCCCCGACCCAAAGATCGCGCACTCTGCACCGACCCTCCCAGTTGTGTGCTCTGCGGCGAAGCCGGTCACCCCGCAAACTATCGCGGCTGCCCTAAGGCACCGAAATCAACCTCGCCCAAGCTCGTGAAGCGGGCCAACGCCCGTCAACAAAGGGAAAGCCCTTCGGTGGCGATCCCCTCTTCTCAACTCCCCGCCCGCCTCAGCCCTCAGAGACCCAGTCCGTGGGCTCCCCTCAACAACCTCCAGCAACAACGAGCTTTCCCAGCTCTCAAAACTACCTCTACGCCCACGATCGCAGCCCTAATGGCCTCGCCCATAGCTGCGCCCCCCTCTCTATCGCCTCCGACTAACGCGTCCGTACCGGCTAACGCCGCCGCCTCTCTACCGGTCGTAAACGACGACCTCGCGTTTGACCCCGCGGTCGTCATTCTCAGCACATTCAGCGTATTCTCTTCGGATAACGCTCACGCTATGGCCAGGGACATCATCGCCTGCAAAGGCGACCCTATGAAGCTACTCATGGTGTACAACACCTTTCCCAAGATTACGCAAGCCCTGCGCAATCTAGCTCACAATAAATAAAATATAAAATCTTTAATGGATAATAGGAACCTATGTAGAACCAAACCGCGCTCCCTAAAAATAGGTTTCTTCAACGCTAACGGCATCACCAAACAACGCGACGAAATAACCACGTTCCTCCGCGACCACCAATTAGACGTTCTCCTCGTACAGGAAACGTTCTTAAAACCTCACCGTCGGGACCCAAATATCGCCAACTACCGTATAGTTAGGAACGATAGAACTAGATGTCACATGGGCGGCACCCTTATTTATTACCGCAAAACGCTCCACTGCATCCCGTTAGACCCACCTCCTCTCTCACTTTTCGAGGTATCGATCTGTCGGCTAGCCATGACCGGTCACCAACCCATCACTATCGTCTCTTCCTACATCCCTCCCGCCGATGTGGGGGAAAAACGCGAAATCCTATCCCACGACCTTACTGCCCTCCTCGGCTTGAGTGACTCCGTTATCATAGCGGGCGATCTCAATGCCAAACATCCCGCTTGGAACAGTAATACGACGACCGCGAGAGGCAGGCAACTGTTCGGCCTGTGTGCCACTCTCAACTTCGACATTATTGCTCCGATGCATCCCACCCACTATCCGCACAACACCGCGCACCTTCCCGATATTCTCGATGTGGCGCTTCTAAAGAACGTAAACCTTCGTTTACAGTCTATAGAGACGCTACACGAGCTCAACTCCGACCATCGTCCCGTGATCATGGCACTGGCACCTTGCTCGGGGCCCTCTGATCCCTCCCGACCCCCTCCCACCCAAACGATCACGGACTGGAAGAAAGTAAGCGAAAGCCTACAATCGACCAGCTCCCCTCAGTTAGACTCTATTCCCGACGTCATCGCCTCGGTCACTGACACTACGAATGCGATCGATTCGTTCACCGGTCACGTACAATCCGTTTTGAACAGTTGTTCACGGGAAGTTCCATTGATGGACAACCATCACTGGAAACTACCGGCGGACGTACGCGAATTGGTAACGGAAAAGAACGCATCCGTACGTGCCTACAGCGCGTTTCCCTGTGACGCGAACAAAGCTCACATGCGCTATTTGCAGCGTGCTGTAAAGAAACGCATCGATGAGCAGCGTAACGCGCACTGGGATAAGACGCTGAGCGACTTAGAGCCCACTCACCAAGCATTCTGGCAGCTTCAAAGGAGACTCCAATCCGATGGAGTGGCCACCATGCCCCCTCTCATCCGCCCCGATAAGAGCATAGCCTTCGACGACATCGAAAAGGCCGAGTGCCTGGCCGACAGTCTAGAAGCGCAATGCACTCCTAGCACCCAACCGGTCGACCGAGCGCACCTCCTCAAGGTAGACGCAGAAGTAGAACGCAGAGCCTCACTCCCGCCGTTCGAAGACCCCGACGACCCCCTGCCCCCCGTCACTCCCGACGAGGTGCAAGAGGTCATTAAAAATCTCAAACCCCGCAAAGCCCCCGGCATAGACGGCATCACTAATAAAGTAATGAAACTTCTCCCCGCCCCTTTCATTATACTCATGACCGCCATCTTCAATGGCGCCATGAGTCACAACGTCTTCCCTCAATCGTGGAAAGAAGCCACCGTCATAGGTATCCCTAAGCCGGGAAAACCCGCGAACGAACCCACCAGCTACCGACCGATCAGCCTCCTCAACGTACTCTGTAAAATCTACGAGAAGCTTATTTATAAGCGACTCAAGGACTTTGCCGATGCGAAGAGCCTCATCCCCAACGAACAGTTCGGTTTTCGTACCCAACACTCGTGCGTACAACAGGTCCACCGCATCGTCGAGCACATAAGCGCCGGTTTTCAGCGCGGCACGATGACAGGCGCGCTCTTTTTCGACATAGCGAAGGCTTTCGACAAAGTCTGGCACAACGGCTTATTATACAAGCTGTACCAACTCGGCGTGCCCGACCGTCTCGTGCTCATCCTACGGGACTTTCTCTCGAATCGCACTTTCCGCTATCGCATAGAGGGCGCACTATCCGCCCCCCACTCTATCCGCGCCGGTGTCCCCCAGGGCTCCGTGCTCTCGCCCCTCCTGTTCACGCTCTTCACTAGCGACATCCCCAAAAATAGACAGGCAAAGTTAGCTCTCTTCGCAGACGACACTGCCATTTTCTACTCCGGTATCGTGCGCGACCGCATAGCTAGCACTCTCCAAACTTCTGCCAACGTACTAGGCGCTTGGTTCAGGAAATGGAGAATAGAAGTCAACCCCGATAAGAGTCAAGCCGTACTCTTCGCGAAAAAGCGTAGGATCAGACCCCCCGACCCCAAACCGATAACCATGTTCGGCAAGCCGATCCCTTGGGAGAAGCAAGCCAAGTACTTAGGAGTCATCCTAGATAGACACTTGACCTTCGGTGAGCACATAAGGACGGTGCGCTCGCGCGCCGCCTTCGCTCTGGGTAGGCTTCACTTTATCATGAACGCACGCAGCAGATTGTCCCTTAAGTGCAAACTGCGCATTTACACCACGTGCATACGCCCCATCATGACCTACGCCTGCGTAGTGTTCCCACACGCGAAATCGTACCGCCTCCATAAGATGCAGACCCTCCAAAACCGTGCCTTACGTAAGGTCACGGGAGCCCCCCTCTACGTTAGAAACGAAAACCTCCATCTCGACCTCAAGATTCCCACTATCCAACAGTTTATAAAACGCATTTGCAAGCGTTATTTCGAGTCTGCTGAAAAGCACCCCAACCCTCTTATCGCGGCTGCCGCCCGATACACCCCCTCCCAGATAAGTAGAATTCGCCGTCCTAGGCATTCACTATTGTACCCCGATGACGCTATAACCCTGCTCCAAGAGAGCCGTAGGGCCACCAGCACAGTACACAAGCACAGACCGCCGTCATTTAGGCCTCGCCGCCGAGGCCCGTCGCGACGTCCCCGTAATGCACCTAATGCATCACCTCCCCGACCCTTGCTCGTGCCAGCCCGCGTAGCCGCTGAGCCTGTAGCTTTAAATTCCCCTGATAATAATAATTCTTGTTCGATCCAGCCAGTCCCTTGCTGTCCTCCCTCAAGCGACGCCCTAAGCCGAGGCTCGTACCCCGCAGGGGGTGCCCTTAGCGTGGTCGCTTTAGATTTAGTTTAATTCGTAAGCCCCTGGCTGGAGGCCTTAATAATAGTTTATTATTAGGGCATCCACAGGAAAGCCCGGTTAAGCAGCCGACAACCTCCTAGGTTGACCTGCGAGATGCCACTATCAAAAAAAAAAAAAAAAAAAAAAAGAGGTTTGGATCCAACGTTTTGTCAATATCCCTTGGAATGTTTTAAACCGTATTTGTACTGAGTAATGAGATATCGCTGTGTAGTTGGTGATAAGTGGAGACGGAAAATGTAAAGGGTTTGTGCGAATCGGACGAGGGATGCGTTATCTTAATCTGATGGTTTAGACTGGATTTAGAACCGTATTCATTCAATTAAGTAACGCAGGGGTCGCCTTAGATTCTGAGCCCGGCTTGGGTACTCTACATTATGTCCTTCTATAATGTGGTTGATGAATAAAAATAATATACCTCCTGACCATATTTCGGTCGCAGCGGCCTATCTCTACGGAGATCAGCCAAGTACGCAGGAGATATTATAGTGCACAAGTGTATGCGCAAACACAAGTGCACTCCCTCTTCCTTCACTCTTAGAGTCCGATGGGACGGCAGTCCGACACGACCGGAGAGAGATCAGGCGCAGGACCGACAGTTTTACGTGCTCTCAGAAGCACGGGGGCGTTACACCACCAACTTCCAAATTTCGGACAACTACTGAGTATTGCCTAACAGAAAAATCCAATAATGTTTAGCCCGACCTGGGAATCGAACCCAGGACCTCACGACCTTGAACCTTGCGACCACTAGACAAACGATGATGAATAACCTAGTTTCAACTACCCTTAGGCTTATGACATTACATTACACTTATTACCAATTTTTTTATTATTATAATATTAACTTATTGTTACTAATCTAATCACAGATTGTACTCTAATAATTCATTACTGTTCTGTAAAATGTGAGCATCATGTGGTTAATAATGTTATATATTACATTATCACATACATTCATCTGCCTATTGCCAGGCATATGAGTTTGTCATGCTCACTAAAATGTCTTGCTGATGGTGGCGTTGTGTATCGGGTCGTTGAGTTCCCTTCAAAATGGTTGAGTTCAGCGATGCTGATGTGCGCGTCATGCTCCTAAACGGGTTCTGTCTGTCGGGACTGGTCAGCTCGTAATTGCCTTGGTAATCGTTTTGGCTTTATAAACTTCTACTATTTCAATCATTTGCATTTTTTCCTCTTGCATTATTCTACATTATCCTCACAAACCATCAATAAATCATTGTAAATAAAATTTTATTTTAAAAAGTGTGTTTATGGAGTTTCTTAACGGTTCTTCTCCATAAGATCATCGTTTTTGGAACCGTGCACCTAGCTTTTACGTTTTATAAGTGCCTGTAATTTGGTCTACGTGAAAAAAAAATTAATTTGAATTTACACATCCCCGAGAACATCAACTTTTTTTTTTTTTTAGTCGTAAATGTCTAAGAAACAACACAGAAACCAAACCCTTTCGATTTAACGTAACAAATATAAAACAGACTGTCTATTTTAAAACCTCCTTTTTTTAGAAGTTACTATAACAGAGGTGTACACAGTTGCAGCCAAATTTCACCAATGCTGTTATTAAGTCCCATGTAATAGGTGGTGAGTCTATTGCCATCTACCGGGCACAATTCCAAACTCCGGGCTGCTACTGAAAATTTCCTAACAGAAAAACTCAATAACACTTAGCCCGACCTAGGAATCGAACCGAAGACCTCATGCTCAGCAGTCGCGTTTGGGACCACTAGATCAACGAGGCATTTTTTTTAGGAGTTGGTTAGAAAAAATCATCAACATCAAAAAAAAATTCAAGTACGTAAAAAATTTGGCAATATACACAGAAAAAGGTCACGCAATGCTTAATAACATCACGCTGGTCTTAATTCCACTTCAATCTTGTAAACAATCCGACCTAAAACAATTTGTTAAAACACCGTTCAGAAGATCTTGTAATATCCTTAGACTAAAAATCCTCATCGTATCAAATGTCCCAGTAAAATGGAAATTCTGAGTGTGTCCGGTTCCATCGTCTGCCTAAATTGTAAGGAATTTTTGGATAAAAGGAAATGAAAATGGAAAGGTCAGGCAGACTGAATACGTACTTAAAATTTATTTAGACCTAAAATGTACTCGTGTTAGAAGGCAGTGCTGTAGTCGTTTGGTCGAATTTTCTAAGTAAAAAATATTGTTATTTTCATCTTAATAAAAGTGCTAAATAAATACGACGCGTATAAATGCGAAGTTTGACAGCACTAACCACGACTGACTGCTGCGTCGCGTGTCGCAGGTTCGATTCCTGCACTAGGCAAATATTTGTATGATCTACAGATAATTGTTCCGGTTGTATGTTTGTAAACGCACCCAAAAAATTCCTAGTGTCAAACGTAAATTTTTTTTTTTTTATAATATTTTTACGGGAATAAAAGGTCTAAATATTTTTTTTTTATTTTTTTCTCTCTGGGACTGCCTCGTTGGTCTAGTGGTCCCAAGCGCGACTGCTGAGCATAAGCTCTCGGGTTCGATTCCCCGGTCGGGTAAAGAATTTTTAAGTTTTTCTGTTAGCAAATTCTCAATAGCACTCCGTAATTTGATATTGTGCCCATTGTGTAGTTGGTAATAAGCTCTCATGGGACTTAATAACAGCATTGGTGAAATGTGGGTGTACAACTGTTTATCTACCTTCGGGGCCTACCTCTGCCTTCGGGGAATACAGGCGTGACTCTATGTTAAGTCATTTTTTCTTCTCAAGCTGTTGCCTCAGTCATTAGCAGACACAATAGATTTTTATTGTTACAACGTACAGATCTGTACGTTACTGAGCCGAAAGGTTAATATATTTTTAAGGGCGTTAAATATACAACATAGAGAGTGAACACTCAAGTTATATTTTTGTTTTTTTTTTATTTTTTTTAAACAAAAGCAATAGGGTTATAGTTTCCTGCGTGAATATTACCCTCACGTTGCAGAAGCCAATGTCTCAACTACTGCACCTACCATCATCAATGCTTTTCTATCACAAACTCTTCACTTGCAATAGTCGCCTATTGTCTGCAGTCAATCTATTTTCTTCTGTATTGAGAGCTCAATACACAATAATAACGCGGAAACTCCTTATTCTTGGGGTTTGCGGCTAAAGAAAAGACAGCCGCCATCTTGCTTGTCCGTGACAATGGGCCATCGCAACGGTCTGTATTGTTGTTTACTTAGAATTGTTGAGACTGGATATAACCTAAGTTTTCCAAACCATATTTTAAACAAATTACCTCATATTCATTATTAGATATTTTCCGTATCGTGGTTGCGTTTTCAGACATTGTCTATGATAAATTAAACAAAGATATCTTGAAGTGGTAAGTACGTTTACTGCGGCTTTTACAATTTTTTATATTAATTTAAACATGTAACGAACGGTGATTTTTATATGAAGATTTTAGAATGAATGTATGAATGAATCTTTAGAATGAATGATAATGGAATGAAAGTGATGCAGCGAATGTGTCGTAGACATCCTCGGGGGCCTTGAAAGCTGTAGATGACGCTTTCAAGATCACTTGTCCAATTCACTATCTGGAGAAGGCAGAAGACACAATCTGTTGATAGCTCTTCGTATAGTTCCTTGTGAAGTAGATACGTCGGCGACTCGTGGCACACCATCAGTGCCAGGGAATAACTTCGAGACCCGTCCAAGGCGCCAACACAGTGGAGGAGCCCTATCATCCTTGATTAGGACAAGGTCGTCTAGCTTTAGTTCTCTGCATCGCACCTTCCACTTAGTGCGTTGTTGGAGCTCCGCGACGTACTCCATTGACCACCGCTTCCAGAAGTGCTGACGAGCTTGCTCCAGTCGCTGAAATCGGTCAAGACGGTTGGTGGTGTAGTCAAGCAGGTACGGCGATGGTAATGACGTCAACGGCCTACCAATCAAAAAGTGACCCGGGGTAAGTGGAGATAGGTCTTGGGGTGAAGGACTTAAAGGACATAAGGGTCGGCTATTAAGTATCGCTTCAATCTGAGCGAATAACGAACTCAGCTCCTCGAAAGTCAAGTGGACATTTTTTAAAACCCTATATAAATGAAATTTTGCAGATTTGACCCCGGCCTCCCAGAGACCACCAAAGTGAGGAGCGTATGCTGGAGAGAAGCGAAATTCAATGCCTTCACGAGAAGCAGAGTCAATAATAGAGTTACTATTTGATTTTAGAAATGAATTAATTTCTTTGGCGGCAGCAACAAAATTTCTACCATTGTCACAATAGATGACCTTTGGTTTACCCCTGCGGGCTATAAATCTTTTTAATGACAGCACAAATGCATCCATTGTTAAGTCACTAACTAACTCTAAATGAACGCATTTGTACCGAAAGCAAATAAAAATACACAGGTAACTTTTAGTTATTTTACAACCACGTCCCTTCCGGTCTGTAATAAGAAATGGACCGGCAAAGTCGGTACCTATCGTAGAGAAAGGAAAGTCAGCTTCTACACGATCTACAGGTAAGTTTCCCATAATATTATTCATGGTACGCGTATTAAAACGACGACAGGTTACGCACTCGCGCGCTATACGTCTAGCTAGAGCCCTGCCTCCTACAGGCCAATAATGCTCTCTTATAGAAGCCAGGAGATGCTGAGGACCGGCATGCATCAAACGTAAATGCTCCCGTTTGAATATAACTTTTGTAATATAATGACTCGACTGCAGTAAAATAGGATGACGTTTGTCATACTGGTAAGACGATGATACGATGCGCCCTCCGACTCTAAGAATGCCATTTTCATCCAAAAACGGATTTAAAGACGAAAGAGCGACTTTGGAATTTAAATATTTACCTTTATTGAGTACACCTAACTCTGTAGGAAAGGAATCTTTTTGGGCTAACTTTATAGAAACGTTATGAGCCATTTCTAACTCGGAAATTTGAAGTGGACCTCGTATTCTATCGGATTTTGTGTGTATTCTACAATTGTTGACGAATCTTAATACTCTAGCTAAAATCCTATAAAGAGTAGTTAAATTTGAAAATTTTGATAGAGCTGCCGATATATTTGGCACGGAAGTTGCCTCCTCCCCCCCTAAAGTATGGTGAATCTTTAGCTCTGGCAACTCAACTAACTCCACATTATAGGTGGGCGGCCAAGAATTTTCGGATTCTAAAAGAAATGATGGACCATTCCACCATATAGAGAGATCTACCTGATCTGGATCGATGCCGCGAGAGACTAAATCTGCCGGGTTCATAGAGGTAGGAACATAACGCCAGTCTGTGGCATTAGTTATCTCGTTTATAGCGGCTACTCTGTGGGCAACAAACGTTTTAGTTTTATTATTGTTTAGCCAACCTAATACAACTTTAGAATCTGTCCAATACACTTGACGTTCGATAGGGCAACGTAATGCAGATATAACTGTAGAAGTTAGTTGAGCTCCTAATAGGGCGGCGCAGAGTTCGAGCCTTGGTATTGTCGTGGGCTTAATAGGTGCAACCCGTGACTTTGCACATACCAGGCTAACATTTATCACGCCGCTAGTAGAAGTGGATCTCAAATATACACAGCTACCATAGGCGCGCTGTGAAGCGTCAGAAAAACAATGTATTTGTAAAGTAAAAGAATTATTGTCAGATAAAATGTATCTAGGAATTTTAAGTGAAGACAGACATGAGGACTTAGTTGAAAACTGTAACCAAGAAGACTTAATTTCTGGAGGAACAGGTTCATCCCAATTAATTTTGTGTCCCCATAGTTCTTGAAGTAAAATTTTAGGTTTAATTGTGAAGATAGATAGCAGGCCAAGAGGATCGAATATTTTAAATGTTGAGGAAAGTATAGTTCTCTTCGTAACATTGTCGGAAGCCGAAATTTTATGCTGAAAATGAAATTCATCTGTAGACGGCGTCCAACCTACACCTAGCGTACTAGTCGCATTACTAATCATGAGATTACCACTTTCCGGGTTGATCGAGTCAGCGAGTAACACAGGTAAGTTCGAACGATATTTACGTAAGTGAAAACCTCCCTTTGCTAACTCAGAAGATACTGTGAGGTGGATATGACGTAACTCCTCTTCAGTACTTGCACCGGTAAGAAGATCATCGCAGTAAAGATCATTTTGGATGATAGTTTTGATCCTCTGATCAGCACACTCTTCACCTATCTGCCAAAGAGAACGAGTTGTAAGAAAAGAAGCACTAGCAAACCCGTAAGTAACCGTATTTAAACGTAGGGTCCTAATAGGTTTTTCTTCATTATCACGCCACAATATAAGTTGAAGATTGCGATCAGCTTCCTTGAGAAGCACCGAGCGGAACATTTTTTCTATATCTCCTGTTAAAACATACTTATGTTGTCTAAAACGAACTAATATATTAAACAATGGTTCTTGCACTACTGGTCCCACCATTTGCAAATCATTAACGGAAACACCAGATGTAGTGCGAGCCGAAGCATCGAAAACGACGCGTAATTTTGTCGACTCGCTTTGTTCCCTTATAACTGGATGGTGGGGCAAGAAATAGGCATTTAATGGCCTAGACTTCGGAGATTCAGATAGGTGACCTAATGTTTCGTAATCATTTATGAATTGACAGTACTGTTGTTTTAAATCAGGTTGCTTTCGGAAACGAGCCTTTAAATTAAAAAATCTCTTTTTAGCTAGGTTATAGGAATTGCCTAAGCAATCTATGCTATCACGGAGTGGCAACCCTACACAAAATTGACCATTACTTGTACGAATAGTATTGGCGAGATAATGTTGCTCACACAATGTTTCTTCCCTACTAAGGGGTTTTCTTTGAGGAAAATTTTCTAGTTCCCAAAATATAGTCAACTCATCATGTATATTATTTGAAGTGTCATTATTCGACACTAAATTGCATGTGAGTGAATTACTTTTATTTTCATTAAAACAGGGCAAAGGTCCCGTGACGAGCCATCCTAACTTTGACGCTTGTAGCTTAGGATAACCGCGTCCTAACGAATGCTGCTGAGCGCTTATGATGTCCCAGAACAAATCAGCACCGATCAAAATATTTACTGGGGATGGTTCATTTAAAGAGGGATCTGCTAACGGAAATGTATGAATATTTAATTGTTTTATGTCAAAATAAGATTTAGGTAAGTTGCCGGTAATTTGAGGCAAAACTAAACACGAAACAGTTACATTAAAAGAGCTAGTTTCTGAATGAATGCGTAAAATACAGCGTTCTGTGTTTATATTTAATTTAGTGTTACCAATGCCTACTATGGTAGTGTCTGAAGGCTGAGGAATCAGGTTTAGATGGCGCTTTACAGCCTGCGTGATAATTGTCGTCTGACTCCCGCTGTCAAGCAAAGCTCGTACTATCATAGATTCATTGGTGGCTGGATTGGTAACCTTAATTCTGGCAGTACATAAAAGTACTTCAGATGAACAAGTTGAAGACATGGTGACGGAATTGGTTAAATTTGAGTTTTCCATTTCTTCTGATTTATGGAGAAGAGAATTATGTCGTAGTTTGCAATGACGACAAGTGCTTGAGAGACGACAACGTTTAGACATATGGCCAGATCTTAAACAATTTTGACACAGTTTGTTAGAGGTAACAAAAGCCAATCTGTCCTCTATCGACTTCGACTTAAACGACGGACATTCGTAAAGGCGATGATTATTCTTACAGAACAAACATTCCGGTATTTGAGAAGTATTACTTTCGTTCGGAATAGCTACTAATGACCTTGAACTATTGTGTTTGTTTTGATTGCTAGATAATTGTTTTTGTTTGTTATCTTGATAATCATGCTTATGGCGATAAACTGTCTCAAAAACATCTGCGCGTGCTTTAATAAAACTGAAGAAATCATTAAGTGAAGGTATGTCGCTCAAATTATTTCTGTGTTCTTCCCACTTAAAATATGTACTACTATTTAATTTTCCTGCAATAATGTATATAATCAAAACATCCCATTTGTCAGTAGGAAGCCCTAGTGTATTAAGTGCGCGTAAATTTTTTGTGATATGGTCAATGATGAATCTTAAGGACTTGTCATTTTCTTGAACGGAATTAATGCTAAACAACGCCTTAAGATGGTTATTTATCAATTGACGCTTATTGTCGTAGCGTTCACATAAAAGTTTCCAAGCTTCGGAATAGTTATTATGAGAAACTTCCAAATTAGCGATCACCCGAGCAGCTTCTCCCTCAAGGTATGATTGTAAATAGTGATATTTATGAATATTTTCGATCTTATCATTATTGTGAACTAGCGAAACAAATGTTTCCTTAAATTCTAACCACTTAAAATACGTACCGTCAAAGTTTGGAATTTTAATCACCGGTAATTTAAATCCTAATGCATTACAACTATGGACGTTATGATGACACGTAGCTACAGACGATTTATGTTGAGAATTATCGTCGTCATTCTGAATTTTGGAGTTTTTCTTAATTAACTCTTGGGCTAATGCGATACAATGGTAGAAATCCTGTTCTATAGAATCCCTATAATCCAACTCACTACTTTGACTATCTGAGCTTTGAATTTCTATCAGACTCTGCACCTCATCGAATTCAACGAATAGCATCTCAACTTTTGATAGTTTCATCGCCAGTTTACTTAATTCTAAATCGGAAAAATGTTCTACAGAAGCTAAGACATCGAGACTTAATTTAAATTTTGTTACGCGTCCTTTAATAGAACCGCGTTTGAGTATTAGCTCCTTTAACTTTAATGATTCAGACATTATAATAGTTAACTCGCAATAAACTACCGTAAACAGATTTGAATGATGACGTAAATAGATAACAAAATAGGTATTGCATACGATACGCTCCTCGCTTTGTTGATCAGCTGATGCGGCCGGCACACGTAGACTGCATACAATGGTGAGCAATGCAGGTGGGGGCCGGCCTGCCGGCAGTCAGGTAACGGCGATGCGCAAGCGATGCCGTGGCTCGTGTCACAATAATCACTGGAATAGATTAATTCCGAACGCCTCAGTAAACTGATAACAACAAGTTGTATGACGAAACGACGGTTTGTAACTTATTCACTCGGGACGAAGTTATGTGATATATAATTATAATTGGTGATATTAGAATTAAAAAAGGGGTACAGTTTAAGAAATGTTGTTTGGAGTTATTAACGGTTAAGAAAATTAAATATAAGTTAAAAGTGCATTAATTAAGATGGCGGTAAGTCGACGGCAATTAAATTGGCCGTTCTGTGAAATTAGTTGAGATAATTTGTGCCTTGCCAATCCTATTTAGGCCTCTTTCGAGGATAATTGTGGTTAGGTAAGTACACTAGACACAAATAGAGAACAGTAGAAATTTCACTTGATTCCAAGAAACTAAATCCGCTAAATGCACAGATTAAAGGATAAAGAAAGTTAGTAAGATGGAACGAGCTCACTTTTAGGATAGATAGCGTAGTCCAAGTAGTCCTTATGCAGGCAGGAGCACGTGGTTCAGTGATTCTTCTGACTCGTTTTATCAGTGGACTTGCTCAATTGGAGTATCGTTGTCCCGGCAGTTCCCAGAATGGCTTGATGAAGGCAAGGTTGCTCGATCCAGGTGGTAGTAGGCTGCCAGTACACAGGCACGGCGATCTTAATACTCAGCACGTCCTTCCGTAGGTACTGGTGGCTTTCGTCCGGTCTCGTTGATGTCCTTCATGTGCCCTTGACGCGGGAATAATCCGAGTGGTCTAGTTTCGATCCAACGATTGCAGGTCCTGTCACGGTCGCCAATTTTGTTTATGATAAATTAAACAAAGATATCTTGAAGTGGTAAGTACGTTTACTGCGGCTTTTACAATTTTTTATATTAATTTAAACATGTAACGAACGGTGATTTTTATATGAAGATTTTAGAATGAATGTATGAATGAATCTTTAGAATGAATGATAATGGAATGAAAGTGATGCAGCGAATGTGTCGTAGACAGACATAAATCACTAATATATTCCCATAATATCATATATAATAATAATAACACATATAATTGATTAATGCGTCAGTCCAACCTACGGTACAGAAATTATTCTGGCGAACAATGCCTAATAATGCAGTCAATTAATAAAAATATTCGTTAGTTTATAGCAGTCCACTACAAAAAAAAAATCTTTGATAATTACGATTTTCGGTTGAACATAAATATGTTGGCGATTGACTCACTCTGGCGTGGCAACACTGAGCGGCGCAGTCGAGTGCCGAGTGGAGGAAGAACACCCGTCTACATAGATTTATTTAACTAACGAACTTCTTCTCTTGCATGCGGCCGTGGAAGACCGACGTCTATAACCTGACATAGTGTAAACTCTTATTTTGTGATATTATTGTACCTACATTGTAATTGCAGTATCTATAAAGTGTCCCACTACTAATCACTAACCCAAAGTAAACGTGCTAGCTCTCAGAGGCGAAGAGCCTTAATGTCGGTTTATTTGCTATGACCGCTAAAATCCTGAGAAGCAAATGGGAGTTTTGTAGTAAAAACTGTTCTACAAGATCTAGGACAAATATATAATTTATATATTACTAACCTAACCTTTTTGATGATTTCTCTTTAAAGACAAGATCTGAAATATATACAATAAATGATTATAATTCTAAAAACGATGACATCACAGTGACCCGCGACGAAACTAAAGTTCCGCCTGATGTGTGTCTCACTCATCGTCAATCATTGCGACCGGCGATAGCGTGTCAGCATCTGTCACGCTCTGAAGTAGCGTGCAGTGGATTGAGGACCAAATTTTCCATTTATGGATGGGCATACAGATCAATGTAGGCACACTGTCTGTGTTCGTTTCATGAGTAAACGCATTGTAAGTTGATAAGTTTATTGTTTAACCGATCGTTGTTTTTCATTTTGTTTTTAGATTAATGAAGAGAACAAATTTCGGGTATGAATTGTGTGCTTGATAAACAGCCTAGTTTCAAAGTTTTAACCTATTATCATGTAGAGTTATTAAATTATTAAAAATTAATTATTTAAAAAAAAAATATACTCCCAACCGTATTTCGGTGACGGCGGCCTATTTCCATGGAGATTAGCCAAGTACGTAGGAGATATTATGGTACACAAGTGTACGCGCAAACAGAGGTGCACTCCCTCTTCCTTCACTCTCATAGTCCGATGGAACGATAATCCGACACCACCGGAGAGAGATCAGGCGCAGGACCGACGGCTTTACGTGCTCTCCGAAGCACGGTGGTGTCACACCACCAACTTCCTGACTCCGGGCTGCTACTGAGAATTTCCTAACAGAAAAACCCAATAACACTCTGCCGACCTGGGAATCGAACCCAGGACCTCACGCTCAGCGGCCGCGCTTGCGACCACTAGAGCAACGAGACAGTCAAATATTTTTAAATACACTAATGTGGACAAAAGAGTACAACCAAGAATATTCTCAGTCTTTAAGAATATTAAAATTATACCAAAAAAAAAACTATAAGATTCATAATTTTCTATAATTATGTACATCTCAATTAAGCAACATGCCATATCCTGTACAAGATAATCCAACCTTACTCCATACAAGTGTTTTTGTCAGTTTTTTTTTATCTATACCGCCCGAATTCTTTTATTTGGTGCCTGAATTCCACGTCTTTTTCTGACTGTCTTAGAGGCTTTAAGATAAGCTGGCTTTTACGATATTGTTGTCCAATTTAATTCTGTACAATGGTGCACAATGGTGTTTTAAAATATCAAAGATGATGGCCCTTCGCTTGAGAGGTGTCAATTTTAAGATATTACATTTCCATTAGTTGTGACATTGTAATTTTTTCATAGCACTAAAGTAACAAAAAAGTATTCGCCCTGTTTGATAGTAAACAGTTACCATAGTAACGGTTACTGCTCATGAAAGGAATGCTTCATTGCCCGAATGGTAAGGGACGGTGTGGCCGAGGATGGAGCACGCAGAAAAAATATATTTGTCCTAGCCTCATACATGCATACATACCCAGACAACAATAATCAATGGGTCATACCAATATTTGCTCGGCGTGAGAATCAAATCCAGATCACGTGCCGCAGTAGCTGAACTCTTGAACACAGCCGCCAACCGCACCATAAAACAAGATCAATCCACCAAATTAAATAATATAGTATTAGCCCCTTTTTGTTGAGGTCGTTGACATTTGGTATTTTTTTTTATGGCAACATACCGTTGTACAATGGATACCATTACTAAATTGGAAAGAAATAATACCCTATTTTATTCTGATTGCCTTTCAAAACCTCTCATGTTAGTATACTGAATACAATACAACAAAGTATGATTACAAATTGATAATTAATCATTTAAAGATAAATCTTTGAAAAGCATTAACGCATGCTAAGCGAACTCTAAAGTTATTGTATTAAATGGAAAAAAAATACGGTCGTGAGCAGGATTCAAACCTGCGTCTCCCTGGAGTATATATCCGGAAGGTGCAAGTTCGAATCCCGCTCACGACCGTATTCTTTTTCCATTTAATATGATAATCATTTGTAAATTGATATTGTGTATGTAATAAATTAGGTAACCAGCCTGTATCACATGCCACAATCAATTTTTATTAAAAATGGATCTACTTTTGAACACAAACTCACCTCATTGTAAGCTATAGTGTGGCCGAGGATGAAGCACCTAGATCCAGAAGACATCTATTCACTACACCCTTGAATATGCCCAAATTATAACATATTACTGATAGTACATACATATTAAGCACATGTTTAATTTGAGGCTAAGCGAGACACAAACCTGCAGACGGTGTGAAGACGCTGAGGAAACACCTCTTCACCTTTTGGGGGAATGTGGACCGCTAATACATAAGCGCTACGCTCATCTAGGGAAACATATTCTAAGCCCGGATGAAATAAAAGAATTCACCCCTAGGAAAATCCTGCAGTTCATCACAGCGGCAGGGTTTAGGGATGAGCTCTAATTTAAACGCAAGAGTGGCGATCACAATAGATCTTTTCTGGTACCTGTGACATTAAACCCACAAATAATAATAAAAAAAAAGAACATACATCAGATTAAACACAGGCACTTCAAGGTACTACGGAATAGCTCAAATTCCTTTGTAAGCCCGATTCCGTGAGCCCAAACTGAAAAGCTTTGACATCTACGAGAGTCAGTAATAGTGCTTTCAGCGCTAGTTTCAGCGCTTCTAAAGTGTTATTGGGTTATCCTGTTAGGTAATTGAAAGTTGTAAGTATAACACTGATTTCAGTAGTGGCAATAGAATCCGCAGCTAGCAAACAACATAATATAGCTTTACGACGGTGTTCCCCGAAAGGGTAGCCAGAGGTATACGCAGTTGTACACTCACATTTTACCAATGGTGTTATTAAATCCTATGTAGGTGGTCAACCTATTTCCATCGCTCCGGGCTTCTATTAAAAGTTTTTTAGCAGAAAAAATCAATAACACTGAACCCGACTCGGAAATCGAATGCAGGACCTCATGCTTAACATCACGCTTGCGACTAGCTATTAAATCGAATTCAATAATATAGAGTGTGCAACAATAACTTTTTTTAGAGTGGAAAGTCGATTATGGACGCTGTGCCGGACCCCTGCCGACTAAAAACGGCACAGCACTTACGTATTTAGTAGCTGCCCGTTTCAGGATAAGCAAAAGAGGGCGATATAAAGCCAAACTGCGATGCGGCTGCCGAAAAACCATTATCAGCCGCATAGCACTGCTATTCACATGATGCATATGTGATTACAGGTACCCAAATGTGGTTAGTCGCAGCATTAGAACGAGCCTTGGCGATAGCAAAAATATTTTAACTGCGTAGTATATAGAGGGTAAGAGAAGAAGAGGAAGACGTCGACGAAGCTTTATACAACAAGTGAAGGAGAAAGTAGGAGTCGAGTCGTATCAAAATGTCAAAATGAAAGAAGAGGATAGAGAGCAATGGCGATTACTCCACCGACAAGAGCTAAGCTCTTAAATTGAAGAAGAAGTGCGTATAGACTCTAAGCCACTAGCTATATGCGATACATAAGATAAAAACTGTCATATTACTTTTATAGTCATATAAATTGATATTTTTTATACATGTTAATGCCATGTAATGCCTATTGTAGCGACATCTATCTCACTACATGAACACTACGCGCACAACACGCTACATCGCGCAAGCAAAGTTTGACGGCATATACCACCTGCCGACATTAACCGTCGGGCCGTGGCCCGCTAGGCAATATCACCCGTCTGTTTGGAGGATCCTCCCTTTTCAATGGAGGAACACCACACCTCGTTCCTCCATACCTATATTAATTAAAAAATTCAAGTAAAACATTTAATAATAATAGACACGAACGAGGCTTGAATCCGCGATCGTTGAAATTCCGTGTCATCACTCTAACAACTGAGCTACCGTCTTTACCGTTTTTCTTTTTTTCGTGTGTATTAAATTTCAAGTCCCATTGTATTCGTCTTAAGAAGACGCCTGGCGATATATATTAAGCAATCATTTAAAGAATGACACGGTAGTTTAATGTTAGAGTGATATCACGGAATGTCAAGTGTCGCGGGTTCAAGCACCGTTCTTGTCTATTATTTTTCAATATTTTCCTTGAAAAATAGTAATTTACTTTTAAAGTATAAATATCTAATCAATTTCAGGATCATCGTCGTAAAGATAACATTATTCTTTCATTTGGTTCACTCAAGTGCCGGAAATTTGACTGCGCAACTTAATCTAAGTATTTTTTATATTCTTTTTTTTTATGGAATAGGGGGCAACCGAGCAGACGGCTCGCCTGATGGTAAGCGATTACCACCGCCCATGGACACCCGCAACCCCAGAGGAGTCGCGAGTGCGTTGCCGGCCTTTTAAAGGGTTTGGGCCTCCGGTACCCTCACTCACTCGGCGATACACAACGCAAGCGTTGTTTCACGCCGGTTTTCTGTGAGGCCGTGGTATTAATCCGATCGAGCCGGCCCATTCGTGCCGAAGCGTGGCTCTCCCACGGTGAGCGTGGCTCTCCCCGGTGAAAAATTCTAGTCGTGATGTTGTGTTTTCTCTTAAAGAGAATATCAATTGTAGTGTAATTTAAAAAAACCGTGAAGAGTGCCTGTAATCAGACTATTAAAATAATGTTAAGTGCCTCATTGGTCTAGCTAGTGGTTGGAAGGGCTGCTGTTGAGTGTGAGGTCCTGAGATCGATTCCTGGGTTTTTCTGTTAGAAAATTCTTAGTAGCAGCCTGGACTCGGTATATTATAAAAGGCTCACTACCTACATGAGACTTCACAACAGCATCGATGAAATGTGCTCGATCTAGCATCGAGCTCTAGCAGTTGCTAGCTAGCAAGATTACCTATAAGTGCATTTATGATACGGCCAGACGGAAGTGCCGGCAGCTTCCAAATAGGATGGCAAGATGAGAATAAAAACCAGTATATAATAATAACTTAATAACTACGTTGGCCTAGTGTTCCCAAACGCGACTGCTGAGCAGGAGGTCTCGGGTTCGATTTCCGGGTTGAGCAAAGTGTTATAGAGTTTTTCTGTAAGGAAATTCTTAGTAGCAGCCCAGAGTTTGGAGTTGTGCCCGGTTGATGGCAATAGGCTCATCACCATGGAACTTAATAACAGCATTGGTGTAATGTGGGTGTAAAACTGCGTACACTTCTGCCTACTCCTTAGGGAAATACAGCTTCAGATAGAAAGGCATAGAAATCATATGAAGAGTCCTTTTTCCAGAACTGAGATGATACAGTCTGACAATAACAAAGGCAAAGTCAAAGTATTTATTTCAGACCATTTACAAGCACTTTTGTATTGTCAAAAACTAGTTGACACGTTCCAAAGTGTGACCAGTAACACAGTACTCAATTAACATACAATTTTAATATTCCCAATTTTCTCTTAATACCAATCAAGAGAATACACTTCCGATAATTACCCAAATGAATACTAAACCTTTATTGCTTTATTGCTACATAACCCATCTCAATTTTAAGTGTTCTTAATTAATCAAAATTTCTACGTTGAAAATGAATTAAGGCTCTCATAAAGACACTGGGAGCCTTTTAATTATACTCTTGTTGATGCTGTCAGATCAAAAAGTCTTTTCAGTGTAGCTGGAGGTTTTATATAGCGCCCAATCTAGCGTAGATTGGGCGCTATATAAAACCTATGTTATTCGGGATAACGTAAGATCTCTAACGATACCTCATCCATCTAAATCGGTTCAGGCGTTTAGTAGTTGTGGTGGAATAAAGTAACTAGTGTTAATAACAGTTGGGACGCTAGATTGGGCGCTATATAAAGCCTATGTTATCCGGGATAACGTAAAAATTCTAACGATACCCCATACATCTAAATCGGTTCAGGCGTTAAGTAGATATGGTGGAATAGAGATACATACTCGTTTATACTAACATAGATATGAACCCTAAAAACATTACACTCCGATTTTGGACAGTCGTGTAAAAAAGGGTATTCAAAACGCATTGATACGTATACGGCAACGTAGCCCAGCACTTGAATTAAAAGCAAATACACATAAATCAATCAAACACATTAACGCATGCGATGCGAACTTTGAAGTTATACACCGTATTATTCTTTCCACAAAAAATTATAACTTCAATAAAGCGAAACAAAAAAAACGCACCGATTAAGCGGCAAGGTTTAATATCCGGCACTTGAGCGAATAAAATGAAAAAATAACAGTCAAACACGAATCCTTCTGGGTTCTGCAACCTGGCCGTGACGTGAAATCGATTTGTGTGATTAAGCCGTTAGATGGTATGAGAAAATATGATAGCTTCTGCTGTTGAGAATTATTCTGTCTTCGTAAAATTCTATCTATATTTTATTTCAATAATAATAAGATTTCAGTCTGAAATTTCTAGCGGGAGAAACCGTGAACATAGCTAGTTTTCTATAGAATAAAAACCAATTACTCTGCCCGAAACGACAACAAACCCAAGACCTCACGTTACATAGCCAAACTTAAATATCTTTACATATCTTAAGTTTGATGAAATATTAACATAAAGCAGATGTTTATGCAATTTTTTTTAAGTCTCCCAAATGTCCCTGGCCTATTTAAAATCCCCCTTTTGCTAAACCATAAAAATAACATCAAAATGTTCTAAAAATTAAGTTACAACGCCGTCAAATGGTCAAGTTCTTTAATGACAGTTAAGTAAAGCGCTTACGGAACCCTTGGGATTTATTATCGGTAGAACAAAGGCTGTATCAGGAAATCGTTTACTAAATCAAAAGCCATTAATTTATTAAATGAAAGTTTTTAATCAAGGAAAGGTATTAATCGTTTCATGAAAAGTGTTTTTTTGTGGAAAGGATTTTTTTTCTCGTAAGATGAAATATATTTTGAAAAAGTTTAAGTAATTTATTAAGGATAATTTTGTATAAAAAAAAGTAATTAGACTTGTGTTTCTTTTTGCTTTTTCATCCATTTTTAATCCTACTAATATTATAAACAAGTTAAGTTTGTATGTATGGATGTTTCTTACTCTTTCACGCAATAACTACTGTACGGATTTGGATTAAATTTCGTACACAGATAGTTTATAACCTGGATTAACAAATAGGGTACTTTTTATCCCGGTTAGACCTAATTCTGAAGTCCACGGAGGCAAATTCGCGGGCAGAAGCTAGTGTTAGAATAATTTGCAAGAAATCAGTAATAATACATGTTCAGAATTTTAACGATTCTAATTCAAATTTAAATAAGAGATTTGCTATGTTGATTGATTGCTTGTTTTTGTTGATTCAGTATTATTATAAGAATAGGACAGGACTAATCAATCGTAAAATACAACGACCTAAAATGTATAGCTGTTAATGTTCGAAATATTGCCATAACATAATATGAGCAGTGATAGCCTAGTGGTAAGGTCGCTGAACTGGCAAGTTAAATATCACAAGTTCGAATCCAAACCACTGAGTTTTCGAGTCATATGTGTATTAGAAATTACTAATCACTTGCTTAAAACGGTGAAGGAAAACATCGTGAGGAAACCAGCATGTCAGAGACCTACGGGCGGTTTAAACTCTGACACTAGGTTGTTCATCAACAGCACAATAACGAAAGAAAGCATAACATAGCATTACGCCTGTATACCCCGAAAGGGTACGCATAGGTATCAATGCTGCTATTAAGTACAGGCTGTAACAGGCCTCTATTACTATCTATTGGACACAATCCCAAACTCCAAGCTGCTACTGAGAATTTTCTAAAATAAAAACCTAATAAACCTTTGCCGGACTTGGAATAGAACCCGGAACCTTTACTCAACAGTAGCGCTTAGGACCACTAGACCAACAAGACATCTGAATTGATATCAATATGCGAAAACTATAACTCCTTCTTCATTCGTGTTGGTAAAACAAACCTAGTGTCACAGTTGTTCAATCCACCCGTGGGCCTCTCGCTTGGCTACTGACTGCTATTTATTATAGACAACCGGGACCGACGGAACTATGCTCGGAGTTACGGAGCTATGCTCGGAGTTATGGAGCTATGCTCGGAGATACGAAGCTATGCTCGGAATAACGGAGCTATACTCGGAATAACGGAGCAATACTCAGAGTAACGGAGCCATGCTCCGAGTTACAGAGCTATGCTCTGAAGTATAAAATCCGGAATGAGGTTATCCGAAAGGGAACCAAGGTAGTCGACATAGCTTAAAGGATCAGCAAACTGAACTGGCAGTGGGCCAGCCATGTATGCCGACAAACCAACAACCTTTGGAGTAAACATATACTATAGTAGAGATTAGGTTATCGAAGTTAACGATTAACTATACCATTAAAAAAAGGATTACCTATTACAAAAAGGAGAGAATCAGCTGAATGTAGCTGGTACAAATATGATGAGAAGAACCGAAGACCGGACTCAGTGGCGCGTCTTGAGAGAGCTGCATGTCATGCTGATGTCTAGCAGTGGACTACTATTAGAGTGATGATGATGACGGGACCGACAATATATCATATCCTTCAAAGCATTCCTTTTGATCACCCATTTACAGACTGGCCGCACCGAGTGTTGTTTAACCTCGGCCAATTGTTTAAAACAATAACAAGGAAAACAATACGTTGAATAAATATTAATTTCTGAAAAAATATAATTAAATTTAAAAAATATTTAGTACTGTATTGAATTTTAGTCTATTACACTGCAAGACTGCCTCGTTAGTCTAATGGTACCGAGTGTGACTGCTGAATATGAGGTCTTGGGTTTGATTCCCGTGTGGGGAAAAGTGTTATTAAAGTTTTCTGTTAGGAGTGTTATAAGGTTTTGGAAAATTCTCAGTAGCAGACCGGAGTTTGGAATTGTGATCAGAAGAGTCTCATTACCTTCATGGGATGTAATAACAGCATTGGTGAAATGTAGATATACAATTGTGTATACCTCTGTCTACCCCTTCGGAAAATACATTTTATCCTCATTACATTACTTAAAAAGAAATAAAATCAATCAACCAATGCAATCAAATATCAACCCTGTAAATTCCACCCTTTGATATTATCAGAAATAATATCACCATCTACGCCGTAGCCGCGTAGCCTCCAGCTACAATTGCTACGGCGTAGCTAAGCTCAGTGGAACGATTGGGATCGTTCCTTTGATTGAACAATCGATGCTATGCGCCGTGAAAAGCTTGTTTCTCTTTGTTATGTTAGTAGAAATATGGATTTACTTTTGCTCACACTTTGTATAACCGGATATTTATATACCGGATATTTATATAAATATCCGGTATAAATATACATATTCTTCATTGAGTCCTTTATTCGAATTAATGTTTCGATCTTGGCAAATACCAAAATGTATTACGTTGATGCAGGTTTTAATTATAAAATATAGGTTCTGAAAGGACTGTAATTATTGGAATTTCTAAAAATACTTTCTAGTGAGTTTCTAGTCTAGTGGTGCCAAGCGGGACTGGTGAGCGTGGGCTCTCGGGTTTGATTCCCGGGTCGGGCTAAGTGTTTTGAAGTATTTCTGTGAGGAAATTCTCAGTAGCAGCCCAAAGCTTGGAATTGTGCCTGGCAGATAACAATAGGATGACCACCTATTACATGAGACTTAATAACAGCATTAGGTAAATGTGGTAAATAGACCTGCCTAGTCTTATGTTTATGTTATTTTTTTATTTCTGTAATTATTAATAATATCTGATAACCAACTAATTATTACCATTTTCTTTAGTCCAATTATAATATTATTTACTTCAACAAATTTCAAAATAACATGGAAACTTATACAACAGTACCTACTAAAACACAAACTTAATTAAATATTCAACAATAAACTTTTATAGCTACCAACAAACAACCGAAACAAGGCCTCGTGTAACTAAAATTAGATTACGTAGCCGCTACGTTACTCGTAGCGAGATGTAGCAAGTGACTACGATAGTCGTAGCAAGTCGCTACGAATCCAAGCGTAGCAAACGCCTAATTAGATTGCGCGTCTATGAAACAGAGATCAGAGGGGACTGAGGAATAAAGTCAACAGTCGATATAGCTCGACTTTGTTGTTTCTATGTATTCTGTCTATTTTCGTGATTTTGTGCTATTTGCCTCAGATAAATGTATATTTCATACTGATTTCTTTTTTATAAAAGAAATAATGGTGTGGCCTATAAAAGAAACAGAATAATGGTTTGTCGATTTAATGGAGGTTCCATTTCTAATCTTATTCTTTAAGTTATTAAGAAAAGCGATGGATTTTATTTTTTGTTATACTTTCCCTCATAATTTTAGCTTAACTAAAAAAGATAACAAAAAAAACTAGTGAGCCGCCATTTTAATCCCACAATATTATACTAAACCTGCTTCTTAGTCTAGTGGTCGCAAGAGTGACTGCTGAACATGAGGTCCTGGGTATGATCCCCCGGGTTTAGCAAAGTGTTATTGGGTTTTCTCAGTAGCTGCCTGGAGTTTGGAATTGTGCCCGGTTACCTATTTTATGTGGACTGAATAACGGCATTCTAAATCAGACAAAAACATTCGAGTCAGTTTAGTGAATAGTGACTAGTGAATAGTGACTAGTGAATAGTGACTAGTGAATAGTGACTAGTGAATAGTGACTAGTGACTAGTAACTAGTGACTAGTGACTAGTGAATAGTGACTAGTGACTAGTGAAGTGAATAGTGACTAGTGAATAGTGACTAGTGACTAGTGAATAGTGACTAGTAAATAGTGACTATTAAATAGTGACTAATGAATAGTGACACATAGACAAAATGTAGTGATAAGTGCTGCCTAGTATTAACACATGAACAAGTGTCTCCCTATACTATCGAAAAAATAATAATAGTTATTAGACGTATTCTTAGAATTATAACAACGTAGGAATTTAGGTTAAAATTAAATTACTCATTAGTCTAGCCTAGCCAAGATTGTAATTAAAATAAATTATTGTCACGGTACTTCAGTGTAGAGATAAAAAATTGCATTGCTATTACAAACCAGAAACGTGGGTGTACAACGTTTCTGGTTTGTACTTGTCTGCCTACCCCTCTGGGAATACAGGCATGATGCTATTTTATATTACCAAACTCTCTATATCAGAAAAAAAAAGTAAAACACAATTTTACATTAGAATTTGTTTTTATAAAAGACACAGCCTTTTTTTTAAACAGTATATATATATATGTATGCTGAATAATTAGACAAACCCCACTTAATCTATCCATCGTATCTTCGTAAAAAAGAAGGCTTTTAGAACAAAGTACGGAATTAAGTTCGGAAAACATTAACTACAGGGAAAAAGATCTTGGAAAATTTTTCTTCTACGAAACCCCAAACTCGGGAGCCAAGAATTGTGTTACAAAAATAATAGGGGATATGTTCTTTAGTATTTTCTAAGTATATCTCTAAGATCGACGGAAAATAATAGGGTATTTGGAGGAATTGTTGAACTCCGTATTGAGTTACGAGAAATATTATAATTATTTATTCCGAAACATTTTATTGAAGCGCTTTTCAGAACATTATAATCAAAAGTTGTTCTGTTAGTTGCTTGAAGTTAGCAGGGAGTCTTTTTTTTATAAGCCTGTAGTGTCCCAGTGCAGGGTAAATGCCTAATTTTCCTCTTACCACTTTTCCCGGTCTATGGCCATTTTGGGCCAGTCCTTTAGGTTAAGTTTTGCTAAGAGGTCAGCTTATGTGACGCATGTTGCGGGTTCGTTATCCACCTGGAACTGCTATTTGTAAGATCTACAGATGTCTCAGAGCTGAATGTGTGTGATTTATATCTGTATACAAAAATTGTTAATGTGCCAAAATTTTTAAATTTGTTAGTAAGATCAACGCGACCGCAAAACGTTTATGGCACTGACTGTGACCGAGACAGATGTATTAATGGATTGTAAAGGAGTGAGGGAGACACCATACAGTTACCACGTTCGACAGACTGTGCATGCACCTTGCCGATTTTATCATAAAATTGACTATTGGGCATTGTATTTGCGTGAAATTTCGGCAATGAACATTTCAGTCTGCCTAGCCTTTTCCCAATTACGTTGGGGTCGGCTTGCAGTAAAACCGGATGTAGCTTATACCAGTATTTTATGACCTCCACAACCCAGTTACTGGGTAACACGATATCTCAGGGTAAGACTTTCATTCAGGTCACGGACTACCCGCAACTGGTGTCATAGATCTTAATGTGGCAACCGGGACCGACGGTTTAACGTGCTCTCCGAGGCACGAATCAAATATGAACATTTATAAGACGAAAACTGTAAATGAGACTATATTCACTATGGCAAAAGTCTTCTCTTAACTAGCCGATCAGCTTGTGTTCGGTGTTGCCACACCAAAATATCAGACTGTGTTGCCAGCAGACATATGAATATAAACCATACTAGCTGCTTACATGCACTATGGAGACGATATAGAAAATGAATTTAAATTTAAAAAATATAATAAGCTTATAAATATATAATAAATTTTCTCATTTTCCTGAACCCCCGTTCCTAAAATGAACAAACATGGAATTGAAAGAGGAAACTCACGAAAGGTGAAAACCTATCACGTTTTCTGTTCCCAAAAACATTCAATCATAACCAGTGACATCTGCTCAAATGTTATTGGGAGGCGTGACGTCACATACACACAACTCATACATAATATCAACATCCCATGAGAAAATACGCCATGTTTACAAAGCCAGTGGTTGTATTACGATTTAAGTTTGTGTTCACATAAATTACTTCCAAAGGGACGATATTGTTGATTGAAATTTTTAACATAACATAGCATTACGCTTTTATTCCCCGAGGGAGTAAATATATCCATATCTGCCTAGCCTTTTCCCAATTACATTGGGGTCGGCTTTCAGTCAACCGGATGCAGTTTAATACAAGTCATTTACATGGAGCGACTGCCTATCTGACCTCCACAACCCAGTTACTGGGTAACACGATATCTTGTGGTACGAGTATAACTGGTTATCAGACTTTCAGGCCTCTGACTACCCGTAACGGCTGTCATAGATCTTAATTTGACAACCAGGTCCAACGGCTTAACGTGCTGTCCGAGACACGGAGGGGTCTCGGTATGAAATTATGGTCATCCATCCACAGACCGACCGTTGCAAGTGCAGCTTGACTTCAATCGATCGATCTTTGCGGCTGTTACTTAGCCACGAGCCCCTCACCAAGGCTCTTATTATGTCCCATATAATAAGTATTGAGACAAGAGCCATCAACCGAGCGTAATCTTAAACCCCAGACTGCGAATTTCCTATCAGATAAATCCAATAACACTTTGCCCGACACGACAATAAAACCCAAGACTTCGCGCTTAGCAGTCACTCTTACGACCACTAGAACAACAAGACAGAATTATCTTGTAAATATAAAGAGTGTTTTGATTTTTTAAATTCCTTAGAATAAGATAAACAGTGATCATTTAGTATTTAATATTTCGTAGTCATTGAATTAATAGGTTTGTACTTTAAATAAGAAGTCATGATTTTTTGTGGAAAGAAAATTACGCTTGTGAGCAGGATTTGACCCTGCGCCTCACGAATAAATACTCCAAACGCTCGGTCAACAAGCTATCCTAATCTTTAGTGTGCTTTGTCCTAAAAATGTTAAAATTCTTTTTCTATTATATATATAAAATTCTTTGTCGATTTATCTGCGACTACAGATCAAACAAATATTCAATGCTTTTTAAAAGTATTACAGCAAAATTTCACATAGATAAATTTGTTCCAAAAACGTCGAATAATTCCGTGACCATTCTGGGAGCGACACATAAAATTCACTGGGTCCGCGAGGCGCGATAAATATTCTAATACATAGTTAGTTTCAGACAAATTTGGTTACAGCTGAAATTTGTCATGCAACCGTGCAGCCCGCAGCCCGGGATTAACATACAAATGAATGGAATTATGTATCTTTGCATAATATCATCCTGCAGATCTAGGGCTGTTGGATGTTCGGGGTCAATTTGGGGAAGTTTTATTTTATTTCCATAGATAATGGCATCAATTCTAATATAGCAACCTAAACAAAATTTGAAGCATTACTGTCTTTACGTTAGTTACTAAATGAGCAAGATAAGACGAATCAAGAGACGTCAAATCGAATTAAGGCACGTCAAATTAAAATCTTGTAACGTTTTTAGTAGGCACAGTTTTAGGTAGCCACTAAAATTACGTTAAACGAAAATTATATGGATACTAGCTGACCCGGCAAACGTTGTTTTGCCATATAAATAAAAAATTTAGGGGTGGACTACCCCTAACATTTAGGGGGATGAAAAATAGATGTTGGCCGATTCTCATAGATACCGGATAAGCACAAAAAATTTCATCAAAATCGGTCAAGCCGTTTCGGAGGAGTATGGCAACGAAAACTGTGACACGAGAATTTTATATATTAGATTTTAGATTGACATCCGTCCGTGCCGAGCACGTTAAGCCGTCGGTCTCGGTTGTCAAATTAAGATCTATGACAGCCGTTACGGGTAGTCAGAGGCCTAAAAGTCTGACAACCAGTCATACCACGAGATATCGTGTTACCCAGTTACTGGGTTGTGGAGGTCAGAAAGGCAGTCGCTTCATGTAAAATACTGGTATTAAGCTGCATCCGGTTTGACTGGAAGCCGACCCCAATGTAATTGGGAAAAGGCTAGGCAGATATATTTTAGATTGACATTATTAAATTTAAACTTGACATCATCCCGTCCCGCTCTTATATAAACGGTTAATAAAAGACAGCAATGCTCCAAAATTAGTTTAGTTTGCTAAATTAGAATTGACGCCAGTAATGGATACCTATTTTTAACATGACCAAAATATAGCATTACAGCTGTAGGAGAGGTTAATCACTAATAAAAGGGCTTGGTTTCTTCTGTATCAATTTGCATACGTGTTTATGTTATTGGAATTAAATTTTTTCATCATGTACTGGCATACAAATCCGTCTTCCTTTGAACTTAACTTATAATGAATACCTATAACTAACTAAAAATTAACAACATCATACTATTATCATAAATGAGAACATTTTTAGTAGTCCTCATATCTTTTGCTGTCTCAATCACTTGGGGAAGTGAAGATTTGAGCAGCATTTGAGTATTTGGCCTTAATAGGTAATTAGAAAATAATCAAGATTATTGCAATAATTCTCATCCAAGAAATAATTTCAGCGTGATATCATATTTTATGTAAGAAATAAAACCTATACATTAAAATCTCAATTTATTATAACTCCATTTATAGGGTACCTTTATGATAACTCCATTTAATATTCAATTTTACTTTAATTATTTTTGCTCTCACGTTTGGTCGTTATAATGACTTTGAAACACTAATAATATTGTATTCAAATCCATAATACTGTAGGAGATTGGTATGAATATTTAATGTCTATATTCATGGCCTAATCACACAATTTCACAAAAGGCAGTGTTTACCAACCTTACTATTTACACACGTTTTGTAATAAATTGACTCTTATAAAATGACTACATCATTTTCTATATAAATATTGGGGTAATTTCGAGTGATTTAATATTTCATGGCAATATAGTAATGTGTTCCCACGCAAGCTTAAAATCAGATAAGAATATCTAAAAACAAGAAAATAAAATGTCCGGTTACTACCTACTCATGTTAAACCGTCGCGACATCGCCGCGGGCTCATGTCTTAGGCCTCCGTTCGATTTCGAAACTAGTTGGGCATCCTCGAAAAATGCACGTGAACAATATTTAACAGACATACAAAGTACAGATTCCAGCTCTTACAAAGGTCGGATCATAAGTTCTACCTTATAATGTATTGGGTCGGCACAAAAGTAATGAGACACTCTACAAAACTCTATACATTTCTTTTCTTAAGTTAATTGTTTTCGATAATATTCTAATATGTTGTAGAACATTCTAGGTACTTCTAATGTGAGGGTATATAAAGCCGCCCTCGCGATTGGTTTAGTCAGTTTGAAGCAAAATGGACGAGCGACAAGTTCGAACACTATACTTGTTAGGCCACAGTGCGCGGGCTGCGGCTGACAATATCAACACTGCATTGGGCGCTGGAAGTATTAGCCATGCCACGGTGTCCAGATGGTTTGACCATTTTGAATCAGGAGACAGGAACCTTGAAAGTCAGTCACGCTCAGGACGACCACCTGTATTCAATGATGACGATTTACGCCGCGAACTGGAGTCGAATCTGGATGCTACCACTCGTGAATTAGCGGAAACACTTAACTGAAGTCACCACGCTGTGGAATACCATCTGCATGAGCTTGGGTATCGAAAAGTTTTGGCTCGATGGGTACCGCACATCGTTACCGACGCTAGTCGTGCAGTCCGTGTCACCATCTGTCAATCACTTTACTGCGACCCCGACGTAAAGAGTTTTTGTCTGATCTGGTTACGGGAGATGAATCATGGATTTATTATGAGAACGATACACGTCGTACTTTTTGGCTGCCTCGAGAAGAAACGCCACCAACTCAACCGAAGCTGAGTCAAAAGAACCGCTTAAAAGTTCTGCTTTGCTGTTTCTTGGACGCGCAAGGCATGATGTTTCATGAACTATTACACAATGAAACTGTAGACGCTAACAAATATTCAACCCAGCTCACCGAACTATCTTCTGCTATCAAGAAAAAACGACGAAGACGAGTCAATGTAATTTTCACGTCGCATCTACCGTTCGCCAACAGCTGCAGAACTTGGGCTGGGAGACGATACCCCACCCTCCTTACTCTCCAGACCTCGCACCATCAGACTTGCATTTGTTTAGAGCCCTGAAGCAACATTTGCGGGGTAAACAATTTAATGATTTCCATGATGTACAGGCGGAGTTGAACAACTTTTTCGAGGCACAGCCATCAGAGTTCTGGGCGAAAGGCATCCAAACTTTGCTGGATGGTTGGCAAGAAGTCTTAGATGCTAATGGTGATTACAACATTGACTAAGCTTTTTGTATTGTAATAATAATAAAAAAATATAAAACGTAAACCAAGTGTCTCATTACTTTTGTGCCAACTCAATACTTTTTGAGAGAAATAAATATATTATTACTGCATAGCATCAAATTCAAATTATATATTTTTTTATTTCGTTTTGATCAGATTACAGGTGCTTATGAAACGTTAAAGCTAGGTGCACAGTTCCAGAAAGTTGATATGATGTACTCCATAGACACTCTTTTTGAAATAAAAAGTTATTTTAATCGTATATTGATGGTATGTGAAAATAATGTAGTATAATGTAAGAGAAAAACAAAAGCCTGTATTCCTTGAAGAGCTAGGCAGAGTAGTACCTACACTTGCCGCGTTCAATTCTTTGGAGTATCTGTAAAGGCCATATGTGACCTGCACAGGTGATGGGGTCCTTCGTTATCTTCAACGGACCATAACCGCCAACCGGGCGTTTTTTTATTAGCCGGGTTGCCGCTAATGCAGTTTCTATCCTGGCACCCGGACAAAATTAGGAGAGGACTGTGTGTTTTGTAGTTGGTTGAAATCTGGCACAGCGGCCGTGATTGATTCTCCACACCAGAAAAAAGGCAGACTGTAATTTGTGCACCCATATTTCACAAATTCCGTTGTAAAGTCCCACGTAGTAAGCAGTGAGCTTATTTGTTACTAGCTGATACCCGCGACTTCATCCTCGTGGAATTTTATATAAAAGTGCGAGTCAGACTTGCTGACCGAGGGTTCCGTACAAATTTGTAGGTACATATTATAAATAGTTCAGGAATCGAGTCTCGCAGTATTTTCCGAGATTTACCCGAAATTCAGTTTCCAAAACATAAAAAGACTATTTTTTTATGATTAAATACAAATGTATAGTTTCTAGATTTTTCCCTGTACTTGTAGTACACGACTTTACTTACCAAATTTAATAGTTCTAGGTCAACGGAAAGTACCCTATATATTTTGATTCCACAGCTTCAAGGGCTGTAGACCATATACTTCGGGTATATGGTTTTAATTTCAATTCAATACCTCCACGCGTTCCCGAGATAAAGGGTCTTGACAGACAGACGGACAGAAAGATATATTAGACAGACTCACGGACAAAAAAGTTCCGTTTTTAACCGACTTCAAAAAAGGAGGAGGTTTCTCAATTCGACCGTATTTTTTTTTTTTTTTTTATGTGTATTCGGGGATAACTTCGTCATTTATGAACCGATTTTGATAATTATTTTTTTGTTGGAAAGAAGATATCCTAACGGTGGTACCATGATAAGGAAACCAGGATCTGATGATGGATCCCCGAGAAATCGAGGGAAACCTTCGAAAATTGTAGGGGCGACAAGTGCATTTGTTAATTTTTTCATTAAGTATTTTAAAGCACTACTATTTAATGAAGGTGTGGAGTCGATCTGATGATGGAGCTGAAAGACAGTCGAGGGAACTCTTTAAAGATTTACAGCAATTACCTGGTGTTTGGGCTTGATTAATTTGTATTGATGAGAACTTTACACCTAGATGGGTTCTGACTGTAATTACCCCTAATTATCTGATGATGAAGACGAAGGACAGTCAAGGGAACTCCTCAACGTTTTACAGTAGCTACCATGTTTTGTTATGTATGTCCGTCGATATCTTTTTTTGAAAGAGTAGTCCCCAGAGGTGGTCCCATTTAAATTTAGTAAAGATCTGATGAAGACCTTCGAAGTTAGACGATGGAACTCTTCAATGAATTATAGCAAATCACTCTCAATTGCTGTAATCGCATGTTCATGTATAGTTCATGCCACTCAATACATGCATAGCATCATGCCTGTATTGCCCGATGGGGTAGGCAGAAGTTTCCAATGTTGTACACAAACATTTCACCGATGCAGTAATTAAGTCCTAGCGGCTTTCGAAAGCCTACCCATATTATTAAATTTCTAAATTAACTTATTTATGAAGTATACAAACTTATATATGACCTATACAATATATATATAACACACTTAAAACTAAAAAGACTAAAATAAATTAATTTTAAACAAAAAATGAAAACCGCCTTCAAAAATCTACTACACTAAAAAGTTTAAAATAATATCAAAATTTGCTTATAATAAAATCATTTTAAAAGAACAATATATAATAATAATCTGTTAATTTTGGAGTCGGTGCCTGATGTATATGGGGTTTACAACCAGATACAAAGGCCGGTAACATAACCACAGCACAACGAACATAAGTGACTAACACGAGGAAAACAATAACCCTCTCCCAGTACAGGCACCGACTCCCAATCTCCTAATTAAGTCCCATGAAATAAGTGGTGAGCCTATCTACCAGGTACAATCCCAAGCTACTAACAATTTATTAATAAGGAATACCAACATACTCCAGACCCTGGGAACGAACCCAAGATATCACGCTAACCAGCCAAGCTTGCGACCATTGCACCAATAAGGCATCTACTTTCTAGAATACACTTTAGGGGCTGAGTTGCCCGCGCCCGTAGGAGTGCACGCTTAAAATAAAATCCCTACACGTGGCCCCTGGGTGGTGCAAAACACGTCTACCCAACTCTGGTGGGAGGCTTCGACCGCGGCTGTTTAACACCCACCGGACGAAGTCATGCCGTGAAGCGACCTAGTCGTGTTTCGGGATGTAGTCCGATGCAACCGTTTTGGGAGACGGGTCTGGGCAGTTGCATCAACTCCCCAACTATCGTTCTCCCCAAATCTATCCACTCTACTTGGAGTGAATAAATTTCTTCTGGATCTACGTGCTCCATCCTCAGCCACACCATGGCTTAGCATCAGACAAGTTGGTGGTAGATCCATTTTTAATAAAATAAAAAAAAACGTCACAATAATTGACAATCATGAAAATTGCTTCTTTTCCCATGTGGTGATGTATTAAAGTTAAAATGTGTACTCTCTGCATATACCTTGATATCTAATCTATGTCAGACTGTGCTCTAATATATTCTTGTAACCCATTTTAATTGATATAATAAATCTGTACTCCAAACGTGTAACATCTTTCCTTTCTATAAACACCCATCCTTACACCAAACAGAACAAATGCAGCCTCGTTTTTACGATCTACAGTTGAATTTAACTGACCACAATAATAACAATTTAAGTGACCCCAACAACCACACAGCCACAACAATTACTGCTTTCAAGTTCTGTTCAATTACAATGAGAAAGTATAACATTAAGGGAATTACAGAAACATTAGTGTTTCTCTGTAAAATTGCTTGTACCGCAGCACTATCAAAAATTAACCAATAAAACCTGCAATAAGAGTTAACTGTATCGTTATTAGCTGTACACTGTAATTGTGTGTTGAAAGCATGAACTGCTTTTAGAGTAAAGGGAAATTATCACTTCTTTAATGTAGTTGGTGAATGTTACATTTAAAAATAAAACTGGTGAACGAGAGTTGAACTCGACGTTTCTCAAATTAAGATTTTTGGAAGTCGGCATTAAAGATAAAAAAATATATTTCATGACATAGGATCTCGCCTACATTCCCTGAAGAGTAAAGCAGAATAATTGTACACCGACATTTAACTATTGCCGTAATTAAGCACTATTTAATTAGTAGTTAGCTTATTTGGTAGCTCGGAGTTTGGAATTGGCACGGACCAATTCCAAACTCCGAGCTACTACTGGGAATTATATGCATACACCCACGCCTTTCTCCCATTGGTAGGCAAAAACTACAGAAATCCTTTTGTACCGTCCACGTTGATACAGCTGGTCATAACGCGCGCCGGTTTCGTGTACCACGCACCTTAACTTTTTTAAAGGATATGACTAATAAGGTCAGTGTATATCATTCTAGGGTGTCCAAGATTTTACGCTCAGTAGCCTTACTTACGACCTTTAGACTGACTAGAAGGTCAAACAATGAAACGAAGAAATACATATTAATTGGGTAATTCTTGCATAATTTTCGTAGCGTTAATATTTTCATTAAACTAACTTCATGGATATACAATGACAATTTAAATCCCGAATCACAATGGCAATGCCGAAATACGCACGTGAGTAACTCACGTGCATTTTTCGGGATTACCCGACTAGTTTCGAACTCGAACGGAGCCTTTAGACTAAAGGACTAATTAATATGAATATGTCTTACGAAAGTTATTATACAAAAAGATAGAAAAATATCACTATAAAGTATAAAAACACTCACATATTTTTATAAGATTCCAAGCATCAAG
Organism: Xylocampa areola; assembly: GCA_935421205.1. NCBI lineage: Eukaryota > Metazoa > Arthropoda > Insecta > Lepidoptera > Noctuidae > Xylocampa > Xylocampa areola. The sequence goes on along the minus strand of OW285210.1, from coordinate 16,759,831 downwards.
AAAAACGTATTATGAAGGTCACAGGTCGCTTGCAAATTTGCCCAGAAGACGTTTTCATTATTCTACGCAGTGTCACTTGATGTATTAGTATGAGTGCGTACGCAGCGGCGATATCAAGGTTTGTTTGAACGTATCCCGTTTTTGGGCCAGTATTTGTAACAGGTACTACTAACTACATTACTGGATGAGTAGAACTCTTTAGGTATTTAAGGTAATTAGTTTGGGTGTTTACTTTAGCACTTCCAGTATTTTTAGGTCAGTCTCTATACAGTTACTGAATCGTTGCATTTAATTTAATGTTGTATGAACTATCTATACAATAAAATCCGGGGATATAAGTTTAAATCCTACTCACGCTATCTTTCTTTCCACAAAAATGTATAACTTCAGAGTTCACTACAGTGCGCATGCATTTGTCCGTTCAGTCACTGTATAAAGACTGAATAAATCAAGATGACGTCACCATAAGACAATCATCACGCATCACTAATTTAGCCTAAGACAGGCATCACTAATTTGTCTATTAATGTGGAAGAAGAATTTGGAGTAGTGAGCATTGGTCGGGTAGTTTCGTTGGCAGAGCATTTGGAAAGAAATTTATCGGAGGGTGGATGTTTAAATCCTGTTCAGGACCCTATTTTTATCCACATTTCTTTTTATGCTCTTGAATATTAATTATTGTTTACCGGTCACTACTCACGTGCATTCTTCGGGTTTGCTAGACTAGTTTCGAGCTCGAACCTTAGTCCGCAGCAATGTGTTCTTAAATATTATTCAATAGCTTCTAGATAACAGAAGATATCCTATGTTTTTATGCAGGTTATAATCTATCTGTGTGCGAAATTTCATCCAAATCCGTTCAATAGTTATTGCGTGAAAGCGTAACAAACATTGATCCATCTATCATCACAAACCTAAGCATTTTTAATATTAGTATGATAGAATGCAACGTAGATAAAGGTCGGTTAAAGTCCTAGGAAGTTAGTGTGGTTTTAGTCAGTAAGAGTGTGAGGTCTCTTGAGCAGAAATAATCCATGACAGTAAATAATAATCCTTAAAACAGCTTTTCAACTTCCATTGCATTAATCACGAAAACGAAGTCCCCCGCAACGTCTGTCGGGTCTGTTCGCGTTAAACTCAAAAACTACTGAATGGATTTTCATGCGGTTTTCACCAATAGACATAATAATTCATGAGGAAGGTTTAGGTGTATAATTCCCGTGCGAAGCCATGACGAGTCGCTAGTAATATATATAGTCCTCCTTATCAGTTTCGATAACGGCGACCCCAACAGCTAGCCTTTCTTGAGCCCTAATATGAATAATAGGGCATCGGCACAAAGTTAAAGTGGACAAATGGTTGCGCTAGTGCAAGCTAACTCTCTCGTCCTGCTCCTATGGCCCAATGGACTGGCAAAGCAGTACAGGAGGCAGAGTTTAGGATGCATTACTTATTTTGTTTGTGAAGGAAGAGGCAGCCTCTTCCCTCACTTTCAAAGTCCGATGGGACGGCAATACGACACGACCGGTGAGAGATCTGCCACAAGACGGCGTGCACAAACATACAATTGTAAAAAATAAATAGTTAATAAATGGTAATAAATACATTTATTTAAATAGTTTCACAGTCCGGTGATATGTAAATTGAAACAATAATTTCAAAACATACGCATGTTTATAATTAACATTCGTGTGTACTCATTACGTTCGCGCATGCATCTCTGCCTTAGTCTCCGCATCACTAATTTGGCTGTGTTAAGACCATAATGAAAGAAGGTTTTCCTTCGCTAAAATTTCACCAAAATACCAATTCACAAAAATATTAAGAAAAATACACACAAAAATAATACCTCCTAATAATAATAATCCGACACACAACTCTTCTCTAATAGGAAAAGGAAAGTGGTCAAATCTGAAATCTCAACGTGACTTTAACATATTTCGTCGATATTATCATAGTAACAAGGCATGAAGGCGAGTTGCGTATCTTTAAACCAAACGCTCCCATAACGGATGGCCGGAATAATTTAATAATTCACTGCTAACGTTCGGTGAAAATACCACCATAATATCTTAAACTCTATTATTATACAGCATAGTGATTATTTTCCTTTAACACGCACGATTATGAACGTATTCTTTATATTCGTGATATTTGACATAGCTATTGTTATTCTATGAGCGCATGTGTTCATATTTTTACATGTAACGCTTTCATACATTATGTATGAGTGAACTGATTAATTTTTGAAAGGTATTTTTTGTGGGTACGTGTTGATTTTGTTTTTTTTTTCCTGTTAGCAGATGCTACAATAGGCTTTATATGTTCTGTTGAAAGCTATTTTATTATAAGTACATGTTTCTTTTGCTTTGTATAAAAACAGTTTGCCGCATTAAAATGTCGACAGTTCTGTAGTTATAGCCACAATTCTCACATAATTTTTAAAATTAATAATCGTGTCGTCCCATGGATCGAACATAAAATCCGCCGACAATATTTTAAATCTAATATGGACCTAAGTTTTGCCACCAAGTCGCCTGATGGGAAGCGAAGGTGTGACCAAGGATTAAGCACGTAGATCCAGAAGAAATCTATTCACTTTTATTCTTTTTTTTGTATTCTTTTATTTTGGGTTGAACTTACGTTGTTATAATTTTGTATTTATTTTAATATATATTTTTTGTACATTGCACGTCTGTTGATAATAAACTTTTCTTTGTTTCTTTCACTTTGAGTAGATTGAATAGATTTGGGGAGAACGATTGTTCGGGAGTTGATGCAATTGCCCAGACCTCTCTCTCACAACAGGTGCACCGAACTATATCCCGAAACACGACTAAGTCGCTTCACAACATGGCTGCGTAACGTGGGTGACGACCAGCCCTTGCCGAAGCCTCCAGATTTGTATTGCTTGTTTTGTACCACCCCGGGGGCATATGTAGGGATTCCATTTTAAGGGTGCAGTCCTACGGACATGGCTAGCTCAGCCCCCATGGCCGGTTGATAGCAATAAGCCCATCACCTATTACATGGGACCTAATAACAGCGTGCATTGGTGAAACGTGGGTGTACAACTATGTACACCTTTGCCTACTCCTTCGAGAAATACGCGTGATACTATGTTAAGTTAGATTAAGTTTAGATTATAAAATATTACGATTTCCTTATTTGTTACCTGTTATAGAAGAATTTGGTATAAAAAATGTTAACAACAGATAAATCATTGTTAATATAAAAATAAATTAAAAATCAAAAAAGTTATTTTGTGATGTGTCAAGACTTTAGAGCTCCTAATGTTTTTACACGACTGCCCAAAAAACGAGTGTTATGTTTTTTGGCTTCATGTATGTACGAGTATGTTTGTGAATTAATTTATTCCATTATAAGTTCTAAACTCCTGCACCGATTTAGATAATGTATCGATAGAATCGTTACATTATCCCGGGTAGTTTAACAAGATTAAAAAAAAATATATATATATGATTCCCACATGGCAGGCGTGCTTTTTATTATTTTATAAATTAATTTAATCTTGTTAATCTACATGTACCAATTTAACACGTACCACCAAACAACAATTCAGCCAGGCTTACAGATAATAATCGATTCCCATGAGAATCGGATCTTCAGAAATTCGATACTCGCTTCGTTCATCAATCCTATTCGGCGTCTTTGTGGGAATCCAATAAAGAGACCGGTCGAACATTGTTTGCGTTAACTCAATTTAAGGAAAGAATCGATATAAATAATTTATCCGATTCGTATCGATATCCTTTGAATTTATTCGTCACTTCGGAAGTATTACAATACGATTTACATTAATTTCTTTAAGTTTTTTTTTTTTTTGGTAGGCTTGGTCTTTATGTCACTATTCTTTACTAAAATTATCATTTAATGAATATTCTATTTCAAAGAAATATCTATCTGGAAATGAAAGTGAGATAAGTATGTTTTTGTAACTCGTCTTAGTGGTCCCAAGCGCGACTGCTGAGCATGAGGGTTCGATTTCCGGGTCATGCGAAGTGTCATTGGGAAGTTTTTCTATCAGCAAATTCTCGATAGCAGTCCGATGTTTGGAATTGTGCCTGGCAGAAGGCAATAGGCTCACCATCTAATGTGACGAACGTCAACCGTAAAACGTGCCTCCGACTACATGTTATAATTTTTGGAAAAGGATATTTGTTTCTTTATTTTAATTTTGTTTCCCTGTTTTTAGTACAGTCGGGTTCTTTGTTCATAATTAATTTATTTTATTTTATACTTTTTAGTTCGACTTAAATTAAACGTAGTTTTTTAGTTAGTGTCAAAATACTAGAATTAAATTGTTATAATGTTTGTATATACTGGAAATTGGCTATTTACTAGCTCTCATTTGGTTCCCATATTGTTATAAAAAACATTTTTTTAATACCCCCCTCTTTTTATTTGTAAACGGCATATTCATTAATTTTATAGCCTATGACACTCCTTCAATTGGAACAAATCTGATGACACCTCCTACGTTAAAATCCATCAAGCCGTTAAAGCTATATGGTGTGCCAAAGAAATAGATATTCATACATGCTCAAACTCGGAAAACATATCCATTCTTTTGGGTCAGCTGCCCAACCCGAACATCGAACCCGAGACCTCACGTTCAGAAGTCACACTTGGGACCACTAGATTGACGAGGTAGTCATGATAATAGTGGGTTTATAGATAAAACAGTAGACACAAACACACGGATTGACCAGCGCGCAGTGTAACTGGAGATATCTCGTATATGTATTTCTTTGACACATCAAAAGGGTGACACACACCGTTCACATTTACATTTTCCCTACCCTTTAATTTCACTTTTCTATTCAATTCCATTAATAAATTACATTACCGAAGTAATTGTCACGAAAATTGACATAATTATTTAAAAATGAGTCCGATGGGAACTGCGTCATTTGTAAAGCGATAAATTTATTAAAGCACTCAACAAGTACTCATTATCTAAGTACTATATTATAGTGCTTTATTTTACGTCCAATTAGTGGTCAACGTGGGGCTCGTGGCTAACCAGCCGCACAGATCAATTGATCGAGATTTAGCTGCGCTTGCCACGGTTGTTTGTGGATGAGTGGTTGATTTTATTTTGAAACAGTCCCCGTACCCGTGAAATATTTACTAATAAAATATATTTTTGTATTGATATTTTTGTAAACAAACCAATTTGAAGAAAGAAGAAGAAGAAAGAAGAAAGAAAGATATATTTATTCCCACACAGTGCGACATTGTACAGAAAAACAGAATAAAACAGTGAAACTTAATCTAAACTATAACTAAAATATATGGTTGATATAACTTTTATATATTATATAATTAAAAGTTATATGTAGTTATGCACTTATTAAGTGCATAACTACATATAACTTTTTTTTTTTTTTATTAATCTTCTATATGTACATCGCAACTGTGCGAAAAATGGTCGCCACTCAGCCTAATGCTGATGTGTTGCCTAAAAATAAAGCAACTCAACAGCGCTGATATTCTGTGGTAACCTCTTGTCGACGTATGGCGTCTTCCAGTACAAAAAACCTGAAGAATCAATTTATTCGATCTTTATAAGTTTTATTTGCTCCTTGTGCTGTGCGCGACTAAAACCAATCGGTGTAAAACCACCAAAAGAGCTGTTCAATGTAAACACCAGGTGACGTTACGTACATAAAATCCCATACACATGAATAAAAAACAAAACAATTACTTATTTAAAATAAATGAGCTGAAAAATATGAACAAACTATTTGCTCTATAAATATGGATTTTTTACATTAACACACACTCTCCTCCAGGCCGTATTTTGGTCACGGCGACCTATTTTCGAAGAGATCAGCCAAGTACGCAGGAGATATTAAAGTGCACAAGTATATGGGCAAACACAAGAGCACTCCCTCTTCCTTCACTCTCATAGTCCGATAAGACGGCAATCCGATACGACGGGAGAGAGATCAGACGCAGGACCGACGGCTTTACGTGCTCTCCGAAGCATGGGGGTGTCACACCACCAACTTCCTAACTCCGGGCTGCTACTGAGAATTTCCTAACAAAAAAATCCAATAACTCTTTGCCCGATCTTGGAATTGAACCCAAGGCCTCACGCTCAGCAGCAGTGCTTACTTTTTTTATACATTAACACATTCTATATTGTTTTCCCTACATAAATAGCAAGTACTCAGTCATAATTTTCTCTTTAATTACTATCTCTGTTATTATTATGATCAAACGTAAAAGTGAAGTCAAATACGACCATCACAGCTCATTAAACGTATAGAAAGAAAAAAACGATTTTAATTGTACGCGCCATTTGACGCACACATTCATAACTATACAAATATGTATACATAAAACTAGAACATTCTTACAAACCGTAATTAAAAAATCTTATATAATAAAAAGCAAAACAGCATTTATCTATACCCTACATTTCGCAATTGTTCTTGTGTCATTTATGTAGCTTATTAAAAGTTCTGTGTTCACCATAAATTTATTTTAAGTAATCTAAGGCGGGCACAAGAGGGCACAAACTTAACTATACTAATATTTAATCTATGGTTGAACCAAAGAGTTTTTATTTACCATAGGTACCTTAAAACTAAAGATTAAATCTATGCCTCATCCAAGCTTGCAACCTAAGCATTGTATATTTTTGTTTTTTATATCATATTTATTTTGATTCAAGGCAATGTTTTAATGTGTGTTGTTTATAGGTAGATATAATATTCCAATATACAGCTGACTCGGTCACAGTTGTTCTAATTATGGCCGACCGACAAACAAAACAATACTTTGAATTAAACGTCCGCCACAACACGGACGGACGGCGCTGATTGTAGTAGGCGTAATGAAACATAGTTGACAACTGTTTTTAATCAAATTTATTGTATGGTAAAAGTACTTTCTAACACAAGTCAAGTTGGTCATTATACTCGAGGTTGGACTGTAGCCCGAGCCGCAGATGAGGGTTGTAATGCAACCGAGAGTGTTATGACCAAAGCTCACGCGTGGTTGGCGCAGTGGTTGAGAGATCGACTGCTGCGTCGCGTGTCGCAAGTTCGGTTCCTGTATGGAGCATTTGTATGATCCACAGATCATTGTTTTGGGTCTGGGTGTGTGTGTGCATGTTAGATTATGTGTTTGTAAACGAACCTACGATACAGGAAGAAATTCGGAGTGTGGAGAAACTTTAAAAAAAAATAGGCCTTACGAGATTTTAGTGGTCTCCCATCCACATACTGACCGGACTAACCTCGACAACTGTTTAGATCGTCTATCTTCGTTTAACAACAAGGACTGACGATTTACCGTGCTCACCAAAGCACGGAAGGGTCTCGATATGAAATTATGGTCACCCATCCAATGAATGACCCCAGCAAGTGTAGCTTTACCTCGATTGATTGATCTGTTTCTTACTCACGACCTTTTTAATCACTTGATTCTAGGCCAAACTGTATTATTTTACAGATAAATCTTACAAACGCATTAAAGCATGCGTAGCGATAGCAAAAGTTAAACCAATTGTGGAAAGAAAAATACAGTCGTGAGCAGGCTTCCAATATTTATCCGGGAGGCGCGGGTTCGAAACCTGCTCACGACCGTAAATTTCTTGCCACAAAAATTTACAACTGTATTATTTTCTTTTATATTTGATTTGTAGTCTGCTCAGGGGTTTTTTGATATTTTTTATCATTTTTTTTTTAGTTATATCTTAGGTTTTCGCGATCACTACACATTATAATGAAACAACTGTTGTGGTCCTCCTGCGACCACTAACGCTGCAAAGTGTTAGAAACGTCAGGAAAAACAAAAACCAATAAAACACGCGATTAATCCGGTTAAAAGGTTAAAAGTTGTTTTATTATATCTTTTTTTAACCGAACTTTCCTCAATACTACAATTTCCGTGTAGATAACTTTAGAGTACCCAATTAACGAGGTATCCTTGTAAGTTGTTGAACCAGTCATTATAATGTCATTTTGAGTCACGTAACCAAGGTAAAACATCAAGGAGACACGTAAAAAATATGGCATTCGAATAAGTTTTACACAGGGTAAAATAGTAGTATTTTTTTTTAAGTTACGTAACTATTAGTTGTAATGATTTCCATTTTTAACCGACTTCAAAAAGAAGGAGGTTATCAATTCGTCTGTTTTTTTTATAATTATGTCCGTCGATATCGTCGCCAGTTGTGAACCGATTTCAATGAATTTTTGTTTAAAAGAGTTGTCCCCAGAGGTGGTCCCATTTAAATTTGGTGATGATCTGATAAAGAACTTCGAAGACAAGCAATGGAACTCTTCAATGAATTACAGCAAATGATTCGCAATTGCTGTAATAGCATGTTCATGTATAGTTCATGCCACTTAGTACATACACAACATCATGCCCGATGGGGTAAGCAGAAGTTATTAAGATCTAGCGTCTTTCCAAGGCCTACCCATATTATAAAATTAAATTATTTATGAACTATACATTCTTATCTATGACCTATACAATATATATTATATATATACAAAAAAGTTATAAATAAAATTAATATATATAATTATATATATACTAAAAAGTTATTAATAAAATTAATTTTTAACAAGTAAATAAAAACCACCTCCAAAAATCTACTACACTAAAAAGTTCAAAACAATATCAAAATTTGCTTATAATAAAATAATTTTAAATGAATATAATAATAAACTGTTATTATTGGAGTCGGTGCCTGATGTATGTTGGTTTAAAACCGGTACCGTTTACAAGTAATTACTCTTACATAATAAGACAAAAAGAAAAATGAAGTTTTCATCCAATGCGAACTCCTTTGTACTGTGGTGTGAAGCCTAGGACAAGTGCTAACTGTATCTAGACGGACTTTTACTCAACTTTGTCATTTTGACTTTGACTTTTTTATTTTAAAAGGCTTTGAGTATTATATATTACTTAAGTAACACGCTTACAATATTACCGAACAGCAAAATAAAATGGCAGTATTTGATACAAAATTTATGACCATACAAATCTTTTGATGCTTCACATGATCTATCGTTAGTAATACCAGCAGTCAAAAATAAATCTGTGAATAAAATTGTATTTTGGACACGGCATGCAGTGAATATGTTTTGAAATGGTATGGAAGGTTTATGAGACCGGGAATATTGAATTCTCCAGTCTTTTTTTTTGTGTATTTTTATTTTCAAATATTTTCCTAGCTACATATTTTTATATAGAATACATTATTGTTCCTACTTTAATATGTCTTTAAATATAACACATAACATTAGGTTTCTTTATCAATTATTTCATGACATAAAGTGTTATTTTTGTGGAAATAAAACAGTCATGTACAGGATCCAAACCACCTACACCATTTCCAAAAGAGTGCACGGAATCACCTCCTTTCCAAATGCTAACGCTCTTCAAAGCAAGTTCATGTTATCTCAACTCAATATGCTGTTTATTTTCCATAATAATACGTATTATGGTCTTTTTCAATTAATACTCCCCCGACCGTATTTCGGTCACGGCGACCTATTTCCATGGAGATTAGCCAAGTACGCAGGGGATATTATAGTGCACAAGCGTATCCGCAAACACAGGTGCACTCCCTGTTCCTTCACTCTCATATTCCGATGGGACGGCAATTCGACACGATCGGAGAAAGATTAGGCGCAGGACCGACGGCTTTACGTGATCTCCGAAGCAGGGTGACGCACCACCAATTTTATGACTCCAGGCTGTTACTGAGAATTTCCTAAGAGGAAAACCCAATAACACATTTCCCGACCTGGGAATCGAACCCAAGACTTTACGCTCGGCAGCCTCGCTTGCGACCACTTGACCAACGAGGTAGTCAATTAATAAGTTAATTAATTAATATAAGCATTACGTAGCCTTAAATATATAAAAAAACACCATTTGAATTAAATTTAATAATCTTTAATCTGTCACTATAAAAACCAATTCGAAAAAAAAAATGTAGGGGCTAGCATAACTTCATAAAATATTACATTTTTCTTTAATTTACTCGTCAAAATGAAACACATAATTAATATTGGAAACGTAATTAATAATAAAAATTAAAAAATGGTGCGTAACAAGTAATAAAGTAGATACTGAACGAACAGTTTAATGAAGACTGACAGGAAGGGTAATTAAAATAATAACAATTTTAATTGAAAAATGAATATTTTACTCGCTTCTTGCCAATTTTTTTAAACGGAGGAGCGAGTTTGAAATTAATAAAAATTTGATCAGATAGTTTTTTTAAACGCATTAGCGCATTCGTAGCGTACCATATATATATATACCAAAATACAAATAAAAAAAAATATAAAGGGTCATCAAGATCATCATCAGACGGTTTCATTTTTAAATTCAAGATAAAGCTTTGAATAGCATTAACACATGCTTAGTGACTGAATTGTTAGCAATAACGTCGCCATAAGACGTGTTAAAATATGGAGGAAGAATTCGCGGTGGTGAGCAGAGGTCGAGATGGCTTAGTGGTCAGAGCGCCTGGAGTATTTATCCGGGAGGCGCAGGTTAGAATCCTGTTTGCGACCGTATTATTTTTCCATTTAATATAATGACTTTATTTTTAAAGTTGTACATTTTCGTGAAAAGAAAAATACGGTCGTGCGCAAGATTCGAACCTGTGGCTCCCGGATAATTTATCCGAAACGAATTTAAAGGAAGCCGGTGTCCTTCCCAATATACAATCTATCTCCTTGCCAAATTTCATTACGATCCGTTTAGCCGTTTAGTCGTGAAAAGTTAATAAACAAACAGAGTTACTTTCGCATTTAAATTATAGTATGAATTTCTACGCGAAGATCGTCGCATAAAGGAAGGAACCCAAAGGATTTCAAAAAGTAAAAAAGTTCAATTGGTCACCAATAACTACTCATAAAAACTATTAAGAACAAATAGACATTTAGTTAACGCCCGCCATTTTAAAATTCCAATTTTCCAACTCAATTCGTGACTATTGCAGGCGTTTCCGCAATCGTGGACAGTACGAAATTATGATTGAGTGCCAATCATAAGCGTAAGCGGTAATACATAACAGAATATAGCATTACGTTTGTGTTTCTCGAAGGGGTAGGCAGAGGTGTATACAGTTATACACTCACGTTTCATCAATGCTGTTATTCAGTCCCATGTAATAGATGGTGAGCCTATTGCCATCTACCGGGCACAATTCCAAACTCCCGGCTGCTACTTTAAATTTCCTAACAGAAAAAAAAACGATAACAATTCAAGATAAATCTTTGAAAAGCATTAAATTCGGTCACCTGTATAGGTACTGAATTGATTGCAATGACGTCGCCATAAGACGTGTTAAAATGTGGAAGAAGAATTCGCGGTGGTGAGCGGAGGTCGAGATGGCTTAGTGGTCAGAGCGCCTGGAGTATTTATCCGGGAGGCGCAGGTTCGAATCCTGTTCGCGACCGTATTCTCTTTCCATTTAATATTGTAACTTTAAATCGATAACACTTTGCCCGACCCGGGAATTGAACCAGAGACCTCAAGTTTAGCAGTAGACCAATGACGCAGTTCCACATGCAGTACCGACATCCGTTTTTTAATCTATCAGACAATTAACTGCGTCATGAATATTAAATAATGATTGTTCTACAAGACTCATTCTTCCCTAACTTGTTCCAACAGTAACTGGGACAGGCGGCAGAAATGAAACCACCATTTTAGTTCGTTGTAATAAACTGGAAAAAGTGCTCATAATTACCAGTTAAAAGCAATAATTAGTTCTTGTAATATAACAAAATCATTTTTAACAAAAAAAAATAACAGACTCCAAAAATCTGTCTGCTGTGTAAAAATGCACTAAAAAGTAAAAAGAAATTGAGTTATTTACTTACTTCAATGTATGTACTTACAAATACTTAAAAAAAATTAGATGATTCAAAATAAAATCGATTTATTAGGACAATAATATACAATTATTATTACATTTGGAGTCGGTGCCAGCCAAACCTTAGAAAATTGTTAGGAAGTATTCTAAAATTTGCGAAGTATATTTAAAGGTACATTAACGATCATTATTATTACGATAATGTAACAATACCTAATTGAAACTATTTACAAATGAACACAACAACTGCCTAAAGCGACAGCTTAGTTATGTAATCCGCTACTTCATGAATGTACTTACGTTTGTTATCCTCGGCCAGCACCGACTTTTCATTTAAATTATTTTGATTTAAATATCAAGCTACCAAACCAATTTTCATATAATTTCAATGTGACCAATCTGAAACTATATCCTTTCAAATAAAAATATGTCAGAGTTCTGAGGTAACAAACATAAAAAATATACATCTGATTTCATAACCTCCTCCTTTTTGGAAGTCGGATAAAAATGCGTTTTATTTTATTTGGTTTGTATTGTTTAATGTCTGTTTGCTGTGTTTACTTAGGCTTGGTTGCACAAACATAACTCTATCCATAACTGACGTATTACTTTATTATTTTGACAGTTTTTTTATGTACCTAAATTCTGTCATAATGACACTGTACCGTTTTTGTTACGGTTAAAGTTAAGATAGTGCAACTAAGGCTCAGTTGCACCAACTTAACTTTAAACATATATATGTAATGATATTTTTTTCATATCTGTTAAGGCCATGCAATGCCTATATTAAGTACTATTTTTCAAGAAAACATTGAAAAATAATAGAAACGAACGGGGCTTGAATCCGCGACCCTTGACATGCCGTGTCATCACTCTACAAACTGATTTCTAAATAATTCTTCGTCTAATAAAGCTTTTCTGCAACAAGTAGTGTTTTATTTACTAACAAATTGTTCAAATAATTCTCCGTCTAATATTTGTCTTGGGAGTCCATTGTATATTTTTACCTTTCGAGCAATCCAGGCACGATCCTATGCACGGTGTGATTCTTTAACTAAACATCCCACCATCGTCCCCCACTCATGACTTATCCCACTCTCGTGGTATGACATGTGTTCGCACTGAAGCCAGCAGCCGCCTTTGTCCGGCGCTAACCAGTAATAGCTGGTAATAACCGGTTATAATTACTCAATAGCTATATACGGCTTTTGATCGGAAGGCGTGAAATGCTTTAGATGCAGATACCTCTACGTAGCTAAATGTTGCAGGTGGTTTGTGTGGCGGTATACTTTCAAATTTCATTCTATGTATCACGCCTGTATTCCCTGAGGGGGTAGGCAGAGGTGTACACATCTGTAGTTTACATCCATATTTCATCAATGCTGTTATTAAGTCCCTTTTAATGTGATATTGCCATCAACCGAGCTGCTATTGAGTTCGCTAACAGAAAAACCCAATAACACTTTGCTCGAACAGGGAATTGAACCCAAGACCTCACGCTCGGCAGTTGCCCTTGCGACAACTACACCGATGATACTATATATAAAAAAATATGAAATTTATTTATATCATAATATCGATTATAAATAAATTTCATATACATCACATACTAACTAAACTATGTAAAAAATATATTTTAGGCTGGGTTTGGCTTCCAGTCTAACTGGATGCAGATGTATACCATTTTCATTACATGGAGTGACTGCCTATCTGACGTCTACACCAATTTAGAGGTATGGGGTATCGTTAGAATCCTTATATTTTCCAGAGTAACATAGGATAGATTAAGAAAAAAAAATAGCCGTTGGGCAAAAAACGTTGGCGTGCTTTTTTATTTTTCATTAATTTCATCTTTTAAATAAAAAACAATTGCTGCATGTCTGAGAGGTCATCACTTGCTCTATTTACCCGTGTGGAGCCAGGGTGGGTCGCTATTATAGATATAAAAATGAGTACTCGTAAACCTCAACTATAAATTATAATGCAATGTTCGTAAATAGCCCCTCCGGCTACCTAGCGAATGAGCTATTTAGGTTAACGGGAAGCCAAACTTTGAAATTAATCTCGATGAACTGTTTCAAATAACTAACAGTTAACGAAGAGGGTTTAATTGAAATAATATAACATATTTCGTTAAACTATAGGGTGCAATTTAGCAGAGGGTGTACTCGTAAATACTTTGGTGTGGGTTAAAGTTATTTTGATATTAATAACGTGGCATAAGCTTGATTGACTTAAGTTTTAAGTCACTATGTTAGTTCAATATAAATCTTTGAAAAGCATTAACGTATGCTTAGCGAACTCTAAAGTTATAATATTAAATGGAAAAAGAAAACGGTCGCGAACTAGATTCGAACGACGTTATTGCTATATTAATTGATAGGAATGACGTCGCCATGAGACGTGTTAAAATATGGAAGAAGAATTCGCGGTGGTGAGCAGAGGTTGAAATGGCTTAGTGTTCAAAGCGCCTGGAGTATTTATCCTGGAGGCACAGGTTCCAATCCTGTTCGCGACCGTATTCTTTTTCCATTTAATATAATAACTCACAAAATTAGTTGCCAAAAATGTTATTGAAATTCCAGCTCCCTTGGTATCCTTATCTGTATAACTATAATAATTTATATATTATTTTATTATTTGTATAGGTATATGTATGTTTATCTATATTTTATTATATTTATTTAAGTAAGTTCAAAAGACTTTAATTTAGAAAAAAAATTGTCTCTATACATTGTACATAAATAGATTAAACCCTAAACCCCAGACTAGGATTCCCTGTGTCGTGGGATCTGGTCTTTCTCAGTCCAAAATATGTTGACACAGTACTTAATTGAAAATAATTTATTCTTCCTTTTAGTATATTCAGGTTTATTAGTTAAGATTCATTATGCATTATATTTACACACTGTTGTCTACATCTCTTGTATAATAACTTTCGTGAGGCATATTCATATTAATTCTTGTTCACTGGTTACTACTCACGTACATTTTTCGGGTTTGCCCGACTAGTTTCGAACCCGAACGGAGCCCTTAGTCATGAGCTGCAATGTCGTGAGTCAGAATGATTTAGCACACTAACATTCTGACTCTGACTGCTCACGTACATTCTTGTACACTGCCAAGAATGTACGTGAGTAGTAACCGGTGAACAATAAATTAATACATCTCTTGTTTTTAATTTTGCTCTCGCAAGTCTGCTGGCAGAGATTTCTTTGAGAAATAAGCAGTACCTTTGGACATCATAGTCGTTAACAACTGTCTGTTATAGTGGTCTGGTATAGTGTGTACATCAATTAATAAATATAAAAACAATTTCTACCGTATTTGTTTTTAAAATAATAATGCTCCGTAAACGCTTTTTGATAAAAAATGAATTTATAATTTGATATCAATTCAAATATCTCGCCTATTTTTATAACTTAAGAAAGTAATTATTTAAAAGAACAAGTGATGATCATGCTGTACAAATTGCTTTGATCCTACCAGAACAGAAGTGAGGTAGGGGCACCATCGGCCGGATGGTCAAATATAAAAAGCGAACTCAAGCAAGCCCAATTGCCAGAACTGACAACCCAAGATAGACAAACTTGGCACAGAAAAGTGAGGAGACCTGACCCCAAATAACGGGACCAGGAAAGGAAGAAGAAGAAAGTAATTATTTAGATAACGAGAGTTATTAAGAAAATATTCAACCAAGAACTTCCCGTTACTCGGTGTAAGCTTGCCTTCTCTTTTGTCACTTATACTGGTTTTTTTCAGCATATTTTACAATGGGATCAACCCAGCGTGCTTCGAATAACATAATCATAGACATCAATAATCCAAATATCTTAACATAACATAACATGGCATCACGCCTGTATTCCCCGAACGGGTAGGCACAGTTGTACACCCACATTTCACCAATGCTGTTATTAAGTCCCAGGTGGTGAGCCTATTGCCATTTATCGGGCACAATTCCAAACTCCGGTTTACTACTGAGAATTTCCTTACAGAAAAACTCAATAACACTTTGCCTGACCCAGGAATCAAACCCGAGACCTCGTGCTCGGCATCACTAGACCTAACAAGGCAGTCCAAATATCTTACATTATAATATAACTATCTACCTCATTGGTCTAATAGGCGATTGCCGAACAAATAAGGTTCTGCGTTTCATTGCTTGGTCGGGCATGTAGCAAAAGCTGCAGTAGCAGCCCGGAGCTTGAAATTGTGCCTGGTTGATGGTTATAGGATGAAATATGGGTGTACAACAGTATACATATCTGCCTACCCCTTCAGAGAACACTGAGGTGATGCAAACAAACTAATCAAGTCGTTCTTTAACTAACGTATTAAATCTCTATCTCTTTCATTTCCTCTAATCTAGTTTGTATAAGCGGTATGTACATTTTATCAAACGGGTGAAAGTGACGGAAAATATCCTAATCCCGGAATATCTGAACGTTTTTGTGTATAGTAGGTATGCCGTGTGTTGGCGCTTAAAATATTTTTTCTCTTTATGAAGATTTTTCTTCGCTCTAACAAATAGTTAAACGGTTAGATTTTATTATATTAGTATTTGTACGAGTATTTGTACGAGTTCTTATGAATTTTTCACAGTCACATAGTGAAATTTAAATTATTATTTTAAAAATATTGATGTACATCATAATATTTGCATGACACCACTATGACTAAATGATAAGGATTTATCAGTATTTAAAGAAGACCTAATTGTACCAATACTTATCGCAAATAAATAAATTCATTCATTCATTACTGAATGGCTCTTTCAGAAAAGCTAATGCGTGCTGGACACGAAGCCAGTTTTCGAGTCAGGCCTACGGATTGTGAACTCGATATTTGTGCTCGGACTTGTAGTTCAAGAAGTCAAATTATTGTAAAAGACAATGAAAGGCTAGTGACCACACTGCCAACTAAACTAACTTGAGTAGGTGCTGGTTTCGTGTTTCGCGTGCTGAATTTGTAGTATAATTTCAATGGAGTGGTGTACACAATATATAAACATACGATTGCAGTTCATTTGCTGTTACTTATTGAATAATTCAATTTTCTATCTCCGAAGATCTTCATCAGATCATAACATAATATGTACCTTCTCTGAGAAATATGTATATAAATAACTGAAAATTCCATCCAAATCGGATCAGTAGTTCTTGAGAAAGTCACGGACATACAAACATAGATATATATATTTCACGTCAATTTTAATCTAATTTATTTATTCTTTTAAGCCAATGGGAATATGGACGCCAGTTGAAAAATTGTATGGATGCAAGTATATAGCAATAATTGACGCATTACCACCAACAGTAGGTACAATGTATTTAAGAACAACACCCATTCATATCCAAAGCCTTTATTCCCTTTCATACCATTCCACTCATAAACACAAATATAACTCACGCGGCTTACAAAATAAAAGCATTCATTCATTCATCATTCATATTTCATTCTTGACTTTCAGTGGCCAACTTGCAGCCGTCACTACTTGACCCAAATTCTTTCACACACTTCCGCATATAAACAGAATGTAATTTTCGCGTCTGGACGTAGACCAACCCTTTTGCTGTGATACAAAGTTGCTTTAATATAGTGTCCGTTTCCGGGTGCTTATTGTCGGCCATTGTTTATTTTGATTGTGTCCTGTTGTGTTGTGCTGTGTGGAATTTGTAATTTCATACGGTGTTGTGTGTTTTTGAGTAAATGAAAAGTATCTTACCTGGCGTCCGAGCTCGGATCTTTGTCAACTAATTTGTCGTCCTTTTATTAACAAATTATGCCAAATTTGACGTTTATTATCGACAAATGTTTTGACAAACAGAATCATGTTCACACCGCTGATGTGATTGAACAATTAAAATGTTGTCTTAGGGCTCTGCTTTTAACTAGTAGTAATAATGATATCGCAAGACTTAATATGGTTTTGCATAGCTATTTAATAAAATAGCTTAAATAATTGTCCATAGAAATCAATACCGTGCCTCGGAGAGCACATAAAACTATCGGTTCTGGTAGTCTTAGAAGATCTATAACAGGCGTTATGGGTAGTCAAAAACCTGAAAGTGGGACAGTCAGTCTTGCCACGAGGTATCGTGGTAAGACTGATAGGCAGTCGCTCTATGTAAAATACTGGTATTAAGTTGCATACAGTTAAATCGGAAGCCGATCCCAGCGTAGTTGAGGAAAGGCTAGGCAGATTGATTGATTGAAATGAAAACCAACCCCATTTCAATGTAAAAGCAACACAATACGATATCTTAAAATTTCCTACATTATAGTCAATCAATAAATCTCATATCATCATTAGATCTCGATTTATGAAGACGCTTGCGTAGTAAAATCCTGGTTTACGGTGTAGTAACCGATCTTCTGATGTCCAGTACATCAACGCACCGTCACTTATAGTCATACTTCTGAAGGCCAAAAGGATTGTTCCTTATACAATAACAAAAACAACAACAATAATTTTATTACAGAAAAAACATTGTACATTTTTATGGGATAGGGGCAATCGAGAAGACGGGTCGCCTGATGGTAAGCGATTACCGCCGCCCATGGACACCCGCAACCCCAGAGGAGTCGCAAGTGCGTTGCCGGCCTTAAAGGTTTTGAGCCTCCAGTACCCTCACTCACTCGGTGAAACACAACGCGAGAGTTGTTTCACACCGGTTCTTTGAGGGCGTGGTATCACTCCGGTTGAGCCGGCCCATTCGTGCCGAAGCATGGCTCTCCCCCGGTACAGTACATATTACAATAATAACTAAGGCTATGGTAACTTTTAAGCAGATAAATTCAGCTTTTGTAGCCGAACTAGGCAAAGCCTGTACTTCGAGTATTAGTGCCCAACGCCCAGTAATTCAGTAAAGTTAGCCTTTTAAGCACAATTTTGGAGTGTACTGTGTACTATTTTTAGAATACAATTTAAGTGAGTGTGCGTGTGTGTCAGCATGTGTGTGTGTGTGAGTATGCGTGGTGGTGGTGTGTGTGTGTGTGTATGTGTGACTAACTATATCCTTATACTACTTATACTATATACTTATACCCTTTGAGTTTTCTATTCAACAGAAACAATAGCTCAAACACGATACAATGTTAGCGAAAAGCGATCAGAATGAAAGATTTCATGTAATTGTTTTCTTAGAACAATAACTTTCTATAGCGTTTTGTTGAAAAAATCTGTCGATGCTTTTAATTCTGATTGTCGTTCCGAGAATTGTATGCTTTTGTTTTTTTTTCTGTCTCGTTTTCTGCGTGATCGGTTTATATTTTTTTGTGTTGTTGATTTGTTGATTTGATGGAGTGAAGTATGATTCTGGAAAAGGGTTGTTATAGGATTGGTAAGAATAGGTTAATAGGTCAACTAGTGACATTCAAATATAGGGTGGAAGACATCTTATAAAAGAGAAAGCCCGTGTCTCCAAGTATCACTGCCTCGTTGATCTAGTGGTCCCGAGTACGACTGCTGGGATTTTAGAAAATTCTCAGTAGTAACACGGACATTGTGCGAAGTCTAAACAGAACTAAACCATTTGAATTAGTGTAATGAATATTAGTGATTAAGCTAAATCAGTGAAGTGTTATAACCATAAAACACACGCACAAAGTGTTTTCATCTCACCGGACTCTAAGAATATGCAATGAACATTACTCTTATTTATAATATACATATATTACGTAGCAAATTAAGTGAGATAAAAATTTCTTATTAGTCTAAGTGGCTAGATTGTTATATAATTATTGAGGACTGAGTCCTAAGTAATTCAGAAAAAAAAAGAAAAAAAAAGTAGTATCCCGGTGTTTGGTATGGTTGAAGGCAATAGGCTCACCACGTATTAATAATATAAATAATAAAAATACATTTATTCTCTCTTCACAAAAGTTACCTTAAAAATTAAACATATGCAGTAGCAGTGATCAAAAATCTAACTTACATGGTACTTAATAACAGTATTGGTGAAACGTGGGTGTACAACAGTGTACACCGCTGCTTACCTCTTCAGGTAATACAGGCGTGACACTAAGCATTTGCCAAAACAATATTCAAATTCTCCTTACCTTTTTGGTATGAAAGAACGAAAGAAAGAAACGTTTATTTGACACAATCAAAAGACACAAATTTACAAAAAAGTTAGGTAGCTAGCGGGCGTGGTGTGCCTCACGGCTGCGCCAAAAAGGTCCAGTTCAGCAAAATGCCAGACCACTAGTGCCTGACGCTGATTTTCAACTGGACCTAAACTAAATGAGTAGAAATCACGGATGCAAATCGGTAAAAGGGAAACTTTACTTATCTTTGTCATTATAAAAGCAAATATTTAATTACCTATATGCCTTTAAATAATGTGAGTGACACTTTAACCCTACTACTCGATACTAATTAAGTTAAGTCTAAGTTAATGAAGCAGACTTAAATCTGGCTTAAGTGAAATTCAGACTAATAGCTTATTCGTCTTATTGATTGAGTGACTTAGAAATCTCTCTCTTGAGACTAGGTTGGTTTTAACCATACAAAAAAAACGGAATTAATTGAAAATGAACTGTCGCCTGCGGTATTTTCGGACGAAATTAAATTAAACTAGTAAATAACATTACAATACATATTATATAAAATACTATACATATAAAATATAAATATAAGGACTAAATAAAAGTAAAATAATATAAATATCACATAATACATCAATAAATACCAATACTATTGTCCTACTAAAAATACAATTTGATATAAATATTAATCGACGATCTATTAAAATCGAATTAACTATAATTATATAATCTATGATACATTTATGTCTAAATATAATTTTTAAGCTCAGTTAATATTAAAATAAATAAATAAATAAATAAATGCCCGGAAAGGGCTACTAAGTTTATAAGTTCCACTTCAATTAAGACCTATGTAAAATGTACACTTAGTTTGCAAATAAATTTGAATATGAATTTGAATTTGACCAATACGACTTTCAAACATTCAAGAAAAGAGCGTACTCCTTTTTAAAAGGCCGGCAACGCACTTGGGATTCCTCTGGTGTTGCGGGTGTCCATAGGCGGCGGTAATCGCGTAATCGGTTTGCACCCTAACACATTAAAATAAACTTCTGCCTACTCTATTTCCAATTACATTGGGGTCGGCTTCCAGTCAAACCGGATGCAACCAAATTATTGTCAAACTTTCGGGCCTCTGACTACCCGTAAGGTCTGTCATAAATCTTTTAAAAAATAAATTCATTAAAAAATCTAATTCCACGGCTGCCATGTGTTTAAAAGATTTTTTTCGTATATTTTTCTGAACCATAGCCAATTTGTGCAATTTGTGCATAAAAGGCTAACTTTACTGAATTACTGGGCACTGATAGTCGAAGTATAGGCTTTGCCTAGTTCAGAGGTTGCAGAACCTTAATTCATCTGCTTAAAAACGAACTATAGCCTTAGTTATTGTTGTAATATGTACTATTCCGTGGGAAAGCCATGCTTCGGCACGAATGGGCCGGTGCGACCGGAGTGATACCACGCCCTCACAGAAAACCGGTGTGAAACAACGCTTGCGTTGTATTTCGCCGAGTGAGTGAGGGTACCGAAGGTCCAAATCCCTTTAAAAGGCCGGCAACGCACTTGCGACTGCTCTGGGGTTGCGGGTGTCCATGGGCGGCGGTAATCACTTACCATCAGGCGATCCGTCTGCTCGGTTGACGCCTATCCCATAAAAATATACTAAGTTTTTTCTGTAATAAAAGCTAGGTACGGTATTGATTTCTATGAACATTTATTTAATTTATGAATTAATCTATTTTATTAAATAGCTATACAAAACCATATTAAGTCTTGCGATATCATTATTACTAGTTACTAGTAAATCTCAACTCTAATAAAACATTTTAATCATTCAATTACATCAGCAGATTCTTTTTGCCGAAACATTTGTCGATTATAAACGTCAAATTTGACATAATTTGTTAATAAACCTATATTACTATTATAACTATATTAATCTTACTAGCCTATGTTGCTCGGGATAATGTAAGGATTTTAACGATATCCCATACGTCTAAATCGGTTCAGGCATTTAGAAGTTATGATGGAATAAAGAATCTCACAAACATACATATGTACATACTTACATAAACAAAACCACCCAAGTGCGTGTCGCGGTGACTTTCATATTCGCCCGTCACAATAAACGGACTTAAAAGGGGACTTTCTATTTGATACTATGAACATATCAATTGAGTCCACGGTTTAGTGGCTAATAAGGTTCATCAAAGTAATTTTAAATGTAATTTTTGCTGAATTTTACTTCTCTAAATACATTTTTTTGTTGGTAGACTGTTACTCGTTAACTTTCCCGGCTACCCCATCCCTCAGGTACCACATTGCGGTGCGCTCGATCAAAAGCCGTTGACAGCTTATCCATTCACTTTCGGCACAAAAATCAGCGTGAGAATATAAAGGTGGCTCTATTCTGAGGCAAATCCTGTATATTCCTATAATATGACAGTACTTTTTCCTTTACTCTCATAGTCCAATGGGACGGCAATCCAACATGATCGGAGAGAGATCAGATGCAGGACCGACGGCTTTATGTACTTTCCGAAGCACGGCGCTGTCACACCACCAACTTCCTAACCCAACCTTTAAATGCCCGGAGTGGTGAGACAGCGCTATTGAAAATTTCCTAACAGAAAACCCCATAACTCTTTGCCCGACCTTGGAATTGAACTCAGGATCTCACGCTCAGCAGTCGCACTTGCGACCACTAGACCTACGTGGCGGTTAAATATTTAAATATACATACAGATTAGAGGGTTGACGTCAGGCAGGCCGCCGGTCATAAAACATTGCCAATACTTTAGAAGCATGCTAGATATAGGTATGCTGCGCCGACCCCAAATAAATTGGGATAAGGGCAGCAGAATGATGATGATACACATTAGAGCACAGTAAAGACAAGGCTTTTCCGCATATACAACCAATAATATTCGTGACTAATATACATGTTCGCAATGTCGTGGTGTTACGTGTACGAGGCCGAGTGGTTACGGGCCCGCCTCCTGAGCCGCAGGTTGTGGGTTCAAACCTGGCATGTACCAATGTGACTTTTTGAATGTCATTATGTACTTCGAGATGGCTTAGTGGTCAGAGCGCCTGGAGTATTTATCCGGAAGGCGCAGGTTCGAATCCTGTTCGCGACCGTATTCTTTTTCCATTTAATATTGTAACTTTAGAGTTCGCTAAGCATGCGTTAATGCTTTTCAAAGATTTATCTTGAATCATATGTACTTTCTTAGTCAATCTAAGACATTACAGACATACGGTGAAGGAAAAACATCGAGAGGAAACCTGGACTTGGTAGTCTGACATCGCCCACCCGCAGTGAGCTAGCGTGGTGATCAATGCTCGTGCCTTCTCTGTATAAGAAGGGGCCCTTGCCCTGCAGTGGGACAGTTATATTATATTAATATACATGTTTGAATTCATGATCAAGAATTGCAACTATTGATGCTGGTCCTATGATCCATTCCCGAGTCAGGAAAATGTTATTAGATTTCTCTGTTAAGAAACTCTTGGTAGCAATCTGCAGTTTTGTTTTTTAGATAGCAATAAGGTACTATTATGAGGGGCTCGTGGCTAAGTAACAGCCGCACAGATCGATCGATCGAGGTTAAGCTGCGCTTGCCGCGGTCGGTCTGTAGATGCGTGACCATAATTTCATACCGAGAGCCCTCCGTGCCTCGGAGAGCAAGTTAAGCCGTCGGTCCCGGTTGTCAAATTAAGATCTATGACAACCGTTACGGGTAGTCACAAGCCTGAAAGTCTGACAACCAGTATATCCACGAGATATCGTGTTACCCAGTAACTGGGTTGTGGAGGTCAGATAGGCAGTCGCTCCATGTAAAACACTGGTATTAAGCTGCATCCGGTGTGACTGGAAACCGACCCCAATGTAATTGGGAAAAGGCTAAGCAGATAGTAATAAGTTACTATTATTATCCGTCGGGACCTATAAAATGGGGCTCAAAAAGACGTAATTAATTCAAAAATCAAAAAGCACGCCTGCCTTTGTGAATTATATTTTATATTCCACACCTTTTTGTATACCATAGCCGTAATATTACTATTATATTTTAGTATATGTTACCCGGGACAATGTAAGGATTCTAACGATACCTCAAAGGCATTTAGAAGTTATGGTGGAAAAAAGAACATACAAACATACTTGAACATATATGAACCCTAAAGATATAACAATCCTTTTTTTGGGCAGTGGTCAAATAAGAAATAAAATGAGTTTATCTTAGGTTTTCGCGATCACTACACATTATAATAAAACAACTTTTAACCGGATTAAGTCCTCCTGTGACCACGAGCGCTGCAGTGTTAGAAACGTCAGGAAAGACAAAAACCAATAATACACGCGATTAATCTGATTAAATTTTGTTTTATTATAATAAATTAAATTTATTTCTTTCCACATCAGGGACAGTCAAAGTCATAATGATAGTAACAAAATTATAAAAGAAAAAATGAGTTAGTCAATATTTTTTTACTAACTATTTACTATTTGTATCTTAATCTGTTTTGATTAGTACCATTAAAATGTTTTCTTTTTTTGTGAAATGTGAGCGTGATACATAATACCACTACAATATCCCTCGGACAATTTCGTGATGCATTATATGTTATATTATTGTGTTATTAAATTATTCATAATAACGTTGATTGTGAGTGGACTAGTAGGTTATGCGGTTTGAACTTCTTAACCGCAACAATGTAACAGTATATTGATACTGTTTGCAATATCTACTTAACTTTATCATAACCATTTCAAACAGGTTAGGTAATATCGTCAAAGCAATTTTGTACTTTAAAAAACATAACAGCATCACGCTTGTATTCCTCGAATCAGAATCAGAATCAGAATCAGAATCAGAATCAGAATTAATTTATTTCTCTAGTTTTAATATAACATGTCACTTATTTATAAATCTAATTTTACAAAAGTACGTGTTCCATTTTGTCCGCGGAGTGGGAGCTTTTGAAACCTATTCTGGTCGTTTCCTTGTATTACTTGTTTTTATATAAATCTAGTTAAGGATAACGATGAAACAGTGGGGATTAGGCCCAGTAGATGCTAATTACTTATTGAGTGACGCTGTATTCCTCGAAGGGGTAGACTGAGGTGTACATTGTACCCACATTTTTTTTTTACGTCGTCAATGCATGTATTGGTTAATTAATATAGATGAAACGATAAGGGTATGTCAAAATCGTTGCAAGTGGAAATCAATAGTCTCTGCTTACCTCAATTGGAAACAGGTTGAACAAAATGAATGTTTATATGTATGTACATATGTAATGCCGGTATTAAGTCCAATGTAATACATGGGTAGAATATTGCAATTTACCGGGTACAATTCCAAAGTCTAGACTGCTACTGAGAATTTTCTGATAGAAAAATAACACTGTTTGAACCAGGAACCCAGTATCAACTGTAGCGCATGTCACGGACCTCAATGTATACAACATAAATTAATTCAAAATGTTCCATCCCGACACATAACATTCACAAAAACACGTAGCAATCCGGGCAATCCACAAGCGCGCGAAGTGCAACGTCAAATTTCAAAATCATATTCAGTACTTTAAATAAAATCCAATGTTCGTCTAAATTTCTATCGCGTTATATCGAAAAAGCTATCAGCTATGTACGTAGAGTATTCAATTGTGCTGCAATTTTAGTCCGTGCCACAGTCTGATTTGACTAAATTACTTAATTTGATTTAACGACGGGAGAGTTAGAAGCGTCCCCGTGATCTCTGCTAGACACGTTTGTATCATTTCGCTTTTTATTGCTTTGGCTGGAGCAACAATATAGAGGGATTTTAAGATGATTTCGTGGTATCCTAAGGTTTCTTTTTGTTAGGGAATATTTTTTTACCAGAAGCTTAAAACTTAGGTGTGATTTTAAAACTGAGTTTAGAGCACCATTTCATCATATAAGCCGGTAATCATCCACTGCCGAACATATCCTCGACAGATTCCTAATATGACCGGCATTGAGGCAGCCCCATAAGCCGTTTTCCCGTGAGATTTATAATGTCACTAGCGGTCCGTCCCGGCTTCGCACGCGACTATAATTTGCAACTATAACTGCACATGGAGTGCGAATTTTATTATAATCGGTTAAGTGGTTTAGGAGTCCATTGAGGACAAACATTGTGACACGAGATTTATATATATTAAGAAGATTAAACTAAAAATCCACATCATTATATTAATAATCATAATATTGGGGCTGAGCCGTCCGCGTCCGCAGGAGTGCACCCTCAAAAAAAATCCCTACACTCCAATATAATCGTTCCCCCCAAATCTATCCACTCTACTTAAGAGTGAATAGATTTATTCTGGATAGGCGTGCTCCATCCTCGACCACGCCGTCGCTTAACTTTAGGCTAGTTGGTGGCCAAAAGTAGATAAAAATTCGATAAAAAAATACATGTATCAAAAACTTTGTACCCCTTTCTACGAAAACTACGTGGACGGAGGAGTATGAAATTCGTCACAGCTAAAGTTTAAATGAAGAAAGAGTGCAGAAAGCTAATATTTCTATATACTTTGCATTAAAAATACATTAAATTAATAACAACAATCATTACACATATACACACACACACACACACACACACATATCTTTAACAATAGAAATCTTGTACTATAAAATTGTAATATCATTCAAGTATAAAATTTTAATGTATTATGGTCGAATTTCGGCCAATGGGCGACCACTAGTAATAATAATAGGTTTATCTTGACATTATTATGTCAAGACAATATATTATTTAAACAAAAATCGATATCGAATGTAATAAGATTTATTTCAGAACATAATATACCTGCAATACATTACTGGGCTTTGACGAAAAAACAACAATATGTCTGATATTAGATATTAGACAATACTTCGATCTTCAGAATGTTTTCCTGAATGGCTCATACCACTGAAATCTTGATGGAGTAGAGTTGTTACACCAAGTTACACATAAAGTTTTTAGGATACTTCAATATATTAGAATGTTAAAAATTTTAAATCCATGGACCAGATTGGTTAAATTTTGTTGACATTCATTACGGGCAAAAGGACCAAATTTTGTTAACGATTTGGTTAACTCTAACTGCACTCTCCGACAAAACCCTTTAAGTTTAGTTGTATTACATACATATTCCACTAACTCTTATTTGGCCCCCTGGGCAATCAGGCTCGCATGGACGGCCATCACTGGTCTGCCCAGCAATACATTCTCCATCGAATCTTCTATCAATGATGATACAGCCATCATCAACAGCCAGCATATGCGGAGGACAATCTGAGAACCATCTCGTATACAGCACCGGAGGTAATATTTGTCCATAGCCACGGTAAAGTTGGCAGTCATTTCCAACTATCATTGCTACCACAAGAAATATTAAAACTTTGAACATTTTCTTGAACTTATTACCTTCTTGTGTGAAAGACGTGTTTTCAATGGATTTGATTGAAAATCTATTTGTATTTATATGTCCAACATAAGTTTATGTGTGAAATTGAAGGTTTACAGTTTATATTTACAGTTATTTGTGATGATAATCAATTATTATCGTTTATTACAATGTGTTATTTAATGATGTTGCCAATTTGGTTGACTGTTGTTAAGCTCGACTTTACGGTATTTTTAATTTGGTACCAGAATTCTCACAGCATAGACTATTCTTGTAAAAAATTTAAAGGAAATATAGTAATACTAGCGGTCCGTCCCGGCTTCGCACGCGACTATAATTTGAGATTTAAACTATCGTATCTCTCAAGTTGGATCGAACTGCACATGGTGTGCGAATTTTATTATAATCGGTTAAGTGGTTTAGGAGTCCATTGAGGACAAACATTGTGACACGAGATTTATATATATTAAGATTAGCTATATATGAAAATGTACAACAAAGCAATCGATCAGTCTCCGAGTGACTACTCATAATTTACACAATACCTTTTTATTGAAATTGAATAGATTTAACACATGAAGGCGTTTAGATGTCTATCGTAATCGTTCCTGCCGCATCGAATATTATCATCGTTTTTTTATCATTTAATATTTTTTTAACCCTTTATGACTATATAATAATTCTGGGAGACTTGTTTACTCTAAGACGATTCGCGCAGTTGTAAGCTCCAATTACTTATCTGTCAGTATGCATTTACTTCCATTAAATGCTAATCATACGGGTCCTCACTCTACTCCATTTTTCTTAGATCTCATTCACGTTTTTACCCTAATATGGTTGCCACACATTGACAGCTCCCTGATTTTTGTTCCTATTATAACCATATTTCTTCTTCTTCGTCGTTACACTCTTGGCAGAGTGCTCGTGGTCGTCACATCAGGGGTGGTGGCAAGCTTCACAGTCTTTTCATGTACATTCATGGAGTGGACCATTGAGAGCAGTTTTGACTTGGTCCCTCCAACGCATTGGTGATCTCCCACGCGCTCTTTTACCTTCAACTTTTCCCTGCACTACAAGTCGTTCCACAGATGTGTCTTCTCGACGTGTGATATGTCCAAAGAAAGTGAGAATACGACATTGGACGATGGAAGAAAGACGCTGTTTAACACCGAGTTCTTGGAGGATTGAGACGTTTGGTCGAAACTGTGTCCAGGTTATGCCAACCATTCTTCTCCAGCACCACATTTCTAAAGCGTGTATCTTCTTTCTCTCGCTTTCTCTTAAGTCCAGGTCTCAGCACCGTAAAGAAATATGGGAAACACTAATGCTCTGACATGTCGCTTTTTAGTGGCCTTTGTGATGTTTCTGTTTCACCATATTTTCCTGAGCCGATCCATGGCGGACCTGGTGATATCCATGCGCCGTTTGATCTCATCCACGCATCCACCACCGTTTGATATCAGTGCCCCAAGGTAGATATATGATTGAACGACGTCGCAATTCGCAATTTCAGTGACTTCGGGCGAGTTATTGTTAGCTCGATCGATAATCAGAATCTTCGTCTTGCTGCGGTTTGTCTTCAGACTGAAATCGAAGCCTACTTGTTCCATTTTGCTCAGCAGGGATTCCAAATTTTCGATGCTAGTGGCAAATAGCGTGGTGTCATCTGCATAACGCAAATTGGAAATTTTGTAGCCTCCAATAGTAATTACATCTGACCAATTCTCGAGTGCTATTCTCATAATGAGTTCCGTATAGATTTTAAACAGCAGTGGTGATAATATACAGCCTTGACGGACCCCAGCACTAGGATAAAAGTAATTCGACAATACGTCGTCTGTTCTCACCGCAGCGGTTCCTTCTTTATAAAGTCTCCTAAGAAGGTAAACGAGATGTTTAGGTGTTCCCATAGCTAAGAGCGTTTCCCAAAGTACTGGCCATCTTACTGAGTCAAACGCCTTTGAGAAATCAACAAAGCAAATATAAGTCGGGTTGTTAAACTCTCTGGCCTTCTCAATTATCTGGCGCACGTTCAAGATTTGTTCACGAGTATCCTTTCCTTTTACAAAGCCAGCTTGTTCAGGTGCAATTTCCTTGGACAAGTAAGACCCCAACCTTTCGTTTAAAGCATGCAGTAGAATTTTACTTGCGTGTGAAATGAAGCGGTAGTTACTGCATATTTTAGTGGGATCCCTTTTTATGTAGAGGAACAAAGATCGTATGATTGGCCCCGAGAATGGACATTCTCGGGGCCAATCACAAAATATCGACACCATACTCCCCTGATGCTTTGATGGTTTTAATCGGTATGGCATCCTTTCCTGTGGCTTTCCCGCTTTTTATTTAACCATATTTGGCTATTAAAATTCGGCCACCTTAACGCAAAATCAAATTTCTCATACTTCGAAGTTTAAAGAACGTTCATCTGGAGTCTGAGAGCAGATTCGGTTAGTATTAACTGGTCCACCATTTATGATGGTGAGAAGGTTGATGCTAAAGTGTCTACCTTGAGTATTAGGCCTTTTTGATCAACGGGCTCTTCTAAAAAAGTTTAGAGGTAAATATCTCCCCGCACCGAAATTAAAAATTTAACGACAGAGCGGGATAAGGCTAAGTCAGCTTACGGGACACGGTTTTCCAACTAGAAGTGTGTTCCACTGTAGTCTATATGTTAGGTGTGCTCATTCACAGCTCAGTTGGAAATTTCAACCTAGCATAAGTGCAGTAATTTATTAAGAGTCTTGGTATTGGCAGAGCAGGAACGATACAGATACTAATATGGATCTCAATGCACTTAATGCATATTTTTCTTGGCCACACCAATGACTATTTACTACAAAACTAACCAACTGGATCGCCGGTCTCTGCCTCCGGTTATGTACCATAATGTGCCAATAATATAGCACTAAGAATTAAAGATTGACTCGCGACATCGCCGCGGGCTCACCTCATGACTAAAGGTTCTGCTCAAGTTCGAAACTAGTCGGGCAATACCGAAAAATGCACGTCTGTAGTAACCGGTGAACAAGAATTAAGGTTTTATCATAAATTCCAATCATGCCTGGGGTATTCACATTAAATAAGTGAGCAGGAAGGTTTACTATTCAAACCAGTCTCTCAAACGTCTCTCAAACTATCCATCGTAACTGTGTTTGAAATTTTTTATATTATTGGGCATGGGGTCCCCCGTCTCCATATACAGGCTTATCCATTATTTACGCCACACCCTGTTGTGAGTGTTTTTTTTAAATTATTAATTTATATTATTTCTAATGCATATTATATAAAAATATTAGCTTTCTGTACTCCTTGTCCATATAAACATTGAGTGTGCCAAATTTCATACTCCTCCGTCCGCGTAACTTTCGATAAGTGTACCGGACGGGTGGTCTATCGAATACTAGAAACGAGCCGCTGACGTCCTGTACCTATAGGTTCGGGTATGCTGAAACCCTGTATTTCTTCAGGGACTATGAAGACTATAACACTATCGAGGTCACCGGGAGAATCATTCCATGAAAATAAAACACCGACTTGCACTGTCACTATGAAAGCTTGAGGTTTCTGCTTACTCCATTGAAGATGGCGAGGCTTGAAGAAGATTGAAATGGTAGTTTTTGAGCTATGAAGAAAAAACATGCGCATTCGCTTAAATACGACGAATCTTTACCGTAACGAGACCCGCAAAAACCTCGCACTATCTATTTTTTATTTACTTAATAAAAACTACATAAGGGCTATATACTTCTAAACTACGACTATATATATATAGCTATCTATATACCAATAGATAGGTGCTGACAAGACCTATGTATTGACGTATGTGTCAACCATCTCGCTATTATACTTAGGCACCTGACACAGAATACTTTTGTCAACATACTCATTTTCAGAAATCGGGGTTGTTTTTCTACGTTAATGTGTCTAAACCATAAGGGTTGAAGCTATAAAACAATCAGCACCCCCTAGACGAGTATGCCGGCTACAAATTAAACAACATTCTGAAAAGTTTTTATTGCATATAACCATAGTTATGTACATATTAAGATTACAAAATTATGTATGAATTCTCAATAAAATATTTCATCATCATCTTTGTTTACATTCACGCTATGGCTTATGGAACATGGCTGCTACATTTAAAAACATTAAAAATACCTTAACTCTAGGCACATGAACACGAATATAAGTGTTTTAATATAAATCTAGGCATCAGAATACAAATCTAAGTGTTTTAATACAAATCTAGACATTCTACACTAAATTACTATATAGTATGAATATCACTGTTATTGTCTCTAAATTGTTCTATAATAACGTAATAATTTCACACACGCGAATTTACTGTTTTTCTGGATAATAACGGCACTGAATCTATGTAAACACAGGGCTATCTAAACGGGAATAGTAGGGCTGTCGCGATCAATAAGAGAGGTACAAATTTTTTTCATAATATATATTACGATTTTACCCATAAAAATTAATATTACAAAGACGTATATAAATATCATATTTTTTTAAATTTTATGTACATTATAAGAATTGTATGGTGATGTTACTATGTCGTTGGCTGCGCTGAAATGGTGTGTGTGCATGTGGAGCTCGCACTACTTTAACGTTTGTAGACATGACTCGCGAAAATTCACATTTAATGCAGTCATTTTCACGCGCTATAACTGCCATAATTGAGGTGTGGCATGTCCTGTACGCGCACCAACTTTTACTATATTGCCGCATTAGTGCGGTAGTGTTTATCTTTCTCACATTTATAATAAACTAAATTATCGTTATTCCAAGTTAGGATTTACAAACATTGACCTTTAACCATATCTCTTGCACCTGCCATTAAGTGCCCTAATCTAAAGGACGCTGAAAGAATCCTGCACTGCCACGCTGGTATGGCGCAGTTTGGTCATGTAGTGTCTGGTAATTTGGTGAAATTTCACGAGAGCTACATGGTATACCGCAACACTTGCACGGTAGATTAAATGGGTATCGGCAAGACACTGCCACCAAAATTATCTTTCAACAATTAATCCAGAGCACAAACTCAGCACCCCCCTTTTTTAAGCATGAGTAAGCGCAGCAGACTTGGCCTCGCCTAATAATTTAGTATTATTATTATATAATTATGCCAAGGTTGACTGCCTCAGTGGTCTAGGAATCGCAGGCGCGGCTGATTAGCGTGTGGTCTTTGATCGATTTCCAGGTCGGGCAAAGTGTTGTTAGGTTTTTATGTCAAGAAATTCTCAGTAGCAGCCCGGAGTTAAAAAGTCGGCAATGGGTCACCCCCGTGCTACGGAGAGCACGTAAATCTGTCGGCCCTGCGCCTGATCCCTCTTCAGTCGTATCGGATTACCATCCCATTGGATAATGAGAGTGAATGGAGAGGGAGTGCACCTATGTTGGCGCATACACTTGTGCACTGTAATATCTCCTGCCTACCTGACTAATCTCCGTGAAGATAGGCCACCGTGACCGAAACACGGTCAGAAGGAGCATTATATTAAAACAAAATAAGGAAATATAAACTGTATTAAGATTTATTTCAAGACACCATATAAATGCAATACATCATTGAGCTTTGACGAAAAAATAACAATAATTCTGGTAAAATATGATACTTTCTTCAAACTTCAGAGGCTTTTGCTGAACAGCTCACTTTGATGTCTTAACCATTGAAATCTTGGTGGAGTAGAATTCTTACATAATTTTTACGATGTTTTTATGATAGTTCCAAATATTACAACGTCGTTTACAAATTTCAAATCCATGGGCAGGCTGTTTAAATAATATTCAAATTGTATACGGGCAAAAGGACCAAATGTTTTTACGATTTATTTAACTGTAGCTGCACTCTCTGATTTAAGTATAGTTGCATTACATACATATTCCACTAACTCTTATTTGGCCCCCGGGGCAATCAGGCTCGCATGGACGGCCATCACTGGTCTGTCCAGCAATACATTCTCCATCGAATCTTCTATCAATGGTGATACAGCCATCATCAACAGCCACCATATTCGGAGGACAATCTAGGGACCGTCTCCCATACAGCACTGGAGGTGATATTCGTACATAGCCACTGTACAATTGGCAGTCATTTCCAACCATCATCACTACCACAAGAAAGATTAAAACTTTGAACATTTTCTGGAACTTATTACCTTCTTGTGTAAAAGACGTGTTTTCAATGGATTTGACTGAAAATCTATCTGTATTTATATGTCCAACATAAGTTTATGTGTGAAATTGAAGGTTAACATTTTACATTTACGGTTATTTGTGATGTTAATCAATTATTATCGTCTATTAAAAAGTGTTATTTAATAATGTTGCCAATTTGGTTGACTGTTGTTAACCTTTTACGAGATTTAATTTGGTACCAGAAATCTCTCTACATATACTATTCTTATAATTTTGGTTTTAAAGGAAACATAGTAATATTAGCTATATATGAAGATTAATTATTGTTCAACGGTTATTACTCACTTGCATTCTTCGGGATTGCCCGACTACTTTCGAACTCGAACGGAGCCCTTAGTCATGAGCTGAGGCCGCGGCGATGTCGCGAGTCAAACTGGCGCTGCACCGCATTGCATGCCGCCGCGCGCGGGCCGTAGATGCACTCGGTGCCGGCGTCGGGAGTGTTCGTGTTCCCGTCATTTGTCGTGTCCGAGTCACCCATAGTGCATACCGCGCTGTGTCGCACTCCAGACTTGACTCTCTTTTGCATGATGTAGACTTCAGAGCTGGTTTCCAGGCAGGAAGCAGTGTCCAACCACCGTCTCTGTTGAAGTTTGGGCGTCGACTTATTTCGATAGCTTCACGTACTTTTCGCGGAACGAAATATTTTTCCCTCGCTAGTACGGACGCCTTATCGAACCGTATGAAATGAGCCGCGCCCTTGCTGCATGCGTGTTCTGCGACTGCCGACTTGTTAGTGTCCATGCTTTTCACATTACGTATATGTTCACCAAGTCTGGTTGCGATGTTGCGACGCGTTTCACCAATATAGCTTAGGCCACAGTCGCACGGTATCATGTACACTCCGGGGACGCCTAGCGGATCTTTGTCCTTCGGTGACCGTAGTAACTGTCACAGCTGTCCGGGTGGGCGATAGACGGTCTTAATGCTATACTTTCGGCGTAGTATATGTCCTATTTTGTCCGTGACTCCTCATATATATCCCTCTCCGCATATCCATCAACTCTTGAGGTCCCCCATCCCTATATACAGGATTATCCATTATTTACGCCACATCCTGTATGTGTGTGTGTGGTTTTTTTTTAATTTTAATTTAATGTATTTCTAATGCATATTATATAAAAATATTAGCTTTCTGTACTCCTTCTCCATATAAACTTTGACTGTGCCAAAATTCATACTCCTCCGTCCGCGTAACTTTCGTTAAGAGAGGAACAAAGTTTTTGCTTAATATGTATTACGATTTTACCCATAAAAATAAATATTATAAATAGATACATATACATCATATTTTTCTAATTTGTATATACAATATAAGAATTGTATTGTCATGACCTCGTTGGCTGCGCTGACCTGTTGTGTGCGTATGTGAAGCTCGCACTATTTTAACCTTTGCAGCCATGGAGCGCGAAAATTCATATTCAATGCGGTCATTTTAAGGCGCCATAACTGCAATAGTTAAGGCATGGCATGTCCTGTACGCGCACCAACTCGTACTATAATAACTCATTAATGCCGGGTAATATTTATCTTTTTCACATTTAAAATAAACTAAATTATGGTTATTCCTAGTTAGCATTTACAAACATTGACCTTTAACCATATCTCTTGCTTCTGCCATTAAGTGCCCTAATCTAAATGACGTTGACTGAATCCTGCACTGCCACGCTGGTATGGCGCAGTTTGGTCATGTAGTGTCTGGTAATTTGGTAAAATTTCACGAGAGCTACATGATATGCCGCAACACTTGCACGGTACAGCATTAAATGGGTATCGGCAAGACACTGCCACCAAAATTATCTTTCAGCAATTAATCCAGAGCACAAACTCAGCACCCCCCTTTTTTGAGCATGAGTAAGCACAGCTTGGCCTCGCCTAATAATTTAGTATTATTATTATATAATTATGCCAAGGTTGACTGCCTCAGTGGTCTAGGAGTTGCAGGCGCGGCTGATGAGCGTGTGGTCCTGGATGCGATTCCCAGGTCGGTCAAAGTGTTGTTGGGATTTTCAAGAAATTCTCAGTGGCAGCCCGGAGTTAAAAAGTCAGCGATGTGCCCGTGCTTCGGAGAGCACGTAAATCCATCGGTCCTGCGCCTGATCTCTCTCCAGTCGTATCGGATTGCCTTCACATTGGACAATGAGAGTGAAGAAGAGGGAGAGAGAGAGAATGAAGGGAGAGGGAGTGCACCTTTGTTAGTGCATACACTTATGCACTATAATATCTCCTGCCTGCTTGACTAATCTCCATGGAGATATGCCGCCGTAACCGAAACACGTTTGGAAGGAGAATTATATTAAGACAAAATAAAGAAATATAAACTGTATTAATATTTATTTCAAAACACAATATAAATGCAATACATCATTGAGCTTTGACGAAAAGATAACAATAATTCTGGTAAAAATATGATAGTTTCTTAATCTTCAGAGGCTTTTGCTGAATGGCTCATTTTGATGTCTTATCATCCTCATATACGAGTATATCCATTGAAATCGTGATCCGTCGTGTGGCTGCAGTAGTACTGACACAGTGAAGCGCACAGAGTAGAATTCTCATACAATTTTTACGATGTGTTTATGATACTTTCCAAATATTACAATGTCATTTACAAATTTTAAATCCATGGACAAGCTGTTTAAATTATATTGACATTGTATACGGGGAAAAGGACCAAATTTTTTTACGATTTGTTTAACTGTAGCTGCAATCTCTGATGAAGTCCATAAAGTATAGTTGCATTACATACATATTCCACTAACTCTTATTTGGTCCCCGGGGCAATCAGGCTCGCATGGACGGCCATCACTGGTCTGTCCAGCAATACATTCTCCATCAAATCTTCTATCAATTCTGATACAGCCACCATCAACAAGAAGCATGTTCGGAGGACAATCTGGGGATCGCCTCGCATACAGCTCTGGAGTATTACCTTCAGAGTGGTACGCACTAGAGTATGTACGAGTATTTACTCGCAAATACTCTAGTGGATATGACAATTGACAGTTATTTTCAACCAGCATCACCACCACAAGAAAGATTAAAACCTTGAACATTTTCTTGATTTTAATTCGTCGTTGTATGAATGACGTGGTTTCTATGGATCTGATAGAGCAAAAATAGTATATATACAAGCATAGGTTAAAGTGTGAAATGTACTGTAATCATATACAGTTATTTGTTAGCAATAAAGATAATCAATTATCATCGTTTATTATTTTATGTTATTTAATAATGTCGTCAATGTAGTTCACTGTTGTTAAGCTAGATTTCTTACGGTGTTTCTAAAGTGGAACCAGAAATTTCTCGCCATTTACTGTTCTTATAAAAAAAAATACAACAAAGAACGAACGGTTTTTCTGCCATCAAGACAGCACAATAACAAACTATAGAATTTTGAAGGAAATACGACCTTTTTAACCTTGTGCGCCAATCTGGAGCATTATTAATAACAGCGCCGACATTTAGAAAGAATTTGGTCCTTTCTAAAAATCAGCCCTAAAAGTCGGTTAATTCTGTACTGTGCAGCAGTTGCGGTATGACGTGTAACTGTCGTAAAATTTCAAAGTTACCAGACCAACTTGGAAGTCTTCTATCCAATAAAAAAAGAGTCATCAAAATCGTAAGACTTTGTAAAAAGTTTATCATTAGGCTTTCTTGGTATAAGTTTTTGTAGACTTTAAAGGGTCAGTTACTACACCGAAAATCTACAGGTACAATACTACATAATTGCACAAGAATCTAATTATTAAATTGAAAATTATAAAACACCATATGCCCGCGGATTCACCCACGTAAAAAGTAACTTTCCTAATTTCTTGAACTAGTATCCCGAGGAAACACAATTACCGGGATAAAAAGTATCCTATATGTTAATCCAGGAAATGGTCTATCTATGTGCCAATTTTCATCCAGATTTGTTCAACGGTTTACGCGTGATTGAGTAGCAAACATCCAAACAACTAAACATCTTCACAAACTTTCACATTCATAATATTAATAAGATACGATAAATACACTAGATTAATCTAATAAGCATAAAATTGCTAAAATTGAAGGTACTTGCTAATAAAAGTAAATAAAACAAATCGCCAATAGACGTCTGTGCTTATCAAAGAAACCGTTACAAATTA
This sequence comes from Xylocampa areola, assembly GCA_935421205.1. NCBI lineage: Eukaryota > Metazoa > Arthropoda > Insecta > Lepidoptera > Noctuidae > Xylocampa > Xylocampa areola. The sequence goes on along the minus strand of OW285210.1, from coordinate 16,722,124 downwards.
AAATAATGGAATTTATTTAAATATAATATTATATTTATTACTAGCGATGCTCGCGACTCCGTCCGCGTGGAGGACCAGCGTACCTATTGGCTAACTCAGTTACCAAGTAATTGATGCTCACTTTGTAGTACATTGCGCCGTAAGTCTTTAATATTTTTGTTCATCAAGACAAGCTGTAACGTACGACGCAATGTACGACAAAGTGACTATCAATTCGATGGTATACGAGTTAGCCAAAAGGTACGCAGACCGTGCAAGAATCAAACGTGTGACACGCGGCGCAGCAGTCGGTCTCTCAGACACTGTACCAATCGCACCGCAACAATGATGTAATCAAATAAAAGAATTAAAAATTAAATACATAAATTTAAAGTTTGAGGTGGATTCGTTGGTAACATCACATTTATTACGGTCAGCCAAATATATAATTTGTTCCCCGTTATTTTTACACGTACATCTATGTTTTTGACACAAACATTTGCGATAGCGAGAAACAAAAAAAAAAGGCGCGACACAATACGATGCGAGAATGATATGAAGAATGTACTGCCAGTATTTATTGCTCTTCACTTTTTTTTTATACTGTTTACTTTTTATTTTTATCTTTATTTAACGGACTCTGTCAATTTTGACCACGTCGCCCCTACCTGTATTACATTTACAATACAAATCTGACTTTCGAAAAACCTAATTAAATTATAAGTTTTAAGCGCAGTAAAGTTATGATAAATCTTTGAAAAAAATTAACACATGCTTATCGAACTCTAAAGTTGTAATATTAAATGGAAAAATAATACGGTCGTGAGCAGGATTCAAACCTCTAACCATTAAGCCATCGTAGCGTAGCGTAGTTCAAAAGCACTATTATTTAGCTGATACACAACACTATATTTACTAACAGATAATATAAGAATTACTCCAACAAAAATAAAAATATTACGTTATTATTGGGCAATCTTCCAGATCAGAAGGAGTGAACAGACTTAAGACGTTTGGAAAGATGTGGGTCACCACATGTTACCAGGGGGGGAGCTAGTGGGAGTAAACTAATGCCGAAATACAAGAATACGACAACTAATGATCTATAAAGGAAAATGTTGACAGAGTTCATGTGAGATCGATGCATAAAATGGTATAAACAAAAGCTATCCTTGCTTTAGCTTTAACAAGGTTAGAAACAAGACCTAATGAGATCCGAGTTGTTCAAGCCACTCAAAAGGCAATAATTGGCATTGATTAACGTAATAACACTACCCGACCCGGGAATCGAACCCAAGACCTCACGCTCAACAGCCCTGTTTACGACTACTAGACCAAGGAGACAGTTGTAGCAGGAAAATAAGGCTTCCTCAAACTAAACTACACACAAAAATATACAACCAAACTTTAACACCAGTTACAATAACTTGAAAAAAGAACACCAACTCCGAATGCAGTACCTAATTTTGTATTTAAAAAAAAAACGCGAGACTGGTCCAGTGACGGATTCAACAGTTTTGCGCGCGCCTCAAACCCACCCCCTCAGTACACTCTGCGCTGTCGGACTAGACGCACGTCCCTACCCAAAGCGATCTTCATCGATGTTCTAAATTCAAGAAAAAACGCGCGTTTCATTCTTAGAGATTTTTTCTGTTGATATTTTTCAGTGTCTTGTGCCAGTGTTGTCGCGTAGAATGTGGTATATTTCAGATGTGGGGTAGCAGAATGTCGTCGATGATAAAATGATTGAAGATATTAGGATTTGAACGTGTTACTGCCAGGTATTGTGAATGATTTTTACTATTATAGCGTATAATTTAAATGAAAAATAAGTTACAAAAATAACGTTTCATAAAACCAACTTATTAAATATAATAAAATAACTTTATAAGTCACAGCAATTATTTCAGTAGTTTTCAAAACTAGTTACTCATATTTTTTGTTAAATTAAGTTTTGCTTTAAATAAAAAAAAATAGACTATGTTAAAAACGAATAAAACCTTATTATCTCAATCATACAACAATAAAAAATAAAATTAACGAAATTTAACAAAACGGCAACTTCTCCATAATATAATTACCCTTATTCTCTCAGTGAACACCCTTTTTCGTTAATGCCCCCATCCAGCCATCTTCAGTAAGTTATGTGACACTTATAAGGGGTGGGATTATGTGCGAATATGACCCTGAAATTGGGTAAATAAATTAACTTCCCTCCTTGCTGCGTGTAAAGGTACAATGTTTATATAATTATTTATGGAGATAGAATATGGTACCTACTTACTTTTTTAAAGCAAAAATGTTCGAAATGTTAATTATTATATAATATTTTACTGGTTTTTATTAAATTCTTTGCATGACTTTGACGTAAGGACCAAGATTTGTTGCAATGTTTTTTTTTAGATTTGCCTAGGCGACCTCCTTGACGGTCTTTACAATGTACCCGTTATTAAAATTTAAAACATATTCTTCTTTCTTCGTTGATCGTATTCAAATTTTTCTCAGAGTCGGTAACATTAACCATGAACTTGATATCACTAGGATATTCCACTTTAGGTCTTTAATCGAAACGATTTTTCTTCTTCTGAGAATCCGGAATATTATCCATGAACTTGACATTATGGTGAAGCAATTTTTCCTTTTTTATTTTATAACGAGCCACATCTATATGACCTTTAATGAATTTAAAATATGAACCTTCTTGCACAGCTCAAAAGACTTACGAAAAGTTAATTTTACATCAGACTGATTCTACCTTTTTCATCCTTTTTGTTAATGTTATTAAATCTTACTCAGGCTTTATACATATTTAAACATTTTAGACCTGAATTGTTTAGTAACGATGAGTGAGGTTTGGTCCTTCGTTACGCAATTTTTCATAAAGGACCAAAACTTATTTAAACGTAATATTTTTTAGATAGTAGTTTTTGAAATATTTCCCATTCATCTTGAGTATTCCGTAAATTATTTTTATTATTGTAAAATTTACATCGGTTCAAATTTAGTGGCAACTGATCTTATTATATTAGAATGATCATCATCAAAAAAGATTTTAAAATCCATCAAATTTGAAATACGTAAATAAAAATGTGTTGAATTTTTATCCGAATTCCATTTTATTCCATCTTAAGGTTTACATTTTATTTTAACTGCTTATGGTTCGCACGTGGAATGGAAATTACACCCTTTGACTAAAATTAACAAGCAGTTAATCTTCCCACGCACGTAAAAACCGACCTAATAATTAAAAAGGTCAAACTGGATAGACAGGTTCTCAGTATAGATTGTGATTATTCATAAGATTTTTCTTCAGCATATTTATTTTTAATTTTTATGGTATTTTGTCTTGAGAAAAGTTGTCACAATATTGTTACATGTCAACAAAAATCAGTGTTATTTCATCGCAGACCAATTCAAATCAAATTAAATATGAATGAAGGCATTACCAACCTATTTCGTTTTCATCATTTTGTATCGTTCTTAATTATAATTACCACTTACATACGTTATAATTAGTACTTACATTTTAAACACACATAATAGGTACATATATCAGAATTTAAATTCAAATATTTAAAAGAAAAACGAACATCAGTGAACCCTTTTTTGACATCATTATTATTATTATTTGGATAAAGTGAGCCGTTACCCTCGGATGCATAATCCAAATATTCATCAACAAAAATATATTATTATTAAAAGTTGCAGATTCCCCATTAAAGTCTAAAATTTTAGGTGAGGGCCTGCGACTTTTGACTTGTCAGTTTAAAGGCTATCACACTAAACAAATACTAGGATAGTTCCTAGTATTTATATAGTGGCTATCATGGGAAATATCTTATTTCCAACATTCAGCCGTTAAAATATCTGGTGATCGCTAGACCTATTTTCATCAGACCGTCATCTCATCCGATTGTTCCATCGATCATTGTCAAAAGATATCAGTAGCAGTAATGAGCCAAGTCAGAAGCGTCCAATCACAAAATCCGAAATCAGTATAGCAACAAAAACATGTAGGGTCGGTTGAGAAACCTTCCTTCACCTCGTACTCCAAGATCAGGACTATTTATTGAAAACCAAAACCTGAAAAAGCTGTTAACACCTAATGGGGCCAGATATCCCGTAACAAACACATGAAACAGTGAAATTAAGAACCCCTTACGTTTTGGAGGCCGAGTATAAAAAATATTTCCGAATGTTTTTATCACGTACATTAACAGGTCTTGAAATATCGGTACATAATGAAATAACACTTTATATGTCTGTCGTGCTCGTCTAGTAAATAAATTATTATCATATTTTCCTTCACTGTCTTGGGAAAACTTAGAGCAAATATTTTTCAGTTGGTTGACATTCCGAGCAAAGTTGTCTGCGAGGTATTTTCTGCTGTCTGTTTTGTACATAAAGTGACATGTTACTTATATTATAAATGGATATTGTTGGATGTTTTTGACGGTTGAATGAGATTCGTTTCAGTGGTCTCAATTCAAGTATTAAATCACAAACAATATGTTTTTATTTTGGTAAGTAAGACTTCGCACTTGAGGGGCTCGTGACTAAGTAACAGCCGCACAGATCGATCGATCGAGGTTAAGCTGCGCTTGCCGCGGTCGGTCGGTGGATGGGTGACCATCATTTCATTCCGTGCCTCGGAGAGCACGTTAAGCCGTCGGTCCCGGTTGTTAAATTAAGATCTATGACAGCCGTTACGGGTAGTCAGAGGCCTGAAAGTCTGACGAGCAGTCATACCACGAGATATCGTGTTACCCAGTTACTGGGTTATGGAGATCAGATTGGCAGTCACTCCATGTAAAATACTGGTATTAAGCTGCATCCGGTTTGACTGGAAGCCGACCCCAATGTTATTGGGAAAAGGCTAAGCAGATATAAGTAAGACTTCGCACTAATATAGGCAAAACTACACTGAAATTAAATAATTTCAAGTACACAATCGTCCTCTCATCCAATCACCACTTTTATTCAAGAGCAGTACGTGAAACTATTGAAATCCAAAAACACAACACTCAATCGGGAGGACGGTTTTAAAGTATCAGCAACGTGGAATCTAGTGATTAAAATATCCTCGCTGTACACACAGTGAGTGTAGTGTGTCGCAGGCTTTATAATAATAATTAAAACGTAGTAATAGATGAGTAAAAATATACCACACCAATGACGGAGTAAACTCGCTGCATCAGTCTGCTTGTGACCACGATCACTGCAACCTGGTCAAAATGTCAAGCTATTCAAATATATTTATTGCGCGTTAATTCCTGTTAGTATCATTTGAAGGCTCGGATAGCAGTCCTTAGAGATCGGTTTTTAAACTACGATTCACAGGATCCATTTTATCAGGGATTTGTTATATCTACAAATGATCCGGGTATATTAAGTGTATATATCTGAGATGATATTTTGTGTCTATAAATGCAGCCTATTTCAGAAATTCCAATATTTAGAACAGCTGGCACATAGCTGTAGGTTCTCACGATCACTACACATGATAATAAAAAAGTATTAACCGGATTAATCGCGTGTATTATTGACAAGCGATTTATCCGGTTAATAGTTGTTTTGTGTTATTCCTGATATTTTGAATACTTTGTAGCTTTCGTCGTCGAGGATGTTAGTCAGACCAATTATCTTTTATGACCTTCAATTTTTAATTGGGCCTTCAGACCTAATAACGGGAACGTAATTAAAAGGGGAAAATAAACCAAATTAATTCCACGTAAGACTCAAATTATATTAACACACATTTCTTTGTACGTATTCACATTACTTTCAAGGGACAATTGTTTGGACGGTGGACTGATATTATTTTGTATCTCCAAGAATAATAAGTTCTACGGCTACTTATGGATAACCAAAGGGCCTTTGGATCTGTCAACGATGATCTAAATATTGTCTGTGGTCAATGAAAGACACCTTTTTATGGTCAAAAAGACCAGTCCTGGAGCCGCAAGTAATTGTGGCTACATAATACATTTACATTTTGAATACCCTAGCTGAACAGCACGACGCACCAATACTTAGACACTGTGTCCGGTTGCTCGTGCGTCAGTGATGTATAACTTAATTAATTAATACTAACCCTTAGTTGATAAGTTTGTTTTTTGTACTAACCAGTGAACCAATGTTGTCAAATTAAATAAATAAATAATATTATTATAATATACCTGTCATAAAAAGTATTTCAAAATGTAGCTCAGTCTACTTCTTTTATAGTTTACGTGTCGATTTTAAACTTCAAATTTGACATAAAGTGTTGATAAAACGTTAAAATTCAATACATAAAAACTTTTATCGAGACGACAAATTTGTCGAAAATATCCGTGCTCGGACGCCTGATATGATATAGCATGAGCATGTTTATACTACAGCAAAAATGTGTGAAAAATAGAAATTAAAATATAATTAATAGTTTTTGCGTGACTGAGTAACGTCCAGACTAGTCCACAATCGTTTTGCATTTATAATATTAATAGAATAGCATCACGCTTGTTTTCCCTGAATATGAGGCGTCTTACTAACAAATTCCCTATAATTCGAAAAAGCAAATATTTATATATTTATTTTAACTCTATTGTACACTAATAGAATCGGAGTATTATCTTTTTTTTATGTGATATGGGGCAAACGAGCAAACGGATCGCCTGATGGTAAGCGATTACCGCCGCCCATGGACACCCGCAACACCAGAGGAGTCACAAGTGCATTGTCGGCCTTTTAAAAAGGAGTACGCTCTTTTCTTGAAGGTTTGAAGGTCGTATTGGTCCGGAAATACCGCAGGCGACAGTTCATTCCACAGTTTTGTTGTGCGAGGCAGAAAGTTTCTATAGAAACGTACCTTTACCTTTAACTTTAACTAACGTAACGAACTCCTCAATTTCCCACTGCAGAATAAAGGCCTCGTCTCATACAGAAGAGAAGCGAGCGTTGATCACCACGATAACTCACTGCGGGTTGGCGATTTCAGACTAATAAGTCCAAGTTCCCCCACTATGTTTTCCTTCACCGTATATCTGTGATGTTTTAGAATAACTAAGAAAGTACATTTGATACAGAAAGAACAGAGTTTGACAAATATTCACGTATTCATAGTAATATCTTAAGTTTTCGCGATCACTACAAATTATGATAAAACAACTTTTAACCGGATTAATCACGTGTATTCTTGGTTTTTGTTTTTGAGTCTTCCTGCGACCACGAACGCTGCAAAGTGTTCGAAACATCAGGGGAAACATAATACACGCGATTAATACGGTTAAAAGTTGTTTTATTATAATTTACGTATTCGATAGATTAGTAGTATTTCTATCGAATTCAAAAGATTTTCTTATTCTCAAAATCTTTACAAAAATCGCACTGTCAGGATTTAGTTAGACTAATTATTGTTTACTCTGTAATTAAGTAGGATAATAATTACAAGACAAAACACCCCTGGAAGTTATCTAAATTGCCCCCATCCTCCCGCAAAATAATTATTGGGACCTGGACTGAAAGACCAGACTTGGCGAGTAATTAATTTGCGTAAGATTTTAACTTTTTTTGTCTGTGTTGTTGTTTAGTAAAACATAGTTGCCATTTAATTATGTTTTGTACATGTTTATTATGGCCATATAATGTATTTTTGTAAGGAGCTGTTATAAAGAATTGGCCACAAATGGGACTTTGAAAATCGCCGTGTTTAAGTCCCGTTCGTGTCCTTACTTTTACAATGTTTCTTATATATATTTTTTTTAAACATTGCCCCACACTCGGAATTTCTTCCTGTGTCGTGGGTGCGTTTACGGACATATAATCTCACAAGCACACTAACACCCAGACCCGGAGCAATTATCCGTAGATCGTACAAATATTTGCTCCGTGCAGAAATCGAACCTGCAACACGCAGCGTAGCAGTCGGTCTCTCGACCACTGCGCCAACCAGTGATTTGTCGTTAACTTAAATTTTACTAACGACATGATTTTTACAAAGAATAGGCACGATTCATTTTATAATTGCTCCTGTACCGTGAGTGTATTTACTGACATAGACCTTACGTCAAACACTAAGAATGAACTGCGCCTCCCGGATAAATACTGCAGGTTCGAATCCTGCTCACGACTCTTTCACGATTCTTTTTCCACAAAAATGTTTAACTTTAGAGACCGCTTAGGATGCGTTAATGCTTTTCAAAGATTTATCTGTGTTTGCATAATTTTCGTTTAAAATTGCAACTGGCCACATTTCCGAGGTGGTTACATCCATGTGGTTTACAGCACACGACAGCTCCGATGTGGTCGCGGTAAGATACAAGTTGTAGCTAGTTTTATTAAAATACAACCTGTGCCCCACGGTTACATCCGCTTTTTCTTCTTGCTCAGCTCCTATGCATCATAGCGTGATATCAAATAGCTTATGAACTTCCTCTACAATTGGGCGATTATACGCAAAAATATTTTTTATATCCGACTAGTAGTTGAAAAAACAATTACATAGGCATACTTATGTACAGAATAATGTATAAATTGAAGTGCCAAAGGGCCCTCAGCTCAGCATTATGCTAGGGAGCGGTACAGTCACTACTACCTAGCGCTGATTTTCAGCTGCGGCCCACGTGTGCCATACGCTCGAAACAATGTGAATAGTGAATACATAATAATAGTAAGTACAGTCGGTAACATAATGAAGGTGTAGACTCTACACCTACACCTCTACACTGTAGAGGATAGATAATTAATGCGTAAATATATTATTATTTATATTTAACTATTCTATTTTTATTCTAGTTCTAGAGATTTCATACATAACATAGCATCACGCCTGTATTCCCCGAGGGGACAGGCAGAGGTGTAAACAGTTGTCCCATTAAGCTGGTGAGCCTATTGCCATCCAACGGTCGCAATTTTAAGTAAGTGGCGCGCTACAGCCACCGTTGGCTTTGCTCGGTGGCCCGTTTGCACGGAGTCTTACTACTCTGGATTACGTGGATGGTAGCACTTATAATTTGGATCGCAGCAATTACTTCTTGACAATCCAAAAGTGCCTAAACGGTCCAATTTAAATAAACGGTTTGACTTTCCGAACAAATTCCTGTAATATACTTTAAAGAAACATTGTTTTTTTAATCTAAAATAGATCTACCCTTGGCCACCAACTTGCCTGATGGTAAAGGATGGTGTGACCGGGGATGGAGCACGTAGATTCAGAAGCAATCTATTCCGGAGAGTAGAATTGTAAAAAGCCTAGATAGATTGAGTAAAATATTTCTTGAAAGTCGGTAAATGTAAAGAACACTATACACTGTCATTTGTTACGATGTTATTTCAGAATCAATCATTCATGTTCCAGATTCAACAGTAATTACCAACAAATGGAACCGTCAGACATATTGACCAAGGCCCGTAAATTATATTGGACGAAATAAAAGGTAACGTTCTTATAAAAACATCGTGATTACTGTGACGTAATCATCATCATCATGCACCTGCCCTTATCCCAATTTATTTGTGGTCGGCGCAGCATGTATTCTTCTTCCATACATACTCTCTACTTGTACTGGAATGCTGCTGATGTTTTGGCTATGTTTTATGACCAGCCGCCTGTCTAACATCAACTCTCATTGGGAATGCTGTTGTTGGTGGTAACCGCCGCCAATACGGTCTCCTTCTATCTAGCTACTAAACTGCGGGTTCATTCCTCGCACCACCAAAGTTATTTCTTTAGCGGGACATTTATGGGTATAACTGTTCCGCTGCTAGAAGAGTTCTCTGTCGCAGATGAAACTCTTCTGATACAGAGAAAGCACGAATACTGATCATCACGCTAGCTTACTGCGAGTTGGCTATTTCATACCATTCGCTGGCGATGTTGAGAATAACTAAGAAAGTACAATGACATAAAAATTTGTACATTTTACATTGGTACATACCATATTGGAACCCACACTTGTGGCTCAAGAGGTGGGCCCGTAACTTCTCTGCCACCATGACCTTTATGAGTACATTACAGACATATGGTGAAGAAAAACATCGTGAAGAAACCTGGATCCAAATGATATGAAATCGCCTATTCGCCACTACAAAAAGCAATGCAAATCACCATGCCAGGACACTAATTAGCATGGTGATCATTGCTTGTAAGACCTTTGCCCTAGAGCAGGACATTTAAGGTCTTTTTATATTATGTGAATGAAATTTTATGTTTATTTTGAAGACTGCCTCGTTGGTCTAGTGGTCCCAAACGCGACTGCTGAGCAGGAGGGTTCGATTCCCGGGTTGGGCAAAGTGTTATTAAGTTTTTCTGTTAGGAAATTCTCAGTAGCAGCCCGGAGTTCGGAACTGTGCCCGGTTGATGGCAATAGGCTCACCACCTATTACATGGGACTTAATAACAGCATTGGTGAAATGTGGGTGTACAATTGTATACACCTCTGCCTACCCCTTCGGGGAATGCAGGCGTGATGCTATGTTTGTTTTTGTTAATGAAATTATATCAAAAGAGAATTTACAAGCCGATGATTAAATAAATTCCTGGAACCTTCTCGCTTATTATGACCACTAATAATAATGAAAAGGATACAGAGAAAACCTTCTCATTAATAATAAACCTTTAATGAGGATAATGTCCTCGCCATGACATAGGTCGTGTCACCTCTGACATTGAGAATATCGTAGGGACGTACAGTCGAAAATATCCACCCCTATAAAGGTGATTTTCCACCGGCGATACGAGACAAGACGAGGCGAGACGAGAATTTAATATTGTACGGTAAAACAGTTATCTTCTCTCGCATTTTTCATGGATTTGGTTTGGATTGGTGCGACGTTGAAAATCCTATTTGTTTGTACAATATTGAAGCCTGATGCTGCACACTTATAGTATTTATTAACTCAGCAAGGGTAATACAATTCTCGATCTATCCCACGATGGCTAGTTATATCGATTCTAAGATTATGGGGTATTATAGATAGGTGTCTTTAGTGGAAGTGATTTAAAGTCTCGCCTCAACTCGTCTCGCCTCGCCTCGCTAGTAGAAATGCAATGTAAATTAGCGTGAACTGTTCAAGGAACATTATTAGCAAGGGATATTACTTCCAAAATTTTCGATAATACACAGAATGTAAAATGCATATAGAAGTGCTCAGGTAAAAGAAAACCAAATGCTTTCGAAAAAAAAAAAGGTAGAATTTTATCCCAAAATACTCTACAGTTTCCATAATGCTTCAACATTTAAGTTTATTTTCAGCATTTGAAGTATAAAATTATTTATATTTTAAAAGGAAAATACATTGGAGTTTTTCTAGTATCGATAAAATGTTATTACATGCTCTTCTCTATTATACTAGTCAACCCGCAGCGTGCACGCTTGAAAAAACAATATATAAAGGACATGAGCATAAATCGTTTCATATTATTATAGTAATCAAAATCGCATTTCATTTACTTGATTAGTGCATGTATAATTGTTTAGTAGAAACTTCAAAATGGATTGCCTCATTGATCTGCTTGCGGCTGCTTATCGTTCCTGGGTTCGATTCCCGGGTCGGGCAAAGTGATATTGTGGTTTCTATTAGCAAGTTCTCAGTAGCACCTCGGAGTTTGGGATTGTGTCTGGACATGAGACTTAATAAAGGCACTGTTCAGGACATACGGGCGATGTTATGTAAGTTACTGTTACTGTATAGGTATAAATAAAAATATTTTTAAACATAAAAGGACATATTTAAAGTCTGATATGTATATGTGCAAACATACAGTCAATATCAATTTCAAATTATTTATCAATTCATGTAAATAAACGCTCGTAACCCTTCATAACACAAACACATAACAAAAACGATTATTGTATAAAATTTAAAAATTAAATTAAAAGTTATAGATGAGCCCAAAGGGACTTTCTACCGGACAAGGTCGGAGCGATTTTATTAGCATTTTCTAATTAATTACAATGTTTTTGTTTCATTTAGATAAGCGGGCCAAATATTTTTACTTAATTTGTTTTATACGACTTTTATAATTTCGGCCGCCTTCCGTATTTCCTGAGAAATATAATCTACGCATATTCAAGGCTTGAGTGAATAGATTTCTTCTAGATCCACGTGTTCCATCCTTAGCTACACCGTCGCTTATTATGAGTTGGTGGTGGTAATTTTTGATAATATATATATATATAATATATATATAATTTATTCAATGTCATATGTACTTTCCTAGTAAATCTAAGACATCACAGGCATCCGGTGAAGAGAAACATCAAAGTCAAAGTCAAAGGTTTTTATTTCATATAAACCATACAAAGGCACGCATGAAAAGTCAGAATTTAAGTGCACGGTTGCAAAAAGTCGTGTCGTTTCCTATGGAGAAGAATTTCCTATTGAACCGGCAAGAAACTCCATGGTTACTCTTTTAAATTTTATATCTTTTACAATTTCAGTAAATACAATTATGGGCGGGATGTAAGAATAACGTAATCTTGGATGCAGTCACTAATATAAAAGATAATTAGATAAGCCTTATTAAATGAATTGCGCATTTGACAAGTTTACGGCGTTCTCACATTTACAATATGTTGAAGCTATGTGCGCCCTCTTAAGGGGTGTGGGTGTGTGAGTGCGGGACCTGTTAGTGTGCGCCTGTGGCTCCCTATAAAACAATTCATAATATTCGTCAAATATTATTATAAACTTTAACAAAATCGTGAGGAAACCTGAACTTAATGGTCTGAAAACACCAATCTACTGCGAGATAAGTGATGATCAATGCTCGAGCCATCTCTGTATGAGAAGAGGCCCTTTTTGTTCGAGTTTGAAACTAGTCAGGCAATCCTGAAAGTGCACGTGAGTAGGCCCCTGACATGGCTTTACACACCATCGAGAACATCTCTGAGCTGTGCTGGTTTCCTGACGATGTTTTCCTTCATCGTTTTAAGCAAGTAATCATTAATTTATAATACGCACATGACTTCGAAAAGACAGTGTTCCATGCCTCATCGCATCACCTTTGACTTGTCTGTCCAAAGGTCATACCACTAGGTTATCGTTCCTGTAACCGGTGAACAAATAATTATTAATACAATATTCCTTTTCCTTATATCTACAATACTACTATCTACAATATTCCTTTATTTTCTATGTGTGGTAAATCCATCATGGATATATCCACTTCCACTAACTAAAAACCACACGGTCCTCCTTAATTTTTTACCGGAGTCCCGGGAACGCAACTGCATTCACTATAACAGATTAGTCAACAATATTTTTATGATTGCGTTTGCAATGCTACCTTTGGCGTAGATGCTAATGTACAACAAAAAAAGAATTATCCATTTCGAGTCGGCTCCGTTCGAGTTCAAAACTAGTCGGGCAATCCCGTGAATACACGTGAGTAATAACCGTTGAACAATATTTAACCCTAAAACATTTTCGTGAAAAAAATATAAGTATACCTGGAATATTTATACGGGGAGCACAGATTCAAATTCCACTCACGACCGAATTTTCTTTCCACAAAAAATGATGACTTCAAAGTGCTTATCCAAAAATACTCAGATCAATGTTTATCACCTCTGTCAAGACTGACATATCTTATTTCCCTAATGGAAAAAGGTGAAAACGTCACATATCTATGATCAAAAGACTTCGTTCTCAAACATCACGCGTGTAATGCTGGTACCTTCACGTTGACAAGAAAAAAACAGGTGACTGCACATTAAACGATTGGAGATCAAAGCGACATGGTACGTGTAAAGTTTGATATTTGCTGATGATATTGAGAATGAAGGCTGTACATGTGGCTTTAGCGAGCTAAGTATTTTTTTTTTATTAAATAAGAAATACGCCTCGTTGGCCTTGTGGTTCCAAGTGTGACTGCTCCAGCATAAGGTCCGGGGTTCGACACCCAGGTCGGTTAAAGCGGTGTTGAGTCTCTGTTAGTTCGTTCTCAGTAACAGCTTGGAGTTTAGAATTTATTGTGTCCGGTAGGTGGTAATAATCTCAACATGTGATTGAATGTACATTATTGCCTACCCCTTTTGGGAATGCAGACGTGTTATTATGTTATGCTATATAAGAAAAATACGACCCTGAGCAGGCAACCTGTATCAATTAGATCGGTACTTCAAAGACTCTGTTTTTTTTTTATTTGGTCGCTCCTGCCAGCTAAAACCCCAAAGTTCATTTATTATCCTTTACTCGGATTGTAGCTACATTTAACGCCAAATCCCGGCTAGTTAAGGCCCGTCAAAAGTATCGATGGACCCAGTAATTTTGACACAATACAATAATGGGCTATCAAAGGCAAAAAGATTCAAATCCGAGTGCTTTAGAGTTCGCTAAGCATGCGTTAATACTTTTCAAAGATTTATCTTGAATTATTAAGGTAATTGCATTCTTTACGACATTGTATTAGTTGCAAAGTTGGTCGTGTCGGTTCGGTCACCTGTATAGGTACTGAATTGATTGCAATGACGTCGCCATAAGACGTGTTAAAATATGGAAGAAGAATTCGCGGTGGTGAGCAGAGGGCGGTGGTGAGCAGAGGGTCGAGATGGCTTAGTGGTCAGAGCGCCTGGAGTATTTATCCGGGAGGCGCAGGTTCGAATCCTGTTCGCGACCGTATTCTTTTTCCATTTAATATTGTAACTTTAGAGTTTCGCTAAGCATGCGTTAATGCTTTTCAAAGATTTATCTTGAATAACAGAACTGTTTATAAAACAGCTAAACAATGTTCAGATTGATTGCTATTGCGATACGTTTAACAAAACTGCTACCCACGTTTAGACATAATGCAGAATGACATTTATCTACAGTGGGACAGTTTTTTTTATTGTTTAGGTATATAAGCTTTGTTTAGTTAGCTTACGACGATATACTATAATTATTAACTTCTTATCGTAGGGTTCATAGATAACCTTATTTTTTGATTTTGAGGGACAGACACCCGGCCTTTGGAGATAAGACCGGGTTTTTTACCACACTAAAACCACCCCAACATTAGCACGTGGACAGGAGCTTCGAGTTATCTAAGGACACCAGCTCCGGAACCCCTCTTCAACGCCTGTTAAGATTGCACAACCTTTTTTTTTATTATCGTGTGGAAATCCTCATGGATGCCCTGCACCTTATGGTGAGGGCTATGTCGGACTCCTACCGACTAAAACCACACGGCCATCTCAGCACATAGAGAAGGAGCACCGTTAACTCTAGTAGATCAAACCAGTGCCCCTTTGTGCCATGCCTTTGACTCCTCCGGGAAAACCGAACAGTTTCCCCAAATCCCACACAGTGTACGACTACATGTGAGCACGCACACTACAGGGTCACAGCGCCCGTGACCCGAATTGTCCCCCTACCACTGATGGTGGGGATGCGACTTTTCCCTACCTGGGCTGAGCGCGGGAGCTGTTGCCTCTCCTTTGGCGCCTACGTCTCCGAGCAGGATCGGCCCTCTCCCGATCCCTCTCTGCAGCCTCCTTCTGGAGCATAACTGATTCACAGAAGGAGGCTACGGCCGTCCAAGCCGTCCGCTCTGTCAGCATAGCCGATACGACCGCCGGCAGAGACAAATCTTCTCCAATCTGGTCGACCAGGATTTGCCGCTCAGAATCCCAT
Organism: Xylocampa areola; assembly: GCA_935421205.1. NCBI lineage: Eukaryota > Metazoa > Arthropoda > Insecta > Lepidoptera > Noctuidae > Xylocampa > Xylocampa areola. The sequence goes on along the minus strand of OW285210.1, from coordinate 16,706,548 downwards.
GCAGGGCATTCCTGGAGCGTGTGCTGTGCAGTATCCTGGTCACTTATACAATGGTGGCAATTAGCCGTGGCTTCGCGCCTTATCCTATTCAGGTACTCACCGAAGCAACCGTGTCCAGTGAGTACCTGAGCAAGGCGATAGGTGATGCGCTCACCTCTCCCCATCCAGACCTCGAAACACGGCAAGACGGCCGCGACAACTCGCTTGTCTGCATACCACGGCCCCTGGAGCCGCTCGCACCAACGTTCGAGTGCGCGTCACCGTTCCTGCCGCCTGAGCACTTCAAACGCCCTAGGTGGCACGCGCCGTTTTGGCGGAAGGCGCGGACTCGGTCATAGACCCTCGCGTCCATTTCTGCCAAGATGTCCAAGGGCGGGAAGCGCGCCAAGACAGTCGCCGCCTCGAAGGATACTGTCCTGTATCCTCGTGCAATCCGGATGGCAACTTTGCGCTGCAGGCTGTTCAATTTGGCTCTGCAGCGCTGAAAGCCTGACAGACGGTGCGACCATACAGGTGCCCAGAGCCATAGATCGCACGACACCAGCGTAGAGGCGGCGAACTTCTTCTCGAGGTCCCCCGAGATTGGGTAGTAGTCCATGCAGCGCACCTACCACCCTTTCGATCCGGGGAACGAGGCGGTTGAAGTGCTCTTTGAAACTCCAGCGGCTGTCCAGCGTGAGGCCAAGGTATTTCATATACCGGCCTACTTGGACGTGCGCATCACCCACACGAACCGATGAACTGGGTGGTTCCCTGCCACGCTGCCGTTTGTGAAACCATATTGCCTCGGTTTTGTGAGGCGCTATTTGCAGACCCAGTTCACTGATTTCAGCCACGACTTTTGCCACACCGAGCTCAGCAAGCCGGATAGTCTCCTCAAAGCTGTCTCCGCTGGTCAGTACTAATGTGTCATCAGCGTAGCAAACAACACTGACACCAGCGGGGAGATTGACACGTAGGACCGCGTCGTACGCTAGGTTCCACAAGAGAGGGCCTAATACTGACCCTTGTGGAACCCCGCAACTTATTTCCTTACGGTGAATCCCTACCCACATAGCGAATGTGCCTGTCATGCAGATAGGCCCCGACAATGCCCTGTAGATAGAGAGGCACTCGATGGTGTACAAGCGCCTCCCTAATAGCATCCCAGGGCAGGGAGTTGAAGGCATTGACGATATCAAGACTTACTGCCAACGCCACTCCTCCCCGGGAGACGGTCTGCTCCGACAGCGAGCGGACGCGAAGAATAGCGTCTACAGTGGAACGCTGCTGCCGGAAGCCATACTGGCTATCGGAAAGATCGGGACCAATCTCCGACAAGTGCTCGACGAGGCGCACGGCAATTATTTTCTCAAACAATTTAGATGCCTCATCGAGCAGGCATATAGGGCGGTACGCGGAAGGAGAGTCCACGGCCCTGCCTTCCTTCTTTATAAGGACTAATCCAGCTTCTTTCCAGCAAGAGGGGAACACGCTCTGACGGAGGCAACTAGTGAACAACTGCCTTAACCTGTCCCCCAGAGCAGCTAAAGCTAACACCCACGCTCGCCCAGGAACTCCATCAGGCCCAGGTGCTGTATTGCGAGCCTTCTGTAACCTCAAACTCATCCGACCAATTTTCCGAAGTTATTGAGGGTACTGTATACGTGTCCCGGATTGTAGGGAAGAGTGTATTAATGACTCTGCCCAACAAGTCCGGGTCTAGGGTTTCTGTCAGGGGGGGGACCCATGGACGTAACTTACCCAGAACGATTTTGTATGGTCTCCCCCACGGATCTCTATCCAGTCCCTCGAGGAGTTCGTTCCAGGACCGAGATTTAGCATTTGCAATGGCGATTTGGAATGCCTTTGTAGCTGCCCGATATTCTGCATAAGCTGTGGCAGTCTCGTCGGCTGTGGCCTGACGTCGCCTTCTGTTCCGCGTGTACCGGCGTCGGGACATCAAACAGGCCCTACGAAGTTGCGCGAGATCTTCCGACCACCAGTACACCGACTTCTGTCTGGCACCTCTGACTCGCGGCATCGACGCATCACAAATGGACGTCATCGTCTCGCGGAACCAAGTTGCTTCTACCTCCGGTTCGGGCAAGATCCTTTCAAAATCCGAACTCTCTGGCCATGCGGCGACGTTAGCCGCTGCGACGAGCATATCCCTGTCTAGCTTTTTAAGGGACCAACGCCGCGGTAGGGAGCTATTGTTCTGGCGGTCGGGGTTCCTGCGAGAACGTAGGGCCACTTCTAAAATAATGTGGCAGTGGTCAGATAGAGTGACTACTTCCTCTGCAACTCTCCAATCCGACACCATGCGGGAAGCAAGAGGAGTTGCCCATGACAAGTCGACGATCGACTCCCCCTGCCAACGAACGCATGTGGGCACAGACCCCCGATTAAGAAGACCGAGATCAAGTTCGGCCGCCCAGCTCCGTAATGTCTCTCCCCTGGTCCCATCCCGACGGTTTCCCCAAACTCTTGAGTGAGCGTTGAAGTCACCGAGGACGAGCACTGGACGAGGCAAGCAAGCAGAGCGAACGCAGCTTGCTACACTGTCCAGGTATCTCTCGTAGTCGTTGAGGCAGATGTTGGGAGAGACATAGCACCCCACTATTGCCAGAGGGCCCCATTCTACCGCAACAAACCCCTCCCCCTTTTGAAGAAATGAGCAGTGTGGGTCCCCACTTCCACCACCCCAATAGATAGCGACAGAGCCAACAGTGTCACCGAACCAACGAGGGTGGATCGGAATGTCGTAGGGCTCCGCCACCGCCGCCAGGGCAACCGACCACTCCGCGGCAGTTTGCAGGAACAAATTCTGCGCATTGCGGCAGTGGTTAAGGTTGCATTGTAATACTTTTAAGGGTGGGAAGGCGAAGTATCCATTACCTCTACGGGGCTGCTATTCATAGCAGGTACGGACGTGGATCCCACCATCGTGGAGTGTATTAATTTACCTTTTGTTTTACCTTTAGGCGGGGAGCACTTCTTGCTCCCTAGCCTATGGTCAGCTGGCTGGCCAAGGTCTGCACATAGCGGACATCTCTTGGTCTGAGCCGTGCATTCTTTAGCCTTATGACCTGGCTCACCACAAGCAAAGCATCTGTTACCACGATCAACCGCACTAGGGCATTGGCGACGAACATGCCCGAGTTCGAGGCATCGGTAACAAGATAACGGCCGCGCTTCCAAAACTTCAATCCTCGCCAAAGCCCAGCCAATGCGAAGACGCTTGCTAGATGCCAAGCTTTTTATTGTTGCCAAGGGGCATCGTACCCAGACACTGCCCAGGGAACGAGGCTGGCGGCGAATTTCACCTACTCTTATATCCTGCGCCAAGCAGCCGCCTGCCTCAGCAACTGCAGTTGCTACTTCCGTAGCTGAAACAGCGTCGTCCAGGTCATAGACTCTTATCTCACCGGTTTTAGTGGGACGGGCGATGCGCACGTCCATGTCAGTAAGAACCTCCCGCATCCGAGATGCCAGACTATCTGCCTTGGCGCTGCAATCATTGCCAGAGATTTCCAACAACAACCCACCCGTAATGGCCCGTTTCTGACGGACAGTATCAATTCCAAAGTCAGAAAGCTTTATGCGCTGCCTAGCTGCAGCAATAACTGCCGCATAAGTTACATCGGAACCCTCCAGCACAGTAACAGTTATCGCAGCCGACGCGGGAACTCCAGGCACTCCCTTGGTTTTCCCCTTCTTCTTTCCATCTTTTACTGACGCGGGTGTTGTCGAAGCTTTGGAATCTTGGCTTTCAGTGGTTTGGGATTGAAGAGAGGTGTTGTTAGTCACGGTTTTCTTTCCAACCATCGTAGCCCATGTTTGAGAAGCAGCAATCGATGTTGATGGCTGTGGATCTAGAACTGGCACGGGGGGCAGTTCCACCACGGCAGGCACCGATGACTTAACCCCTTTTTTCTTCTTGCCTTTTCCCTTCCCTTTCTTTTGTTTTCCCTCTGAGTCTAAACCCGTCTGCACTTGATTCGCAGACGTGGATGTTTCAATTGTAGCATCAGCAGCCAGTGGCGGACGGAGACGCTGTTCTGGAAGCAATCTACTCTCGAGTGCCTCAAACCTGGCGTTTACCATGTTCCCCACATGGAGCATGATCGACCGCGCCAATTCCTCTCCAAATGTTGAAGGCAAATTAATTTCATTCGTACCCAACGCCACGGACGTTGATACAATATTTGAGACCTGAGCCTCACCCTGCCGACGAAGGGCGTTGAGTTCTTCTGTCAGCTTTTCCAGTTTTGTTGAGAGGTTAGAAATTTGCAAACGCAGATCCGCGTTTTGCTTCTCCAGCCTCTCAACGTTGCCAGTTGCAGAATTGTGTTGAGAAATCTCCACAACTGTTCTCTCCGCTTCTTTGCCCTCCCTCAATGACAAGTTTTGAGCCAACTTCTTTTTAGGTCCCGGCAAATCCCCAGTACCTGTCAGTCGTGTTCGCTTTCGCGTACGACTTGCAACTGATGATGACGACGCTTGTGAGGCAAACGACATTTGCGAGCAGTCTGATTCGTAACTGTCGTCGACTATGCTGGTACCTACCGGAGTAGGCGGTCGCGCGAAGCGTTCACGCGGCCGTGTTATTTTGCCATCTGGCACCTTTTCCTCCGCAGATTGCTCTGCAACATTTCCACCTTTTACGGAGTCTTTAGACGCCGTCGTAACCAACGATTGATTTTTTAAAAGAGTTTTATTAATTTTATCCATATTGTTGCCACGAGTATGGGGGAAGTATTCGGTCCACCCGGGCAGTGCCCCCTGTACCCGGGTAAGCGTACTGTGACGTCCAAACAGGGGGTCCGCTGATACCCTGAAGGAGATGCGTTAGCGACTGTTGTAACCCTTCAGCCATCCGTACCCTCGTCACGCACCAGAACTTGATATTAGGGGTGATTGTTTATAGAGGTTTTCTTCCTCGCAGTCCGGGCAATTAAGCCGAGACCCTCGGTCCTGAACGACACCAGGATTACGATTTGACGACAGTGGCAATGAAGCCTGTCCCGTTATTCGCACAACGCGACTTAACAGAACCCACCGTAGAATATTCGGTCCTCGAATAATACGAGGAGCGAAACGCAGACACTGTCCGATATCTCGGACGGCCCGTCTCCCTCGGCAGTCCGTAATGAACTCCGTCTCGTATCCCTTAGTCTGGTCTCTCACTTTGAACCTGTTCAGCATGAGTAGCTCTACTGGCATAGCTCCAAAGGTCCCTGAGACACGCAAGCCCCACCACGGCGACAACGTATGGATACAGGTGGGGTAGATTGCACAACCTAGTGTCACAGTTTAAACTTTGACTTCGCACAACATCTCTCAGGTGTGCTCAAGATATTTTCCTTCACCGGTTAAAGCAAGTGATATTGCATTTTTAATCGGTACGATGTTTTTCCTATAGAATGTTGTCGATGTTATTTACTATAATTATACAAGATTAATAGGTTTAACGTAAGGCGAACTGTGCTAGACCCAAACTTAAAATTACGATAGCTCTTTCTTCAAAAAGCCTTCCCAGTCGCCCTATAGATATGATTACGGTCACATATCCTTGGAATACAGTTATGTCTGGACTTTAAAGCAGATCTGAGCTCTAAGTATGTTTCGGCAATTTTTCTCATTAATAGTCAGATGGCAAATGCCTTCTAAATGAAAAAAGTTACATTTAGAAGCATTTTGGAAATACATATACAGAATAAATAATATCTTTCCAATTTGGTGGTTAGTTTTTAATTAAACCCCTGTGCCATCTGTTCCAGCCATTACTTGGGCGTCAGTCAAAAAGGTCAGTGACTTGTACATAAGTTCCCTCGAAAGACTCGCTTAGTGATTATATGTGGTTCACATCTGGAATTGTGAATCATACCTATTGATGTATATGTTAATCCTCAATTACAATAATTGAATTTACAAACAAGTGTTTAGTCACAGCAAAAATTTTATAAAAGGGTATATTATAGTTATTTTTCGTGATATAAATATGCAAGGTATTTTGGAATAATTATATTCTAATTGTTCATTAATTATGTTTTATTTTCACATAACATAGCATCACGCCTATGTTCCCCGAAGGGGTAAGCAGAAGTGTACACAGTTGTACACTCACATTTTACCAATGCTGTTATTAAGTCCCATGTAATAGATGATAAGCTTATTGCCACCTTCCGGGCACAATTTCAAACTCCGGGCTACTACTGAGAATTTCCTAGCAGAAAAACACTATAACACTTTGCTGGACCCGGGAAACGAACCCGAGACCTCGTGCTCAGCAGTCGCGCTAAGGAACACTAGACCAACTAGGCAGTTTTATTCTCACCATCATTAAATTATAATATATTTTTTACAAATGATTATCACAAACTAACAGTTGATGTTTTATTTCTGTTTCTAACTTGTGTTCCAATAACAGAAATATATCAGGATATATTTCTGTGGTTCCAATAGTACTTAGCTAGGCTGTCGAATCCAGCACAAATCGTAGAAATTTACTAATGCGTTAAGTTACCAATATTATTACAAAAGCATAATAAATACATGTCCATTCAATCTTCTTAAAGTCTCTTTCGCTTGTCGTTAAAACGCGACATGGAAAATAATAACTCCAAGATAATATGTTTACTAAAAAATATACCAAGTAAACACGATGTCTTTCACATTTGCCGGAAAATAGAAATTATTTCTTATAAAATATTCAGTGTTGTCTCATACCACGGTCATGTACTGTGTTGACAAGTTTCGGTCTAGCGAACCGAATGGACCGAAAATAAACAAGATATAAGCTGAGTTTTTTCGTAATAGAATCGCGACTTCACGGACTTCACTCGTATAAGGTCAAAAATCGTCTACGGGTAACATAATTATGTATAAAGAAATGAATGGATTGTCTACGGTTAGCATTTAAAGATGTGAATGGAAAATAATGAATGAATGAGTTGCAAATATGACATTAATGGTTTTATAGAAATATCAATTATTTATTAATATTAATGCTAATTGATACGTTTGGGGGGGGGTCCCTCCACCAACTTCATATAAATATATACATTTCTTGAGTTTACTTTACTTTACTTTACAACGTAACTAGTATTTAAGAATAACCTGTATTTCTCATATTAAATGAATTGTATTCTTTTTGAGGAATAAATGTCTTAAACCGTATCTTCCGGACTCCGGGCTGCTACGGAGAATTTCCTAACAGAAAATCTCAATAACACTTTGTCCAACCTGGGAATCGAACCCAGGACCGCACGCTCAGCAGCCGCGCTTGCGACCGCTAGACCAACGAGGCAGTCATCAACGTCAATATCCAGATTAGTCCTGTAGAGTCGTGGCTAATCAGTGTATGTTTAAAGGTTGGTAGCGTGGAACCTCATTTCACTACTTAAAGAAAAATGGTTTCACAGCGGCTGCACTTCCTCTCTTTCTAAACGTGTACATCAGCACCATCCGAGGTCTGCACTCAAATCTCGTTGGAGTTCTCTTTTTATGTTATGGAGTGGCAAACAAGCTGGCGGCTCACCTGATGGTAACGGATCACCGCCACCATGGACATCTGCAATACCAAAGGCATCTCAGATGCGTTGCCTACCCTTGTCAAAGACAACTAACTCCCTTCAATTTTTATTTGAAGCTGTCCAAATCGTAGCCTAGCGAGAAGACCTCCGGAGGAAGCCCATTCTATATTTTGCCGGTACGTGGCAAAAACAATCGTGTAAAACGAGTTGTGTGTTCGTTCACTATAATCTTGAGACTTAAAAACCATCACTCTTGTTTCAATCATAATATCTTCAATAATGATTTTGAATGATCAAATGATAAAATATTTAAGTTTGTTTTTGTTCATTAATTTGTTTAGGTAAATTTTCGGAAGGTCATAGTATTTGTGATATGAATACCTCGATGGTGCAATGTTCGAAAAACTCGCTGGTGGTCGAGAGGGTTGGATTCCCGGGTCGAGAAAAGTTATTCTTACCGAGAATTTCTAATTAGCAGTCCAGTGGGTTTTGATTTGTTCCCGGTAGATAGAAATATGCTTTACCATGTATTATTATTTCATGAAAATCGATCAATATAGATGGCAAAGACATAAATTCTGATTACGACTTCGTTGAAATGTAGATGTACAACAGTACATTCAAATTTCACTCCTCTAGCTAACCCTTTGGGGCTACAGGCTTGATGCTATGGAATATTATAAGTGACACAATAAAAGATGTTCCAAAATAAAGTGATGGTTACTTCAGGTCAAAAATTTTGATATAAAAAAATATATAAATAAAACTGCCTCGTTGGTCTAGTGGTGCCAAGCGGCATGAGGTCTTCGGTTCGATTCCCAGGTCGGACAGAAAATCCCAATAACACTTTGTTATTGGGATTTTCTGTAACAAATTTCTCAGTAGCAGCCCGGAGTTTGGAATTGTGCCCGGTTGATGGCAATAGGCTCATCACCTATTAAATGGGACTTAATAACAGCATCGGTGGTATGTGTGTGTACAGCTGTTTACACCACTGCCTAGCCCTTCGGGGAATACAGGCGTGATGCTATGTAAATAAATTCTCCAACACTCTCAGGCAAAAACACTCAAGTGTAAGTAACCCTTAAAACTCTTGCTTTTGTTGTCACTTCATCTAGAAATGACTGAGATGGCTACAGTTACTCGTAAGTACACTTTGTACTTGGTGAACTGTCTCAAACAGTTATACAACTAAGTTAGAAACAGATCTTCAACTGTCTAAATTGAAACAATAAACAAGCATTCCACGTCACGATGACATGCCGAGACGCCGATACGCGTCGCAGCGTGACAGATAAAAACGCCCGGTAGATGGCAATAGGCTTATTATAATTTACCTCTAAGTTCCTATACATAGGTAATTAAAATTTGCTTAAAAATGTAATGTTTGAATCTTTGCTGTACCCTACAGGGTTCATGATTGTACCTAGCTTTAAGCATTATACGAAAAACGCCTATTATTCCTACATTGTGGAATGCAAGTAAATAATACGAATATGAACAGGGAAGCGTTGGCGGGATGATCTCGACGCTTTCAACCGAGATTGGACGGAGGCATCAAAGAACCGAGATCTCTGGGAAGATGAGGGAGAGACCTTTGCCCAGCAGTGGGACACAATAGGTTATTAATAAATGAACATAATGTACCTGCACCACACCTAATTAAAATCAGAAATTAAATTATATTAATTATGACGGAGTTAGGACCTCGCTTTTCAATTGTGTATGAAATCTACAAAAAAATGGATGAAACTTTACTAAAACAATATTTAAAAGTAAATAAAAATATTAATAAAGTTTTTTTTTATTTTTCCAAAAAAAAAAGACATATTTCAGCTACTGAAGTTAATGAAACTGTTATTAATAAAATTGTGGTTTACATGGGATTTAAACCAACATGCTTTCTAAAAGGTATCAATATTCATATCCTCAAATGCACTAAAACCTAAAATGCTTGCACTAAGAATGTTTGTTCAAATAATCCACTTAATATCGTTACAGCTAGAAGTGCATTCTAAGTACGCATTATGATAAGTACGCGATGCTCAGACTTAAGCTTCTAAAAGCAATGCTTCTCAGATGCATTCCTCTACATACGTCTAGACAATATTTGAACCAAACTTACTTTGAAATAAAGGTAGGTCGTTGTATGTTGCCAGTGATGACGTACGGAACTGAGACGTGGTCTCTTACGATGGGTTTCATATGGAAACTTAAAGTCACTCAGCGAGCTATGGAGAAGGCTATGCTCGGCATTTCCCTGCGTGATCGAATGAAAAATGAGGAGATCCGCAGTAGAAGGAAGGTCGCTGATATAGTCCAGCGGATCAGCAAGCTGAAGAGGCAATCGGCCGGGAACATAGCTCGACTAACTGACGGCCGCTGGGGAAGAAAGTTTCTCGAGTGGAGACCATGAACTGACAAGCGCAGCGTGGGACAACGATGCTCGATGGACTGATGATCTGATAAAATACGCTGGGAGTAAGTGGATGCAGTCCGCAATGGATCGTTCACACTGGAGATCTCTATGGGAGGCCTCTGTTCAGCAGTGAACATCTATAGGCTGAGATGATGATGATTATGATGATAAAGGTAGGCTTTTTGAAGGCTTAAATACTATGTCGTCGGGAATAGTTTAAGGTTCAGAGTCAACTTGTATTATAATTATTTAAGGCATCAATTGACCTGACAGGGCTTAATGGGTACTAAAAATTACGGCCTCGTTGGTCTAGTGGTTCCAAACGTGACTGCTAAGCAGGAGGTCTCGGTTTTGATTCCTGGGATGGGCAAAATGTTATTGAGTTTTCTGTTTGGAAATTCTTAGTAGCCGCCTGGGGTTTGGAATTGTGCCCGTTAGATGGCAATTGGCTCACCACCTATTACATGGGACTTAATAACAGTATTGGTGAAATGTGGGTGTATAACTGTGTACACCATGCCTAGCCCTTCGGGGATTAAAGGCGTGATGCTATGTTACGTTATAATGAAAATAATTTATTAACATAGTAATATCTTAGGTTTTCGCGATCAGTTCACATTATAATAAAACAACTTTTAACCGGATTAATCGCGTGCATTAACACTTTGTAGCGTTCGTGGTCGCAGGAGGACTGATCCTCCTGCGACCACGAACGAGACGCTGCATAGTGATTGAAACGTCAGGAAAAACAGAAACCAATAATACACGCGATTAATCCAGTCAAAAGTTGTTTTATTAAAATACTTTATTAACATTAGAAGTCAATTTTCACTCAATAAAAAACATTAATATTTCATACATAAAATATTAAACATCGCTATAAATGCATAGAATCATAACCACATTTACCGGTCACCAGCCATCCACATCTGTTCAGTTGACCGCCTCCACTCTCCCTATAAAATATGACCTCTACCTATATATTTTTACCTACATCTTTATATAATAGGGCGCGGGAACTCAACCGTGACGGAGGTCAAAACATTGACCTTTTAAATACACGGAGACAAGTTTTTAATCATTTGATGTGAGGTTATTGACATGTCATTAATATTTAATGTTTGGGATATTTTTCTGGTTTTGCTGTTGGCTATTGCTGGCAGTTTTTTTTTAGTTAGTATGTGTTTGTAACGATGTACATGTTCATGTTACATGACCATTTATGGCACAAAGGTTGATGCGTAATTCAATGAAAAAAAATTATAATTTAAAAATTTACGAACTCGCCTATCGTAGGGGCGTTGACTGACATAAACCTTACATGCACACATACCCGAAAGAATAATTTGCAGCCAGCGACATGAGGTAAAAAATATAATTATCATATTGTAAATCATGCTAATATTTGTTTTATGCGCAGTAATTAGACCTGAAACACGAGTCGTAGAAACTGATATTTTGAACATTTTGATTTATTTTCTCAAAATAAACAATGCATTCAAGCGTCTGCCATGTGTGAATTATATTATTTATTCCACACTTTTATATCTTACTAGATTATGTTACCCAAAACAATGTAAGGATTCTAACGATACCCCATACATGGAAATTGGTTCAGGCGTTAAGCATACAGCATAACTTATGCTGTAATAAAGAAACTCACATACATACATATATGAACCCTAAAAACATAACACTCATTTTTTGGGCAGTCGTGTAAAAATAACGTGTACTGTGAATCGAGCTTAACATCGTGTCCTTGATCAGCGTTGAGGCGGGCACAGAGTATCGATGCAATCAGATGTGGTTGGGTGTTCGAGCTAGTTTGGCCTTGTCGGGGAGCCGGGTGCGATTACAAAACTAAAGTTAGATTTCTATACTAACTACATCACGCTATTTTCTCCAAAAGGTTAGACAGAAGTGTAGTCTAGCTATAATACATTTCACTGATTTCCTCTACGCATAGTAATTCGTGATTTCGTGAGCATATTGCCATCGACTAGACATAATCAAAACTCCACGTTGCTCATGAGAATGTCCTTATAGAACCCGCTAATAACCTGACACGTGACTCGAATCCAAGACTTTTACCGTGGGAGAGCCATGCTTTGGCACGAATGGGCCGGCTCGACCGGAGTGATATCACGGTCTCACAGAAAACTAGCGTGAAACAATGTTTGCGTTGTGTTTGTGCGGAGTGAGGGTACGTACCGGAGGCCCAAACCCTTTAAAAGGCCGGCAACGCAATTGCGACTCCTCTGGAGTTGCGGGTGTCCATGGGTAATCGGTTACCATCAGGCGATCCGTCTGCTCGGTTGCCCCATATCCCATAAAAAATATAAAAGCTTTTATTCTTTTTGTGGGTCTATTTGTATGTTAAAACCAGTATGGTAGGGTTCTTCTCATGGAGCGCTTACTCATTTGACTCCCTCGTTGGTCTAGCGGTCGCAAGCGCGGCTGCTGAGCGTGAGGTCCTGGGTTCGATTCCCAGGGTGGGCCAAGTGTTATTGGATTTTTCTGTTACGAAATTTTCAGTAGCAGCCCGGAGTCAGGAAGTTGGTGGTGTGACACCCCTATATTTCGGAGAGCACGTAAAGCCGTCGGTCCTGCGCCTGAACTCTGTCCGTTCGTGTCAGATTGCCGTCCCATCGGTATGTGAGAGTGAAGGAAGAGAGAGTGCACCTGTTTATTGCACATACACTTGTGCACTATAATATCTCCTGCGTACTTGGCTAATCTCCGTGGAGATAGGCGGCCGAGACCGAAATTATTGGTATTACTCATTAACCCGAATGATTTGAGGCCAAAAAAGCTAGGTGTCCTCACGATGCTCACCATCACCTTAGGTATAATTGTGATGTCTTGGATTAACCCAAAAAGTACATACGACATTACAAAAGTCACATTGGATGTAACTTTACTCTAAACTCATATTTTTGTTATTATCAAAAACTTAAATCCACTGACTTCAAAACTCCTTCAGTTAAAAACTCTTTAATATCTGTTAAGCACTTTAATTACTCTCAAACTTGACGTCAACTCCGTGTTTATTTTGATGTACAAGACAAAGTTTTTAAACAGCTATGAAGAAGCACACTGAGTAGTGAAAACATAATTATTTTATGCATATTTATGATTACGAAGGGGTAGGCAGAGGTGTACACAATTGTACACTCACATTTCACCCATGCTGTTTGTTATTAAGTTCCATGTAATATGTGGTGAGCCTATCGCCATCTACCGGGCAATTTCAAACTCTGGGCTGCTACTGAAATTTTCTTAACAGAAAATCTCAATAACACTTGCCCGACGTGGAAATCGAACCCAAAACCTGACACTTAGCTGTCGCGCTTGGCACCACTAGATCAACGAGGCGGTTCCCAAAAAGTAACAGTACCGCTTCTCAAAATAAAAGTAAAGCGTTCACATAAAATATAATCATAGGGATACGCCTCAACGCCTCTGCCGACCCCTTGGGATTACCCAAGGTCTAGCAGAGTACATAAAGTAGTTGTGCACTCATATTTCACCAACATGCGACATTGAGAAAGCAGACACTTAAACAACTTTAACACCGTTTATAAAGTAATTGGCCTTAAAGATTTGTTGTAACATACATCCATAGAACCACTTATGAAATATACTAGCTGTTGCCCGCGGTTTCGCTCGCACTAATTAGGAGAATAAATCATTCGACACTCTAGACTCACAAAATGTATTAAGTACTTACATTTAAAATTCAATCATGATTCTAAAGACAGGTGGCGCCATCTATTATCATAACAATGTTATTGTTATTTTCCTCGGGAACAGTACTTTTTCAGGATAAAAGGTACCTTATGTCCGTTTCTGTACACCTGACAGCATATATGCAAAATTTCAGGATGATCGGTTCAGTGGTTTAGGCGTGAAAAGGTAACCAACAAACAAAATTACTTTCGCATTTATAATATTAGTTAGGATGAGCATACAAATTTATTTCTACACACCCAAAAATGTCCACATTACTTTTAAACGTTAAGTTTTGACAAAAGCCTGTAACGCTGTCACTTACTCGCGTCACGTCCCTCACGTCATTAGTCTCTGTCACGCTGCGACGCGTATCGGCGTCACGTCATGTCATCATAACACATCATAACAAGTTTTGGTTGTGCGAGAATTGCTTGTTTATTGTTTCAATTGAGACAGTTTAAGATCTGTTTCTAACTTAAGTTGTATAGCTGGAAGGACAGAAATATATGTCATGGTGGTCAAGTGGGTATGGGTTCACCTCTTGAGATAGAGGTTGTTGGTTCAATTCTGGCATATATCAATGTGACTTTTTCAATGATCCACTTTCTTGAATACTAGGATTGGCCCGCGACATCGCCTCGGAGTTAGCGCTAAGGGCGAGGGACTCAGGGCTATACAAATAAATACATTTATTTGTATTGTTTGATAACATAATACAGATACAAAAGTTAATTAGGCACAATTCAGTCACCTGTATAGGGACTGAATTGATAGCGATGACGTCACCAAAAGACGTATTAAAATGTGGAATTCGGAGTAGTGAACAGAGATCGAGATGTCTTAGTGGTGAGAGCGCCTGGAGTATTTATCCGGGAAGCGCAGATTCGAATCCTGCTCATGACCGTATTTTATTTTCAACAAGAATGTACGAGTACCTGTAACTTAACAAAATTAATTTTTTACATGACTGCCCAGAAAAAGGAGTGTGTTGTTTTTAAGTTTCATGTATACTATATACGTTTGTGAGTTTTTTTATCCACCATATCTGCTAAACGTCTGATTTAGATGCATGGGGTAATTGTTAGAATCCTTACATTGTCCCTAAGATAGGTAAGTAAGATTTAAAAAAATAGTAACATATTGGTTATGGTACACAAATAAATGTAAAATAAACAAATACAGCAGGCACGCTAACTTTTTAATTTTTTTATTAATTTCATCTAATATATAAAATTCTCGTGTCACAGTTTTCGTTGCCATACTCCTCCGAAACGGCTTGACCGATTTTGATGAAATTTTTTGTGCTTATCTGGTATCTATGAGAATCGGCCAACATCTATTTTTTATCCCCCTAAATGTTAGGGGTAGTCCACCCCTAAATTTTTTATTTATATGGCAAAACAACGTTTGCCGGGTCAGCTAGTCTTGTTATAATAATAGAAACTGATATATAAAATAATTGAAGAGAATAAAAAATACTGCCTCGTTGGTCTAATGGTCCCAAGAGCGACTGCTGAGCATGAGGGCTCGGATTCGATTTGATTCCCGGGTCGGGCACAATGTTATTGAATTTTTCTGTTAGGAAATCTCAGTAGCAGCCCGGAGTTTGGAATGATGGCTAATGCCCGTTTGATGGCTATAGGCTCAGCACCTATTACATGTGACTTAATAACAGCATTGGTGAAATGTGGGAGTACAACTGTGTACACCTCTGCCTACCCCATCGGGGAATACAGGCGTGTGTGTTATGATGTTAAAAAATACTCCAGAGAAAACGCGAGTAGGTACTACAACTTTATAGAAAAAGAAATTCTGAGCGAATTTTTCATAAGTTTTCATAAAGTTTTTCATGTCCATTAGCAGAGTTATGTTTCACAGGCATCTGTGGTGTTCTTGTATGAATTTTATATTACAGTAGAAGATTTTTCTTTAACGTAGTATTAAATATATAAGCTGAAAGAATTTGTATATTCCTAAGTTTATTGAAGTAACTAAGTATTTTCTTAAATATAACACATTATAAATATTTAAATAATTCATAACCTAAATTAACTGCCTCGTTGGTCTAGTGGTCCTAAGCGCGACTGCTGAGCATGAGGTCTCGGGTTCGATTCCCGGGTCGGGCAAAGTGTTATTGAGTTTTTCCGTTAGAAATTTCTCAGTAGCTGCTCGGAGTTTGGAATTGTGCCCGGTAGATGGCAATAGGCTCACCACTTATTACATGGGACTTAATAACAGCATTGGTGAAATGTGGGTGTACAACTGTGTACACCTCTGCCTACCCCTTCGGGCAATACAGGCGTGATGCTATGTTATGTTATGTTATGTAAATATCTCATTAATCTAGTGGTCGCGAGAACGGCTGCTGAGCATGAAGTCCTAAGTTCGATAACCAGCGTACCTATTCGCTATCTCGGTTACTAACCAAATTGATGGACACTTTGTAGTGCATTGCGTCGTGTGTTACAGATTGTCTATGATAAGCAAAAATAGTAAAAAGTTACCAATTCGGTTGGCAACCGAGATAGCTAATAGGTACGCAGGTAGCTTTGAGTCTCAAAGTGTTATCAAATTTTTCTGTTATGAAATTCTCAGTAGCAATTCAGATTTAGTATTGTGCCCAGTGAATAGCAATAGATTCAACCCCTCGGTAAAATATAGCTATATATAAAAGTACATCTCTGCTTTCTCCTCCGAGGCATGCGTGATGCTATGGAACAGAAATTTCAATTTTCTTGCATAGTGCCTAAAATACGAATATTAATTAAGGCAAAATCTTGAATCGTGAATCTTTCAAAGTCAAAGTCAAAGGTTTTTATTTCAAATAGGCAAAATTACATGCAGTTATGAAACGTTAATTGATTTTAGTTGCACGGTTCTTTTTCCATCATCCTTAAACACATTTTTGATCCCGACGACCTATTTCTCATTTCCCAAACAATAATTATTCTTGAACTATATTATAAACTAGCTTCTCCCTGTGACTCCGTCTGCGTGGACTTCGTAATTGGGTCCAGCAGGGATAAAATGTCCTATGAGTTTATTCAAGTTATACTCGAAAATTCAGTGGTGCATGCCTTGGATTCGAACTTGCGACCTTTGACTTGTCAGTCCAACGTTCTTACCACTAGGCTATCACTGCTATTATAATATTAATAGGAAAAAAAAATACTTTACATCTAATTCGTTTTCTAGAGCGTAACACAATACGGACGGGCGGGACGTGTGAGGGTGCTTAGAAACCGGATTGCCGTGCTCAACTAATTTAAGTTCCGTATAGCGATCCCTATACCTACATACTAAATATTGTGAGACTTAAAACATGTGATCTAAATAGTTACTATAAATGGCCTACAATGACTATACCTGACGTACATTTGGGGTATATTACTGTCATATTGCTATAAAAGAGATTTCATAAAATATTTTCAATGATTATTGAAAACTTTATCTAATAATTAATACATTTTAAGCACCCTATTATTTAAAACTTCTTTTTCCAACTAACTTACTAATATATTAGTTAGAACTTTATCAACATTTACATCTGATACGATTTCTAGACCGTGACACAATACAGACGGGCAGGACGTGCGAGCGTGCTTAGAAAACGGATCGCCGTGCTCAACTAAAGTCAGTTCCGGATAGCATTTCTAGACGTAATAGAAAAAAGCATCTACAACGGCCAGTACTAGTACCCTTTACAGTTGTTACTATGTTAGTTTAAAAAGCTATAAAATAAAATATCGAGATATTACTTTCTTCGAATATAGGTCCAAAACTATTAAAATACTAACATTTATACATCTTGTATCAAAGCAACCTATAATACTAAAACCTACTAACACTACTAGTACACAACTACAACTATATCAATAGTTACCTACATATAGAACATTTCAGACCGTGATACAAGACAGACAGGACGTGCGAGCGTGCTTAGAAAACGGATGGCCGTGCTCAACTAATGTAAATTCCGGGTAGCATCCCTAGACGCAATTAATTAAATATATCATCTACAACGACTACACTTTACAGTATCTCTTAATATAATTTTTAAAAAGCTATAAAATATAGTATCGCGATATAATTTCACAAAACATATATCCAAAACTATCGAAATACGAACATTTCTAGATATTGTATCAAAGCAACCTATAATTCTAAAACCTACTTACGAACCTAGTAAACAACTACAACTATATCAGCATTTACCTACATCTAGCACGTTTCAGACCGTGACACAATACAGACGGGCAGGACGTGCGAGCGTGCTTAGAAAACGGATCGCCGTGCTCAACTAATGTAGTTCTGGGTAGCGTTCCTACATATGCAGGTGTGTTTATGACATATCGGAAGTATGTACGTAAATACCTAGATTTATCATTATTTAAAAGTATACATTCATTCTTATTGTATATTATTTTAAATATTTTTTGTACCTCGTTCGAAACCTCTTTATTTAACCGAAAGGTTGACGCGTAAAGAATGCTTCATGACAGGTATGTACCATACCAAATAAGGCGGGTTTTGTACATGAAGTATAAATAAAGAAATCTTACAACGCATTAGCACATGCGTAGCGCACTCTTCAGTTATTTGGAATAGTGGGCATATGTCGGGATGGCTTAGTTGACAGATCACCTGGAGTATATCCTCGAAAGGCGTAGATTCAAATCCTGCTCACGATCGTATTTTCCTTTCGACAAAAATGTAGATCTTACTAAGAAACCTGGTGTTAGGGTTGTTAGATACTCGCGGAAGCTTCAGGTTTGGCTTGAATGATGCTATAATTCCCAACATCTAGAGGCTGATGGATGAGCGTTCTCCTAGAAGCACGGATGCGCTCTGATGAAACATAATTCTATGAGACCCACCTACAGACTAATCATGCAAAACGTTGAAATGGATAACTAATAATTGTAATTGAATTTAATAATTGAAATTGAATTTAATAATTGTAATTGAATGTAATAATTGTAATTGAATTTAATAATTGAAATTGAATTTAATAATTGTAATTGAATGTAATAATTGTAATTGAATTTAATAATTATTATTGAATTTAATAATTGTAATTTAATTTAATAAAGATTTAATTGTAATTGAATTTAATAATTATAATTTAATTTAATATAATAATTGTAATCTAATTTAATAATAGATTCAAACGCCAGCTATGTGGCAGAACATAATGATTCTATTAAAATATTTCTGTCCCCCTGTTCTTTACCTATGCTCACAAATAAATGATGTCTATATCTATGTCTAAAATGTAAATACATGAGAGGTTTCTGGGTCAAATCACATCGATCGAAACGGAAGATTTTTTGTTAAGGAATTCTCAGTAGAGTTTAGGATTTTGCAGAGTAGATGGCAAAAACTTCACCACCTATTACAAGGGACTTAATAACAGCATCACAAGTAATATAAGAGTGTACTATCAGTACGTAAAGTCACGAGCACTAACATGTATGTGTCGAAAAAATGTTGAAGAATAGGATCGGAGGTCTCTATGTCTGGCAGGATATTTAGAGGTGATAGTAAATAAAACTAACATTAAGGCTCTACGCCACTGAGATCATATTTACTTTGGATGATTGATTAGTAGTGGGTCACTTCATATTACAATGTACAATGTAGGTGGTCAAATATCATGAAATCATAAGTCAGGATGTAGAGGTCCGTCCGCCACGGTGGCTCGCAAGAGACTAACGTTCTCCCTTCACTCGCCGTATTCACCAACTACCCGTAGCGCGCGGTGTTGCAACACCAATAATGTGAAACAGTGTTGCCATCTCCGAAATATACATTTGCACTTTTTAAACTCCAGATACATAGTTATCTGAATAATATACATAGAAGTACTAATGTATGTCTATATGTAAAAAGAATGGTTCTTCTAACTGTGTTAGATACCTAATTATCTATGTGCTCGTGACTGAACCTGCCTTATGCTTTGATTAACACAGGCGTGAGTGCTATATTATCTTACATAACCTATATAAAAAATTAAAAAACGCCGAAATGTTTGTACGCGCATAACTTCCGAACGACTGCACCAAATTCGATAATTCTTTTTTTGTGTTAGTTCTACTGCACGAAGTTCGCTGGGTAAACTTCTCTTTTATACACAATCCAATATACTAATAATTCAATGCGATAGTTTGTAAGGATAGATGGATGTTTGTTACTCTTTCACGCAATAACTACATACTCTGGCACACAGATAAAGTATAACATGGAATAACATACCATACCTTTTATCCGACTTATAAACTGCCTCGTTGGTCTAGTGGTCCCAAGCGCGACTGCTGAGCATGAGGTCTCGAGTTCGATTCCTGGGTCGTGCAAAGTGTTATTGAGTTTTTCTGTTAGGAAATTCTCTGTAGCAGCCCGGAGTTTGGAATTGTGCCTGGTAGACGGCATTGTGCTCACCACCTATTATACAGGACTTAATAACAGCATTGATGAAATGTTAGTGTTCACTGTGTACACCTCTGCCTACCCCCTCGGAGAATACGTGGTGCAATGATACTTTTCATCCTAATTGGAGCTAATTCTGAACGTCAAGTACATGACGTCACGGGCAAAATTTGGATATTATATAAAACTATCTACAACCGCTTTATAGCTAACAACACTAGCATAAAACCTTAAAACTATAACATTTTAAAAGAACATGTAAACAGTACTTTGGAAGTCGTACATACATTGTGTAAACACGCATTTACTTTACAATTTTGTAGACAAATAGCTAAGCGACGTTTTCGTGCACAGTTAGTACCGTTCTGTGAGCGTACAGTGTACACGATTGTCAAATAACCGACCCACTTTCGAGTGACGTTGTAACCGTACACTATAGTGCAAGCACGAGTATTAAATGTGCTAACTTTGTGAATTCGGGGTCACAGCTAGTACTTTATAAAATCACTCCGATTTTATTTAGTACCTACTTGCTTTGACCCCGCCTTCATTCGCGTGAATGTTAGTAAATAATATCATATCGTATATGAACACAACATACTAAGGGCTCGTGGCTAAGTAGCCGTACAGATCGATCGTTCTAGGTTAAGCTGCGCTTGACACAGTGGGACTGTGGATAGGTGACCATAATTTCATATCAACGTGGGCTCGTGGCTACGTAACAGCCGTACAGATCGATCGATAGAGGTTAAGCTGCGCTTGACGTGGCCGGTCTGTGTATGGGTGACCATGATTTCGTTAATGTTTTGACCCCTCCGTGCCTCGGAGAGGAAGTTAAACCTTAGGTCCTAATTGTCAAATGAAGATCTAGTAGTTATGGTTAGCCAGAGGCCTGATAGTCTGACAACCAGTCATACCACGAGATATCGTGTTACCGGTCGACCGGATTAGCAGTCGCTCCATGTAAAATACTGGTATTAAAATGCATCCGGTTTGACTGGAAGCCGAGTTAAGAAAAGGCTAAGCAGATTGATTGATATGAACACAACGTTATAATTATTAAAAACTAGCTGGTGCCCGCGACTTTTTCTGCGTGATTAAAGGTAGCCTATGTCCTTCTGCAGGGTTAAATCAATCTCTTTACCAAAATTCAATTCATAAAAATTGGTTCAGACGTTTAGTCGTAAAAAGTAACAAACAAACAGACTTACTTTCGCATTTATAATATTATATAGTATAGTATATAGTACCAATAGTATGGATATTAGTATGGATAAATAAAACTGAAATACTAGAAGTTAAACTGTTCAATGGATTCGAAATGAATACCAGTTGATCACTGATAGATTTTTGTTTTGTTTTTTAAAAAGGGCCGCAGCTCAGCATAGTGTCAGGAGGCAGGGACCACCTGACGCTGGTTTTAGCTGCCACCCACGAGAGCCAGACGCTCGAAACGAACACATAAAAACAAGTATATACCTATATATTTAAAAAAGGTATCTACAAAAAGCGTGGTTTTGGTTATAAATATTATTGTTATACATTTGTTTGATAAATTATTAAGAAATCGGGTTTTCAATTAATTCATAAAATACATTCAATTCAAATTTTTAAGAAATCATTTCTACATTTAGTCAATAAAATTAAATAATTAAATTCAATTTAAATTTATAAATTTTTGTGGAAAAAGAGTTAAGCATGCTTTAATGCTTTTCAGATCTCTCGTACCATCTCATAACTCGAAGGAAGAGATCCACAGAATTTTATCTAAAACAGATCCCAAAAGGACAGGACTTGTCAACATGACATCACTAGAATTTCATATAGAAAGTAGACAGATATTAAAACGACACGCAAGGAAACTCAAAGAGTATTTATTGTACCGATACAATAAAGACAAGAATATTTGCAAAGCGAAGCAATACTAACAGTAAAATGTTACCGTGTAAAAACTTCCAGCTATTTCTCTTTACGCTCGAAACAAATGTACCTTCACTAACTTGAAAAAATATTACAATGTAAAGTCGTAAAAACTCGCAACTGTTTCGCTTGCTATTCGCAGAGATAATCTTAAAAATTACCAGCTGGCTTTAAAATGGTATTTTACTATCTGAAACCTTAAGAGTGCTATAAAATTTATAGCAATTTTAAAAGCAGTAAACCGTATTGGTATAACTTTGAGGATAAAACTGAGCTGAGTTTGTCCTTATTTATTTTTATTTAAATAAAAAATGTTGCAGTAGACGATGTGCCTCCCATTGGTTGGGTTTCTGCCTTATTGTTCTAGTGGTAGCAAGAACAGTTCGATTCTCGGGTCGGGCAAATTGTTATTGAGTTTCAGGAAATTCTCAGTAACAGCCCGGAGTTTAGAATTGGTGTGGTAAAAGGCTCACAAGCACATAGGATTTAATAACGGCATTGGTGAAATGTGGATACCGTACAGCAGTGTACATTTCTGCCTTCCCCTTCGTGGAGTACAGGACTGATGCTATGTTATAGTACGACATTCGTTTATTTTTATTAAAATAAAAATGACACGGTGGCTGATTGTTTAAGAGTGTGGTTTTTGCGCAACATGTCGTGTATTCAAACCTGGCATGTACCAATGTGACTTTTTTATTATCATATGTACTTTCTTACATAATTTAAAACAGCACAAATACATGTAAGAATATGTCGTGAGGAAACCTGAACTTAATGGTCTGAAATCGGTAAACCGCAGGGAGCTGCGTTGTGATTAATGATCATGCCTTAATTTGCCCGACAATGGAACAATTACAAGCTGAGTTTATATCAGTATATAAGCGGTAAAGTATCCATCTAAATAGTCATCTACCGGATACAATTCCAAACTCCGGACTACTAACGAAAATTTCCTAATAGAAAAACCCAATAACACCTTGCCCGACCCGGGAAACGAACCCAGGACCTCATGCTCAGCAGTCGCGCTTGGGACCATTAGACCAACGAGGCAGATACATACTTACAACATACATAAACCCTAAAAACATAATTATCCTTTTTTAAACCCCGACCCAAAAAGAAGGTTGTTAAAAGTTTGACGTGTCTGTGTGTCTGTCTGTGGCATCGTAGCTCCAAAAGGAATGGACCGATTTTGATGCGGCTTTTTTTTTGTTTGAAAGCTGACGAGATGGTTCTTAACTACAATTTATGAAGATCAATTTCAGGCGTTTAAAGGTCAAATTATAACTTTATAATTTATAAGTTTAATTTACTTTATTACTAACCTTCTATGCAAACACAAAAGTTACGTGTATGAAAAATATTGAGTACTTATCCGGGAGGTCCAGGTTCGAATCCTGCTTACGACTGTTATGTCTTTACAAAAAAGAATGAGTGTAAGTAAATTTTTATTGATATTTATTTACTCGTATATTTCTGGCTGCCTCGTTAGTCTAGTGTTCGAAAGTGCGGCTGCTGATCGTGAGGTCCTGGGTTAAATTCCCAGGTCGAGCAAAGTGTTATTGGGTTTTCTGTGCTTCGGGGAGCACGTAAAGCCGTCAGTCCTGCGCCTGATCTCTCCGGTGTTGTCCGATTATCGTGCCTTTGGACTATGAGAGTAAAGAAAGAGGGAGTTTACTTTTGTTTGCGCATACTTTTGTGCTCTATAATATCTCCTGCGTTCTTGGCTAATCTCCGTGGAGATAGACCGCCGTGACCGAAGTACGGTCGGGAGGAGTATATATGTATATATATAAGTGTGTATGGATATAATCAAATTGTATACTACTCCCAGGGGCTCGTGGCTAAGTAACAGCCGCACAGATCGATCGATCGAGGTTAAGCTGCGCTTGCCGCGGTCGGTCTGTAGATGGGTGAACATAATTTCATACCGAGACCCCTCCGTGCCTCAGAGAGCACGTTAAGCCGTCGGTCCCGGTTGTCAAATTAAGATCTATGACAGCCGTTACGGGTAGTCAGAAGCCTGAAAGTCTGACAACCAGACATACCACGAGATATCGTGTTACCCAGTAACTGGCTTGTGGAGGTCAGATAGGCATTCGCTCCATGTAAAACACTGGTATTAAGCTGCATTCGGTGTGACTGGAAGCCGACCCCAATGTAATCGGGAAAAGGCTAGGCAGATAGTATACTACTCCCAAATATAACCTAGTAACCGCAAAGATTAAATTATCATAACGCGTCAATCATTACCCACGTCTAAATTGCACTGCGGAACGGTAATTACGGTAATTACCGCTCAATTGTCATAATACGCCAACGCGTACGATCCCAAATCCTAACTACGGTCATTACCGTTACCGTACGTTTGTTCAATGTGGCTTTTATTGTTCAAAGAGCATACATTATGGGTTAAATTTAAAAAACTGGTAAAATAATAAAGCGTCACGCTTGCATTCCCCGAGGGGGTAGGCAGAGGTGAATTATATTATTCTAAGCTCACGTTTTACCCATATATTGACTGACCTGTTGGTCTAGTGGTTAGTAGCCCTGACTGCTATGCCGGAGGTCGTGGGTTCAATTCCCACCCAGGACAAGTGTTTGTGTGATGAGCACGATCATTTGTTCTGTGTCTGGGTGTAATTTATCTATTATATGTATGCATTTAGAAATATATAAGTATGTCTATCAGTTGTCTAGTACTCATAACACAAGCTCTGCTTAGCTTGAGACTAGACGGCGTTGTGTGATAGTTGTGGAATATTTATTATTTATTATCTATGCTGAGCCTACACTGCTGTGTACATAACCAGAAGATCGTAGGTCATTGATGCCATTCATGTCTCATAAAGACCATATGCGACAGAAAATTAAGGGTTACGCAGAATTACGATAATATGAGATTGTGTAAAATTGCTACTGCCTCATTGATCTAGTGGTCCCAAGCGTGTCTGCTGAGCGTGAGGTCTTGGGTTCGATGTCCAGTGGGCTTACTCTTGAAAATAATTCCGCTCGATTGAAATTGGAAATATGTCAGTTCGTACTTTTAAATGCCAAAATTTCTAAAAAATATTTATAGATTCGAGATAATATGGAGACAACATGCTTTAAAATTGAGTCAACTGTAATGTAGGTAAATTTATTTTAATATTAACCGTTGTTTTAAGGCGTCTATTTAATATTGGAATTGGATTGGAATTGATATTAGTTTCAAGAGTAACCCCCCAGGTCGGGCAAAGTGTTATTGGGATTTTCTGTAAGAAATTTCTCAGTAGCAGCCTGGAGTTTGGAATTGTGCCCAGTTGAATAGGCTCACCACCAATTACGTGGGTTTTAATAACAGCATTGGTGAAATGTGGGTGTATAATTGTGCACACCTCTGCCTACTCCTTCGGGGAATACAGGCTATGTTATGTTATGTAAAATTGCTGCTATACCTCCACAGCAATTTTACACAATCTCACATTGTATCAATATAGATTTTCACCGTCAAGCGTTTAAAATAGGATTTTTGTGAATGACATTGTGTTAATAATTATTGTTGTAATACAACACAGCTGCGACTATTCCGAATCTAATATAAAAATAAAAGGGAACCATTTATCTAGTTCTATTATTTTCATGAAATTTTGCTTTTAATACCTATGTATTAAAATCGTCGGGACATTGACTCGATTTGAAATACTGATTGCTTTAAATATCAACCTTTATTTGTCATTCACGCCTATATAATTAACGCCAATATAATTATATTGATGATTACTATTTTACAAAGAAACATTGAAAAAATAATAGACAAGAACGGGGCTTGAACCCGCGACCTTTGACGTTCCTGGTCATCACTCTACTAACTGAGCTACCTTTACTCGTTCAAAATCCATTAAATTGTTCAATCTTCTCTGTATTCGTCTTAATTGATGTAAGGAATCCATCATATAATTATAAGTAAAACGCTATAAATATACTAGATGGTATTTACTTTTTTCACGGCCATTACTAGCAATGTCATTTTATAAGTAAGTCGTGTCAGCCATGTGGTTACAGGCCCGCCTTTTGAACCCAAAAAGTATACCAATGTGACTCATTCAATGTCACATGTACTTTCTTAGATAACCTAAGACATCACAGACATACGGTGCGCAGCATTGATCATCGCGCTAGCTCACTGTGAGTTGGCGATTTCAGACTACTAAGTCCAGTATCTGTAAGGTCTTAGAATAACAATGAAAGTACATATGACATGAAAAAAGTCATATTAGTAAATTCCAGGTTTGAACCCACAACCTGTGGTTCAAGAAGTGCCGCAACTACTTGGCCACCATAACACTTGGAAGTGGCGAGCAGTGGTCTCGCGATCAGTAAACTTAGAGCAGTGGATGTTAAATAAATAAGTATAATACCTACTAATATTAAATACAAATATATTTCTGAGGGGCTCGTGGCTAAGTAACAGCTGCACAGATTGATCGATCGAGGTATAGCTGCGCTTACCACGGTGGGTCTGTGGATGTTACCATCACTTCACACCGATGCCCCTCCGTGCCTCGGAGTACACGTTAAGCCGTCGGTCCTGGTTGTCAAATTAAGATCTATGACAACCGTTACGGGTAGTCAGAGGCCTGAAAATCTGACATCCAGTCATACCGCAAGATATCGTGTTACCCAGTAACTGGGTTGTGGAGGTTAGATAGGCAGTCACTCCATGTAAAATACTGGTATTAAGCTTCATCCGGTTTGACTGGAAGCAGACCCAAATGTAATTGGGAAAAGGCTAGGCAGATGATGACAAATATATTTCTTACACTTTATATATATATATTTACTTATTAAATAGAAATATGAAAATGAGATTTTATATTTATGTGTACTAATAGATATAAAGTTATTACTGCTTAGCCCTCTTCCTCTCACCTAAGCTTCCTGCACCTGTTGTGCCCGACAGGGTCCATAATGCATCTGTATTCTTATATTTTTAGACCATTTATGAAGGTACATTATGGAACGCAATAAATGATTGATCGATTGATTATTCTTATTAAAATAACAACAACCATATTATACATAAAATACCATTAACAGCTATTTAAAAAACAACAAACAAGATTCAATTAATTTAACGCAAAAAACCTAGTAATTGTAACGTCTCCTACCCAGTATTTGATTAACTTTGCTACTTAATATTTTACTAATAGACAAAAGTGCCTATAAAAGTTGCAGTCAACAATGAAAATATCATTATTTTCATTGTTGACTGTAACTTTTTGAGGCACTTTATGCTACTATCGTATGCAATTAATCTCGAAAACAACGCTCAAAAACTCCTACCAATCATTTTCTACATTCTCACTGGTCTGAATGCGACCAAAATTATGACCACAAACGTAGATAAATAAGTATTATGTGCGCCATAAAAAGTGCATTCATTTTTTTTCTGGAAGTCAACTTGGATAAAATAGACACTTTTTTGAGAAAAATTGAGTAGAATTTTGCTCAAAAAAGTGAATGTTTTAGCCGAGTGCTGTAACTGTTGCCATTGCTGATTACCGAGTGTGACACCGAATTAAGGTTGTTGCCCAAAATATCGACGATGATTACAAGATCAACAATCATGAGCCTACAATTAAACATATATAATAGTTGAAAGCACGGCTGCTGAGCCCGAGGTTCTTTGTTCAAATCCCAAGTCATACATAGGATTACGCTTGTATTCTCAAAAGGGGTAGGCAGAGGTGTACAAACTGTTAAACCAACAATACACTAATGCTGTTATTAAGTCCTATGTAATAGGTGGTGAGTCCCTAGTGCCATCTACTGAGCACAATTCCAATTACTGAGAATTTCCTATCAGAAGAACCTTTTTTCCTATCAGAAGAACATTTTCGACCTCCAGGTCGAGAAAAGTGTGGAAAATCGAACTCAGGACTTCATTCTCAGCGCTTGGCCCCATTAGATCAAAGAAGTAGTCGCTTCTCAGATCTTGGGCTTGGGATTTTCTGTTAGGAAATATCAGGAGCAGGCCAGAGTTCGGAATTGAGTCCGGTAGATGGCATTAGGCTCACCACCTATTCCATGGGACTTTATAATGGCATTGGTGAAACGTGTGTGTGTTATTGTGTAAACTACTGCCTACCCTTTCGAAAAATATAAGCGTAATTGTAAATTCAGGACGTGATTTTAATGAAACAAATTATACCTTTTTTATAAAAAAGAGTGAAGAATATTTCAAGGAATGATATCATGTTTTTTTTTTTATAATGATTTTAAGGACTTGTAGTAAATTCGTTTGAGAATATCTGTAAATAACCTGAACGGCTTGACCAATTTTGGCTAATTATTTGTTAAAATGTATTTAATTTTTTAATATAAAATACTTATAACGTAAAAATAAAAATATTATACCTACTTTTATTATTTTTAATAAATGTATTGATATAGGTATTTTCCCCGACCTAATGAAGTGTAGCAAAGTCATACCTTTATATAAATCTGGTAATAAAAGTGATATTGGCAACTTTAGGCCTATTTCTATATTACCAGCATTTAGTAAAATATTTGAAAAGTTAATTTTGAAGCAACTCTTGAGACATTTTAATTTGAAGAACCTCCTTCATAATAATCAATATGGCTTCACGAAAGGACGTTCAACAACAGATGCGGGTGTTGCTCTTCTGAAACACATTTTCAGTGCATGGGAGAAATCGCAGAATGCAATTGGAGTGTTCTGTGATCTTTCCAAAGCGTTCGATTGCGTCGATCATAGTACTCTTCTACGTAAACTGAAACATTATGGTGTTCAAAATTTAGCTTCTAGTGTTATTAAATCATATTTAAGTCAAAGGAATCAGTGCGTCGATATTAATGGCACTAAGTCATGCGGACTTTCAGTTCAATTAGGCGTGCCTCAAGGCTCAATTCTGGGTCCTTTTTTATTTTTGATTTATATAAACGATTTACCATACTATTTAGAGGGAATTTGCGATGTTGTACTGTTTGCAGATGATACATCTTTGATTTTTAAAGTAGATAGAAATAGAGAACATTTTGACGATGTGAACAGTGCGCTCACACAGGTTACGCACTGGTTTACGACAAATAACCTGGTACTCAATGCCAAGAAAACAAAATGCATTAAATTTACTATGCCCAATGTAAAAAATCTCGGACCAAGCATTGTTCTTAATAGAGAGGTACTTCAGGCAGTAGAATCCACAGTGTTTTTAGGTTTGACGGTAGACACCAAACTTCAGTGGGGTTCTCATATATCCAGTCTCGCGGGAAAGCTCAGTTCTGCAGCTTACGCTGTCAAAAAAGTAAGGCAACTAACTGATGTTGATACAGCTCGGTTAGTCTATTTCAGTTATTTTCACAGCGTTATGTCCTATGGCATTCTGTTATGGGGCAAAGCTGCAGATATTGAAAGTATATTTGTTTTACAAAAAAGAGCAGTTCGATCCATATATCAGTTAGGAGCTAGAGATTCACTTAGACATCATTTTAAAAACATTAGTATCCTTACTGTTGCTTCGCAATTTATTTTTGCCAACATTATTCACATTAGGCAAAATATTAATTTATTTGTTAAAAAGAGTGATGTCCACAGCATCAACACAAGGAACAAGCACAAACTTTACGCACCTATTCATAGACTTCACAAGGTGCATGAATCATTTGTGGGGCTCGGTATTCGTTTTTATAATAAACTACCTCTCTGTATATTAGAAATGCCATTCAATGCATTTAAATTAACAGTTAAATACAACCTTTCCCAAAGGGCATACTATACAATTAATGACTATTTAAATGATAAGAGTAGTTGGTCGCCGTGTTGAATGCAAGACAATCCTATAATTTTTTAATTTTCCAATTTTATTTTGGTTTTACATTGACAACATTATTTTTGAGTTGTTTAACTTCATGACATATTCGATGATAATAATTTTATTGTAATATCTGTAATGACAATAATGTGTTAAAAACACATTGCCGTTAACTGGTGACCTCGGCTATTTAGTAATGGTTTTGTTTTTTTTCTTCTGAGAGGCAGCGAGTTCGTCATGCTCCCCTTGACGTCATTGCTTGCGGTAGCGTCATGGATCGGGTCGCCACCTTCCCTCTAAAATGGCGAGGGAGGCGATGGCTGATCTTTGCGTTATGCTCGTGAACGGGTGCTGCTTGTGGTGACTGGTCGTCTTGCTGATCGTAGTTCCTAATTTATTAAAATGCATTTATTGAATTAGCCAAGCTGGTCCTAGTTAATGTGCAGTTTCTATCTCTTGGCATGTGTAAGTGGGTACGACCTTCATACGAAATAGTTTTAGATTGGACGCTTTCGGTAATTTTACATTGTTTCTCGATTCATTTAATATTTTTATGCATTGGCATGCATATTGCATAGGCTCGTGCTAGCTAACTGTGCCCAAGATATTTTATCTCACTAGATACAATTATTGTATATAAATTCAATTTTAGATTTGTATAGAATCTGTAAATAATTTTGATACAGACAGACGTGTTGCTGGGAAGTTTGTTGCGCCGCTTCTTCTTTCCAGCTAAAACACTAGGAAGCGGTGAAGGGTGGGCTTTTTTGGGGGCTGTCTTAATGTTTGACGTTCAAAAAGCGCTAATTTTTAGCCTAATTTGAATAAAGAAATTTTGATTTTGATTTGATTGATTTACTATAGAGCGTCGAAAAATTCATCCACATCACTATCAACTGGAAACTTGCCCAAAAGGCTGGCAGCATTGCCACGTTGAATGGCAATGCTGATTCTTTGTGCGAAGTAAAGACCAGCCATAAGGTCACGTCAAGTGTTGACCAATCGCCTTCCAATCTCTTTAAAGATAAAGCAAGCGCTCGGTCCCCACGACCCGAGTGTTTCAACTCCAAATGGCTCTAAAATATAATTCAATAACGTGTAAAATTAATGATACGTATTAAATAATAAATATTTATGTTGCTAAATGTAATATTAACATACTTACAATAACATAATACTCCTCCCGACCGTATTTCAGTCACGGCGGCCTATCTCCACTGAGATTATCAAAGTACGCAGGACATATTATAGTGCACAAGTGTATGCGCAAACACAGGTGCACTCCCTCTTCCTTCACTCTCATATTCCGATCGAACGGCATTTCGACACGACCAGAAAGAGATCAGGCGCAGGAGCGACGGCTTTACGTGCTCTCCGAAGCACGGGGGTGTCACACCACCAACTTCCTGATTCCGGGCTGCTACTGAAAATTTCCTAACAGAAAAATTCAATAACACTTTGCCCGACCTGGGTGTCGAACCCAAGACCTCACGCTCAGCAGCCGCACTTGCGACCACTAGACCAACGAGGCAAAAACTTACAATAACCCGCATAATTATAAATATTTATTTAAAATAATTAGAAGCAAGGTACACAATGCCGACATATTGGGGTTGCTGTGTCTATGTGTGCCTGATAGATACGTATGGAGGCGACCCGGCCTCGGCTGCCATCCTCTGAGCGAGGCGCCGCTGACGCGCGCACTTCGCACTCTCAACCTTATAGCGGAGGAGACGGATGTTTGTACACTGAGTGAATTCACAAATATTACTGTATATATTATACATTACAAATCTTAAAAGGTAAACATTGTATTAATACACTATTGCATTGGGTTTTACCCGTAAAAAGTAAAAGTGGTGAAATAAATAAATAAACAAAGTTGCGTGTCACACTCATGACATGTTGTCTAAATTAGTGATACAAACGTCATACTTTTATACTATTATGTTAAAAAGCTTTCCATGCTAACCGTACTTAGACAGTGACATTTGATTACATTTAAAATATGTACAGTCAGCTATAAAAATCAAATAGCACGTATAAAAACTGCGGTGCAAGCATGGTTTCCCAAAAAGGTGTCTTATGTTTTTAAGGTTCATGTATGTATGAACACGTATCGTAACTGCCCCGTTGGTCTAGTGGTCCCAAGCGCGACTGCTGAGCCTGAGGTCTCGGGTTGGATTCCCGGGTCGGGCAAAGTATTATGAAAGAGGGGCTCGTGTCTCGTCCTCGATCGATCGAGGTTAAGCTGTGCTTGCCACGGTCGGTCTGTGGATGGGTGACCATCATTTCATACCGAGACCCCTCCGTGCCTTGAAGAGCACGTTAAGCCGTCGATCCCGGTTATCAAATTAAGATCTACGATAGCCGTTACGGGTAGTCAGAGGCGTGAAAGTCTGACAACCTGTCAGACCACGAGATAGCGTGTTACCCAGTAACTGGATTGTGGAGGTCAGATAGGCAGTCGCTCCATGTAAAATACTGGTATTAAGTTGCATCCGGTTTGACTGGAAGCTGACCCCAATGAATTGGGAAAAGGCTAGGCAGATATAGATGGGAATAGGCTCAACACCTATTACATGAGACTTAATGCAGTCAGCATTGGTGAAATGTGGGTGTACAACTGTGTACATCTCTGCCTACCCCTTCGGGGAATACAGGCGTGATGCTATGTTATGTTATGTTATGTATGTATGTAAGGATGTATGTTTGTGAGATTCTTTATTTCACTATAACTTCGAAACGTCTGAACAGATGCAGCAAAGACTGTTTTTTTACAGCAGGCGGGTTATCGTGCCCTCCAGAGCTAAAAACCGCTCGGGTTAAGTTAGTTGTATCGATCCCCCATTCTAGCGTCAAAGTCCCGGCGAATCGGATAAGACATTACCAAAATTTTACATGTATCAAATAGCTATCTGACCTCCACAAAAGTTAGTAGACAGTGCAACAATACTTCGTGGTGAAACTGGTTGTCAGATTTACAGGAATCTGACTACTCGTAACGGCCGTTATAGATTTTCAATAGAAAATCGTAACTATCGGTTTAAAGTGCTCTCCAAATCACAGAGGCGTCTTGATATAAAATAATGGTTAACTAATTATTGTTCAACGGTTATCACTCACTTGCATTTTTCGGGATTGCCCGACTAGTTTCGAACTCGAACGGAGCCCTTAGTCATGAGCTGAGGCCGCGGCTATGTCGCGAGTCAAACTGGCGCTGCACCGCATTGCATGCCGCCGCGCGCGGGCCGTAGATGCACACGGTGCCGGCGTCGGGAGTGTTCGTGTGTTTCCGTCATTCGTCGTGTCTGAGTTACCCATAGTGCATACCGAGCTAACTGTGTCGCACTCCAGACTTGACTCACTTTTGCATGATGTAGACTTCAGAGCTGGTTTCCAGGCAGGAGGCAGTGTCCAACCACCGTCTCTGTTGAAGTTTGGGCGTCGACTTATTTCGATAGCTTCACGTACTTTTCGCGGAATGAAATATTTTTCCCTCGCTAGTACGGACGCCTTATCAAACCGTATGAAATGAGCCGCGCCCTTGCTGCATGCGTGTTCTGCGACTGCCGACTTGTTAGTGTCCATGCTCTTCACATTACGTATATGTTCACCAAGTCTGGTTGCGATGTTGCGACGCGTTTCACCAATATAGCTTAGGCCACAGTCGCACGGTATCATGTACTCTCCGGGGACGCGTCCCCCAACCAGACTTGGTGAACATATACGTAATGTGAAAAGTACGTGAAGCTATCGAAATAAGTCGACGCCCAAACTTCAACAGAGACGGTGGTTGGACACTGCCTCCTGCCTGGAAACCAGCTCTGAAGTCTACATCATGCAAAAGTGAGTCAAGTCTGGAGTGCGACACAGTTAGCTCGGTATGCACTATGGGTAACTCAGACACGACGAATGACGGAAACACACGAACACTCCCGACGCCGGCACCGTGTGCATCTACAGCCCGCGCGCGGCGGCATGCAATGCGGTGCAGCGCCAGTTTGACTCGCGACATCGCCGCGGCCTCAGCTCATGACTAAGGGCTCCGTTCGAGTTCGAAACTAGTCGGGCAATCCCGAAAAATGCAAGTGAGTAATAACCGTTGAACAATAATTAATATGAATGTGTCTCACGAAAGTTATTATACAAAAATGGTTAACTATACACAGATCAACTGTGGTAAGCGCATAACCTTGATCGATTGATCTATGCGGGTACTAGTTAGCCATTAATCCAGTAGTCACCCTTTCAATTATACAAAAAACAAAAGAGAAATCATAGTACTGTCCGAATTGTCCTAACTGGACTATGACACGAAAATGAGGCGGTCGCCAAAATTACGATAATATCCACCACGAGCGATTCGCAAACATAACTCACAACTTGATTGTGTGCCAACCCTGCCCCATAGTGATGTAAGCTCCCTGGCTAATATCACGCCTCGGTAGGGCTGCCCGCTTGCCAAAAGTTATCAACTAAATTATTTTCACATTTTTTTGTCGTTAATCATGGCTATTAATTTTTTGAGTGGGCTACGATTATATGGGCATTGTGGAAATGCTATTTTTTCTTACGCGAAAGCCCAAAAAAAGAGTTTTAAGAGAGTTTTAAGGGTTCATGCATGTATGGATAGAATAACAAAACTCTATCACGCAATAACTACTGAGCAAATTTGGATGAAATTGGTCATACAGATAGATCATAACCTGAATAAACATAAAGGATACTTATGATACTTACTTATTATGTATACCTACTTATCTCGGCTGGACCCAAATCTGAACGCAGACGATCTGGCAGGCAGAAGCTAGTTTTAAATAATCCAAAAAAAAAGAGAATAATAACATCCTCCAATAGACATGCATGTGATTCAAATTTAGGTCAAATATTTTTAATCGTAATCTTTATTGCTATAGAATGACACCTATTCAATTACTTTTTTTAATTAATTGTGTTTTAACTATGAAATAATATAGCTGAAAAGTGAGAACCATGAGAGCGAAATTTAAAATGTCCTAACGCACGCTATTGGTTGGAATGAAACGTTACGTCACTGTCCGCGATAACAATATCTCGAGCATGTCATTACTGGGTGTTTAACATGTTTTGTGGTTCTTTTTGAGTTTTAAAGTTATTCTTTAAAGAAAATCCATTCCATAAAATTTTAAAGTCGTTAATTAAACACTCCATACTATATTTTATGATGTGTACTCTGCCCGTTTCGTCGTTAAATAAAGATAAAAAATATATATTTCTAAAATCATTGACACGCCTTTACACAAAATTGTACGTATCAAATTGTCAATTTCGACTACCAACTACCACTGACTGATAGTAGTGACGTCCAGTCGGACTGATTTAGACATATGAAAAAAAATAACAGTCAAACTGCGGCATCCACTGTTACGCTAGCAGACAGCAGTCATTCCGAGTGAAATATTGTTATTTTGCCGCATCTGGTCGGACACCAAGTTATTGAGTTTTATGTTAGTAAAATTGCTGTTACAGCGCTGGGTATGGAATTAATATGTATCAGCGTTGTTTTATTGTAGAGCGAAGGCTTTATCTCATAATGGAAATAAAAATATGGTCGAGAGCAGGATTTGAACTGCGCGTCCCGAATAAGTACTTCAGGCGCTCTGCCAACTGAGCTATCTCGAACATTACTCACTAAAACATATTCTTCAACCACTTTTTAAGTCTTGTGGCGACGTCATCCCTATACAGGATACACTATCGGAAGGTATTTTTTTTTTCAGTGATGCAGTATTAGTTTTAATCAAAATCGGACCCGAACCGTCTTTGAGTATTTTTCGCTATACCTTATAGTTTCGTATATATGATCCACGACTTCTTCAAAAAAACATTCTGTATGTATATACAGGTGACTGAATCGACACGACTAACTTTGCAGTTATTTTGAGATTAGAATCAGAAATAAATGTCGTACTGATGCAATTACCATAACAAATACAGATGTCTTTCAAACGCATTTATACACATACAAAATTATAAATTTAATAAATTTTACGCTTATTTTATAAATTTTAAACTGCCTCGTTTCTCTAGTGGTATCAAGTGCGATTGCTGAGCATGGGGTCTCGGGTTCAATCCCGGGTCCGGCAAAGTGTTATTAAATTTTTCTGCTAGAAAATTCTCAGTAGCATCCCGGAGTATGGAATTGTGCCCGGTATATGGCAATATGCTCACCACCTATTACATGGGACTTAATAACATAACAGCCTACCCCTCCGGGGAATACAAGCGTGATGCTACGTTATTATTATTACGCATGCGGCGTAGCGGATTTTAAAATTGTAATTTTTGTGGAAAGATAAATACGGTCGTGGGGTGCGCAGGCTCAAATCCTGCTCACACGTTGCGTAATAGGTCAGTATTTTTATATTTATGACAACAATTAAATAAAACAGTTCGATACTTTGTAAAAATTACACGTACACACTGCAATAGAATCATTTCCTCACTCGTCATCATCATCCCCTTGTCGTTATCCCAATTTATTTGGTGTCGGCGCAGCATATACCTATCTGGCATGCTGCTAAAGTTTTGACTATGTTTGTGAATGGCCGCCTGCCTAACGTCATCTCTTTTGGGGAATGCTGTTGTTGGTGTTTCATTTTACTAATCACATAATAAATAATCATTTCCTCTCTACCACATAATATAGAATGGTGCCCTATAAATAGCAGTTACGGACAAAATACCCGACATCATCCAAACGTAGGTTACTCGTAAAACAGTACAAAAACATAGTACAACACTATTTCGACAAAACCACATTTAACGGTAATGTGACACAAATAGTTTTAATTGTTGTATAAAGTACATGTGGACGCATTGTTAACTCATTACACGAAATGCCACAATAATCAATTTGGCGATGAAATGTCAACGTGATGTACGACACATATAACACACTAGCTGTGACCGCGACTCCGTCCGCGTGGATGTCGTAAATAACGACACGACGTGATTCTTTAAATTGGCATAACTTTTTTATTTATGTTCTTGACATGAAACAAACACTAAATGTTAAGTGAAGCTTACCAAAATATATTAGTGAAAACCACATCTAAATCGGATACACCGTTTCTGAAATTAGCCTGCACAAATGCACAGACAAACAGACAAAAATTCTAACAATCATTTTGGGTGCTATTTGCGTTGATAAAGGTCCCAATAATATTTTTTCTCATATATCTTCTATGTACAGACAGCGATCCGTTACATTTTTATTATATGTTTATTGATGGATGATGATGATTGATTGACGATGAAAATATTTAATAAAAAAAATCTACCCTGAGGGATGGTTTTTACCCCAGAGGTGTATTTTTTTTTTCAACTGTCGTGGTTACACATGCATGCTTTCCACTTAAATTTTTTAAATAACACTTATATCGACGGTATAGGAACCTAAAGTGAAAAATAAAATTTTATATCAGTCTTAGTAACTAAGTAAATGTTACTAATTTTGTGTCGGCGCTAAAGTAATATCAATATATCAATGGAAATCATAAAATTACTTTATAGAAATTATCAGAATAAAATAACATAAAAATTCAAACGTGGAATGGGCGTTATGGTTTTGCGATATCCTATTCTACTTTATAAACTTTAACAGTGTAAATTTCATTAAAATCCGTCCAGTAGTACGTGACTGAGTAACAAACATCCATCCCTTTTTTGTACAATAAATTTCGTGAGACACAATAATATTAATAATTGTTCAACCGTTATTACTCACGTGCATTCTTCGGAATTGCCGGACTACTTTAGATACGGGCAATTCCAAAGAATTCACGTGAGTAATAACCGTTGAACAATAATTAATATAAACATCCATCTATCCATACATCAACACCGCTCTCTCAAACTCGAACGTAACAAACATTAATTAATTAAAATTAAAAATGGTTGCAAACCAAAACATAACAATTGCTTACAACTTCCAAGAATACATAATCTTAGCGAGTCTTCCTCTCACAAAATCTCTTTACGCAACACGGCCTCCAAAACCAGAACAAAAACGTTGTCAAGCCTGAGATGTCACCCAGTAAAGCCTAATGATACGTTCATCCAAGCGTCACTGTGCACGTTATGTACGTAGAGGCTAACCGCTAATTAGGTGGGAAATTTCAGTTCGCCCGAGTTGATAAAATGAGCTGTGAAGCGTTTAGAGCGCAAGTTTTGAGGAAATAGCGGATAGACTGCCTCGTTGGTCTAGTGGTCGCAAGCGTGGCTGCTGAACGTGAGGTCCTGGGTTCGATTCCCAGGTCGGGTACTGTTATGACTTTTTCTATTAGGAAATTCTTAGCACGGAGTTATGAAGTTGATGGTGTGACACCTCCAACTTTAGAGTTCGCTAAGCATGCGTTAATGCTTTTCAAAGATTTATCTGTAGTTTTCGTTACATCATTGAAATACACAACTACTTTTATCGATGACGTCACCCGCCCGCTGCTCGTAACTTACGCTCTCAGGATAACATTAATCATATGGAATGAGCTGTGTAATGTCCCTTTCACAGTAATGATGATTCTATACAGAACCGCTTACCGCTATTGAAATGTATTTTATATGAGTATTTATGTAGAATCAATTGAGTTTCTTGCCGGCTCTTCTCCATATGATTAACTTTTTGGAACCGGGCAACTAGAATCATTTGACGTTTCTTAAGTGCATGTAATTTGTCTATGCGAAAAAAAAATTTTACTTAAAAAAAAATTGAGTTGACTTGAGTTACATATGTATGAAGATCGGCTGACGTATTAATTTTGTACTTAGAGGCCCAAACGGGAGACGACTTCTGCCTAAATATCGAACAAACTTGCTCGCCACTTTTGGCGGGGGGTGAAGTAACACACAAGAAATGCACTGAAGCAAAAATGGCTTTCGCCATTACATTAACAGTATTAACACACATAAAAAACAACATAAAATTGTGTCACACACGATTACAATTTTGTACTATCACTGTATCTATACAGTTAAAAAGTATAAAGGTATTTGATTGGGAATCATATGCCAGTGGCAAGTGGGGTACGCCCGCTAAAACTACTCCAGTACTTAATTCCTTAAAGGTTTTTTAAGTCAATACATACGATTGCATTAGCGTGGCGATGCAGTCAAGGAACTGCCTCGATGGTCTATTCCCATATAATAGGGGATGAGCCTACAACCATCAACCTGGCACAATTCCAAATAATAAATAATTTCATTTCTGTCAATAGATCTTTTGAAGATACAAGTCATTTTTATAAACTAGATGGCGTCGGCGTTTCCTATCTGACTGTCTCTGAAAAGAAACACCAAAACAAACTCTCTCGTCTCTTTTAAAATCCAGACATAATAGTACTTATCTATGTGAGTATAATGATGCAGGGATCGCCTGGAATGGCCTTTTGAGGAACGAGCCATAGCAGTTTTGATGTGACCTGTTCTGTCTGACGACACGTATGCATCAGTCATCGTATAGCTCAACCATAACTAAGGGAGCTCAACGACCCGTCATAAGACGATACCGGATCAGGAGGACATTTGCGTAGGTCACATAAAACAACTCGAAACCGCCAGACAGTCCATGAGCTTCATGTATAAATTTCTGACCCACATCGTACTCACATTCATATTGCAAATAGCGTCTAATAGTATAACAATATTATCAAACTTTCAGATACTATTCTCACTCTCACATCGCGTAATTGATAAACAACCTAGTGTCAAAGTTTAAACAACCCATAGGCTTTTGACATGGTTTTACCCACCATCCAGAACATATCACCATTGACACCGCCCGGACACTTCGTGCTCCGCAATCGCGCTTTGGACTATTAGACTAACGAGGCAGTATAAATTAAATATCATTTGCTTAAAACGGTGAAGGAAAAACAGCACACCTGAGGGATATTCTCGATTGTGTGTAAAGCCATGTCAGAGACCTACGGGTGGCTTAAACTCTGACACTAGGTTGTTCATCAACCATTCATTAAGAAGAAGATTTATTTTTTTCTGCCAAAAACCCATCGTGATCGCTGTACCGGATTCCTACCAGCCGAAAACCACACGGTCCGCCACTAAATATTACTGAGATTCCTGTAACGCATCTGCTAAGCTAAGCGTGAGGTTTTAGACCTTAATTAAAATATCTTTTTAATACAAGCTTGGAGTAAAAGATTGTACCTGGTAGTTGCGAACAAGGGTTCTTTTTTTAATTTCAATTACTACAGAATCAGTGAAAGCTGAACCATAGTCCAATATATCTATCCTTTAGGATAATACAACGCTTGAAATTTTGGTGTCAAAGTTTTCGTAGGTAATAAATATGTTCAAAAATTGTTCAGTAAAAATTTTGTCCGTTTTTTTTTTCATGTTTAAAGTACTTTTGGGCCTCTTTGATCAAGCGTAAAATTCCAATTAAAATATTTTTCCGTAAAATACCTCGATATGTGTCACGTGCCCGGATAGAAACAATATTTCGAACGAAATTTTGGTATATTTTCTGGTAAAATGTATTTTTATACAGATATATCTTCGTTACGTATTCAAATTCAAATTCAAATATTTTTATTTCAAATAGGCCATATTACAAGCACTTATGAAAATTCAAAGCTAGGTGCATGGTTCCAAGGCGTTGATTATATGGAGAAGAGCCGGCAAGAAACTTCATAGACACTCTTTTAAAATAAATTGGTATAACAACAAATAATGTGAGAGTAATGCAGGTTAATGAGCAAAATAAAAAAGGAAAGCGCTAGAAGCAATAACTTATGTAGCCTTTTAATATGATTGCCAAAGCAGTTAGGAGCTGACCAGTCCCATATTATCGCATATAATTATGCTATTCTGGCATTAACTCCGGGATGTGTCTTGTCTGTTACTGGATCGACAGAAGTGTGGCGTGAATGTTCAAGTTTCTGTGAGAAGATGGATGAAAGATGAGTAGGTACCGACCAACCAAGTTTTTTTTAGTTATTATTATACATGGGTACATTGACCCCCCGAAGTATGACTACCGACTTCTGTATTTAAATCAGTATAGTAGTTACAATATTAAATGGAAAAAGAAAACGGTCGCGAACAGGATTCGAATTTGGCTTAGTGGTCAGAGCGCCTGGAGTATTTATCCGGGAGGCGCAGGGTCGAATCCTGCTCGCGACCGTATTCTTTTTCCATTTAATATTGTAACTTTAGAGTTCGCTAAGCATGCGTTATTGCTTTTCAAAGATTTATCTTGAACAGTATAGTAGTTATTACGTGAAAGAGTCACAAACATCCGTTCATTCTTACAAAATTTGGATATATATAATATATATAAAAATTTGGATATAGGATTTTTATAGTTGGTTCTCTTCTTAATATACATTCATGCCCTTCTGTATTATTTGAGCAGTGATAGCCTAGTGGTATGACCGTTAGACTGACAAGTCAAAGGTCGCAAATTTCCAAGACGTCTTTTCAAAGTCATGTGCGTATTATAAATTAATTATACACTTCCTTAAAACGGTGAAAGGGAACATTGTGAGGAAACTAGTACACCTGATAGATGTTCTCCGTGGTGTGCAAAGCCATGTCAGAGGCCTAAGTGTGGTTTAAACTCTGACACTAGGTTGGGCATCAACCACACGATAAGAAGAAATATTATTTTAGACTTTTGTTAGATATTGTCAATATCCTCGACTTAATATTTACACATACCTGGGTTGTAGTTGGATCGTGTCCAGTTTCAATAGATGGATTACTACCTCCTTTGACTGATGAAGTCCGACGAATTGATCGATGGGTGCCAACAAAATAAAAACACATTATTGTGTTCCTGGTCTCTATAACAAAAAGATTCTAATTAGTACTCTAGTCAGCCATCTACCCATCTACCCACTACTAGAGCCTATTGCCATATACCCAGCACCATTCCAAACTCCGGACTGCTACTGAGAAATTTTCTAACAGAAATACTCAATAACACTTTGCCCGACCCGGGAATCAAACCCGAGACCTCATGCTCAGCGGTCGCGCTTGGGACCACTAAACCAACGAGGCAGTTTGGTGAAATGTGGGTGTACAACTGTGTACACCTCTGCCTACCCCTTCGGGTACTACAAGGCTGATGCTATGTGTTATGTTACATGAAACTGTGCCCACTAAAAAGGTTCGATGATTTTAATTTGACGTGCCTTTTTTCGAATTTAACATCTCTTAATTCGTCTCGTCTTGCTCTCATAGTAACCCTTAGTAAAAAACAGGAAATTTTTAAAATTTAATTTAGTTAGCTACATTAGAATTGACGCCATTGTATAAAATTATTTAAACTTCAAGAAATCTGTATCTTTGAAACTCCATTGTGATGATATCAAATAAACATAAACGTTTCCTTCCCCAATTTTCCCTACAAATGTATAAAAGTAAAACTTAATATCGGCAAGACTA
This sequence comes from Xylocampa areola, assembly GCA_935421205.1. Classification (NCBI taxonomy): domain Eukaryota; kingdom Metazoa; phylum Arthropoda; class Insecta; order Lepidoptera; family Noctuidae; genus Xylocampa; species Xylocampa areola. The sequence goes on along the minus strand of OW285210.1, from coordinate 16,664,261 downwards.
TATTTTCTTGAAACGGTGACGAAATTAGGAAAAACAATATAATGTTTAATTTTACTTTACAACGTGGACGATTTTATAAAACGTTAGATGACAGTACTACGTCGTAGCAATCGTAGCGGTACGTAGCGTGCTACGGAGCGCTACAGTGACTTTGCTTTGGTATTTTATTATTAGTATTCTAACATTTTATTGTTGGTTTAAATAGTTCTTTTAGACAGTTTTTCTAGTAAAAACTTTAATTTCACTAGTAATAGGGACAGAAATAATCTATCTAGCATGATACTTAAATTATTCTTATAAATCTTAATCATAAACGAATATTCTGAATTTGCGTACAAAAAAAGTCACTGACATTTTATCCGTCCAAGAATCGAACACAGGATCTGATGTCCAATAGCTGCGCTTGCATCCACTGGAACAGCTTTATGTAGCTATTACATTGTCTCCATTAGATCATCAGCATCGCCCTACCCTTATCCTAATTTATTTGAGGTCGGCGCAGCATGCATTCTTTTTCCATACATCGCTATCTGCCGTCATATCGGTATTTACTCCTTTTCTAGCAATATCATCTTTAACACATTCCATCCATCGCTTCCTCGGTCTTCCTCTACTCTTATAGCCATCTACATTAATCCTCAAAACTTTCCTCGTCACATGATCCTCATCCCTCCCCATCCGCATATATAGTACAAAATTTTAATCTAGATTTCTATGAATTATATCTTAATTTATACTCTCACTTATCCAATACAGACAATCATATAACCTAAACCGATTGAATTTTCCGCCGTCCAAAAGCATATTACAGGCCCTAGTAAATTCCCCCCTATTGTTGTCAATTTTAGCTCCAAGCCAGAATCCCTAACACAAAACAATGGCCCCCAAGTACCTTATTTACGTAACACACCCGAATTTAATTAAATCCAAGACTTACTGAACATTTCGGACCGTTCTGTTTTGTTTATAGTACTAATATAGGAAAATTGTTGTGTTTAAGCTGGCCATAATTTTTTTGCCTTGTATTTTAGACAAAATTAAGATGGAAATCATTTTAGTAAAACTCAATCAATCTGCCTTTTCCCAATAACATTTGGGTCGGCTTCCAGTCAAACTGGGTGTAGCTTAATATCAGTATTTTACATGGCGCGATTGCCTATCTGACCTATCCTGACTTCGACAACTCAGATACTGGGTAACACGATATCTCGTGGTATGACTGATTGGCAGACTTTCAGGCCTCTGACTACCCGTAACGGCTGACATAGATCGTAATGTTTAGTAAAACTCATAGCCTGAATTTATGCTGGTCTAGTGGTTCCAACTGCGCCTGCTGAGCATGAGGTTTTGGGTTTGATTCCCAGGTTAGCAAAATGTTATTGGATTTTTTATTGGGAAGTTCTCAATAGAAGCCCGGAGTTTAGATTTGTGACACCACCTATTACATGGGATTTAATAACAGCATTGGTGAAATGTGGATGTGCAATTGTGAATACCTCTCTGCCTACCTCTTCGGGAAATGCAGCCGTTATGTTATATCACTTAATTTTTTTTAAACTTATCGTCTTTCTTCTTTCTTAGATACCTATCATGAATTTACAGTGTCATCATATAATGTTGTAAACTATTTAAAATTAATAAAACATTAAGTATGCCAGGGTTGACTTTAATCTCAAATATATATATAGTCTTTAAACAATAATATTTATTCCAAGAAAAGTTAGCTTAGCGATAGTTAAAACAATATTTTAGATATTTATTAATTTAAGTGAGCAATAACTTAGGATTTCTAGAAACTATCGTACCAACTTGATATTTAAATAAAATATTAGACCAATTCGTTTTAATTATTTTAGCGAGTACAACATTTATTTACTAAAGCTAATTTATTTATAGTTATAATATTAAATGGTAAAAGAATACGGTCGCGACGGGATTCGAACCTGCGCCTCCCGAATAAATACTCCAATCGAGATGGCTTAGTAGTCAGAGCGCTTGGAGTATTTATCCGGGAGGCGCAGGTTCTAATCCCGTCGCGACCATATTCTAACTTTAGAGTTCGCTAGGCATTTATATAGAATCTGTATTTAAATTATAAATTACGCTGCTACCAATACGTTTGACTAACATTATTAATTTCTTGTTTGCTTGGACAAAGAGATTTTTTTTATGATCTACATATAATTTACTGGTTCGTGTCAGTCGGAGAGTGCTTGCATATGAGGTTATTATCGTATCTGTTATAGCGTCTACAATACATAAGAAATTTCTAGTTTGGGATGTAATTTAAAAATGTCCGAAGTATATAGGCGCTCTGACCACTGCCATTTCGGCCTCTGCTTAGTGGTCAAAGCGCCTGGAGTATTTATCGGGGAGGCGCAGCTCGAATCCTGCTCAAAACCGTAATATTTATTTCCACATAATTGTACAACTTTAAACTTCTTTATGCATATGTTAATACGTTTTAAAAATATATCCATAGATCTCTCTCTGGTTTTGTATTAACTTAATAATATATATATTCGACGCGCTCTGACCACTGACATCTAGACTTCTGCTTAGTGGTCAAAGGGCCTTAAGTATTTATCCGGGAGACGCACTTTCAAATACTGCTCAGAACCGTATTGTTTAAAGAGATCTTTACAGTTATACTTTCTTGAAGAAATAATACATAAAAAAATATATCTATGGATATACTTTAAGACGGCAAAATACTGACCCAATGTATCGATACTCAGAGATGCTACATTTATGACCGGTCAACTATGTATGTCACTACAATGTAAGTGACCATAAAATGAATCGTTCAAGTGTGTTGTAAGTAGGAAACATACATTTATGAGGTTTTATAGCCCAATTTTATGAGGACTGTAAACAGTGGTCGATCATTGAACGACGTATGACATGAACGGTTGGGCGTTAACTGGCTTTTTCATTTTGAAGTGGTTGAGTGGAAATTAAATAAGCTTATGTCATCCCACTGCTGGGGAAAAGCATAATTTCGACCCCTGCCCACTACTCCGAATTCTTCTTCCACGTTTTAATACGTGGTAAAAGATGCGTTCTTGAGAATTATTTAAGACTGCGTCCCCTGGATGAATACTCTGGGCGGTGTAAATCGCTAGAGATCGAGATAGCTCAGTTGGTAGAGCAGTTTCAAATCACTTAACACCGTTTTTTTTTTCTTTTTCGTCTTGATAGAGAGAGATATAGATAGTACATCTCTCTTTGAGCTCCAAGAGAGGGATCGCTCAATAGAGATTCAGTGAGGATAATTTCACAGGATCATTATATCATTAAGATTCTTACACATAAATCTTTGAAAAGCATTAACGCATGCATAGCGAACTCAAAAGTTGTAATACTAAATGGAAAAAGAATACGGTCGCGAGCAGGATTCGGACCTGCGCCTCCCGGATAAATACTCGAGGCCCTCTGACCGCTAAACCATCTCGACTCTGTTCACTACCGCGAATTCTTCTTCTACATTTTTAATACAACTTTTGGTGACGTCATTTCTATCTATAACTTTAGCTTCGCTATGCATGCGTTAATGCTTTACGAATATTTATCTATATTTGTTAAAGTAATTGCATCTTTACGACATTGTATTAACTGCTGAAAACTGAAATAAATACTTTCTTTCTTTTCTTTCAAAGGTAGTGGTGTTGGTTTGGTCACCTGTATAGGAACTGAATAGATAGCAATGACGTCACCAAAAGACGTTTTAAAAATCGGGAAGAAGAATTCGCGGTGGTGAGCAGAGGTCGAGATAGCTTAACGGTGAAGGTGCAGGTTTGAAACCTGCTCACGACCGTATTTTTTTTCCACAACAAAATTTATATTACGATTCTTCTTTACTAATCATATATTTCTTTGTCCAACAGGTAAATTAAAAAAAACCGAATAGCTGAACTATACTGATACAGACTAGAGAAAAGTGACAGTGAGTTTTATTTTTAATTTACTTTTATTACCGATATTATGGAAACTGTATTTGGAACCGGTACTTATGTACCGAAACCGGTTCCCTACTGAAAAGCGATACCTTTATGAGAACTTAAATGAAGAACGGAACCGAAAAATGGAACTGGTTTACAATTCCTACGTAGTAGTGCCTAAGCAAAGACAGTTGACAGCGCGGTTGGCGCAGTGGTCGAGAGACCGACTGCTGCGCTGCGTGTCGCAGGTACGATTCCTGCACGGAGCAAATATTTGTACGATCTATAGATAATTGTTCCGGGTCTGGGTGTGTGTGTGCTTGTGAGATTATATGTCTGTAAACGCACCCACGATACAAGAAGAAATTCCTAGTTTAGCAACGTTTATATATAAATAAATAAAAAAGTTGGGAATAGTATGTACGAATAACTCAAGTTTACCTATATATTCTTTATTGTACACACGATACATAATACAAATTATAATAGTGAAAATAAAACTCATAAATCGGTTAAGCTCGCCTTTGTACAGAATATACAGAGGCGAGCTTAAACTATTTATTTTTATTCCCTCTATTACGTTTGAGTGACAGAAAGAAGACAAGCAAGTCAAGTTATCTTTTTACTCGCTAATTATTATTAGAATAAATGTTTATAATCAATATGCGTGCTCTTGCTCTTGCGCTACTATAAACTGCAGAAGTTACACGAATCTTTTCAGGTAATACAGTGGTCAGTGTCGTGAAAGGTTTTTTTTTTATGGGATAGGGGGCAACCGAACAGACGCCCGCCGCCCAAGGACACCCGCAACCCCAGAGGAGTCGCGAGTGCGTTGCCGGCCTTTTAAAGGGTTTGGGCCTCCGGTACCCTCACACACTCGGCGAAACACAACGCAAGCGTTGTTTCACGCCGGTTTTCTGTGAGGCCGTGGTATCACTCCGGCCGAGCCGGCCCATTCGTGCTGAAGCATGGCTGTCCCACGGTTTACAAAGTCAATAATATGAAAAACATAAAAATTCAAAATATAATTTGTTTGTTATTATTTCACTACTGAACGGATTTAGAGGAAATTTGGCTGTCAGTTTATAACCTGGATAACACATAGGGATACCTTTTATCCCGGCTGGACCTAATGCCGAAGTCTATACAGACGAAGTCGCGGGCAGAAACTAGTAGTATAAATTAAATAAATAAATAACCAGCCCATAACTGTCCCACTGCAGGGCAAGGGCCTCTTCTCATACAGAGAAGGCACGAGCTTAATCACCACGCTAGCTCACTGCGGGTTGGCGATTTCAGACTACCAAGTCCAGGTTACCTCACGATGCTTTCCTTCACCGTATTAGATTAACTATAAAAGTACATATGACATTGAAAAAGTCACATTGATACATGCCAGGTTTGAACCAACAACCTGCGGCTCAAGAGGCGGACCCGTAACCACTCGGCCACCACGACATATACGTAGTATATATTATTAAAGATAAATCTTTGAAAAGCATTAACACATGCTTAGCGAACTCTAGATAAATACTCGAGTATTTATCCGGGAGGCGCAGGTTTGAATCCTGCGCCTCCCGTACACGTACGCGACCGTATTCATTTTCCATTTATAGAACCAATACTTAAAAAGACAACCGTGTAGGTTTAAAAATATTATCACCAATTCAAAGTAAAATATAGATACCACATTTCCCATAACTGATACAGCCGACAGATCCATAATCAGCCCCTTACCTCAAACATAAAAACGATTCGGATCAAAATATATTGACTGAGACGGGAACAGAACATTAAAGCTATCTATATGCTAATCATTGGAAAGAAAAGGGTTGCTGGTGTCAATTGTCTTTTAGGTACGAAGATAATTTATACATAGAGGAAGGGTTTCTTTTAACACTCCATGGGAAAAGTTTAGAGTGGTGAGTAAACAGGTACTGACGTCAATTCTAATTTAGCAAACTAAACTAAATTTAGAATATTCCTGTCTTTTACTAGCGATAACTATATATATATATATATATATATATTGTGTGATAGGGGGTTTTGTGTGTGCGTGTATTGTCTCAAGGATTTGTGTATAGAACACTGTACTGTACACAAATCCTTTTAAGATTACTAACTGTATTTATTAATTACTTATATTACAACAATGCTAATGTGGCCTAATTCGCGCGTCTGCAGTGCGGGGTACGGGACAACTAAAGTTTCCAGCGCTGTGTGACTCTGGTCTTACAATAATATGCGCGTCAGCGTTCCTCTACGGGGGCAACCGAACAGACGGATCGCGTGATCGTAAGCGATTACCGTTGCCCATGGACACCAGAGGAGTCGCTAGTGCATTGCCGGCCTTCTAAAGGGTTTGGGACCGGAGGCCCAAACCCTCACTCACTCACTCGGCGAAAGACAATGCAAGCGTTGTTTCACACCGGTTTTCTGTGAGGCAGTGGTATCACTCCGATCGAGCCGGCCCATTCGTGCCGAAGCATGGCTCTCCCACGGTATAAAACAAGACTATATGAGCAAGATGGGACGAATCAAGAGATGTCAACATCGAATTTAGGCTCGTCTAACTAAAATCTCAGAAAATTTTTAGTAGGCACAGTTTTAGGTAGCCACTAAAATCGGAGACGTCAAACGAAAATGATATACAGTGGCGTGCCTAGGGTTTCAAAATAAGGCAAGCCCAATAAAATTTTAACCGATTTCAAAAAAATTAAAGTTCAGTTTTCAACTGAGTATGTAGGTACCTACGTATGTATCATCGCAATTTTCTCATAAACTACTGGTTAGGTACAATAAATTAAAAGTGAATTCATCCGTCTTCTTCTCGGCCCCGGTTTGTCACTTTCCTGATGCTGTATATGCTTTTCTAAAACTACATCGTAATTTGAAATTAACGAGACCAGTTCTAAAAAATTGCCTTTATTTAATGAAGTTTTGGACTCATAATGTCCTCTTAAAAGGAAGTTCCTGTTGTGTTAAATGACAACAATATCGACTAATCTTTGAAATACACTACGGTTGTTATCAACGCGCGTGTTATATTTTGAAATTTCCTCAGATAACTGGCGTGATATAGATGTCTCAATTCGTTGTTTACCAAAATTACCGAAAGAAACCATTGCACACAGGTGTTTATGGGAATTTGCGTGCATTTTAATGGCGCCAGATATGTTATTTAAATCATTATAACCAGATGTATTCGGAATCTGCATTCGAAAAAAATATGCAGCACCAGCAATACAACTTATTAGTGTGCGAAAAGCCAACAATCCAACTAGTTTTATACACTGATCTATTAAATTTTCGTTTATGCGATTTACTAGTCTGAGAAATACACAGATTAGGCGTCGGTTTTAATGAAGAAATTAACTGTTTTTTCTGAGCAAAGTTTAAAGATTTTACCTTATCTTCGCCAATCAAAAATTGAACGTATTTTAAATCCTCACAAGGTACAATTACCTCCATTGTAAGTCATCAAAACAATTGTATCACTGAGAAATACTAAGAAAACACACAAAAAACTTTAACAACAAAACTTTTCCCACTCACGCAAATGAAACTGAAGTGAGTTGCACTCGGTACTTACGCAGAGTTGCAGTGTTGTCATTTAGGCAAAAAAAGTCGCCAGGTATATGAAAAATCTAGCTAGATGTCGCAATAGGGTATTTGACACTGATGGAAATAAAATATGAAACTTAGCTATAATGATAGAATGTATTTTATTTGACTCTTTGGTATTTTTGAAAATAATATTAATAACTCGTAAATACATTTAATTCGATAAACAAATTCATAATTTTTAATCTATGTGTCACGTGACTCGAAACTATTAATTATTTTAAAAAGTCGCTAGTTTTTATTGTTGCTAAATCTTAAAAAAAGTCTCCAAACTCGTTAAAAATCTCCAAGATCTCACAACGTCGCTAAAACGGCAACACTGCAGAGTTGGCAAGGTGTGCATACGCGTGCAACTTCATAGGCATGCACGGCTTAAATCTTCCATACTGATCGATTTGTAGACGCACAAGGTATATACTCGTTATACGGCACATCGCTATAAGTGCGAAAGTGACAGAGATAGTATTTGAAAGCCCGGTAAAAGCCCGTGCGTGTAAGCGAGATAGCTATATGTAGATGCTGCAAATGCGAAACTCTGCGCGCGAACAATCGCGATGTGTAGTAGTGTGGCATAGGTAGATACTTTGTGTTATTTTGATAAGAATTAAGCGCGCGAACTTTTAAATAGTTCGGGTTTTCTATTGATTCTCTATCGAGCATTTTAGTAAGGCATGCCGGGCTTTTGGGCTTATATGAAGGTACCGCCACTGATGATATAGATATTTTAAGTTGACATGTTAAATTTGAATTTGACGTCATCCCGTCCCGCTCTTATAGTAACGGTTAGTAAAAGATAGCAATTCTCTAAATTTAGTTTAGTTTACTACGTAAGAATTGACGCCACTGTCTTCTACAAGAAAGTATAGCAATTTTACTTTGTAGTCGAGACCACCAGCTGCCACTCAAACAATAGACCATTATTAATTTTCCTAGGTAAAAGTCGAGCACCGTCCATAATAATATAAATTAAAAAGCTTGCCTGCCATTTTCACAATTTTACTAGCATGTATTACCCTGGTTAACGTAAGGATTCTAACATATCTAAATCGGTTCAGGCAAGAAAATAAATAAAGATTAAAAAGATCGACTCCCATTTTCAAAATCTTAGCCTTTATTACCCTGGTTAATGTAAGGATTCTAACATACCTATCTAAATCGGTTCAGGCATTTAGAAGTTATGGTGGAATAAAGAAACGTACAAACATACATATACACACACAACACTCCTATAATGGGCAACCATGAAAAAAATATATTTACGTACAAAATGTGGTATAAAATTTGGAGAAACTTTGTAATGAAACCTATCACCTACCTGAAAGATGTTCTAGATTGTGTGTAAAGCCATGTTAACGGCTGGTAGTATTGTTCATCAACGATTGATGATAAACAGAAATTTAATTGTTGAATAATTGTTGTATAAATTCTTGAGGTCCTGCTTTACGCTCTGCATATGGCTTTAAACATAAGGTGATGGTGACATGACGGGGTAGGCAGAGGTGTACACAGCTGTACACCCACATTTCACCATTACATGTTATAAATGGGACTTTCATGTACTAGGTGGCAGTTACCGGGCACTATTCCAAACTCCGGGCTGCTACTGAGAATTTCCGTACAGAAAAACTCAATAACACTTAGCCTGACCCGGGTATCGAAACCGAGACCTTGTTCTCGGCAGTCGCGCTTGGGACCACTAGACTAACGAGGCAGTTTGGCTTTAAAGGGTATTTTAATTATACTTGTATAACTCAAAAAGGCATGGCATGCAAATGTCCATTCCTCCCGCTGCGCCATTTAGTACAATGTGAACAATTGTTTAAAATTCACTTATGCAAAGTTTACAGTCATTTCTACATTGTAAGTTCTTCAGGAATCAAATATTGCACAAGTTTTCAAGAAGCCGAAGTTTTAAGCACCTAAGTGTAATCTTAAGCACTCATCTTCTGGCATAAGTTATGCGATTTATTTGATATTACATAGTGCAAGAATAGGAATACAGTTCCGTAGGTTATCATAAAATAGACTAATGTATTTTTAAACAGATTCTTAAACATATTTCACATAACATGGCAGTGGAAAAATGCAATATTACTAAATGAAAAAAAAGTCATCTTAAAATAATTAATATAAAATTATAAACACCGAACTATTCAAATGATGAATATTTTGAAAGTATACAAATACATACAAAAGATTAAAAGTTTGAAATACATACAAATGTAAATAATTATAATAATAAATTAAAAATAAATTAACGTAGTTAGTAACGTATTTTATAAATTTTGAGAAAACATATATTGATCTTTCTGCAACGCCTAAAAATGCCAACAAATATTTATAAGTGCTACTTTTTTTATAACAGCATTAAGTGGCAAAATAAATATCTTTGTATGTTTGAAAAAACCATATTAAATATAAAAATACGTATATTTTTCTTTCTTCATTATAACAACATTGCATCATGTCTACAGGGTTGGGCAGATAACTTTTACACACACATATTACCTAGATACATTTATTAAGTACCCTATAAAGTGGACTGTGTTGGTGATTTTAATTCGAGCCATAGATTTAGCATAATTCCAATCTTCGGGCTGTTATTGAGATTATTTTAACAGAAACAACTTAATTAAATTTTACCCGACTTGAAACGAACCCAAGGACTCACGCTCAGCAACAGTGCTTGCGATCACTGGACCAATCCACCTATATCTGAGCTTCTCCTTGCTACGGAGGACACTCGCCCAGCTGTTGTTAATTTCAATGCTGTAGCCAGGAATTCATTTGGAGGGGTTCTAACTTCAGGAATTTATTTCGGGGGAGGGTCTAAGCTATTCTACACGAGCCTGTGTCCGGAATTGCCATTGGGCCTGTAGGTGTTCGGGAGACGAACTACCTGAGCCCGTCGCTCGGACTACGGCTCAAGGTGGACGGAGATCGGTCAGCACCTTGGAGCCTTGTCTTTCTTCGTGTCATCTTGTCGTCCTTCGCCCTCTACGAATTTAGATATTTACGGGCGGTTTTATTAACAATTCTGACACTAGATTGGCATCACAAGAAAGGAAGATTTATAGTTGATACAAAATAATAATATAAAAAACAGGCCTGTCATGAGTGAACTAAAAAGTGATTTTTTATTGTCTATTAATTATTTTTTATTACTTTTTTTTATGCAAGAATTCTAACGATACCCCATACCTACATCTAAATTAGTTCAGGTATTTTGAAGTTATGGTGGAATATAAACTCACAAACATCCATACATGGACCCTAAATACATAACAATGCTATTTTTGGACAGTCGTGTAAAAAATCTACAATGCCAAATAAAATCAAAATAAATAAAGTAACATCCGGAGGTGTCTTTTGAATGATTAAAAGGGCGAGTTGTCAGTATAATCCATGTTTGTTTAATAATCCCTTAGCCTACATACGAATCCGCGGGGTGGGGACGGGTGATTTATTTGAAGACCCCTAGAGACTGTATTAGGCCATATTTTACTATGATAGGCACTTTCTGACGCAAATGTTTGATGGTTAGTGTTAAAAACTAAAGTATATGAAACATATGTATTACAGGCGCTCTGCAGTCAAGAGGTCAGGATAGCTCGGTTGGTAGAGTGCCTGGTATAATCATCCGGGGGCGCAGGTTCAAATTCTGTCCAAGATATTTTTATTTCCAGAAAAAATTATAACTTTAGATTCTGTACGCTTGCGTTTTAAAAATAATAAAGTTATATCTTATCTTTTATATTAGTGACTACATCCAAGATTACGTTGTTTTTATATCGCGGCCAAAATTGTATCTACAGAAATTGTAAAAGATATACAGTTTAAAAGAGTAACTATGGAGTTTCCTGCCGGTTCTTCTCCATAGGAAGCGACTTTTTGGAACCGTGCACGTAAATTCTGACTTTTCATAAGTGCCTTTGTATGGTTTATATGAAATAAAAACCTTTTACTTTGACTTTTGACTTTGAATAGATGACAATGACGTCACCAAAAACGTATTAAAATGTGGAATTACATCTAACTACATGATATTATATTCAGATGACGTTTTACAAGATTTTATTTTAATCGACTGCCTCGTTGGTCTAGTGGTCCCAAGCGCGACTGCTGAGCATGAGGTCCTGGGATCGATTCCCGTGTCGGGCAAAGTGGTATTGAGTTCTTCTATAAGGAATTCTCAATAGCAACCCGAAGTTTGTAATTGTGCACGTTAGATGGCAATAGGCTCGCCACCAATTACCTACATGGGACTTAATAACAGCATTGGTCTAATTTTGGTGTACAAGTGTTACATCTCTGTCTACCTCTTCAGGGAATACAAGCGTGATGCTATACTATTTTATGTTACTTCCCAGAACTTAATATAAATGCAAAGATCGCAGCCGCATTGTCTGGAATATAAATATAAATTCAAAGTAGGAATGTATGAATATCTACCCGCATTGAAGGGTCAACCTTTTGACCATTGCGTGGAAGAACCAATTGTACTCATGAAATTCCTTTACGGATACGTGAATGTTTTATAAGTGTTCCACAAGTTTTATTGAAATGTTAAGCGTTTTAAATCGATACGCATATTTTAACAAATATTTAAAAAGCATAACATGGTATCACGCCTGTATTCTCCTAGGGGTTAGGCAGAGATGTACACGTATGCACATCCACAATTTACCAATGCTGTTATTAAGTACCATGTAATAGGTGATGAGCCTATTGCCACTAACCAGGCACAATTGCAATCTCCAGGCTTCTATTAAGAATTTACTGACAGAAAATCTCAATAACATTTTGCCCAGAATCGAACCCAGGACTTCACGCTCAACAGCAGCATCTGTGACCACTATATCGACGAGGCAGTTAGCTGGCACTAAGTTTTACTGCGTAGATTATCGATCAAGATCGAATCAACCAACATAACCTCGCTTAACCTGTATTCCACTAAGGGGTAAGCAAAGCTGTACATATATATTCAAGATAAATCTTTGAAAAGCATTAACGCATGCTTAGCGAACTCTAAAGTTATTATATTAAATGGAAAAAGAATACGGTCGCGAACAGGATTCGACCCTGCGCCTCCCGGACGAATACTCCAGGCGCTCCGACCACCAAGCCATCTCGACCTCTGCTCACCACCGCGAATTCTTCTTCCATGTTTTAACACGTCTTATCGCCATAACGCCATGACGTTTTTGCTATCAATTCAGTCCCTATACGGGTGACCGAACCGACACGACTAACTTTGCAGTTAATACAATGTCGTAAAGAATGCAATTACCTTAATAATTCAAGATAAATCTTTGAAAATCATTAACGCATGCTTAGCATGTACATATATAATTGTACAGTCAACCGCATGTCGACGGTAACAATTTAGCATTGACAGCGCCTTTATGTCGTAGCATTAAGGACAATATTCTTAGTACAAGTGTTAACATTGTCGTGTGGATGACCGTACCTACATCCACATTTCACCAATGTTGTCATTAAGTCCCATGTAATAGGTGGTGAGCGTATTGCCATCTACTAGACACAATTCCGAACTCCGGGCAGCTACTGAGAATTTTCTAACAGAAAATTCAAAAACACTTTGCCCAACCTGGTAATAGAACTCAAGACCTCATGCTTACCAGTCGCGCTTGGGACCACTAGACCAACGAGGCAGTCAATTGCTAATTAACACAATACTGTTTTAAAACTTTATAGTTTCCACTACCAGTTCTTCTTGTTATAGTGTGGTTGATGAACAACCTAGTGTCAGAGTTTAAATCACCCGTAGGCCTCTGACATGGTTTTGCACACCATCGAGTACATCTCTCAGGTGTGCTGGTTTCCTCACGATGTTTTCCTTCACCTTTTTAAGCGAGTGATAATTAGTTTATAGTACGCACATGACTTCGAAAAGTCAGTGGTGCGTGTCTTGGATTGAACTTCCGACCTTTGACTTGTCAGTCCAACGGTCATACCACTAGGCTATATGTGTGCGTGGCTGAGCCCGTGCGATGTGTCAATCAATAAATCAGGGTGTAAATAGCTGTCATAATACAAATACATTTTTAAATAAACTAAAACGTTCTCTAGAAATAAAATGCTACTACGTGGGCGTCAATTCCAATGTAGCAAACTAAACTAAATTTAGAACATTCCTGTCTTTTACCAACAATTACTGTATGAACAAGATGGGACGTATCAAGAGATGTCAAATTCGAAATTAGGCACGTCAAATTAAAATCTCCGAACATTTTTAGTCGGCATAGTTTAAGGTAGCCACTAAATTTAGAGACGTCAAACCAAAATTGTATAGAAATATTGGGTTGACATGATTAAATTTTAATTCGACGTTATCCCGTCCCACTCTTATAGTAACGGTTAGTAAAAGACAGCAATGCTCTAAATTTAGTTTAGTTCACCACATTAGAATCGACGCCTAAAAGATTTTTTCGATGATAAACTAAACTAAAAATAAATATATAAATCAAACACATTACAAATAAAAAAACAACACAAATAATATTAAGTACCAATAGAATATATTAAATACGTACACTAAACACCAATAAAAATAAATAATGATACATCCATGTAAAATAAATAAGTTTAATACTTACTTATACATATAATATTAAATACAAATATATTTCTTACAAATTATATATTACAGTATATATACAGTACATTACTTACAATATATTACTTATTACATTCAAATATAAAATAAGATTTTAGACTAATGGTTTTTTTTTTCTGCCTAGCCGTTTCCTAATTACATTGAGGTCAGCTTCCAGTCAAACCGGATGCAGCTTAATACCCGTATTTTACATGGAGCGACTGCCTATCTGACCTCCACAACCCAGTTACTGGGTAACACGATATCTCGTGGTATGACTGGTTGTCAAGACTTTCAGGCCTCTGACTACCCGTTACGGCTGCCATATATCTTAAAATGACAACCGGGACCGACGGCTTAACGTGCTCTCCGAGGCACGGAGGGGTCTCGGTATGAAATGATGATCACCCATCCACAGACCGACCGCGGCAAGCGCAGCTTAACCTCGATCGATCGATCTGTGCGGCTGTTACTTAGCCACGAGCCCCTCCTGTGTACTAATAGATAAAAATTGATTACTGCCCGACAGGGTCCATAATGCTTCTGTATTTTTATTATTTTAAGACCATTTATGTACATTATGGAACGCAATAAATGATTGATTGATTGATTGACATGTATTTCACCTGTCTCCCCTAATAAGTACTCAACAGCGACTTACCTTGCTTATAACATATTCATAACTATCAAACATCTACTCATAAGGAAAACAATTATGAATTAATAATGCCAAGGAATACAACCAAGGATAAACTTCAGCTGTTTAACGATACACTAGGATCGTAAAAAGTTTTCTCATAGCGAGTTTTATGGAATCCCGGCCAGGTCTCAATCCGGGCGGGTTAGCACGTACAGGTTAGAAGTAAAGTCACTTTGATTGTGCAGTTAATGGCGTCGTGAATGGTACAACGTGGAGACCTGGGTTTTATTAACAATTAACAATTTATATTTTTCTTTATTAATATACAATTATTTTTTCTGCAAGTAGTTTGCATTCACGTGAAAACTTAAGATGTTTATGATAAAATATATAAAAAGTTTTTACTAATGCTAATACTTTCGTGAGACAAATTCATATTAATTATTGTTCAACGGTTATTACTCACTTGCATTCTTCGGGATTGCCCGACTAGTTTTTAACTCGAACGGAGCCCTTAGTCATGAGCTGAGGCCGCGGCGATGTCGCGAGTCAAACTCAGTTCGACGAATTTAAAGAATTTGAAGAATGCAAGTGAGTAATAACCGTTGAACAATAATTAATAATGCTAATACGCATCATTTGAACTTCAAAATCAAATATATAAAAATCTCGTGTCACAGTATTTGTTATCAAACTTCTCCGAAAAGTCTTGACCGATTTTTAAGTTTTTTTTTGTGTATTTTGGTAGATCTGCGAATAGATCGTAGGCTATTTTTATAGCCCTATGTGACAAGAATGGCCCTATCCAGAAAATTTATATGACAGAGAAACGTTTGCGGGGCACAGCTAGTATATTAATATTATTTTGTATGTTTAAACATAATTAAGTCAAAAAAGTCAAATCAAATATACAGTCTCAGTTTTTCTAAGTGAACTCAAATGTGTGTAGGCTTATCTTTTAAATTTATTCTTAAAATTATTACGTTTTAATTTTTTTTTTCTTTCTTCTTCTACCTCTAGAAGAGGAAAGAAAAAAAATTTTAAAGTCCTTTTTTTTTCAAAGAGACTGGGTCGCCTTCAATTGGATGGTGAAAACAATACATAGACATACGATCGCAGCAATCGCGGGTCATTTTCTGTTAGTTGTTGAAGAGTTCCATTGTCTATCTCCGAAGATCTTCACCAGATCATAATATATTATACACTAATACCATCCTTAAAACATAAGTATTCAAATAACGAAAGTCCCATACAAATCGATTTTTTTTATCAGATATGGACCTACTTTTGGCCACCAACTTGCCTGATGGTAAGCGAGGGTGTGGCCGAGGATGGAACACATATATCCAAAATCAATCTATTCAGTCTTAAGCAGAGTGGATAGGTTTTGGGATAGTTGGGGAGTTGATGAACCTTCCCAGACCCGTCCCCTACAACGGTTGCACCGGACTACATCCCGAAACACGACTAGGACACTTCACAGCATGGTTTCGTCCAGTGGGTGGTAATCAGCAGCGGCCGAAGCCTCACCACCAGAGTTGTGCTGCCTGTTTTGCACCCAGGAGTAACGTGTAGGGATTTCATTTTAAGGGACATACGGGTCGAATACAGAACCTCCTTTTTGAAGTCGGTTTAAAATACAGACATAGTGTTCTTGAGGTGTCTTAGGAAATACTCGAATCAGGATTTTTTGTAAATTACAATCAATTCACACTTGGGGCTTAAAACAGAATCGATGAAATGCCAGTATATAACTATATACACCGCTGCCTACCACTTCTGGGAATATCAGCGTTATGTTACAGTGTCAAGTACCAATACCACAGTGACAACAGCAAACACATTACCACTTAAAGTCAAGAGCAGTAAACGTCGGAGTGTTGAAGTGTTACAAATAGTGGTTGCTATTAGCAACTTGTCATAGTTGACCCTACATAAAGATAGGAAGATAAATGATTGAAATTATGGCAAAAGTACCTCCAGTTGATTTACCATGCTATTTATATTATGACCATGAAGTAATCAATTTGTAGAAATTAAAACAATTTTTCAACAATTACTCTACACGTGTTTCGCCCCTCCACGGGGCATCATCAGGAGCTGTTAGACCGTGCAGTTTTCACTCGGTGGCGGACACGCGTTCAATAGTAAATATTCACAAATATTCACGTGTAATAGTTGCAGAATTTTTATTCAAACGTAACATTCACGTGTAATAGTTGCAGAATGTTTATTCAAACGTAACATTCACGTGTAATAGTTGCAGAATGTTTATTCAAATGAAAATATAGATAAAAAGATGCAGTTACGTTGTGCTATATCTAATTTTAATATTTTTTTGTATTTTTAATTCGTTCACATTAGGTATATATTTTATGTCATGTCTATATTTTAATTATATTATTTATTGCGTGTTTCTATGTATGTGTGGTTTTGTGCTGTTCTAATAAATATTTATTACCATTTTTCTATCAAAATTTACAAAGTATTCAAATGTGACTAGCTCCATCAAATCAAATGAAAATTAATTCCTGAAATATGTGATAGGTAAAAAATACTCATAAAGTTTATTCGGTCATTAATACAAAACACACGGATTATCGGAATTAACATTATCTTAGTGTTTAGTATAGATAGATGTCTGTGTCACTATATAATAGTTTATAATCAAATTCACGCCACAACAATCACTATAATAGTCACAATCACCTTACTAAACATAAACGGAAGACAATCCAAGATATTTACATACAGAATTAATTACTAACACAATTAAACTGTCAAATTGTAATTGCTATCTATGAAACATGGGCCGTGGAATTTGTGTTATAAATAATAATTAATTAGTGATGAAAGAGGGATATAGGAAACTTTAGGGGGATGTCTCCAGACTATGGTATACCATATTCACAAGACAATGTCTAAACAGTATCTACTATAGTATAGTGTCACGTAAACATGCATTATTGGCGTCTACAAAAAAGCAAGCATTTTATGGAAAGAAAGAAAGGGAGAGAGTAAGAAAGGAACAAAGAATATTCGTCAATTTGGGATGAATGTTTTGACAAACACACGATGGTCTAATGTTTCCTGCGGGTCGTGTTTATGTTGAATGCCATTGCGCAACTGACTTGCAATAACAATGCTTAACAATTTTTTTATATAGCTAAAGTGGCAAACAAGCTTACGGTCCACCTGATGGTAAATGGTTACCGCAGCCTATGCGGCACTTGCAACACCCTGCCGGGGTTGCGATAAATGCAACTGCAATCCCGGGACCAGAAGGCCAATTGCGCAACTGACTTGTACAATACGTAAAAATTTGTCGTACATTGCGCCGTATCCTCTAAAAAGTAAAAATCATGTACCACATCTTCTCTCCCGACTAATAACACTGACGCAATGTATATTGTCAGAATTTCGAAATAAAAACAATTGCAGTTGAAGTTTTTTTTTGTCAGATGGATCCATATTTTTCCACCAACTTGCCTGACGGTAAGCGACGGTATGGCCGAGGATGGAGCACGTATATCCAGAATAAATCTATTCACTCTTAAGTAGAGTAGATAGATTTGGATAGAACGATAGTTGGGGAGTTGATGCAACTGCCCAGACTCGTCTCCTATAACGGTTGCACCGGACTACATCCCGAAACACGACTGTGTCGCTTCACGGCATGGCTTCGTCCGGTGTGTGGTAACCAGCCGCAGCCGATGCCTCCCACCAGTGTTGTGTTGCCTGTTTTGCATCACTGTGTGTGTGTAGGGATTGAATTTTAATGGTGCACTCCTACGGGCGCAGGATCGATGATAGAGTTTCCACAGTTAAAGTAAGGAGTATCACACCCAAGGTACTCGTATCACAGTCAAGGAGCACTGGCAATCTTACACACAGTTAAGAATACAATACTATATAAAAACTTTTTCACAAAGAAATAACCGTTGTAATAAGAAACAGAAACATGAAAAGTAAAAAATTCAATATTTTCAAATAGACGATAAACAAAAATATCAACGAAGATCTTTAAAAATTAATTTAATAATCAAGTGCAACATGAAATTGACGCCGACTCAAAATAAATAACACTCAATTATTAGACTAAGCAATATATTCATTATAATTAAAAGAAAATGGTTTTTTTTGTGGCTATAATCTACAAAGCACATCTAAGTCTAAAGTTCTTATAAAAATGAATGAAATGAGCAGAAACATGAATTAGTTGCGGTAAATCGTTGAGGAGTTCCCTCGACTACCTCTCGTTTCCATCATCAGATTAACTCCAGGTTTCCATTATATTGTATTGTGTTGTTTATATTGTAGTGTCATCAAAAAAAAAAATGTTGGCAAAGTTTCAACAGCATCGGTTGTTACAATCAATAATTCAGATTTTCAGAGTCATCAAAGTCGGACTACTAGTCGGACTACGTGGCCTAAATATATATATATATATAAAACTTAACAAACTCCTCTTTTTTGCGTCGGTTAAAAAAGTAGTGTTATTTTAATTTATTTAATTTATTAGCTACAATGTTCTGCACGGCGCGGAGATGTTTCCCTGGTCGGAAATCTCCAGATTTAGTCCTACCAAAATTGGTTACAAAATAATGGTGTCGTAATTTCTTATAAATTCTCGTTACCATCAGGCTAAGCACCATTTTCTTTAATAAAAGCAAAGAAAATAAGTATACCGTCACCGTTCAGTATTCCTATTAATACTTGTTATGAAAATGTTCTTTCTCCCATCGGGATCGCGGCCCTTAAAACATTTTAAGCCCCTATTTGCATATAAATAACAATTTACATTGTTTTTTATACAATACTACGCCTTTTGTGTTAATAAAGTAATGCTTACGTAAAATACTATCTCATTGGTTAACCAGAGTTATTCTGGCAGATGGTGAGACGTAAAAAAAGAAAAAAAAATGCGGCACCTTTGCTCTTTGTGTGTCATAGGTAGTGATTATTTGTGTTAAAACGCATCAATAACATGAGAAACTGATTGTCGTAACAAAGTTAAAAAAAAATGCGCCTGTAAGTCATAAGTCAAAATCAAAATGTCTTTATTCAAATTAGACCAAAAAAATCTTTCTTTTTGAACGTCTAACAACAAGACAATCCCCGAAAAAAACCACCCTTCACCACTTCCTAGTGTTTAAGCTTGAAAGAAGAAGCGGCGCAACAAACTTCCCAGCAACACGTCTGTCTGTATAATAATTATTTATAGATTCTATACAAATCAAAAATGATTTTATATAAAATAAATTTTAACTAATGTGATAAAATGTCTATGGCACATGTTAGCTAGCACGCGCCTATGTAACAGCGCAAAGATAGATATAAAACGTGACAGAAGTAAAAAGTCTTAAAAATGACACAAATTATAAGTGGTACCTAAGCTGTTCATATGTCCCGTCTGCGGCGTACATCTATAACGCGCGCATGCACGACACATATTTAATCACTTTGTATTGTGTATCATTGACTGCCTCGTTGGTCTAGTGATCGCAAGCGCGGCTGCTAAGCGTGAGGTCCTGGGTTCGATTCCCAGGTCGGGCAAAAAGTGTTATTGGGTTTTTCTTTACGAAATTCACAGTAGCAGCCTGGAGTCAGGAAGTTGGTGGTGTGATACCCCCGTGCCTCGGAGAGCACGTAAAAGCCGTCGGTCCAGCGCCTGATCCCTCTCCGGTCGTGTCGGATTGCCGTCCCATCGGAATATGAGAGTGAAGGAAGAGGGAGTGCACCTGTGTTTGCGCATACACTAGTGCACTATAATATCTCCTGCGTACTTGGCTAATCTCCGTGTGAGATAGGCCGCCGTGGCCGAAATACGGTCGGGGAGTAGTATTGTGTATCAATCAATAAATCAACTCAACCTATCGCAGTTCACTGCTAGATATAGGCCTCTCCCAAATTGCGCCATAATACTTGGTTCTCCGCCTTTCGCATCCAGTCCGTCTCCACCGTTTTCTTTTGGTCGTTGGTCCATTTAGCTGGGTGGCGTCCTATTGCGGCGACTCGTCTGCTCCAGCAGCCATCGGCCCTTCGGCAGATATGACCAGCGCATTGCCACTTCAGCTGGCTGATTCAGGAAGCTATGTCGGTTACTCTGACTATTTTCCGGATGATTTCATTTCTGATATTATTCTTCAAAGAAACTGCGAGCATAACTCGCTGAGCAACTTTAAATTTATGGACTAGCCCGTTCGTGAGTGTCCACGTCTCGGCATCGTACGTCATGATAGGCAGGCCGCACCATTTGAAGACTTTGGTCTTTAAACATTACGGTATACGCGACGAGATGATGTGTGTGATCCTTGATTCGATTATCTGGTCGGGCAAAGGGTCATTGGATTCCTCTGTTAGGAAATTCTCAGTAGCAGCCCGGGGTTTGGAACTGTGTCCAGTTGATTTAGGCTTACCACTTATCACATTGGACTTAATAACAGCATCGGCAAATATGGGTGTATTACCAAAATATGGTTACCCATTCTGAGAATATAAGCGTGATGCTACGTTATCTACAGAAAAAATATTCAACCCCAGGTAATTGTTTGTATCGGCTGTAAGCCGTAACAATTCCCGTAGATATTGCGAGGCGCTTTGTTTTTCCGCGAAGGTAGAATTGATATTTTCTATACAGCGAGCCTCTTTTGTTAATATTGTTTGAAGTAAGCTCTCTTATAGGTTCTAGTGATGTTACTAGTGTTATCAAGGGTTAGATTTTTATTACGCATATCTACACTGAATTTATACATATATACCTATACTCCCGACCGTATTTCAGTCAACGGCCTATCTCCACCGTGACTAGCCAAATACGCAGAGATTACAGTGCACAAGTATGCACAAACAGAGGTGCACTCTCTCTTCTCTCCGATGGGACGGCAATTCGACACGACCGGAAAGAGATCAGGCGCAGGACCGTCGGATTTACGTGATCTCCGAAGCACGGGGGTGTCATACCACTAACTTCATAACTCTGGGGTGCTACTGAAAATTTCCTAACAGAATAACAATTTGCTCGACCTGAGAATCAAACCCAAGACCTCATGCTTACATTAGGTATATATACATGAAATCCCACTAACAAATATGATAATAGTCTATTTCCACAAAAAAAAATATAACTTTAGGATATTATTATTAATTAATATTAATTACTGAATTACGTCTTAATTTTTACACACTTAAACAGCTTTTAATATAAATCATCTTCTTAACTTACACGTGTTTTCGGAAAAAGAGCAGGACCTTTGCTTTCTGTATTTGTGAAAAATAGTGTCAAAGAAATTTTACTAACCGACATTCACAAAAAAAAAAAGAAATACGGTCGAATTGAGAAACCTCCTCCTTTTTTTGAAGTCGGTTAAAAAGAGTAGGTATCACTTAGATAATTTCTTCTAAACTTTTAATAAATCATAAACAAGTTCTACAATATTGGTGCACATAATACGCCATGTCGCCATGCCATATTGAAGACTATTTACAAAAAGAAAATATTAATTTTCTTATCAAAATTAATTAAACCATTCCACGGATTTAATCAACGAATTACACAACACATTAAGACATCCATGCACATTGAATATAGAACATTCATGGAAAACAAAACTGCACTAATGAGTGCAATAAAAGCTTCAGCATCGTGAAATGCAAAAAAAATAAATGCACCAGTTTCTAGGTCACGCCCGGAGTGGGAATAGATCTTTTATCTTAAATGAATAACGGTCGGCACGAACTTTTTGTACGATATTTGAAATTACGCGCTGTGATTGGGACGTTAGTGGTCGGGTTCGATGTTTTTGAATTTTGGAATTAGAATTTCGATATTCGATTCGCTGGATTTGTACGTTGCTAAGCTATGGATGAGTGTTTAACCCACCAATAGCATCGCTTGATTTTCATTTAAATATAATTTTAACTTAGCTCTTTAACGAATTAATTTTAACATATATGGCTGCCTGGACGCTAGTACGACTGCCCATCGCGAAATGTTGTGTTCAATTCCCGGTTCGGGCGTTATTAAGTATCATGGTACTGAGCTGTTTAAAAGGCACAATTTCTAATTCCGAGTTGCTGCTGCGAATGTTTTAACAGAAAAACTTAATATTACTTCGCTGGTCCCGGGAATCAAACCCAACATCTCTAAAAATACACAGGTAGTTTGCATCTACTAACCTAACGAGGACAGTTTATTAAGACTTAGTAATAAAAACATGATTTTACCGTTGTGGCATGGGGTCCTGGGGTCGATTCCTGGGTCGGCCAAAGGGATGTTGGGTTTTTCTATTAAAAAATTATGAGTAGCAACTGGATGTGAAACAATAGGGTCACCACCGACTACATGGGACATTACTGAATTGATTCAGGACATTACTGAAGTCTTTCAGAAGTCCATTAAAATATAATAAATAGATATAAATATAGCTTCTTCTACAATATTGAGGGCACTTATGCAATTACCTGTGCACCACCCACCGTACCTCACCGGCGAAGTCCACTGCCGTCGCGAAATGTCTCATCACCTCCGCCCCGACCCTTTCTCGAGCCGGCCCGCGCCGAGTCAGTAGCTTTAAACTCGTCCCTTTATAATAAGGAAACAGATATTATCCAGCTAGACCGTAGTTGTCCCCCCAGCAACGCCCTAAGCCGAGGCTCGTGTCCCGCAGGGAACGCCCTTAGCGCTGTTGCTTAGTTTGTAGTATTTTAAAATACGCCCTGGCTGGAGGCATCAAACTGCTTCGCCTTAGATATTGTCCGGTTACGCAGACAAGCCCCTCTGGGTTTCTGCAAGAGGCCATCAAAAAAATAAAACCACCCACCCGTTAATATATCCATATCTAATATTATCAATGCGAAAGTAACTCTGTTTGTTTATATGTTTGTTTGTTTGTTTGTTACCTTTCCACGACTAAACGGCTGAACGGATCGTAATGAAATTTGGCAAGGAGATTGATAGGACCTTGGAGAAGGATATAGCTTACCTTTTGTTACGCAGACGAAGTCGCGGGCACCAGCTAGTGTACAATACTTAAAAACTGCATTCATTAGGTTTCCTTCATAAAAACAAAATACTAAGTACCACCACATAATACACTGTTCTTCAACAAACATGAACAAAAAAATTCAAGAGGGCAAAATAACAATACGTAATACGCGAGTACAATACGCGAGAGCGTATCAGCGTATTACAACGACATGCAAGTTCGTATCAGTCGTACAATAACAGCGACTTGCATTCAAATACTGAAATTCAGCACGAAATGGCGGCGAACATCGTATTTTTCCGAGCGAGTGTGTGTGTGGCCAGAGTAACAGCGGGTGCTATGTACCTATATAAACAAAGTGAGTCTTTGAATGTCGAATATTTGGTGAATATTAACTACAGGGGCTCGTGGCTACGTAACAGCCGAACAGATCGATCGATCAAGATAAAGCTGCGCTTGCCGCGATCTGTGGATGGATGACCATCATTTCACACTAAGACCCCTTTGTGCCTCCAAAAACACGTTAAACCATCGGTCCCGGTTGTCAAATTAAGATCTTTGACAGTCGTTACGGGTAGTCAGAGGCCTGAAAGTCTGACAACTAGTCATACCACGAGATTTTGGGTTACCCAGGAACTGAATGTAAAGTACTGGTATTATGCTACATTCGGTTCGACTGGAAGCTGACCTCAATGTTATTAGAAAACGGCTAGGCAAATTGACTGAATAACTTTTTAAAGTTATAATTGACATTTCTAACCACCAAGTCCAGGATTCCTCATAGTGTTTATGTTCACCGTATGACTATGATGTCTTAAAAGTTATATTTTTTTATGGAAAGGAATAGTTCGCTATACTTGCGTTAATTCCTTTCGAAGATATATCTGTATATGATGTCTTAGATTAATTAAGAAAGTAGATATATACATATGTCATTAAAAAGTCAATTTGGTACATGCCAGATTTTAACCCTCAACTTGCGGCTTAGCCCAGTTAGTGGAGTGTGATAGAAGAATAACATCAGAATCTGGCGCATGGATAACATTTGGTGTGACATAGCTAGATAGAGGAGACCGTATCGGTGGCAGTTACCACCAACAACAGCATTCCCAATTATGATTGACGTCAGTCAGGCGGCCGGTCATAAAACATAGCCAAAACTTTAACTGCATGCCAGATCCCAAATAAATTGGGATAAGGGCAGGGGGGTGATGATGAACCTGCAGCTAAAGAGGCGGGCCCGTTACCACTCAGCCACCACGACCGAAACAATAATTAAAAAATAACTAAGTAGTGCCTCGTTTTTTTCATTTCAGGGTCACAGCGTATATTATAATTACTGGCTATACAAACCCCAAATTAAAATAATTGTACCTACCAGAAACAAACTTATGACAGAATAAGGCCAGACCGAATTATTGATGAACCAATCAGTACATTGAGATATCAACGCTTAAATTTTGTTAATATAACATAGCATCACGCCCGTATTTCCCGAAAAATGTAGGTGTGTCTATTATTAAGTCCCATGTAATTGATGGTGAGCCTATTGCCATCTACCATGCACAATTCCAAACTCCAGACTGCTACTGAGAACTTCCTATCAGAAAAAAAACAATAATACTTTGCTCGCCCGGGAATGAAACACGAGACCTCATGCTCAGCAGTCGCGCATGGGACCAACGTTATAGTTTTTTATTACTTAAAAAAACACTTATTTTATTATTGTTTTCTAAACAAACTTCATAACTGAATCCAAATGGTACATGAAATGAGGCCAAAATAAATAACATTAATTAGTACGTGCTTTGACATAGCCATGTTTCCATCCCTATCTTGCACTTGTGATTCCCTACGTACAGGCATGCTTAGAGGACCAGATGGGAGACGGCTTATGACTAAATATCGAACAAATTTGATCGCCACTTTTGGCGGGGGGTGAGGTAACACGTATGCACAAAAGAACTTGCACTAAGGCAACAATAGTTCTCGTCATTACATTAACAGTATAAACACACGAAAAACAAAACTATACACATCGTTGTAACCATACAGGTAAAAGGTATATGATTGGGAATTATATGCCAGTAGCGAGAGGGGTACGACCGCTAACACTATTCCAGTAATCATTCCTTGAAGCAGGCATGCCTACATTGGGAATCAAATGATTCAAGACCCTTTTATACTGCATTTACCATTTCACTGACGTCAATTCTAATGTAGCAAACTAAACAAAATTTAGAGCATTGCTGTCTTTTACCAACCGCTACCAGAAGAGCGGGACGGGATGACGTCAAATTTAAATTGAAGTATCATCGTCATCATCTCCCTGCCCTTATCCCAATTTATTTGGGGTCGGCGCAGCATACCTATATCTGCCATGCTGCTAAGTAAAGTATGTCAACCTAAAATAAATTATTTTTTTAGCTGTAGACCACCCAAATAAAATAAAAACTTGAGAGGTGTAAAGGGACACCTGGATGGAACGAAGTTAAAGAGAAAAACATAATAATAATAAATATATATATATGTATATCTCTGGCTTGCTTTCTCTAAGAAAGAGAGACAGACAGAGAAACATGCGCACGCCGCACGGCTTACAATAGCTTACTATAGCAAAAAGTGTCGTTACAACTTTTCGTCTTAATTTTTTCCGTCTTTCGCAACGCGCGATAAGGAACTTCGTTCCAAAATACAATAATAAACAAAAATTTTAATACAATTTTCGTTTGACTTCTCTATAGTAGCTACCTAAAACTGTACTTACTAAAAACGTTCGAAGATTTTAATTTGACGTGCCTTAATTCGAATTTGACATCTCTTGATTCCTCCCATCTTGCTCATATAGTAACAGTTAGTAAAGGACAACAATTTTCTAAATTTAATTTGCTACATTAGAATTGACGCCACTGTCCACTGAGTCACATTTGAAGCAAGACAACTGTTAAACTATTGCATACTTCACGGACAGGGAAGTTGTTAGAAATGATTGATGTTCGTGTGTTGCTAATGCGACGATGGCTCAATAACCCGGTATCTGAAACACAGGTTTACTGGGTTTTTTTCTGTCGGCCTTTGTGACATTTATTATCTATCACTCGATTTAGTAAACTTGTACATTTTTTTCTATTGAATAGATCGTAATGGATAGAATGGCACCGGGGACTGTGAAGTTGTGTAGTATGCATGTGATGCGATGATATGAGGGTCATGTGACAAGGAAAGTTTTGAGTATTAATGTAGATGGTTAAAAGAGTAGAGGAAGACCGAGGAAGCGATGGATGGATTGTGTTAAAGATGATATGGCTAGAAAAGGAGTGAATGACGATATGACAGCTAATAGAGATGTATGGAATAAGATGATGATGATGATGATGATGAAGATGATTGCTTTTTTTTTTTTTTTTTAAATGGCCTCTTGCAGAAACCCAGAGGGGTTTTGTCTGCGTAACCGGACAATATCTAAGGCGAGGCAGTTTGATGCCTCCAGCCAGAGCATATTTTAAGATACTACAAACTAAGCAACAGCGCTAAGGGCGTCCCCTGCGGGACACGAACCTCGGCTTAGGGTGTTGCTGGGGGGACAACTAGGGACTAGCTGGGTCATATCAGTTTCCTTATTATTAAGGGACGAATTTAAAGCTACTAGCTCGGCACGGGCCGGCTCGAGCAAGGGTCGGGGCGGACATGATGAGACATTTCGCGACGGACGCGGACCTCGCCGGTGAGGTCTATAACGAGGCGGTCGAGCGCGTCGGAGTGTGCTTGTGTGTCTGTTAGACTCTTGAGCTACAGTGATCCTATCATCGGGACGGAGGAGAGCGTGACGTGGTCGGCGGATTTTGTTGATCTGGGACGGCTTGTAATCAGCGGAAGAGACAACTAAGGGATTCGGATGATTAGGGGCAGATTCGAAGTATCTCTTCGATGCCCTTTTCATGAATTGCCTAACGGTAGGCACTCTGAGGTCGAGGTGGAGTTGATAATAAGAAGATGATTGCTCCTGTTATGATAGAATATGTAAGTGTGAAATAAATAAAATAAATAAAAAACTTATCTTAACTTGTAGTTTGACAGTTGTGTGACAATGACATGAATAATTCATAAACTAAGGCACAAGCTTACAAATTTTTATTTATTTTAGCCTTACAATATTTTTTTACTAAAACGCTGCGCTGTCCGCCTTAGCTTGTGACAATATAAGCCTACGTAAAGGCCCTGTTCCTTTATGTATACAGGTCAAAACAATCATCCTTAAAAAAGTGCCTTCCCAGATATTTCTTCGAGCTAATTCTTCCTTTTTTTTTTTCTTTCATTCTCAGCCACAAAAGCGACCTGCAACTGACAGCAAGTCGTCAAAACGGTTTTTTACAATCTATTGTCTTTTGTGAAAAACAATCCTTTTTGACGTTGATTGAATTTAGTTTAATTCAATTCTTAAGACCAACTGTTTGGCACGCTGCGCTGGGGATTCTAGGGAAGAAAAAATCAACCAATTTTTATCTTGACCGTTGCTTGACCATTTCATTGCAGTATATTATTCTTTCATACACACATACATATATTCACGCCTTTCTCCCATGGGGGTAGGCAGAAACTACAGATCGCCAACTGCTACGATCCTTATATAATTATGCCTTTTGCTTCGTCCACGTTCATTCATCTGCTCGTGCGCGGTGGTCGCGAGTACTACGCACCTTACCTTTTTAGAGGATATCACTCATAAGGTCAGTGTATATCCTTCTAGGGTTTTTTAGCCTATTCTGTCCCACTGCTGGGCAAAGGCCTCCCCCATCTTTTTCCCTTACGCCGTCTCAAACCAGCCTTGGTGGAACGCATCCAGGTTATCCCGCCACCTCTTTCTGGGCCGGCCTCGGCGACGTCGTCTATTTTCAGGTACCTATTACAATTGTGTGGAAATTTTTGCCCACCGGTCGTTGTGAATACGGCGTACGTGCCCCGCCCAATCCCATTTGAGCCTGGCAGCCTTTCTACCGACATCTATTATACCCGTCTTGGAGCGCAGCAAGGTGTTTCGCATTCTATCTATCCTCTTTATACCCAGAATATTGCGCTCCATTGCTCCTTGTCAAACCCCAAGGCGTATTCGAACCTGCGCCTCCCGGATAAATACTCCAGGCGCTCTTACCGCTAAGCTCTGACACTGAGGTCGAGATGGTTTAATGGTCAGAGCGCCTGGATTATTTATCCGGGAAGTGCAGGTTCGAATCCTGCTCGCGACCGTATTTTATTTCCATTTAATATTATAACTTTAACTTAATGTAAAACACCATATATCCGGCAAATAAATGATTCTGAATCAGGTAAAATTTGACGTTTATGAAATTCGTAAACGCTATTTTAGTGGGCTTAGGTTGCAAGCTTCAAGACAGCCGTAACAAAGGTGGACGTATCTATCCGCGAGACGCCGACAAACTCACACACATATTCATAGCTGCCATGAGTAAGTCGTGGGGTATGATCTATTAGATATTGTAGTACTACGTAATAACTATGACGTAATAAACATCTAGGATGTTTTACGAAACTATAGTTATTGACTATTCTAATTACCTGGTTCTGCATACAAACCGGACCCTATATTTTTTTTCCGTGATGCAGACTTTACTTTATAATATACTAGCTTCTGCGTGCGACTTCGCCCGCGAGGTTTTCAGTATTGGGTCCAGCCGGAAAAAAGTATTCTATATGTTAATCCAGACTATAAACTATCTGTATGCCCAATTTCATCCAAATTTGTTCAGTAGTTTTTGCGTACGAAATTTCATCATCAAATACAAGTCGCCAACTTTGGTTGGCTTGGTTCTCTCAAATCACGTATTCTACTAATCATAATGATCGATTCTGCAGGTTATTTTAAATAAAAATTTCAATTTCAAAATATCTACTTACACTAATAAAAAAACTACTATCAAAACACGTTTCACTCGCCATCAAGTAGGTAATTCTTTTTTTACCAACCCATTTAAACAAAAAAGCAAAAGAGACAAATGACAAAAAAAAACCTAACATTCGTTGTCTGGTTGTCCTGGTACCATTATTGCTTCCCGATAGTAAGAACACAAAATGTAACCAAGATGAAAGACGTAACTTTTAACCGGATTAATCGCATGTATTATTGGTTTTTGTTTTTGTGTCCTCCTACGACCACGAAAGCTGCAAAGAGTTCGAAACGTCAGGAAAAACAAAAACCAATAATACACGCGATTAATCCGGTTAAAAATCTTTTTATTATAATGTGTAGTGATCGTAAAAACCTAAGATATCACTATGAAATAAGTAATTTACCATTAACCTAAACAAACTCTTGCAGGGTCAATTTCTATCTAGAACACGTGGTGGGACGACATTACACGAATTTGTTTACACTCCAAACCAAAACATTTGATTCTCCAAAAAAACAACTAAAACCATACCCTATTCCAACTCACGGACAACGACATTTGACCTCAATCTGGGCCCACAAACCAAACTCCAAACACGTACGTTAAAATAAAAACGGCCTCCCATTTAATTTGGGATACAGGAAAACTCGCAAAAGGAAAGTCATCAGGCCTTTGCAAACATCGAATTTTGATGCCGCACAGCATTCACATTTCATTTTCAAACCTTCACGGTGGAAAAGAATTAGTATTCTTTTACCGTTTCTCATGACTTCGGGTAGGATGAATATGGTTTGCGGTAAGTGAGATACGGTTTTTTGGGGTACGATCTCACGTTGATTTGAAATGTAAAAGTTATTTCGCAATATGAGGAAGTTTTGAACATTGATTGGAAAAAGATTGGCTGTTTTGCGCAGTATGCCAGTCACCATAAATTAAAGATTTGGCTTGGCTTCCTGTGGTCTCGACTTTGATTCCAATTCGGAATTAATATTAGTTATGAATCCACAGATAATTATGCTGCCACGTTGGTTTAGTGGTCCGTAGCGCGACTGCTGAGCAGGAGGTCTCGGGTTCGATTCCCGGGTCGGGCAAAGTGTTATTGAGTTTTTCTGTTAGGAAATTCTCAGTAGCAGCCCGAAGTTTGGAAATGTGCCCGGTTGATGGCAATAGGCTCACCACCTATTACATGGGACTTAATAACAGCATTGGTGAAATGTGGGTGTACAATTTTGTACACCTCTGCCTACCCCTTCGGGGAATACAGGCGTGATGCTATGTTATGTTATGTTATAATTATGAATTTCACTTTATATGATAAAAATATAGAGCACAAAAAAAAGTATCAACATTGTTCCTAAGGGAGAATAAACCGAGACAATGTTTTAAAAAAATAGTCCACCATTTTGAGTTTAGTAGCACTGTTTAAAGAAACTGATAATTTTCTTAAAAATAGCTTAATAAGATTCTACTGTATTCGGAAACTGCCTCGTTGGTCCCAAGCGCGACTGCTTAGCATGAGGGTTTGATTCCCAGGTCGGGCGGTGTAATTGGGTTTTAAAATAATAATAAATAAATAAAATTTCTTTATTTCAGACTCAATAGTAGTCCATACGTAGTTAGTGAGTTAGTAGCAGAAAATGCTTATATGTAATGTTAGTGTTATTAGTACTTAATTACATAATCCTATAGCTAATTCCATCCAGTGCCTTTGAATGGGACAATCCGGCCTGTTAGCAATCATCTTCAGGATGCTGTTACGAGTGCCACGCAAGCGTTGCAGTAAGGAAGCCGCCTTCTTACGCATGATTGCGTGAAAACCATCCGTCTGGGCTGCAGCAAACATTCCCGATGCACTGCAACGCCGTGGCAATCGCAACAACATCCTGAAAGCTCGGTTCGTATATGACACCCATAGGCCGCTCTAGTAGAAAGACTGACAGAACGCCTTAAATAAGCTCACCTTGACGTCTTTCGTGCAGCGAGCGAACCTACGGGCGAGCATATTGCCCCGAACCGCTAAAGCCCTGCGCTCGCGCTCTATGTCGCCGTCATCACGAAGTTCACCGGTGACAACATGGCCCAGATACTTAAAACTATCAGCAATATTGAGCGCTAAGCCGTTGAGGTATACCGGAGGTACACGGCGGGGCTGTTGTTTAGGTGCTTTAAACACTAAGACTTCGCTCTTCTTTGAGTTGTATTTAAGGCCGTGCATCTCCGCATATGACTCACAGATCGACAGCAATTCCCTCAGCCCACCTATCGACGGACTGAGCAACACCATGTCGTCTGCATAACTTATATTATTGACACATGTACCGAAAGTTGACGTTAACGTTTTACTGTTAGGAAATTCTCAGAAGCAGCCCAGAGTATGGAATTGTGCTCAGTAGATGGCCATAAGCTCACCAGGTATTGGGACTAAGTAACAGTATTGGTAAAATGTGGGTTTTCAACTATGTACGGGGTGTACAGAATTGAAAACCCACATTTTACCAATACTGGTGTAATGCTATGTTATGCATTCGGTACGAGGGAATATTATCCGGAACTAGTGGCGGGACTGGCAAACGTTTTGCCCTGAACCCAATTGCAGCGCCACCTACCGGGTCCAATTGTATTTTTAAACCATCCAGGAACTTATTAAAATATACACACAAAATTTCATCCAAATCTGTCCAGCCGTTTTGAAGGAGTTAGGTAACAAATACATGTACAGAAGAATTTATATTAAGAAAATAAAAAAACTGCTAAAAAAGCTGTCCAGTACGACATCATACACTAAGATGTCCAGTAGTATTAAAAAAAGTTTAAAGAAACAATTCACTAAACCAAAGCGATCATAAAGTTAATAACGGTTATAAAAAATAATCTTTCCTTTGCTAAAACCTACTTCATGTTTCGATGTACAGACTTATCTCGTCTGGAGTGCTACTGTTCAAGATGAAGGACCATGAAGATGTTTCGGTACAATCTCAGAATTTACGGCGGTAGTTAAAAACTCATCTCAAAGAATATTATAAGCTATTTTGTTTTGAAAGTCTTTCATATTTTGCGTGTTGTTTTCAATACTAGAGGGGTTACTTTGTTTTATTGGCGGATATTTTGCTTATTTTGAGAGGGACTCGTGGCTAAGTAACAGCCGCACAGATCGATCGATCGAGGTTAAGTTGCACTTGCCGCGGTCGGTCTGTAGGTGGGTGAACATAATTTAGAAAGAAACAGAATGACATAGAAACATTTTATTTTAATTTCATACCGAGACACCTCCGTGCCTCGGAGAGCACGGTAAGCCGTCGGTTCCGGTTGTCAAATTAAGATCTATGCCCGTCGTTCCGGGTAGTCAGAGGCCTGAAAGTCTGACAACCAGTCCGGTGCAACTGTTGTGGAAGACGGGTCTGAGTAGTCGCATCAACTCCCCAACTATCGCTCTCCCCAAATTTATCCACTCTACTTAAGAGCGAATAGATTTCTTCTGGATCTACGTGCTCCATCCTCGGCCACACCATCGCTTATAATCAGGCGAGTTGATGGCCAAATGTAGAGTTCTAAACGTAAAGATCTACATTAGACAAAACAAAATAAGGCGAATTAAAATGTGGAACAAGAATTTGGTATAGTGAGCACTGGATGTGATAGCGTATTTATCCGGGAGGCGCAGGTTCGAATCCTGTTCGCGACCGTATTCTTTTTTCCATTTAATATAATAACTTTAATAATAGGGTAGTGAACAGGATTTGAATCTGTGCCTCCCGGATGAATACTCCAGGCGCTCTGACCACTAAGCCATCTCGACCTCTTAGTGGTCAGAGCGCCTGGAGTATTCATCCGGGAGGCGCAGGTTCGAATCCTGTTCGCGACCGTATTCTTTTTTCCATTTAATATAATAACTTTAGAGTTCGCTAAGCATGCGTTAATGCTTTTCAAAGATTTATCGTGTACCCTATTATTCTTAGAGGAGTGTACGCATGTGGTTGAAAGATTTACCTATAGATTCCAGGAGCTTTAATATACAGTTAAAGGAGTTTTTCTCCTCAACCTTCTATTTATTACATAACTAATAAAAATCTAGACACATTTAGCATGACGCTGTCATCCACAGACATCGGTATTTTGTCAGATGACGTCACAAACGTACACAAGTACAACACAAAGGCATAGTTGATAGAGACGGATTGGGTCGCTTGGTTAGACAGTCGTTGTTTCTAAGGGTAATAGATGGACTGAGGAGTATGGTTGAAATGAGGCTGATACTTTATAACATCACGCCTGGTTCCCCGAAAGGATAGGCAGAGAAGTGCTGTGGAACATACACATTTCACCGATGCAGTTATTAAGTCGGTAATGAGCCTTTTGCCATCAACTGGACTCAATTTCAAACTTCGAGACGCTATTGAGAATGATGTAACAGAAAAACTGAATAACACTGCTCAACTCGGAAATCAAACCCAGAAAATCACGCAAAGCAACCGCATTTGCGACCACTAGACAACGCTGTTAATTTTTTTTTTTTACGGTCACCTGTTGGTTAGCGTTTACCGCCGCCCATGGACACCCGCAACCCCAGAGGAGTCGCAAGTGCGTTGCCGGCCTTTTAGGTTTGGGCCTCCGGTACCCTCACTCACTCGGCGCAACAAAACGTAAGCGTTGTTTCACGCCGGTTTTCTGTGACGCCGTGGTATCACTCCGTCCGAGCCGGCCCATTCGTGCTAAAGCATGGCTCTCCCACGGAATCTAAACTCCTTACTCATAAATTATGCTTTCGATTGCTAAAATGACTTAAAGGTTAAAATGAAATTGTTCTGTCACATCGTTTTGTTGATATACCTCGCTGGTCTAGTGGTCCCAAGCGGGACTGCTGGGCATGAGGTATTAGGTTCGATTCACAAGTCGGACAAAGTGTTACTGGGTTTTTCTGATAAGAAATATTCAGTAGCAGCCCGGAATTTGGAAATGTACCCGGTAGACTGCAAGAGGCTCACCACCTATTATTACCTAGGATTTAATTACAACATTGGTGAAATGTAGGCGTACTGCTGGGTACATCTCTGCCTACCTATTCGAAGAATACAGGCGTGATGCCATGTTATGTTATGTAAAAACTGATAACGAGATTGATAATGATATAATACAGGATGCCCAGGATATGTCCTGCCGATCTGGTATCGTCTTGCGACGGGTCGTTGAGCTCCTTAAATTGTGGTTGAGCTACACGATGACTGATGCATACGTGCCGTCGGTTAGGACAGGTCACCTCAAAACAGCTATGGCTCTATCTTCAAAAGGCTATCCCAGACCTATCCCTACAAAATTACACTCACATCATCATCACCCCCCGGCCCTTATCTATACCTATATCTGGCATGCTGCAAAAGTTTTGGCTATGTTTTATGACCGGCCGCCTGCCTGACGTCAACCCTCATTGGGAATGCTGTTGTTGGTGGTAACCGCCACCGATATAGTCTCCTTCTATCTAGCTATGTCATACCAAATGTTATCCAGGCGCCAGGTTCTGATGTTATCCTAATATCACACTCCACTAAACGGGCTATAATAACTTATACGGCCATAAAATTACACACACACGTTAAATAAAATGATTACTGGAATTTAAAAGAGACATAAACTTCTGTGTTTGTTTCGGAGCTTCTTTCTTCTCAGAGCTAGTCAGATAGGAAAGGCCGACGCTCATTAAGCTTAAAAAAAATGTGTGACTTGTAAAAGTGTCTATAACAAATGTAGTTACAAAAATAAATATCATTTATCATAATAGTATGGGTCAATACCTACCAAATGTTCAGCAAAATTTTACGGTTTCCGAAAAAAAAAACTACTAAAGTACAATTCAAAGCCATAGTCGACAGAGACGGATTGTGTCGCTTCGCTGGACAGTTCGTTGTTTCTAAGGGTTATAGATGGATGCCGAGTCCGGTATCAGTGTCGCTGTTTACTACATAAATCTAGACACATATATGGAGTGTTATTCATTGCGTAAAGAAAAGTAGTCGTGGTGGCCAAGTGTTAACGAGCCCGCCTCCTGAGCCACAGATTGTGGGTTCAAATCTAGCATGTACCAATGTCACTTTTTCAATGTATTTGTATTTTCACAGACATACGGTGAAGGAAACCTGGACTTGGTAGTCTGAAATCGCCAATCCGCAGTGAGCCAGCGAGGTGATTAAGCTCGTACCTTCTCTGTATCAAAAGAGGCCCTTGCCCTGTAGTGGGACAGATAAAAGGGACAGGCTTAGTGGTCAAAGCACCTGGAGTATTTATCCGGGAGGCGCAAGTTCGAATCCTGCTCACGACCGCATTCGTTTTCCATTTAATATAATAACTTTAGAGTTCGCTAAGCATGCGTTAATGCTTTTCAAAGATTTATCTTTACTGTTGTATACCCGATTTCACCGAAACAATTATTAAGTCCCATATAATATGTGAGCGTATAACAAAACTCCGCTACCTAACCCTTCGGGGGTACAAGCGTGAGGCTATATTAAGTTTATATAATAGCTGCGGTGCAAGCACGGAACTGTATTTTTTGTCGACACATTTGTCGATTTTAAACGTCACATGTCTATATAAATTAAAATGAATGCCTAAATGTACTGCTAAGCGCTCAACTTGAGAACGGCTGGACCAATTCGGCTTATTTATTTATATATTCTTAAATATACACTAAACAGACATCCATAGACAGTAAATATTTAGTAATTAAATTATACAAGTGGTGGCCTTATCGCTGTCTGCGATTTCTACCAGGCAACCTTTGGATGGATTTCATTTAAACAATCAGAGATATGGGGTTTTGATGGTGCACATAAAATTATTATTTTTTCAAATATTCCTTGAAGTCCGAGGATGGTTCTTATGAAGAGAAAAAATCTAAAAATTGCACGAACAAAACACATTTTTCTTTATCGTTCTCAAACTGTTCTTAGCTACAGTCCAATAGCTTTTGACAGAACCACGTCTGTTTATTCAATACATTCAACTTTTACGAACTCGTCAAGTTTTTCGGTAAAGATCCATGGTCGGATGCCTGGTGAGCCTATTGCCATCAACGAGCCTAGAGAGGCTGCAACAGAGAACTTCCTAACAGAACAATGCAATAACACTTTGCTCACATGGAGGATCGAGTCCAGGACCTTGCGTTCAGCAGCCGTGCCTTCAACCGCTAGACCAATGAGTCATTGTGTGATTTCACTTCCATAAAATACAGCCTAATTCAGATTTAAAGTAGTATGTCCCACATTTCCCAGCTGTTTCTAATCAATAAACTATAATTGCATTCACATCCCGTAATGAATGCCTGACGCGAAATCAGTCAGTGGATGATGTCACAAAGCGATCAGCTTATTGGGTACGTGTCGATCAAAACAATAGAAAACGCATGCACTAATCTACGCTCTAGTGCTTTGTAGACTGATATCATAGATTCGTGCTAACTGGATTGACAAACAATGGGAGTAGAAAACCGGGTATCTGGTGGGAGGCTTCGGCCGCGGCTGGTTACCATCCACCGGACGAAGCCATGCCGTGAAGCGAGCTAGTCGTGTTTCGGGATGTAGTCCGGTGCAACAATTGATCGGGAAACAATTATTTTACATAATCCCTAAAAAAAATTGTAGGTATTACATTGTCTTCACCACGGATCTGAAAAAAAAACGGATGTAACCTTGCCTTGTCATAAGCGAAGCATAGATTACACACACACACGCGTACTGGCGTCGAGTGGATGAGTTTTAAGTTTTTGTGCGTTTAGCTCGTGTATGGCAAGCGAAATCGGATGACTAAGCATGCTTCTGTCATGTCGTACGCAACGCTCCGTCCGTATTTTTTTAAGGTTCATGGTCTTCACATGTATTATAAGACATTACACAAGAAAGAAAAAAAAACTCAACTTGCACACACACCAAAATCACACAGCATATTGGCCATGATCACAGACAGACTAGACTGTCTGTTTGTAATTCACTGCTATATATTCACGTCTCTCATAGCGTGCTCCACTGATTTTGCGTATCAAATAAATACGAATATTTGGCTTGACTGGTAGAGAATGCCTCATGGCATAAAGTCCAGCTTATGTATCATCTTTTTACATGAACAATTAGTAAATATACATTTCAAATACTAACGTCATCATCATCATCATCTCCCTGCCCTCATCCCGATTTATTTGGGGTCGGCGCAGCATGCATTCTTATAAAAAACAAATATTAACATAGGGTATACTTCATGTATTACAAACAAAATTGAGTTTGTTTACTTAAATACATTATTTATAATTATAAAAAATTTAAAGTTATAATATTAAATGGAAAAAGAATACGGTCGTGAGCAGGATTCGAACCTGCGCCTCCCGGATAAATACTACAGGCGCTCTGACCACTAAGCCTTGAAAAGCATTAACGCATGCTTAGCGAACTCTAAAGTTATAATATTCGACGAGTCGTGTCGAGATGGCTTAGTGGTCAGAGCATCTTTTTCCATTTATTATTATAACTTTAGAGTTCTCTAAGCATGCGTTAATGTTTTTCAAAGACTTCTCTTTAATTATACAAAATTTAACAACACAAGTAAAGAGTACGAAGAGCTTTTGTTTAATGTTTTTTATTTAAAAATGGTTTTGTTAATCAAAATCACACACAACTGCGGCGTCACCTAATATATCCTTAGTTTAATTCAACGGTAAAGTGGTCACCTGGATATTCCCGAAGTTTGAATACCCTTTAACTTAGAGGACCAGATGGGAGACGGCTTCTGACTAAATATCGAACAAATTTGCTCGCCAATTTTGGCGGGGGGTGAAGTAACACACAAGCACAAAAGAACTTACACTAAAGCAAAAATAGCTCTCGTCATTACATTATCAGTATAAACACATAAAAAAACTATACAGAATAATAATATTGTGTCACACACCATTAAAATCGTGAACTATATAGGTAAAAGGTATAAAGGTTTGATTGGGAATCATATGCCAGTCGCAAGAGGGGCACGCCCGCTAAAACTACTCCAGTACTAATTCCTTCAAGCCCTTTATATAAGCAAAAGGCTCAGCTAGAGAAGTACATGAGATTTAACACAACTTAATACGTACGTGGGCGAACAAAGATACAGCTAAGCCGACTCTTTCGGAAAAAAATATGAATATATGTTGAGCGTTTCTGCTTGGATATATCAACTAAATATCCTTGTAGTTTTGTTTAAACACAAATGTCTGTTTTATCTAAACTTAGGACACGCGTCAAGCAAACTCATAATACAAGCCCTCGTCACCTGGAACAAAAAAGATTCTACGATCTATTGGTGATTCCAAAGAATACGTCCCCGATTTCGCGACGTTTAATTCTTTATACAACACCTAAATTGGTAGATGTTTCTATTGTTCTAACATAGCATAGCATCACGCGAGTATTCCCCGAAGAGGTAGGCAGAGGTGTACACAGTTGTACACCTAAATTTCACCAATCCTGTTATTAAATCCCATGTGGGCCATCAACCGGGCACAATTCCAAACTCCAGACTACTACTGAGACTTACCTAACAGAAAAACTCAATAACACTTTGCCCGACTCGGGCATCGAACCCGAGACCTCCTGCTCAGCAGTCGTGCTTGGGTCCACTAGACCAACGAGATAAATGTTCTATTGGTCTAGCCTTCGGATTAAAGGCAGTATCTACTCGTATACGGAATAAAATTAAGAGGTCTTCAAGAACCGGGAATCTTTTTCCATTTATTTTCCATTTTATTGTAACTTTAAAATTAAGAGGATTAATAGTATTGAAGGGAAGTAGTTTTTTAACTTTCTTAAACAAGTGTACTCAGTCGGCCGAGAACTTTTTAACTAATTTAAGACGTGTGCTACTTTTAATAATCTATAATTTTTATCCCAACCATTTTCATAATAGCACAGAAATAAAATCGATAATTTTAAACACTATATGCTCTTGTTGTGGTATTAAAAATCATTAAGAACTTTTAATCGTAAGAATCTAAGATGTTACAAATAAATTACCTTTATGATTTTTTTTATGAATGTTGCCCCACACTAGATATTTCTCGCCTATGGTGGGTGTGTTTACAGAAGCGAATCTCATAGTTTCAACATGAACTATCTAAGCATACTCTTTAATTGTTTGTCACTACATCTTTATTTAAAAAGCATCGTTGTCTTATCACATCATTCCTCCAACAATATTTTATGGTTGGCAAGGAACGCATTTCTATAGCAACATTGATAATAATTCTACTTCAAGATAAATCTTTGAAAACCATTAACGCATGCTTAGCGAACTCTAAAGTATTAAAAGGAAAAAGAATACAGTCGCGAACTAGTGGTCGAGATGGTTTAGTGGTCAGAGCGCCTGGAGTATTTATCCGGGAGGCGCAGGTTTGATTCCTGTTCGCGACCGTATTCTTTTTCCATTTAATATAATAACTTGAATAATTCTACTGTCATATCTCTTTTGCCACATTCAACATTCACTTCCATAAATAAGTTTAGGCATAAACACACCATTGTGTATTTATTATTGAATGCTATATTGCATTGGTTAAAATATTAATTCTCATAATCCTGTTGGGACCTGGAATAATATTTTAAAATATCGTCCGGAAAACACTTTTGTGCCTGTGGGAATTTTCCCATCAACGTTTCTCTTTATTCCCAATGGTATTTAAAGGAATTTTATATTCACTCGAACTTTGAATAAAACAATTACGTCATTATAATGTTAAAGTAAGTTTTTATGGCATCAACGGATATGTTAAGTTAAAAATTAAAAATAAGTTTGGTATGCAACTCATCTAATATATTCTATGGAATGCTTAAGCAGGCATTGATGACTAAGTACTATCAGTGTGCAAAAAGTTATTGCCACGTGTAGGGATTCCATTTTAAGGGTGCACTCCTACGGACGCGGGCAACTCAGCCCCCAATAAATATTCAGCACTATGTCATTTTATGGTTCCGCTGATCGGCCGTCCGGAGTTTTCACATGGGGAGGAAGTACATAGAGGTCAGCGCCAATCATAAAAAAAAAATAGCATTCTATTAAGTCACAATTACTCTATTAGTTTATACATAATAATATTTGCCAAATAATCAACCTTTATGAAACTTTATTCAATACACTTAAAATAATATTTGCTTTATGTTATATAATATTATGTACGGATATTATTTCGGATTTCCTTTTACCTTTAACATTTTTTTATTCCTGTTCTTTCCGTTGTTACTAGATCTTCGGAAAATAACGTTGTACTTTGATATTGTTTAACTTGATATCTTTGAAATAACACGGAAAAGAAATGAACAGAAACTATGAAGTTGGGATGTTTTTGGTGTCATGTTTATTCTGTACTTTTAATAGACTTTGTAGCATTGTATAAAGAATTAATCGAATTACCCGTCTTTATTAGAAACATTAATAAATATTGTCCAACAATTTATTTAACCACTGAGTGGAGCCCACGTGGACAGCTTGACTCCTGTTAGAAAGATTGGCTGCAGAAAGCCTTAAATCGAAGGGAATGGAAGGATGGTAAAGAGTCCTTTGCCCTGTAGTAGGAAGATCATGGCTGATAATAAATAATTATTTATTTCAAAATACAGTTAATTGGAGTTTACGGTAGATGCCAAATAGAAATTAACACTGGTAGATGATCTATGTTAATTTTTCAAAATC
The DNA here is from genome assembly GCA_935421205.1 of Xylocampa areola. Lineage (NCBI taxonomy): Eukaryota > Metazoa > Arthropoda > Insecta > Lepidoptera > Noctuidae > Xylocampa > Xylocampa areola. The sequence continues at coordinate 16,622,847 of OW285210.1, read as the reverse complement.
ATATTTACTTTCTCCACGTTGTGCACAGGTAATTGCATGACTTCCCTCAATAGATTTGATGTATCATATAACAGAGTCAGTAATTCTAACATACACAGTATGAGCTAGGTATTGACACAATTATTTACACAAACTTGACCGACTGTAATTAAAAACAGATTTAACCTCAAGATCCTCCTCAATACGACCTTGTACTAAAAGATAGAAAGCCTTCAGAGTATCGCAGCTATATGTGTTCGGAGGCACCGACGTGTAATGTGCAATCTAACGGATTTACGCGCCGGCCGTGAAATTGCGCACACCCGTGGAACTGACAACTGCAGCAAGTATTTTTAGATGAAATTTTGGATCTTTTATTTTTTTCTTATTTCTTTTATGGATTAAATTAATATTAACTGTCTCAATATTAAATGGAAAAAAAATACGGTCGCAAACAGGATTCGAACCTGCGCCTCCCGGATAAATTTATTTTTCCATTTAATATTGTAACTTTAGAGTTCGTTAAGCATGCGTTAATGCTTTTCAATGATTTAACTTGAATTAACTGTCTCGTTCTTTTAGTGGTCCCAGGAGCGACTATTGAGCATGAGGTCTGAGGGTTCTATTCCCGGGTCGGACAAAGTATAATATTATTGAGTTTTTCTGTTGGAAAGAGGTTAGATGGCAATAGGCTACCACCTACAACGGAACTTATACCAACATTAAAGAAAGAAAATTAAAACGTCTTTAAAGTTACAATATTAAATGGAAAAAGAATACGGTCGCGAACAGGATTCGAACCTGCGCCTCCCGGATAAATACTCCAGGCGCTCTGACCACTAAGCCATCTCGACCTCTCGAGATGGCTTAGTGGTCGCGACCGTATTCTTTTCCCATTTAATATTGTAACTTTAGAGTTCGTTAAGCATGCGTTAATGCTTTTCAAAGATTTATCTTGAATTAAAACGTCTTTATTAGGAACAAAAATCACTACAAAAACAAGAACAACTTAAATTTGGTGATCATTGTTGAAATGTGGGTTTACAAATGTGTACACCTCTGGCTACCCCCTCTGGGAATACAGGCGTGATACTATGGTTTTATGTTATATTTTATGGAGTAACTGATTTATGGTTTACACACAGAATATAATATACTACGACTAGAGAAATGTCTCGTTGGTTTAGTGGTCCGTAGCGCGACTGCTGAGCAGGAGGTCTCGGGTTCGATTCCCGGGTCGGGCAAAGTGTTATTGAGTTTTTCTGTTAGGAAATTCTCAGTAGCAGCCCGGAGTTTGGAAATGTGCCCGGTTGATGGCAATAGGCTCACCACCTATTACATGGGACTTAATAACAGCATTGGTGAAATGTGGGTGTACAATTGTGTACACCTCTGCCTACCCCTTCGGGGAATACAGGCGTGATGCTATGTTATGTTTTATGTTTAGAGAAATGTATAACATAATTGACGTATTGCAGGGCAAAAGCCTCTTCTCATACAAAGTCTTACTACAAGAGGACATTCAAACAAAAATCAAACAGACGTGGAAATAGACTCAATTTACCAACTTCACGATTGAAAATGCACTCCTCTAGTGCGTTTGTTACATCCATTAAAATCTACAATAAATTACCTGAATACATAAAAAACACAGAAACAAATAATATATTTACCAATAAATTAAAACGATTTCTCTTAGATAAAAGTTACTACACAATTGACGAATACCTCAAAGATAAATTCCAACCAGGGTAACAGGGATAACTAGAATAAACAAGCAGTACTTAAATAAATTTATTTACCTTACTTACTATGCATGTGCAATATCTTTAACTACTTACTATTTAGTTAATTAAAATTACAGCTAATATATAAATAAATATATAAAATAAATAATAAAAATTAATACATTATCTAGAATATAACTAGTAATAATAAATAAATAAATAAATATTAATAAATAAAATGAAAATAAATCTACACAATAATAATACCTACTTAAATATCAAAATATCAGATTTTCTTCCTTTATTTCAATATATTATGTTTTAAAAAGCGCTCTTCATCCTCTCCTCTAAAAACTAACTTGCTGTGCCCGACAGGGTCCATAATTGTTTCTCTTTAATTTTTACCCACCAGCCTTTGTATACATTATGGGATGCAATAAAGTTATTGAGTATTGAGTACTACTTTTTGAAGTCATGTGCGTATTAGACATAGACACTTGCTTTAAAAACGGTGAACGAAAACATTATAAGGAAACCAGCACACCTGAGAGATGTTCTCGACGGTGTGTAAAGCCATGTCAGAGACCTACGGGTGGTTTAAATTCTGACGCTAGGTTGTTCATCAACCGCACGATAAGAAGAAGAACATGTTTATGATATTAATTTCTTATATTGATAAAAGCAAGCCTATTCATGCATTATTAAAATAGATTACGCTTAAATTCATTTCCAATATAAATACCCATGTCTATTTGTGCTGTTTATGAACAGGATGTTAAAAATTCAGATGAGCACAATGTTATTTTAGTATCAGAAATATTAGCATTCCAGTACGGTCAGCTACAAAAGTAAAAACACATCGACATTTATAAAACATCTGACAAATGAAAAAAAACATCTAACTGACTGGATTGGAAATCATTTTAATCTTTGCGTTATTTAAAAATACAGAAATTTTAAAAACTCATTACATCAGATCACATTACACACGCTTGCCGCAGTCGGTCTGTGGATGGGTGACCATCGTTTCATACCGAGTCCCCTCCATGCCTCGGAGAGCACGTTAAGCCGTCGGTCCCGGTTATCAAATTAAGATCTATGATAGCCGGTACGGGTAGTCAGAGGCCTGAAAGTCTGACAATCAGTCATACCGCGAGATATCGTGTTACCCAGTAACTGGGTTGTGGAGGTCAGATAGGCAGTCACTCCATGTAAAATACTGGTATTAAGCTGCATCCGGTTTGACTGGAAGCCGACCCCAATGTAATTGGGAAAAGGCTAGGCAGATATACATCAGATCACATTAAATAACACTAACGTCGGCGTATTTTGGAACGTGTTAGTAGACTAATGTCGCTAATCATTTTGTGAATCATGTGAGACGGAAAATATAGAATTGTGATGTGATGTTCTCACACCATTACCTTAAATTTTCAAGTCAGTGTCTATGGTTTGCTTTGTTAAACTCTTCAAAACTTAACTATACAAACGTGCAAGTTCCATCATCCATGTCATTGACCCACTCGCCGTGAAATTACTCACACTTGCGGAAAGTTACAGATGGTGGGTATATTATTTTGAATTGTTTTAAACGTTTTGTGTAGATATATGTCTATAGCTTCAAATTTTGACGGTTTTTAACATAGTAGTGTACATAGGGGTTTATGTGTTGTAAAACATAACATAGCATCACGCCTACTTTCCCCGACGGGGTAGGCAGAGGTGGACATAGTTTTACACACGTTTTTCCAACGCTGTTGTTAAGTCCCGTGTAAATAATTGGTGAGCCCATTGCCATCAACCAGGTATGACACCAAACTTCAGGCTGCTACTGAGAAATTTCTTACAGGGAAATCGAACCTGGAAAGCAAACCCGGGACCTAACGCCAGTCAAATTTATCGCGATCGTTTTGCTAACCAATCGTATTTGGTATTCCATTACCGTGAAAGGATTCACCTGCCCTTATCCCAGTTTACCAGAGGTCGGCACAGCATTTCTTTACATATATTCAATACATCTCTATTAGAAATCAGTACTCACATTCTTTCGGGGCACAATGTTTCACACAATCCATCCATAATGATAATAAAAAAAAAAAAAGATTTTTTTTTTTTTTATTATCATTATGGATACACATACTATATAGGGGTGCTATAAGTTTGACGTGTCTGTATTTCTGTCTATCATAGCTCCAGAGCGAATGGACCGATTATGAGACATTTTTTGTTTGAAAGCTGACGTGTTCCAGATGATTCTTAGCTACAATTTATGAAGATTTGTTCAGGTGTTTCAAGGTCATCAGCTCTTTTTGTTAGCTGCAGTTTTTTTTTTGTGTCGGGATGTTTATATTACGTGTATTCAATCAATCTAAGCATCAAAGTATTCTCAACCTCATCTTAAACAGCATAAGTTACATTCTGCGCTGCCCAAACGTATTGCGAATTCTGTCCTTTCTTGTCATGTGTTAATGTCAAGTGCTCCTATAAACGATACATTGTTATGGTAAAGTTTTATTATTCTTCTCAATGACGCAATAAAGCTGTGATAGAGAAATTTTACGATGTTAAGTATATCATATTATTTTGTATGTCGGTTTTATTATTTGCAAATAGATCTTCCGTATAAAGTTAAATGGCTAGTTACAGTTACGGATCTAATAACACACCCGTGTGATAAACAAATAGATAGCGTAGTCTCATTATAACAGAGTCCCATTAGGTACGGATCCCTAAAAAACTATACAGTCACTATAGTAGGCAAAGGAAAGTGATCTTAAAAATCGGCTCGCTGAAACAAAGCTTTGTAGCTGATACCACTCAAACACTCCACTCCTCACGCCTCAGAGGGAAAAGAGCGTACATACAGACGTAGGAATACCTCCATACGAATCCGGCTTGGTAAACCAGACAGGTGAAAGGTATTTCTATGATTTCTTTGTAATTTTATTTTAATCTCACTCTTAAGTCAGCACATGCAGAAGAATCTACATATTTATTCCATACAAAAGGTGGATTTGCAAAAATAAACAAACATATTTATCTATAATATGTATGCATTTAGAAATATATAAGTATGTTTATCAGTTGTCTAGTACTCATACCACAAGCTCTGCTTAGCTTGAGACTAGACGGCGTTGTGTGGTAGTTGTGGAATATTATTATTATTATTATATTATGAACCGAATAATATGATCACTCATCTACTTACGAATAATGGATAGTGATTCTTTGAATAAATCAAAACGAAGAGAAGATAGCTCTGCCCGGCCGCGTAGGTGAGTAAAACTCACATGCTCGACAGGCGGAGTTATCTTCTTGCAAAATTGGACGTGTGTTTTACAGATGATGTCATATGGATAATAGTATTGAAAATCATAAAAACACTCACTAATAAAATTTGTCTCATTACTAAACCAAGGCCCGCGAAAATTCAAACGAATACTTTAACTAAATACACTGGATCTCTATGAGTACAAAATTGGGTTAAGTGTTATTTACAGAAATAAATATCATTTATTCATTCATCAGCTAATATAAAATTGCGTGTGAAATGACAGTAAATAGGTACCTAACTCCTCAGGGAATGCAATACGCGATACTATATTGTATTGAGGTAATGAATAATTTACAAAAATAGATAAATCAAAAATGTTTAGCTCTGCATTCATTCGTCTTCAAAACCGTCTCGCTAGTGCAAAACTTTGTAGCCAGATACCACTTAAACACTCCACTCCTCATGACACAGTAACACCAACATGCATAGGCAGGAATATCGTCATCAAAGGCGTCGCTAACACAGTCAGAATGAACCAGAACTGGATTATCTCGACTTATTCAAGCGCTTTAGTCCGCGACGCGTTTTTATTTAGACTTTATTATGTGGCCTCGTTGGAACTGCCGCGTAGACGTAATCGTAGCTGCTAAGTCTTAAGGCCTAATTTCGATTCACGGGTCGGGAATGTCATATTGTTATTGGGTTTGCTAAGATGTCATCCTGCGAAACTTAAATCTGTTTTATTATAATGTGTAGTGATCGCAAAGACCTCAGAAATCACTGGTTTAAAACAGTACCTAGTAACTAACTTTTAAACTATTACGTTGCATGGAATTATGATAAACTAACATTCCTGTTATAAATACCTTAGAATAGCTTGACGCATGGTCACAAGCAGACTGTAACTTCGAGTCTTTTTAAGGGAGTGATTTGAACAGTGTCTTATAAGATCTTTTTTTGTAAGAATATTTACGAAAACGAGTAAACACAAACGGGACTTGACAACATAATATAACATAGTAGTCACTCTTCCGTACTCTTATTCTACACTTCTATTCTAACATAACGTAACATAGCATCACGCCTGTATTCCCCGAAGGGGTAGGCAGAGCTGCACACAGTTGTACACCCACATTTCACCAATGCTGTTATTAAATCCCATGTGGTGATCAGTGGTGGTGAACTTATTGCCATCTACCGGGCACGATTCCAAACTCCGGGCTGCTACTGAGAATGTCTTAACACTTTTCCCGACCTGGGAATCGAACCCGAGACCTCCTGCTCAGCAGTTGCGCTTGGGACCAGTAGACCAACGGGACTAGAACCTTGAATATATGCGAATAAGTGTCTACTTACTGACAAACGGACGATAGCTCAGTAGGGAGAGCATTGCTACGGTACGACAAATATCACTTAGCTTAAGTCCCGTTTGTGATCCACATTTTTCAATGTTCCTTACAAAAAAAATATGAAAACAACTCCTACAAAAAGCTTTTGTTAAACAGAACATTTTGTAATATCTTAGGTTTTCGCGATCACTACACATTATAATAAAACAACTTTTAACCGGATTAATCGCGTGTATTATTGGTTTTTGATTTTCCTGACGTTTCGAACACTTTGCAGCGTTCGTGGTCGCAGGAGGCCAACGAACGCTGTAAAGTGTTCGAAACGTCAGGAAAAACAAAAACCATTGGTTTTTTTTTACACGCGATTAATCCGGTTAAAAGAAAATGTTGTCTTAATCGTCTATTATAATGTTGACCTTGGTGCCCTTGGGTTTAAGGCGCATCTGGTTAGACTGAAACTCTATACTTGGCTAAAAGCCAGGATAATGTAAATAACTATCAATAACCGCTCGCCTGCCAAGCTAGATGATAAGTAGTGCATATTGGGGAAAATATAATTTACTGTGCTGTTTTTAAAGACGTAAATTCCAAATAGCAAAGTGGGATATCGTAATTTTTTTTAATTGGTTTATTTAGGCATCGTGGCTAAGTAACAGCCGTTTAGCTGTGGATGGGGTGACCATCATTTCATACCGAGACCCCTCCGTGCCTCAGAGAGCACGTCAAACCGTCGGTCCCGGTTATCAAATAAAGATCTGTGACAGCCGTTACGGGTTAGTCCGAGGCCTGAAAGGCTGACAACCAGTCATAACACAAGATATCGTATTACCCAGTAACTTGGTTGTGGAGGTCAGATAGGCAGTCGCTCCATGTTAAGTATTAAAGTAAGGTATTAAGCTGCATCCGGTTTTACTGGAAGCCGACCCAAATATAGTTAGGAAAAGGCTAGGCAGATAGATATTCTAGGTATGCCCGTACAGCTAACTTACCAAGAGGTACCTAAGTTAGCTGTACGGTATTCCAAAAGGAGGTAGGCACCCACATTTCACCAAATTTAAGTTCCATGTAATAGGTGAGCCTATTGCCATCTACCGGGCACAATATCAAACTCCGAGCTGCGCTGCTACTGAGTATTTCCTTACACAAACCCCCAATAACACTTCGCCCAACCCGGGAATGGAACCCAGAAACTCATTCTCAGCGCCCTGATCTAACCTACTATTATTCTGGCATTAATGAGTTAAAAATTTATAATAAAGGTATCTTTTTTAACCCAGAGGTCACCATCAACACTTGAAGGGGAGCTCTGGGTCCGCTAAGAGACCAGCTCCGGAATCCCCCCTATACAACGCCTATCAGAGCACATTCTTTTAAAGACTGTAAAGGGGTACGCACTATTCAAACGGGCATAAAGTCATGAGGTCCGTCGACACCTTCAATGGATCATATCTATGGTACTTGCCGGGACTGCGGTGAACGTACCTGCGATTCCGAGACTCCGCTACAGATTAATAGAGAATCGTGTCGTTTTATTAGGGCCGAAGTCCAGCATAATATCCGTGAAAGACTTTCACAAACAACAAAAGTTACAAGGTAATGTTAACGCATCATCTAAAATCTTTACAGCATACAGATAAATCTTTGAAAAGCATTAACGCATGCTTAGTGAACTCTAAAGTTATAAGTTTTGTGGAATGACGTCACAAAAAAGAAGAATTCGCGGAAGTGAACAGAGGTCGAGATGGCTTAGCAGACAGAGCACCTGGAGTATTTAACCGGGAGGCGCAGGCTCGAATCCTGCTCACGACGGTATCCTTAATTCACAAAAAAATAAAATCATTTCACCACTTCAGATCGCCAATTCAACGTAATACAAGTATTCAGCATAAAAATCGCTGAATGCATCACGACCGCTTTATAAACCGCTACAAAATCAATAACTCGGAAATGCACGCTTAAAGAATGCTATGAAGATAGCTTAGTGAAAGCCTCTGATAGATTCCAGCGGCTGAATGACTTTCATTTTATGCCTGTGTGGGTAGTATATAGATATGAATGTATTTATGTGCGTGTGAAAGGTTTATATTAAAACAGTGAATTGCAACCCTGACGTGATTTGATTGAAAGAGATTGAGATTGTTGTTGTGTGAGGAAATCTACAAATAATTAACGGATTGATTGATGCAGCTGAAGGATTGGTTTTTGGTCTACTGTGCGTGGGTTCAATTCTCACAGGGAATAATATATTTTGTGTATGCGTGTATTGTTCGAAAGAATTGTGTACAGAGAGAAATAGATGAACTGTTGGGATTGCTAACCGTATTTATTTAGTACTTATATTACAACTTGACTGCTTCGTTGGTCTAGGGGTTGCAAGGAAATTCTCAGTAGTAGCCCAGAATTTAGAAGTTGGTGTTGTGTCACCCCCGTGCTTCGGAGAGCACGTAAAGCCGTCGGTCCTGCGCCTGATGTCTCTCCGGTCGTGTTGGATTGCCATCCTATCGGACTATGACAGTGAACGAAGAGGGAGTGCACTTGTGTTTGCGCATACACTTGTCCACTTTAATATTTCCTGCGTACTTGGCTCATCTCCGTGGAGATAGGCTAGCCTGACCGTAATTCAGTCAAGAGGAGTATTATGATATTAGAACAATGCTATATGGCCTAATGAGTGCGCGTCAATAGTGCGGGATACGGAACAGCTCCTAGCGTTATGTGATTCCAGGCTTACAAAAATATGCGCGTCAGCGTTCCTCTACACGCTTGTATTCTCAAAATATTAGGCAGTGTAATACATGTACGAATTACGCACACATTTCACCAAAACATATACCAATATTATTAAGTAATAGTTAGTAAACCTTTTGCCACATACCGAGCACAATTCTAAGCTCTGAGAATTTCGTAACAGAAAAAACCCAATAACACTTTCCCCAACCCTGTAATCGGACCCAGGACCTTACGCACAGCCGCCGCACGCGGCCACTATACTTACAAGTCATCTTAAAATAAATCTTACAATAATAAACTTTCGGATCAGCATAAGAGCCTCATAGGGTATAAAATAATACAATATCTTGCAATATTAATAAAGGAATATTTCACTACAAGTAGCTTTAATTCACTGTAAAGCAAGTAATTTATTATGCACTTTTACAACATTCACGCTCCGCCATTCATGCAATTTTAAGCGATTTATCGATGAAAAGCATCTCCTTGAAGCGTCTAATTTATTAGGAATTTAAAGGTTATATCCCGGTTTTAGTCAAATTGGTTTAAATTATAACACTCATAATGACTTTTAACCGGATAAATCGCGTGTATATATTATTGATAAAATCTTACACGCGATTAATCCGGTTAAAAGATTTTCCGGGTGTGTCGAACACTGCACCTTACGTCGGGTTTTTTTTTTTGTAGTTTTCTTATATCCTTTATGAATAGATCTAGACAATAGAGATAGATAATATAGGAATGATGTATTTAAATCCATTACGAATACAATACGAAGATATTCAATAATATGATAAAAAGTCGAAGTAGTCTCCCTAACCATAAAATGGAGTTTAGTTTTTAATGTTTTTTCTTTTATAGTTTTTGCGTGCCCATTATATGCCAAATAATATAGTATATCGTGGACCCTGTTCTACGATATAGTATTTTACTTACCAGCTATGAATACCTATGTAGATAGCAAATAAAATTTTGAGTTTGTCATCATATCAGCCTATCGCCGTCCACTGCTGAACGTAGGCCTCCCCCAAAGAGCGCCAACCATCCCGGTCTTACGGGTTTCAAACTCTGACAATAGGTTGTTCATCAACTATACGAGAAGAATAACAGATGAGTCTCTGTCTTTGTTATTTTCTTTCATTAATATGTTTATTCAATGTAACTACACAACAAACATTTATCCAATTTAATTGGGAAAAGGCTAAGCAGGCAGATATGATAAAACTAAAAAAAGGAAAAATGTTTGTCCTCTAAATAATGAATATTAAAAAACTAACCTTTTTTTTTCAATGTTTCAATTTTTTCCCCGCGAGTGTTATCAGCTTAAATTTTCATGGTAACCAAGCTCCCAATATGCACAGAGCAGTCAATAGACACAGAAAGGACGTTATCTAATTATCTCCTATCGTGCCTCAGAGAGCACGTAAAGACATTACCAATGAATCACTAGATGGCGCTAGTCTCGACGGTATTGTAGACCTTGATAAGATCGTGTAAGGACAGTAAGCTGCCCTTGAATGAAAATAGTTTTTTATAGTTAATGGCATTGACAGTTACGTAAGTAAACAATCAACGAAGCGTTTAGGGACTGAATATAGATGTCAGCAAAAGATGTATTAAATTTGTAGGATGAATAACCTAAAACTAAACTCCGTCGTTCGTCTAGGGGTCCCAAGCGCTACTGCTGAGCATGAGGTCTCGGGTTCGATTCCCAAGTCGGGCATAATATTATTTGAGTTCTAGTCTGTTAGGAATTCAGTAGTTTCCGAAAATCTCTAATTAGAATTTTTTGTCGATATAAAAAATTGGTGTAAGCAATATCGCTCATCCAGTGTTGTAATTATAAAATATAAAGTTACAATATCAAATGGAAAAAGAATACGGTCGCGAACAGGATTCGAACCTGCGCCTCCCGGATAGATACTCCAGGCGCTCTGACTACTAAGCCATCTCGACTTCTGCTCACCACCGCGAATTCTTCTTCCATATTTTAACACGTCTTATGGCGACGTCATTGCAATCAATTCAGTACCTATACAAGTGACCGAACCGACACGACTAACTTTGCAGTTAATACAATGTCGTAAAGAATGCAATTACCTTAATATTAAATTATTACTTAATATTATAATATTATTTTCCATTTAATATTGTAACTTTAGAGTTCGCTAAGCATGCGTTAATGCTTTTTCAAAGACATATCTTGAATTATAAAATATAACTCACCGTTTTTTGAGCAGTCGTGTAAAAATGGCGAAATTGACTTTTTAATGATAATTTACTTGACAAGAATGTGCTATCAGCCTATGAAAAAAACAACAAATAAAATTCTTCCCTATAGAGAGAGTATCAATTAAGTTAATCTTTGAAACACTTCTGTCCTCATAACTGGGCAACATTTAATTACGTGTCTAACCAGATGTATTAACGTAGACGAAGCAAAAGGCATATGCAAAGATCGTAGCATGTGGCGTTCTGTGGTTTCTGCCTACCCCATTAAGACGAAGGCGTAAGTTTATGAATATATGTATTAATCTGCCACCATGGCGCTTCGGTGGGCCATAATATTACGAGATACAGAGTTCGATACGCACTTGTTACACGGCGTCTGAAAAAATATCTGTATTTCTTCAAAATATCGCTTTATAGCTGCGTTTAGGTATCTCGTAACGATATTCATTCCAGTTCGTGTGCTGCTCAAACTCAACAACATACAGAATGCACATCGTTTGGATTCGACCCAGCCCGTTACAAAGCTAACCAAATAAAACGTAGTTGTTCCTAGTCTGTGTGTGATGAAAACAACACTGTTACGAAAGCAAAAATAGCTTTTGCGTAAAGCCAGAACACATAAACAAACATACACAATTCTTTGGACTCATTGATGATAGCCTAGGTTTAATGTAGGGCTAGCAAGTCGACCTTAGGACGCGGCGTACCGCTGGAGATGTGCCCTGCTTGGGCCGAGCAGTGCCATGATCTCATCGGGGCAGTAGGGACGGGCTTCCAGCTGATTAGAAATATGGTTGGGAGTGAGAACGCACAGGCCGCACTTTTTGTACAAAAAAATCTTGAAAAATACCTCTAAAACACAATTTTATCTTTCCTTTTGTTTATCACGAACACTTTGATTTGTTTGTTTAGATGGTGATAGGTATTTTATATTTTATTAGGTTTGATCTGTGGGCTTACTCTTGAAAATAATTCCGCTCGATTGACATTGAAAATATATCAGTTCATACTTTTAAATGCAAATATGTCTAAAAAATAATTATAGGTTCGGGATAATATGAAAATTGAGGCAACTGTAATGTAGGTAAATTTATTTTAAAATTACGTGTTGTTTTAAGGCGTCTATTTAATATTGGAATTGGATTAGAATTGGTATTAGTTTCAAGAGTAACCTCACTGAGTATGCATTTAAAATCTGAGACCTAAAACATAAAACTTAATAACAAACATCAACAAAACAATCTCATTCCACCAAAAACCAACAAAAAAACATCTCCAACATCCGAGCCAGGATGAAAATTGAAACACATTAAAATAAATGAAATTAATTTAATAAACTAAAAGGTTACTAAAAGACCAGGGATCGCAAAGGACTGCGTCGGTGAACTGACAGTTTATTCCAATGGGCTTTATGAAGACGGTCTAATGTTACTAATTGAGTTATCTTTTAATATAATTAATTACATTATATATAGCTTTATCTTTTAGCCAGTTTTCGGGGAGGCAATTGTTGGGGGTGTTTGTCTTTGTCGCCTTGTTATAATGAATGATAAATTACATCAATTTTATCTGTCGTTTATAAAATTTAATTATTAGATCATTTTCAACTACACCGTTGTTATAGTGTTCCCAAGTGAGACTGCTGAACATGAGGTCTGTTGCGGACTGAGAGTTTCCTAACACAAAAACTCAATAAGACTTTGCCTGGCCTGTGAATCGAACCCAAGACCTCACGCTCAGCAGCCGCGCTTGCGACCACTAGACCAACGAGGCAGTCAAAGATTTAATATAAGTCACGCGTGGCAGGCACGTTTTTTTTGCTTTTACTGAGAACATACTGATAACGCATTGGACACAGAATTGTGGAAGTATATGTAGGAGGCCTTTTCCAATGAAATAATAAAATTGTTTTATTAATTTCATCTTGTTTAGAATTTTCGTATTTTATTTCTAATAGGCTTCAAAGAATAGGTATATATAGATTGAATAAACTTTATTGTACACCATCTCATATCATTTATAAAAATACAATTAGTAATTGAGGGTACAATGGCGGTCTTATCGCTAATAGCGATATCTACCAGACAACCTTTGGATGGACAGGAAAGATGTGAGGAAATGGGGGCAGTCAATGGTGTACTATACTATAATAATTTTATATTTAATTATTTTAACATTAACACCTTCTTTACAGGGTAACACCTAATGCAATAATGTTGTCATAAGCTATAAAGAACAAAACTAAATTAAAATACAATTAAACATTAAAATTTTGACAATATTAACTAATTAATAACAATATTAATGCACCATTAGAATTGAATAATAAAAAAATATAATTCACTTTAGTACAAGTAAGTTAGGACTTACTATATAAAGGAATAAAGTAAGGATTCTATCGATACCCATACATCTAAATGGGTTCAGGCGTTTAGAAGTTATTGTGGAATAAAAATCTCACAAATATACATACATGAACCCTAAAAATATAAAACTCCCTTTTTTGGGTAGTCGCGTAAAAAGAAACCCAATTCCAACTATATCGATCAAACGCCAGACATCTAAAAGCTAAGCTATACTTCATTTTCTAATCCGAAACACTAAATATTTGCTATTCACGCGATCGCGTTCTGTCAAATAGTTTTCACCGTGGACGCCATGACAGTCCGACGTATGATGACGTCATGTGACAGATCAAATATAGTATCGTGGTATTGGACAACATCCATTGCGAAAAATGTTATAAGTTTATTTCGTGTTGGAATTTATATTTATTAAATGGTGATGCTGTAACTCAATTTGATATTGGATATAAAATGACAAATTTTGGAGAATTGGTTAATACTCAAAAGAAATATGAACTTATGATGTGGGCTTGGAGGGAAAAATATTTTTCTTCGTTACAAATAAAGCCCTTCAGATTTATACCTACATTAACTGTTCTGTAAAGCATTATTAGTGCAAATTAATGTATTATTATTATTTATCTTTCCTTTCATACATTCATCCTATTATTACGCTTGTATTCCTCGAGAGGGTAGGCAGAGTTATACACAGTTGTAGGCCCACATTTCACTAAAGTCAAAGTCAAGTCAAGTCAAAGGTTTTTATTTCAAATAGGCAAAATTACATGCACTTATGAAACGTCAATTGATTTTAGTTGCACGGTTCCAAAAAGTTGGTCTTATGGAGAAGAACCGGCAAGAAACTCCATAGACACTCTTTTAAAATAAAATAATACAATAAAGATGCAAGATCTTTGCATAGTTACAAAGTTTGTAGGTGCAAGAACAATGAAGGTTAATGTGTGAGATGTAATATTATCTAATAAATAATGCTAAGAATACAAATAACTAGTTATGTCACATGAGTCACTAATCTCTACATTGAGCTCACATTTACAGCATGTTTTATGGGCTACGAATTTAAATACATATTTAAAATACAGTATAAGCAGATATTTAAATGAAAATTTTTATACATGTCAAACTCAATAAAATGTCAAGACAGGTCAATAAAACATTGTCACTGACACAATTCAGTCATTTCTGTTTTAATTTTATGACACTCCACAATCACCTGTTGCCAGGAGAGCCACATGTTCAGAAAATAGTTAACGCCACACGTCCCTATCCTCAATGTAATCTTTAATTTTATAATAGGCTTTTTTAACAAGAACCGACTTAATATAAGTTTTAAACTTTTTACCAGTAAGATCCGTGATAGTTTGTGGCAGCTTGTTATAGAAGCGTATACAATTACCTAAATATGATTTGTTTGTTTTTGTTAATCTATATTTTGGCACTACTATTTTATGTTTATTCCTAGTATTTATGTTGTGAAAGTCACTGTTGATACTGAAAGATTTTAAATTTTTTCGGACGTACATAATATTCTCGATAATGTAGAGTGAGGGCAGTGTAAGTATATTAATTTCTTTAAAAAAGTCTCTTAAGGATTCACGAGGACCCATGTCATAGATTGCCCGAACTGCCCTTTTCTGTAGAATGAAGATAGATTCTACCTCAGCTGCCGATCCCCACAACAGAATGCCATAAGACATAATGCTATGAAAATATGCAAAGTAAACTAGTCTAGCTGTTGCTATGTCTGTGAGCTGTCTAATTTTTTTAACTGCAAATGCAGCTGAGCTTAGTCTACTAGAAAGAGCTGAGATATGAGGACTCCACTGCAGCTTTGAATCAATAGTAATACCTAGAAAAACGGCTTGTGAAATTGGTTGGAGTTTGTTACCATCAAGAATTAAATTTGATTCTACTTGGGTAACATTAGGTAAAGAAAATTTTAAACATTTTGTTTTACTTGTATTAAGTAGTAGATTATTAGCGGCAAACCATTTAGATAAGGACTTTAAGCTTTCATTCACCGTTAAGAGCTCACGGTCTTTCCTGTTAATTTTAAAAATAAGGGAGGTATCGTCTGCAAACAATATGATATCAGATAATTCAGACATCATATAAGGAAGATCATTAATGTATGCCAAAAATAAAAAAGGGCCTAGAATAGAACCCTGAGGTACACCCATTTTAACCAAGGACCCAGATGACGTCACATCAATAACGCCTACTTTTTGCTGTCTTCTAGAGAGATAGGACAATACAAGCTCACTAGATTGACCTCGTATTCCATAATGATTTAATTTACGGATGAGCGTATTGTGATCAACGCAGTCAAAAGCTTTTGAAAGATCACAGAAGATGCCAATAGCATCATGAGAATCTTCCCAAGCCTCCAGAATATGAGATATTAAATCCGCACCTGCGTCTGTTGTTGACCTACCTTTCGTGAACTCGAACTGCCGATTATGAAAAATCATATATTTATTAAAATGTGACATAAGTTGATCAAGCATTACCTTTTCAAAAATTTTACTTAAAGAAGGAAGAACGGAAACTGGCCTGTAATTTGATGGATCATTTTTGCATCCAGATTTGAAAATTGGAATAACTTTACTATGTTTCATTAAATCTGGGAACGTGCCGCAATCAATGCAACTGTTAAAAATTCCTGCAAGAATCGGAGCGATATCGTCAATAATTGAGTGAATTACTTTGACAGATAAGTCCTCCGTTGTTTTAATATTCAAACTGTTAAATGACTTTTTTATTGTATTTCCACTTATAGGACAAAATTTAAAATTAGGGATATCCTTATTAAAGGCTTGTTTTAAAATTGATTCCGCTAGTAGTGGCGACGAGTCAAGGGACTTGGTAACCTCAATAGGAATATTAGTGAAATATTTCTCAAAGCTGTTAGCGACTTCTGTCTTATCAGAGGTTATTTTGTTACCGATGTTTAAAGACAATTCGGTATCCCGTTGTTTAACTCTGCCAGTTTCTGTGTTTATGATCTTCCATACTGTTTTAATTTTATTATCCGATTTTTCTATTTGTCTACTGATGAGTTTAGATTTGGCTATCATACATATCCTAATGCTGTTAGGTACAAACCCATGTGGTGAGCCTATTGCCATCAACCAGGTACAACTTTAAACTCATTTCAAATATAAATATCTATTCTGTCGTTATTAATTATTGTGGATACGTAAGTAAAGACACTCTTATACAAACACTTCTGCATAGTGTTATAGTGCCTATCTCCGTCCAACGCAACGTCGGTTGTCACGTTAAAAGCACTTCAGTGAACTAGCGTGTTCCGGTGTGGTTAGTATATTAGACATTTACAATGAAACACTAATATAAGATTTAGTAAAACATAGGTATTTCATCAGTAAATAAGAAATCCAATACTAAATATATGATAAAATATTTCAGATAAAACTCGCTACCTACTTAAAAATATACGCTCGGTAGGCTAACTCATATAATAGAAGAACTTTAATTTGTTATAGTAATATCTTAGGTTTGCGCGATCACTACACATTAATACACGCGATTAATCCGGTTAAAAGTTGTTTTATTATAATTTAATTTGTTATTTTACGACATATTAAACAAAATCAAAACCTAAGACATCACCCATTTTGGTTGATTTTTGTAGTAAAATCTAAATATACAAACAATAGAAGTAATAGTAAAGTCAGCTTTAAAATATTCGTTCATCGGAATGTCGTCATTTTAAAGATACTTCAGTGAACTAACGTGTTACTACGTACTAAGAAAAATGTATTTATTGTCGCAGAACCAAGCGTAAAATACTGACTCATATACATTCAGATACCATAATAAATACTTAGTTTATAATTGCATGCCATAGCTGCGATAATGAGGTTAGCACTCATCATGATTCTGTGTTGCGGCTTCAGCCTCAAAACAGCGGATGTTTCGGCCATTACTGACCATACCGACTAATAAATTTTAAGCAGTTTAATTCATTTTAAAGGGGACAATTTATCTAACAATCTCATAACACAACGTCACATGATATAGTCATAAGATTGAAATTTAATTTTATATTCAAAACTCCATACTTACTCCATAGTGGTATAGAAACCATAGATTACACAAAAGGTTTCATAAAAAATTCTCACACGTTTAAAAGCCCAAAAACTTTTCTAATCTAATAATTGTAGATACTCATAAATAAATAAACAAACACTTGAGTTTTCAACGCCTTTGCTCAACGTTTCGTGTTGTCACGCTAATAGCACTCTAGTGAAGTAGCGTGTTCGCACCCGTTCAATGCTTCGGCAATTAGGCTTGAAGCACATCGTTCTAAGTTAAAATGTACACTTTAGTCTTTGTGACTTGTTAAGTCATAAGATAATCTGAGAATCTAAAGAAAACCTCAATGTGTAGTATAATCATACATAACGGTATGAAATTGATTTGTCCCTCTACGTATGGGGCTTTTGCCCTCGAATGGTAAAATAACAGGTATATCATGAATAATAAAGTTAACGTTTGAAGTATCTGCTTAGAATTTTGACTACTATTTTAAGTACCTACTGATCGATCGAGTTGTCGTGGTGGCCGAGTGGTTACGGACCCGCCTCCTGAGCCACAGGCTGTGGGATCAAACCTGGCATGTACCAATCCGATTTTTTCAATGTCATATGTACTTTCTTAGTTCATCTAAGACATCACACACATAAGGTGAAGGAAAACATCGTGAGGAAACCTGGACTTGATAGTCTCAAATCGCCAACCCGCAGTGAGCTAGAGTGGTGATTAAGCTCGTGCCTTCTTTATATGAGAAGAGGCACTTGATCTTGATGACGATCCTACCATGATCTGGCAACATCGAATTCTGTCTCATCAGCAATAGTCTAGCGGTGACGTCAGAATTCCACTTAATTTAAGAATGTATTCCTTATTGAGTTAATTAAAGATATATACATTAGAATTAGCACACATACGTTCTAGTCATAGTTATTTAAGTGTATTTATTCAAACAATTCCAACTACATAAAACCCCGCTTGACCCCTACCAGGACCAAATTTTTTCGTCGCAATTATTCATAGAGAGCGCTCCATATTCCACCACTCTGCACCCAAAGTTAACTCTAATGAGAAAGCTATTCATTAAATAAAGTTTTATTTGAATAAAACCTCTTTATTTGAAAACTTTATTTAACTTTTTATGGAGGCTAGTCTAGTGTCAATGAGGACTCATATTATGCTTGGATGTTTTCGAAACGACGAGAGAATAAACTTTTACGTGGGTTTTTTTATACACATTTTGTTTTAATGCGATAACTTTGCTTTAGTATCTGTGTTGGCTACTTTATTACTTGGATATAGTTAGTTTTATTTTCTGTCCTCTGAAGAGCTGTGGTACGTGAGTTAAACAACAATTGTTTACTTAATTATATCTCGGAGGGTATGTTGAACTGTCGGTCCCGGTTGTCAAATGTCTATGACAGCCGTTACGAGTAGCGAAATGCCTGAAACGTCTAAAGCCAGGCTTACCGCGAGTATAGAGTTACCCAGTAACTGAGTATTGCAGGTGAGATAAACAGTCGCTCCATGTTAAATATTGGTATTAAGCTGCATCCCGTATGACTGGAAGCCGACCCCAACGATATTACCCCTTCGGTCAGGCAGATTGATTGATTACTTAATTGTATTATTTTGAATAATATGCCCTAAACTCGAATGTTTTCTTTTGGCATGTGATGATATATATAACCAGCCCTGTACACTGCAGAGCAAAGGCCTCTTCTCATACAGAGAAGGCAAGAGCATAGATCACCACGCTAGCTCACTACGGGTTGGCGATTTCAGACCATTCGATCCAGGTTTCCCCAAGATGTCTTAGATTATCTAAGAAAGTACAACTGACATTAAAAAAGTCACATTGATACATACCAGATGTGAACCCACTACCTGTGGGTTCAAGAAAGACACTGTTAACTCGAGTGTATCCAACCAGTGCTGTTTCTGTGCTATAAGTACATTAGGCAAGTGACAGTGGAAACAGCATAGTTTCTCCTGAAATCCTTCCTGTTTATTACAGCCGCCTACATATCGGAGTCAATCAGATTAGATAGATATATATCTTTAAAAAACGTTGCCCTTCACAGTTATAACATAATCTCACATACGCACACACCCTGTTACAACTATAAGTAGATCATACGAAAATTAGCTCCGTGCAGGAATCGAACCTACGACACGCGACGCAGCAGCCGATCTTTAGACCACTGCGCCAAGCGCGCCGTCATAATATAACTCAGCAAAAACTGTTTCATGCAGGGACTGAACTCGCAACCCATAGCGCGGAAAGTCAAGTGGCTAGGCAGTAGGCACGTCGCCAATTAGGTCGTCGATTCATCGTTCCACGACCTTAAATGAGGTCACACGTGTCACCATCATCATATCATTAACTCATAGACTTCTACTGCAGAATATAATACAAGCTGTTGATCTGATACCCGTGCCATTAAGGAGGTGACTGTACCGCTGGTAACTTAGAGTAGGCTTTAAGGACCAGAGACGGCTTCTTACTAAACATCGAAAAAATTTACTCGCCACTTTTGGCGGGGGGTGAGGTAACACACAAGCACAAGATAACTTGCACTGAAGCAACAATAGGTCTCGTTTACATTAACAGTATTAACAACATAAAGGACTAGACAAACATAAAATTGTGACACACACGATTAAAATCGTGTACTATCATTGTAACCATACTGGTTAAACTTATAAAGGTTTGATTAGGAATAATATGCCATTGGCGAGACGGGTACGCCCACCGTAGTAAAACAACTCCAGTACTAATTCCCTCAAGGCTGATACTGAACGTTCATCAATAAAATAATAAAACAAATCAATAACATTTATTAATGCAGACAGAAAAATGCTTCAGCGCTCCCTTTTGACGTAATCCCTTCGTCATCTCTTTCAATTATCACGAACAGGGAAGTCACAATCAATCTTCCCAAGTACGTTGGGGTCGGCTTCCAGTCTAACCGGATGCAACTTAATACCAGTATTTTATACGGAGTGACTGCCTATCTGACCACAACCTTTCTCCACAACCGAGTTACTGGGTAACACGATATCTCGTGGTTAGGCTGGTTGTCAGACTTTCAGGCTTCTGACTACCCGTAACGACTGCCATAGCTATTCATTTGACAACCGGACGGATAGGGTAACGTGCTTTCCGAGACACGGAGGACCTCGATATGAACAGAACGCGACATCCGCAGACTGACCGCGGCAAGCGCAGCTTAACCTCGATCGATAGATTCTACTCACTATACAGAATTAATTTTCCATATTTAATATATAAGTTTTTTGTGCTTACATCTTCTTCTTCTTATCATATGGTTGATGAACAACCTGGTGTCAGAGTTTAAACCACCCGTAGGTCTCTGACATGGCTTTAGACACCATCGAGAACATCTGTCAGGTGTGCTGGTTCCCTCACCATGTTTTCCTTATAGATTCGGATTTGGCCACCCACGCCCATTTGAAAAATTTCACCCTGTATGCTAATTACTTACTTTGACATCGATATTATGAAATCATAATCATCATCTGTCAATATGACATGAAATACTTAAAATTATCTGTGTATTTTTCAATATAATTTATAAATTTTAAATCATAATCCATATTAAAGTGAACTTAAGGAAACTATATCGAAAGCAAAATGGGACCATCATTTACTGACGCAGCTACAGCAAGAGTGACAAGTAGATGTGAACCAACTGTGCGCTATACATTTTCTAACAAAGCCTGCAAGTTTTTTTAATCCAATTGGTGTAATTGGCGAAAGCCGTTCCGATTGTGTATATTAAATAAATAAATAACTTATGTTTTATAACAATTTAGCAGCGAAAACTTGTAATTGGCCCTCTTGTGTTTATTTACTTGTTTAGTTTGTGTAATTAGCTGTAAGTTTTCTGATGATTAAAATAAAATAAAATAAAGGAAAATATTTTTTACCAATATATGTCTCGTTTCTACTTCTAACAAAATCTGAATAGCAAAATTTCTTCTTCTTTTACTCTACGACATTATCTTTAAAATAATTATTTTTAGCTATTCACCAGTCTCCAGGTAATTATTTTTGACGTCTATCAAGAATATTCATAGTAAAGACCCTTTGTCAGTTTAACCGGATATCATTGATAAAGGTTCAACCCGTACAGAAATAGTTTATTAATTAAAATGATGAAATATAGCTTAAAACTTTGTTGTATCAATCATTATCAGTTAATTACTTTGATACCAAGATATCCATATTATATTCAATAGACCGGGATTTTGATTAAACTTTGACCGGTAATTAAAAATAAATTGTAAGCAAAACTCGATCTCTCTATATTAAAAATGACTTTATCGATTCCATAATAGCACTGGTCTCATTTTGCAGATCTTTACAATTTTGTTGGTCCTGTAATCTCGGCTTCTATGGTATGAGATTATCTTTACGAATGTACGAGTTGATTTTAATCGACTAGGTTAAGCAACGCCTGGTGCGATCTATTGGTGGATGGCTGACGTAACTTAATCCTTAATTGACGTCACCAACACCCAGGTGTTGTCAATAAAGTCTCCTGACGGCTTGAACAGTGACACCAGTTTTCCCGTCAAACCATCAAAGTCGACGAAATTTATTTTTATATAATCTAAAAAATTATTCACTTAAAATTATAATGTTTAGCATTCTCTTTCTTCTTTGACATATATCTAAAAATAATAATACCAATCCTTTTTCGTTGTATTAAGTAACTAAAATGACACAATAATAATTATTAACCCACATTTTTTTCCGGAATTGCCAAACTATTAAACAAAAATACTACGTTTAATACAAACAAAAACATTAATGTAACACGGTACTCGAGTGCCAACTCATCCGCCATTTTAAACGGACAAACAATATCGAATAATATTTAAACTATTTCCACCTAAAAACGGTTTTCATTCGAAAACAGAATGCCGCGGCAGAGTGGCCAGTAACAATATTAAGAGCCAACAAACCGTTTAAAATGTTATTATAGTCAGTGAACAGCGTAGTGTTTTCCTTTTATTTTTACTGCAAGGAGTATTTATCGCACCTGTGTACGTACGTGAAATGAATGAATAATATATTAAATGAAAGCTTTTTGGTCGTGTGGTGTACGAGTATCTTCTCAGTTTTATACGTAGTTTTCGTAAGAGAAGATTAAGCACTTTAAGACCTGACTTTACTAGATGGTCCTAGTAATATACTTTCTCTGTTTAATATATTCTCCCAGGTAATGAGTGGTATAGATTTGAAATGATAGGATCCCATTCAGACCAAACACAGCAAACGTAGTTGTGAAAAAAAGCGAGCAATTAAAATATATTATATATCGTTCTATAATAAATTGTATAGATATAAGTGTGTCCGTCAGATGGCACGTGGAAATAAAAACTTTTTCTTTCATTCTTTTTTTCTTTCAACCTTAATTTACCACAAGGATAATTTGAAGCAGATTCCGACGAGAGAATTGTTGCCCTACCACCTAACTTTAATCAAGTTGAATCACCTTTAGCGAAATTATATCTTGGTGCGTAGAAATAGAAATAGAAATAATTTATTTGCAGAAAATGTATGTTACAGATATGGTGACGTGTTAATTTATATTGTCTCAATACATTTCGCCTTACGGCATGCAAAGTATTTGTTAGATAACGACTAAGTAGTTGACATTGACAACTAATTTAACTTAATTATCTTAAAACTTATAATATTAAACATTTTTACATTAAAATTCTACACAAAAAAAAAATTTTTTTTTATTAAGACTTACATTAAATTTTCAAAAGTAAATTCTATAATAAACTCATAACTTACTATTTACAGTAACAATTTTTAATCTAATATTCATCATTTAGGAAATCGTTAATGTTGTAGTAGCATCTGTCCTGTAAAATTTTAACTAAAGATTTTTTAAATAATTTTGTCGGTAAATCTTTTAATTTTTGCGGAAGTTTGTTGTATATCTGAGGGCCCATATGTAGGATATTCTTTTTCAGTAAAGCGGTTTTGTGTCCACCTGTATACAGCTTATCTTTATATTGCGACCTCATTGGTCCGGCGCGTTTTCTAACTTCAGTCAGTGATGTAAATAGGTGTTGATTTGTTTTTACAAATAGCGATACTTCTAATATATATAGGGATGGAAAGGTTAGGATTTTTAATGCTTTAAATTGTGGTAAACAACTTTCCGTAGATTTGAGACCGGTCGTTGAACGAATGCATCTCTTTTGAGCTTTAAATATACGATCTCTTTCGCTGCAGTTACCCCAGAATATTATACCATATCTTAGTACGGAAGCTACTAATCCATGATACGCGGATACTAAAGTATTTAAATTGACTTTTTTAGACAAGTTATAAAGCACGAAAGCATTTTTGGCTAGTTTCTGGGATAAATATTCTGCATGAGGACGCCATGTCAATCTGTCATCTATATTAATTCCTAAAAATTTAGTCACACTGGTTGTATCTATTATTTGGTCTCTATATTTAGTTTCTACATTATCAGGAAATTTTCTTTGGTAAAAATGCATGACTTTAGTTT
Organism: Xylocampa areola; assembly: GCA_935421205.1. Classification (NCBI taxonomy): domain Eukaryota; kingdom Metazoa; phylum Arthropoda; class Insecta; order Lepidoptera; family Noctuidae; genus Xylocampa; species Xylocampa areola. The sequence goes on along the minus strand of OW285210.1, from coordinate 16,598,565 downwards.
TTTGTAAATTTATTATAAGATTGTTTTTATTCAGCCAATTTATTAACGATTTAAGTGAGTCATTTATTTCTTTCTCATAGTTGCTTTTATCACCGCATTCAATTGTTACTGTACTATCGTCCGCGAATAATGTCGTAGGTTGATGAACATTAGAAGGTAAGTCATTTATGTAAAGCAGGAATAGTAATGGGCCAAGCACACTACCTTGTGGGACTCCAAATTTAGTGACTCTACAGTCTGATAAATATTTGATCTCCCGTTTTGATTTGGTACATACCCTAGTTAATTCTGTGTGTTGTTTCCGATCAGTGAGGTATGATTTAATTAAATTTAAAACGTTGCCTCTTATACCGTAGCTATGAAGTTTATTTAACAGAGTTTCATATTTTACACAGTCAAATGCCTTTGACATATCTGTAAATATTGAACATACGGGATTTTTCTTATCAATGTTATTCATGACTACTTTTAAGAAATCAAATATTGCCATATTTATATTTTTGTCTTTACGGAATCCTTTTTGTTCTTGGCATAATATGTTATTTTTAGATATGAATGAATAAATAGATTCATATATAATTTTTTCAAATATCTTTGAAAATATAGGAATTAATGCCACGGGCCTATAGTTTGACATTTCTTCCTTAATATTCTTTTTAAATAGCGGTTTTATCACAACTATCTTTAATTTATCAGGGCACACACCTGCGCTAATACAAGCATTAAGTATATGACTTAAGGGTTTCGCTAAAATATCAGACACATACTTTATTACGACTGTATGAATACCGTCATAGCCATAACTATTTTTATTTTTTAAGTTTTTAATCACTCGTGTAATATCCCGGTCTATTACCGGATGCATAAATAAAGACTTTGGATTATTAGGAATGTCGTATTTACTATCTGAATCATTACTTGAGATATCTTGCACTTGGTCTATAAAATAGTTGTTAAATGATTCGGCAATCTGTTTAGTATTTTTGATTAATTCATTGCCCTTACTAATTTGCAGTATTGGTTCAATGAGTCTATTTTTATTAGCATTAATTACTTGCCATGAAGCTTTGTTTCTGTTTTGTGAATTATTAATGAAGTAATTGTTTTGTACTTTTTGTGTAAGATTAATTATTGTTTTTAGTTTTTTAGAATAGTTTTTAAATATATTTTTATTTTCACTCGAAGGAGCTTTTCTATATTTCCAAAGTAGGTTTCTTTTTCTTTTACTACAAATCTTTATTCCACGGGAAATCCATTTTACTTTTTTGTACGGGGTTACGGTGATTAATTTATAAGGAAAGCATAAATCGTAAATCAAACAAAAAAGGTCCATAAACTTATTGAATGCGTCATTTGGGTTATCACATTCTATCACTTCCGAAAAAGATAGGCACTGTAGGTGCTTTTTAAATAATGTTAAATCGTCTTTCGAAATGTCACGTTTCCGAATACGCCAATGTTTTAAAACAAATGTTTTACTAACTTGTATTTTCATAATTTGAGCCGTATGATCGGACAAAGCAAAATCAACTATAGAACTTTCGCATCTTTGGTTGTAATTATGAGCAAAATTATCAAGACAGGTGCCACTTTTTATTCTAGTAGGTTGTTTAAATTCTAGTTTAAGATTGTAGTTCAAAAGTAAATTTTCAAAATCGAGTGTGAAAGAATTTCTTTTAAGTATATTAATATTGAAGTCTCCGCATAAGACGATTTTTTTGTTAGCTTTAGTACATAGTTTTCGTAATAAATTATCCAAATTTTCTATAAATACATCAATACATGACATCTTTGGTGGCCTATAAATACAAACTATCTGCGTCTTGTATAATTGTTTCCAATTCCTCTTAACTCCAATATTTCTTAGATAAAAAAATACATTAATAAAAAATCAGCAACAAAATTCACAAAAATGTGCTATTTCATATTTTTTATTATAAAATATTTCTTTTTAAAGATAACTCTTTAAAAGGAATTCAGATTATTTTTATGGTAATTGCATCATTACGATATTGGATTAACTGCAAAGTTAGTCGTGTCGGTTTGGTCACCTGTATAGGGACTGAATAGATAGCAATGACGTCACCAAAAGACGTGTTAAAATGTGGAAGAAGAATTCACGGTAGTGAGCAGAGGTCGCAATAGCTCAGTGGTCAGAGCACCTGCAGTATTTATCTGGGAGGCGCAGTTTCGAATCCTGCTCGCGACCGTATTCTTTTTCCATTTAATATTATAACTTTATGTTTCCTTTTATTTGAAACATGTTCCCTTTTAGTATTGAATAGATTCAGGCATTACTTTGCGGAAGTCCATTACAATGGATGCAAATAAATACAATATCTAGCTACTTCCACAAAATTGAGGGTAGTCATGCATTACCTGTGCACCGCCCGCCCGCCCGCAAATATATGCACAAAATTCCGACTACCACCAACTACTCTACACGTGTTTCGCCCCTCCACGGGGCATCATCAGGAGCTGTTAGACCGTGCAGTGTCCGCCACCGAGACAGACCGAGACCTTGACTCGGTGGCGGACACTGCACGGTCTAACAGCTCCTGATGATGCCCCGTGGAGGGGCGAAACACGTGTAGAGTAGTTGGTGGTAGTCGGAATTTTCACCGCTTGCGTATGTGCATATATTTGCGGGCGGGCGGGCGGTGCACAGGTAATGCATGACTACCCTCAATTTTGTGGAAGTAGCTAGATATTGTATTTATTTGCATCCAATGTTCCCTTTTGTTTGAAACATGTTCCCTTTTGGATGCAAACAAATACAATATCTAGCTACTTCGACAATATTGAGTACTCGGTAGCGGACACTGCACGGTCTAACAGCTCCTGATGATGCCCCGTGGAGGGCGAAACACGTGTAGAGTAGTTGGTGGTAGTCAGATTTCACCGCTTGCGTATGTGCATATATTTGCGGGCGGGCGGTGCACAGGTAATGCATGACTACCCTCAATATTGTGATAGTAGCTAGATATTGTATTTATTTGCGTCCATTGTAATGGACTTCCGCAAAGTAACGCCTGAATCTACTCAATATGTTCCCTTTTGTTTATAAACATGATCCATTTTGTTTCAAAACATGTATTCATTTGTTTCCAGGAGGGCGAGCGACAGTGATCATGAACGCGTCACGTCTACCCGGGTTCAACGACACCAGCCGTGAGTTATCTGTTCTCATTTCTTACGTATAAGGTGCGGTGATTGAACAGAATTCTTACAAGATGAATAGACGGAATGGCGAAATAATGCGAAGGCGAAACCTTTAGAGGGTTAGTGATGAAAGTGGAGATGTTTTGTTATTTTCTTCTTGGTTTCATAACTTTAAGTATCTCCCGCAGACTACAGGCTAAACTATCAAACGAATGCCTGTTACTGAGTCTGCGTGAATGTCGGAAACTAATAACTATAATAGTTAATTATTGTTTAACGGTTATTACGCGCATTCTTGACAGTTTGACTCGCCGTGACATTGCCTCGGGCTCTGTTAATGAATGAGGGCTCCGTTTGAGTTCGAAACTAGTCGGCCCGAAGAATGCATGTGACTAATCCGTTAAACAATAATTAATATGAATGTGTCTCACGAAAGATATTATACAAAAAAAAACTATAATATTTATTGGTTTCCGACATCCACGCAGACATATTAACAGGCATTTGTATTCAATGTATACGGAATGAATTTTTCAAGTGGGTTGGTGGGCAAATCCGATAGTATAAAGAACAGGGAAAAATATTCAACGGAAACTAGGGTACGATTTTGATAAAAATTAAAATCCACTCATGACTGGATTTTTGAAAAATCTCTACTCTTAGCCAGGTATCGAACTCGTTGATTTAGGAAAAATCTGTACTATTACACCGTCCAATAGTGTCATTAATAAGGACCAAATTCTGACAATTAATGACATACAGCAAACTCAAGAAAATTGTTGACTTACCCGTCCAACGGTCGTACCTTTAAACTATCACTATTAATTATGTAAACCCATTCGTGAAATGTGGGAACAGAACTGTATATACTTCAACCTACCCCTTCAGAAAATACAGGCCTGATGTTATCTTTTGTGAAGTCTGTTTTTATACACTTTTTAATTTCATAATCTACGAGTAAGTTACCGGCCGGTCTCGGGGCCTCGGACAGCTCCCTTGTAGAGGCTTCCCAGCTGTCACGAACACAATGCGTTGACATCACTTGTAACCACACGGTACAGCAAAAGGCTGGTCACTCAAGCCTTGATTTTCAGACTGTATCGTTGGTCTAACGGACGGAAGATCGTAAGAGGCTGCATAACGTGAAGTCCTGAATCCGATTCTCTGATCGCTCAGTGTTATTGTGGTTTTCTGTTGGGAAATTCTCAGTGGTAGTCGGGAGTTTCCAATTGTAGCTGGTGGCTGATGAGTTTATGCTCTTGCATTCGATTGGCTAAAAAAGGAGTGACTAAGGATATGACGGCTAATAGAGATGTATGGAAGAAGAATACATTCGCAAACCCCAAATAATTTGGGAAAAGGGCAGGGGGGTGATGATGATTCGATTCCATGCCCGGGCATTTTTATAGGGTTTTTGTTATGAAATTTTTAGTGGCAGCCCGGAGTTTATTTGGTATTGTGTCCAGTTGGCCAAAGGCTCTCTACCTCGGGTTTCATAAGGGCACCGGTGTAATATGTGTGTACAGTCACGAGCAGCAATATGTAAACATAAACTTTTAAAAACTCACTTATAATATCTCTAGCGTATATTACTAAGATAATTAGGTACATAACATACGTGGAAGAACCTTTCTTTCTACATATAGACAGACATACATTACTACTTCTATATTATTTAGATAACTATTTAAATTGAGTTTAAAAAGTGCAAATATATACATCTTGGTGCTCGTGACTGTACCATAGCACCTATCTGTCTACTCACGGCGAGTAGACACAAAGTACGTAAAACTATTATTCTTCAACAATCATCATCCCCCCCTGCCCTTATCCCAATTTATTAGGGATCGGCACAGCATACCTATATCTGGCATGCTGCTAAAGTTTTGGCTATGTTTTATGACCGGCCGTCAGCCTGACGTCAACCCTCTTTAGGAATGTTGTTGTTGGTGGTAACCGCCACCGATACGGTCTCCTTCTATCTAGCTATGTCACACCAAATGTTATCCATACGCCAGGTTCTGATGTTATCACGCTCCACTAACCGGACTATTCTTCAACAATATTAGAATTAATTAATAGAGACACAAATCCCGGTCAAACATGACCTATGGGGCTACTCTTCAAATTAATACCAATTACAATCCAATTCCAATATTAAATCAACACCTTAAAACGATTCTTTAATTATTTTTAAGCCATTTTGGCATTTAAAAGTACGGATCGCAATTTTTATACATATTTCAATATCAATTGAGCGGATTTATTCTCAAGATCAACCCTACCGTTTACCTAAAATTCGATAATCTTTAATTTAAAACCTGGAATTAACTTTTTTGGCCTCGTCAAGACCCAATAATACCTTAGCAAGGCTATTTAATAGGCCGTGTGGTTGCGGCTTCAAATAAATCACCCGTCCCTACCCGCGGGTGTCGTATGTGCCAAAAGGATTATTTACCTAACTTGGATTACAGTGACCACCCGTCCGTTTAAACCTTTGAAAGGCTCGTCCAAACGTCGCCTTTATTATTCCACTAGATAGGCACAGAAAATAAGAATAAAAAATATTTGATAAGATTGTAAAGTACAGAGTATTTCTGCCTGTCTTTTCCCGAAGGCGGTAGGCTTCCAGTCTAACCAGATGCATCTTAATAACAGTACTTTATATGAGTCGACTGCCTATCTGACTAACAGTTTACAGTCCAAATTTCAAAGTAAACGCTGCCAGAACTAAGACAACAAGACGCCAAAAGTCTACAAGAAATACAACAGTTCCTAAGAATGTTCCTAAAAAAACAAATATCTGTTCTACCTACCCACTGAAATCCTTGACCCGTCCGTAACAATTGGAATGAGATAGCAAACTTCTAAAAAAGTTTTAATTCAACAAATTCTTTATGAATCATTTACAACAGTCGAAAGGTTGAACCCCGCTGAACTTTTAATTTTTACATTTCCTAACAAAATTCTCGGGTATCCGGGATTCCGCTGCAAAGTTTCCCGTTGATCCGGGTCCGAAAGAAAAACATCTTTGTTTTTTTTTTTATGAAGATGTAGGTATAACTCCTCGGCTTTTCTGAAAGTTGTCGGTTAAAGTCTACGGAAAATTCGGAGTTCTTCACAAGGTCTGTTATCTCTTAAATATGTTGTCTATCAATGTTTACATTTCGACAGAACTTAATATAACATCACACCTGTATTGACGAGGAGGTAGGCTAGGTTGTCAGTGCGTGAAATTAGTCTGTTTGAAAATACAGTATATAATCCAGTATATATATATATATATCATCATCCCCCTGCCCTTATCCCAATTTATTTGGGGTCGGCGCAACATGCATCCACTTTCTAATTGTTTTTGAAATTGCATGCTGCTAATATTTTGGCAATGTTTTATGACCGGCCGCCTGCCTGACGTCATCCATCATTGGGAATGCTGTTATTGGGATAACCGATACATATATATCGTTGTATATATATAATATAATAAAAAAGCTATAGATTTGGATACCCACATTTCATCAGACATTTATATCTTCTCAGCACTTTTTGTCCAACCTAGTTCAGGCAAATACCATGTCAGCACTTATTTTTAGATTGTAAGTCTAGTGTTTTTCTTGTGTACTTTTATATGAATAAAAAATGATTATGATTATGATCAAATAAGTCCCATGTAATGTATGATGAGCCTATTGATATGAACCAGGCACAATTCGCAACTACGGGCTGCTACTGATCATTTCTTAACAAAAAACTAATAACACTAAAAATCTGATGCAAAGTAGAGAAATCTTTGGGAAATATAAAATGCAATATCATATTTAATGTGTTATTTTGCTAAACAGCCGTTTTAGGAAAATAACCATGAAATTTATTTCAGCGTGTATACTGGACACCTTGGAAGTAATTATGTTACGATTGACCTGATTAAAACACATCCAAGGACTTGTTTTAGCCAGTTACTTCACCTTTTAAATACTTAAAAATCCTTAATGCAATTTCTATGAACCTGAATCGAAGGTCTATGAGCTTTAAAGTTATAATATTAAATAGAAAAAGAATACGGTCGTGAGCAGGATTCGAACCTGCGCCTCCCGGATAAATACTCCAGGCATAAATATCCGGGAGGCGCAGTTTCAAATCCTGCTCATGACCATTATTCATTTTCCATTTAATATTATAACTTTACAGTTCGTTAAGCATGCGTTAATGCTTTTCAAAGATTTATCTTGAGTCTATGAGCTTCCTTCTCCGGTAATCATGAGTTATGACGTCCCTTATGGGCGGCATTAGCGCCATATTGGAAACAGCCTGAGGCGTAAAAACATCTCTATATAAATATGGTTGAGCGATTTTTTCAGCAAACGCGTAGCGAAATGTATTCTTTAACATAATATGCACATATAGTTACAGGCCTGTATGCTCAGAAGAGGTAGGCAGAGATGTAGTGTTGCACAAACACATAGACACATTTCACCAATGCCGATACTTCGCGGTGACTGGTATATTGCCATCTACAGGCACAAATTCAAGCTCATGGCTGCTGCATAAATGAAAGAAAAAAGGTTTGCCCAACACGGGAATCAAACCCGGCCGCGCGACCTTACGTTTTACATCTGCACTTGTGTACACTAAACATATAGTTAACTCGCTAAAGAAAAGTTATTATATTAAATGGAAAAACAATACGGTCGTGAGCAGGATTCGAACCTGCGCCTCCCGGATAAATGCAGGTTCGAATCCTGCGCACGACCGTATTCTTTTTCCATTTAATATAATAACTTTAGAGTTCACTAAGCATGCGTTAAAGCTTTATCTTTAATCAAAGATTTATCTTTAATCGCTAATGAAACTTTTTTTTAAGCTGTTGCGTCAGTCATTAGCAGACACAATAGATTTTTATTGTTACAACGTACAGATCTGTACGTTACTGAGCCGAAAGGTTAACATCAAGAAAATTTCAGTTTTTTTTTTCTGTGGACTATTATTTTATGCTCTTCGGGTCTATCGTCTATTTTCCTTTTTTTGGGGTACTTATATTATTGCTTAACTTTACAATTTATATGATAATCAGGGGAATGAACAACAAAGTAGGAACTTGATAAACCTCGTATTTTTTGTAGATATTAGCATACATTTTAAAAAGCCCAACTAAACTAATCCTGTCCTTTACTCACATTCACTTTAAGAGCGAGACGGAATGAATTAAGCGAAGTCAAATTAGGCGGCACACTTATTAGTGGCCACTAAAAGAAGAGTTAAACTAACATTACTGCCTCGTTGATCTAGTGGTCCCAAGCTCTACTGCTGAGCAGGAGGTCTCGGGTTCGATTCCCGGGTCGGGCAAAGTGTTATTTATTTCTTCTGTTTCGAAATTCTTGTTGTAGCCCGGAGTTTGGAATTATGCCCGGTTCATGGCAATACGGTCACCACCTATTAAATGGGATTTAATAACAGCACTGTTGAAATGTGGGAGTACAACTGTGTACACCTCTGCCTACCCCTTCGGAGAATACAGGCGTGATACTATGTATGTATTTATGTATATGACTGCCTCGTTGGTCTAGTGGTCGCAAGCGCGGCTGCTGAGCGTGAAGTCCTGGGTTCGATTCCCAGGTCGGGCAAAGTGTTATTGGATTTTTCTGTTAGAAAATTCTCAGTAGCAGCCCGGAGTCAGGAAGTTGGTGGTGTGACACCCCCGTGCACGTAAAACCGTCGGTCCTGCGCCTGATCTCTCTCAGTATTTTTATTTATGTATGTCTAACTAAAATGGAAACGTCATGGCGAAATTTGTACGAAAAATTAACATATTTAGAGAAGTTGAAATAGTTGTAACTATATATCCGTGATCCTTAAATAATAACTTCGGTTATCAAATTATTTTAAAAAACCCACAAAAAAATATTATCTTCTTATAGCGATCATCAGAAACAAATTAAACTTCTGAACGTTACATAATATTCAATTCAATTCAATTCAATTCATTTATTTGCATAAAAGTTGATACACTGTTGATAACACGAATGACAGTACTTTTTCGTTCAAACAACTTTAGTCACATAATGTTGACATGCAAATGTTGAAAACAGGGGGCAAGCACAATCCCATACATAATGTTTGCACTAAATTACTATAGACCACAACTTTGCATCATTAATTCGGTAATACATTTTGAAACCCTACAGTTTTATAAATTATTTAATGAAGTCATGTAGAAATTTGTAATTTTTTTTAAAAATCGTCGACAGAATAAAATGTCTTGTCAATTAGCCACATTTTTAGGTGTTTTGTAAATATTTTTATAGGTAGACATTTAATGCAGCTAGGAACTTTATTGTAAATACGTCCACACGTTGCATGACAGTTTTTTTGATAAAACTTAGTTCTGGGAATCTTTGGGAGGACTATCCTGTCAGGATCTCATTACATTTCTGGGATATTTGTCAGACGCTTTTGTAAATAAATTCAAGTTTTCTTTGACAAACTTAGCAGCGTCAAGTATATACATACTGGGCAAGGTCAATAATTTGAGTTTAAAAAAATTGCCTTGCATGATTCCCAGGGTGGAATCCCAATAATGGCCCTCACACACCTTTTTTGTGCCATAAATGCTCTCTGTATATCCGTGGAGTTACCCCACAATATAAGCCCATATCTAAGGACCGAAGCTACATAACCATGGTAGGCAGTTAAAATCGTATTTTTGTTTGCGGTTTTCCGAAGTCGATATAATACGTAAACAAACTTATTTAATTGATTGCAGATGTTGTTATTATGAGCTTTCCAATTGCAGAACCTGTCTAATGTAATGCCAATGAATTAAGTTTCATTAACTTCGATAAGAGTCTGATCGTTGTAATTAATACTCCTCCACCCGGCCGTATCTCGCTCACGGCGGCCTATCTCCGAGGAGATTAGCCAAATACGCAGGAGATATTATATAGTGCACTCAGTCATGGCGACCTATCACCACGGAGATTAGCCAAGTACTCAGGAGATATTATAGAACACAGGTGTTTGCGCAAACACAGGTGCACTCCTTCTTCCTTCACTCTCATAGTCCGATGGGACGGCAATCTGACACGACCGGCGACCGGACTTTAGGTGCTCTCCGAAGCACGGGGGTGTCACACCACCAACTTACTGACTCCGTGCTGGTAATGAGAATTTCCTAACTGTAAAACCCAATAACACTGCCCGACCTGGGAATCGAACCCAGGACCTCACGCTCAAAAGCCGCGCTTGCGACCGCTAGACCAACGAGGCAGGCAAAAACGTGTCATAGTAATCAACTGTCAATGTTATAGCATTCAGAAATTTGCGCAATCAAAAGTTAGAAATCATAATTAAAATAAATTAGTTTTCAATCCAGGATTATAAAAATATTCTATTAACAGTAATCCGCTTTTTAGCCCACCAGAAACCAAATAAAACGCTATTCTAACTTCTCTAAAATAATAATAAAACAACTTTTAACCGGATTAATCGCGTGTATTGTGCCTACGCCCACGAATGCTGCAAAGTGTTCGAAACGTCAGGAAAAAAAAAACGATATTGGATAAGCCTTATTAAATAAAATGCTCATTTGAAAAGTTTACGGCGTTTTCACATTGACAAAATGTTACAGAAGCTATATAAAACAATGCATAATATCCGTCAAATATTATTAATAAATTTAATAAACATAAAAACAAAAAGAAAGTAAATATTGAAAGAGGTATATCAAGCAAAAAACAAAGTAAGGATATCATTAGAACTGTGATATAAAGTATAAAGTCGAACTATATCAGATTTGTATAATTTGACACCGTTATCTATGGCTAATTCGGTGGTATAAAGCCTACTTGTAGAAAGGGTTTCACTTGTCCCTTCAACTTTCGTCATTAATGCCTACTGTTCCCTAATTTAATCTTTCGCGTCAAACATCTAACGCTTAACCTATCTTAATCCAGATCTTTTTGATCTTTTGTTTGAAATAAAGCCTCAATTCTCTTCCTATTTTACCCGTTATCTTTATCTTTTCGACTTTCTTTGACTGCCTCGTTGTGTTAGTGGCCGCAAGTTGACCTGATGAGCGTTAGATTATGGGTTCAATGACCCGGTCGGGTAAAGCCTTATTAGGCTTTCCAATTATAAATAATTGTCAGTTATCTGCCTCGTTCGTCTAGTGGTCCCAAGCGCGACTGCTGAGCATGAAATTTCTGGTTCGATTCCCGGGTCGGGCAAAGTGTTATATAGGTTTTTCTGTTAGTCTGTTAGAAAATGATCAGTAGTAGGCCGGAGTTTGTAAATGTGTCCGGTAGATGGCAATAGGCTCGCCACCTATTACATGCGACTTAATAACAGCATTGGTGAAATGTGGGTGTACAACTGTGTTCACCTCCGCCTACCCCTTCGGGGAATACAGGCGTGATGCTATGTTATGTTATGCTATGTCAGTAATCAGCATTTCTTTTTAAAAATAATACGGAATCGAGCTAGATTTGAACCCACGTCCTCTAGAAGTACCTATGGGTAAAGTTATAATATTAAGTGAAAAAAGAATACGATCGTGAGCAGGATTCGAACCTGCGCCTCCCGAATAAATACTCCAGGCGCTCTGACCACTAAGCCATCTCGAACTCTGCTCACCACCGCGAATTCTTCATCCATATTTTAACACGTCTTTTGGCGACGTCATCGCTATCTATTCAGTCCCTATACAGGTGACCGAGATGGCTAAGTGGTCAGAGCACCTGGAGTATTTATCCGGGAGACGTAGGTTTGGCTCACTCTTGCCAATTCTTCTTCCTCATTTTAAAACGTCTTAAACTGACATCTTCGCTATCTATTCAGACCGCATACATTGACTGAAAATTTAAATAAAATTATTTATTATTATGATAAATTAATTTTGACTTACATGTCCATTCATAATCTAGAAGGAAGCTTTACGGAGATATACCTCTTTTAAAATACATTATGGACGCTGTATCAGACTCCTAAACACGATCCTAATCTTACCTTTACCGAGATCCTGGGTTCGCAGCAGAATTCAGTGCGACACCTAAACAATTTCTTTTAAAAATCACGTTTATGTGTATAGGGCATCTGCATGTTAAATTTTAAAGTATAATATTACACTAATTATTTCATATACAAAACAAAAGCAGACACCCATCTTTATAATAACCACCAAACATAATCAAAATATAATATCGAGTCAAAATGTAACACATCCCATGTTCCAGTCCATTAAAGATAAATTAAAATTCGTAAAAACACAACGTAGGTACTTACTTAAAATTCCCTAATCCAATTTTTGTTCATCTCATCTCAAAATTTCCTTCATAAGGTTTATTGAAGTATTTCCAGCTTAATTGCTGTTCCTAATTAAATGCGGAAAATATAATTAAAAGCGAATCGGGAACGACATGCGTCCGCAGCGCCCCTAGCGGCCTTTATAAGAACCTTCACGGGTTTTTGCTCGAAACTGCAACCAAGGCCGACTTTATTAAAATTTATCGTTATGTTCGTAGTTTTCAATGGAAATGTTCTATCATTCTATGAAGATGTTTTTGAGAGTGGTCGTGCAATTAAATGATGTTTTATAGCGTGATATACCTTTTTTTAACCGACTGATCCAGTTTTATGTTTTTCGAGTGTATGTATTTACGTATGTCTATTACTTTAGCACGCTCTGTATCCTAAGTGACTTTATGGATTTTGACAGGTCTTTAAATTTGTCTCAAACGCAGACATGTCAAAGGCTATAATAGTCTTTAAATATAGCAAAAGAGAGACTGGAATAATAAATATTTTGTTTTTATAAAAATATGGGTATCAAATGAAAGTTTGTTAATAGATTTCAAATTTATATATATATATATTACTAAACTTTAAGACTAAAATTTTGACACAAACTACAAACAAGTACGTTTAACTTACGTTGAAACTAAAAAATATAAATTAAAATAAATTATGAATTAAAGATAAATCTTTGAAAAGCATTAACGCATACTTAGCGAGCTCTAAAGTTATAATATTAAATGGAAAAAGAATACGGTCGTGAGCAGGATTCGAAACTGCGCCTCCCGGATAGTTACTCTAGGATATCCGGGAGGCGCAGGTTCGAATCCTGCTTCCGACCGTATTCTTTTTCCATTAAATATTATAACTTTATAAATTATTAAAGTACAAAAAACCTGACTGCACTAAAAAGATGCGAATAGATGAAACATATTAATATAAAGATGGAGAAATTAATATCATTTTCCAAAAAGTATAACGTGCTGTTGGAGACACCAAGGATGTAGCGACCTTCAATCGTAAAACATGCAGAAATATGGTCTGTTTCTATCCTCGGTTCGTTAGTATTCGTCAGTTCTAAAGATAGGCACACACCTTGAATTTTAATTCATTTTCTCCTTAGAGGACTAGACGGGAGACGGCTTCTGAATAAATATCGAACAAATTTGCTCGCCACTTTTGGCGGGGGGTGAGGTAACACACAAGCACAAAATAATTTGCACTAAAGCAAAGATAGCTCTCGTCCTTACATTATCAGTATTAACACACAAACATAAAATTGTGTCACACACGATTAATATCGTATACTATCATTGTAACCATAGAGGTTAAAGGTATAAAGGTATTTGATTGGGAATCATATGTCAGTAGCGAGAGGGGTACGCCCGCTAAAACTACTCCAGTACTAATTCCTTCAAGATATTCACATTAATATGCAGTAATAGTAAGGAAGCGGCATACTGGGCAAGAATGGAATGAATCTCGTTGTAACTGCCCTATTAGTCTAGTGGTCAGAGGGACGTCTACTGAGCGTGAGGTCCTGGGTTCAATTCCCGGGTCGAGCAATGTGTTATTTGGTTTTTCTGTAAGCAGATTCTAAATAGCAGCCCGTAGTTTCCCATTGTGTCCGGTTCATGGCAATAGACTCACCATCTATTACAATACATGGGACTAAAATATGGTAATGGTCAAAATGTGGTTGTACAAATGTTTACACCTCTGACTACCCTTTCGGGGAATACAGGCGTGATGCTATTTATGTATTTGTCAAGGTCACCAGGACTATTGACCTCGAAGTAAAACCTTGTTTCTTTCTGCATGCGTGCATTTTTCTACAATAAATCTACGTCCAAGGCGATACAATTAAATTTTTCTGTGCAATAATTTATTCTACACATCCATTAATCAACTAATCTGTAGTGCAATAAGAAAATAAATTAAAAGAATAATAAATTGATTACGCTGACGTTTTCACGAATAAAGTAATCTTGAATGTTTGAGATAGGAGTCTTTTGTCCCGTTTCTTTTATATTTACATTTTTTTTTATTTTGCCAATAATATGAGTTCAATTCAATCGAATTGTTTTTTTAACGTCGCTTTTTTATGGAATAAGATAAAACCTGTCAAGATTCAAAAGGTGACTTAAATTCTTCATAAAATCTTTTTTTTTTTTGAAGTATGCCATAGCTTTTTCAAATATCAATAAATTTTTCAAAATTCTGTAACTTTTTAAAAGTGACTGGCTTTGTCTACCGTATGAGGCTTTTAGTTATATAGTTCTGAGTTTCGGGGCACGTTTCATAGAAACATCTATAACAGCGTGCAATTTGTGTGTGACCTGGCACATTGATCGAAAGACAAGCTGCCGTTGATTTGATTCCCGAATTGAGCAAAATATAAGTATGATTTACAGATAATTGGTCCGAGTCTAGATATCTGTGTAGTCCATAAGTGTCTACCAACTATATACAGCAGAAATTCCTTTATTTTTTTTATTTTTTTTGGTAATGGCATCTCGCAGGTCAACCTAGGAGGTTGTCGACTGCTTAACCGGACTTTCCTGTGGATGCCCTAATAATAAACTATTATTAAGGCCTCCAGCCAGGGGCATACGACTAAATTAATTCTATTCTAAAGCGACAACGCTAAGGGCACCCCCTGCGGGGTACGAGCCTCGGCTTAGGGCGTAACAGAAATTCCTAAGATGGAACAATATTTTATATAAGTGCCTGATGCCTGCGGCTTCGCCCGCGTGGATGTCGGTTATCGCAACCAAAAGTAATCATGAAATTTTGATCCCGTTCCCGTTTTCCAATTACCGCTTTATAATTACCCATTTTTTAAAGTATTAAAATAGATATAGTATGTTATGCTTAAGAAATAGACATATGCTATTGCAGATTTTTCTGTAGACCTATATAAGATACACAATTCCACCATACATCATTTTGTTATATCTCAAAGGGTTTAGGTAGCGTTCTCGTTGAAAGCTCTCAAACGGCTTATTTTTTTCCGACAGCTCCAACAAATATCATTATATTTTAGCCAATGTATACAAAAACTTGACAAATTATATACTAAACCTTCCTCGAGAACCACTCTATCCATTGGTGAAAACAGCATGAAAATCTGTGTAGTATTTTTTGAGTTTATCGCGAACAGACAGATAGACGCGGTGGAGGACTTTGTTTTATAATATGTAGTGATAAATAAAGTTTCAGGCTATGAGAATCGTGAACGTCTGGCGACAGTTTTAATCGGATGATCTGTTGGCTCATTAATTACCAGACACAACAGATTTTTATTGTTATGAAGTATAATTTTGTATTTCTCCAATTCGAAGAAGTAAATCAAATCAAATAATTAATTTGCCAAAATACGGTACAATAGATGTTACAATTGTGTTTGTTTCACATATTCTGCGTTATACTGTGGCGTGCAAATAATATAATTCTGTTAAAATATTACAATTAAAATCAAATAAGTTACAATTTTATAATTTTTATCATTAGTGTTAAAAAATGCGAAAATTTATCATGTTCGTTATTTTATTATTTAGTGACAATAACTCATATTGTCCAACATTGTCCCATTTGGTTAAGCTTCAAACATCTATGTAAGTCCTGATGTAATTATCGTTTGAAGGGTTTTAAATAAAAATTACCTAAAATATAAATGTACCCCAACGGTACACTTCTTTTTAACCCTTTTGGATACAATGTTATATCTAGCATAATACGAACTTGAAAACTAAATTTACATTTTACAGAACTTTGCATAAACTACAGTGATTTCCGTCTTACAAATCACTAGATTTAGTCCTTCGTTTTGTCTAAAGTGAGAAACGACAGACTTCGGATGTGTTCAAGTTTAGACGTGACTAAGGTTTATAATGAAACCTTTGTGATGAGAGCACGTTGAGAGCTAAATAAGATAATCCTTTGGTAAAAACTCACGGGAGATATTCGTGGTTTCAATTATGGGGGAACGAGGTGTGGTGTTCCTCCATTGAAAAGGGAGGATCCTCCAACCAGGCGGGTGATATTGGCGGGTCATAGATCATCTATCGCGACGCGTGCTTATTAATTATTGTGGGACGTTCTATTACCAAAGCCTAAACCCTGAACTGATAACTGCTTCATGTGCTGTGTCGTTCTGTATGTTCATTGTGTGTACCTATCTACTCCTTCTGACTTTTGTGTTGTGTGGACTATTGTGTTGGACAATATACGTACCTAATAACCGTCAGTAATAAGACTTTTATTGACGCTCACCCAACTACCTTCATACACACTTTCAAATAACTATATATAAGGTCCAAATTTATGAGGTAAGGTTCTTTAAAAGGGTTAGATACTATTTAAATCAAATACATTCCCTTAAGCTGAGAATTAAATAGATATAACATTTTTTTTTGTAATTAACATGGTACTAGCAAGACGAAAACTGCGCCTGAAACAGCGAAAATTAAGAAAAAAATAAAATTGTATTAAAAAATTTAATTATGGCTTAAATGAATCCTTATCACTTACACATTGACCCCTTAAAAGGAAATTACCTAATAAATTAGGACCTTATATATTCAGCGTAAAAATAATAGCGTAATAATAAAAAGTCCAAAATAATATGTGACACATATGATTTTACAGGACTCGTACCATTTCATACCATATAATGGACGTTTTTTTTGCGCTATTAATACCCTTGCACGTTCAGATGAGTTCCCCCAGACGACTATGCCATAAACAAGTAAAGAACAAAAATACATATGTATGGTAAATCATCTGTGAAGTTTGATAAAAATAAAAACTAGTAAAATAAAAATAACATCTACCGGGCACAATTCCAAACTCCGAGCTGCTACTGAGAAATTACTAACAGAAAAACTCAATAACACTTTGCCCGACCCGGGAATCGAACCCGAGACCTCATGTTCAGCAGTAGAGCTTGGGACCATTAGACCAACGAGGCAGTTACTAAGAATAAGTATAAAGTTACAATATTAAATGGAAAAAGAATACGGTCGCGAACAGGATTCGAACCTGCGCCTCCCGGATAGATACTCCAGGCGCTCTGACCAACTAAGCCATCTCGACCTCTGCTCACCACTGCGAATTCTTCTTCCATATTTTAACACGTCTAATGGCGACGTCATTGCAATCAATTCAGTACTTACAAGTGACCGAACCGACACGACTAACTTTGCAGTTAATACAATGTCGTAAAGAATGCAATTACCTTAATAATTCAAGATATGTCTTTGAAAAAGCATTAACGCATGCTTAGCGAACTCTAAAGTTACAATATTAAATGGAAAAAGAATACGGTCTTATTAACTGCAAAGTTAGTCGTGTCGGTTCGGTCACTTGTAAGTACTGAATTGATTGCAATGACGTCGCCATTAGACGTGTTAAAATATGGAAGAAGAATTCGCGGTGGTGAGCAGAGGTCGAGATGGCTTAGTTGGTCAGAGCGCCTGGAGTATCTATCCGGGAGGCGCAGGTTCGAATCCTGTTCGCGACCGTATTCTTTTTCCATTTAATATTGTAACTTTAGAGTTCGCTAAGCATGCGTTAATGCTTTTTCAAAGACATATCTTGAATTATTAATGTAATTGCATTCTTTACGACATTGTATTAACTGCAAAGTTAGTCGTGTCGGTTCGGTCACTTGTAAGTACTGAATTGATTGCAATGACGTCGCCATTAGACGTGTTAAAATATGGAAGAAGAATTCGCGGTGGTGAGCAGAGGTCGAGATGGCTTAGTTGGTCAGAGCGCCTGGAGTATCTATCCGGGAGGCGCAGGTTCGAATCCTGTTCGCGACCGTATTCTTTTTCCATTTAATATTGTAACTTTAGAGTTCGCTAAGCATGCGTTAATGCTTTTTCAAAGACATATCTTGAAGAATAAGTATATTCTTGATTTTACATCTCTTATCACAATTATTTTAAATGCTAACGTACGGAGTTATTTATTATTATTTTTTATAATACTAGGTACTTCAATGGCTTGGTAGCCTAGACTATAATGCCACAGAAAGCATTATCGAAGTTGCTTAGATACCCATGTGATTCATGATCATTTGATACACTGTAATCCATACAAACACACATTTAAAACACACACGCACACGCACACACACACACACACACACACACACACACACACACACACACACACACACACAAACACACACACTTCCCTCTACTACTTCATATTTGCTAATAATCTAAGTTTTTAAATTAATTAGTTTTTTTTTTTTTTCAACTTTTAACTACCTACTATTTTTATGTTTAATGGCATAAAACTGTACTTTATATATAAGGGGAACAAACTGGCTCCTGTAATACAGTTATACTAGTGCAGGAGCCAGGGAATTCATTTGTATGTAGGTACCTACAAACAATTTGTGTTAATAAATATTATTTTATTTTATTTTAATTTTATTTTATGTCTAATTGTAAAATTAATATTAGACCCTGAGCCCTGAGATACAGACTCACTGTCTAGTTTGGGGCTCACATTTTCTACTATGGTACATTTCTTTTTTAGTTTAAATGTGTCATAGTTTATTTTATACAAGCCTGTAAAACATTTCTTTGGACAATCAACGATTTTTTTTTACTCCGTTGTGGCCGAAAATACATAAAATATTTTTTTTCAATGGCAACACGTCGCAAAACTTAAGGGATCAGGCTGTTCCCATTGGGGATCTATTCAACGGTAATATTACCAAATTGAGATATTGAGGATATTATATTCCACATTTTTCCCCGTAAATTGCCCCATCAATGCCTCTATAAAGTTTTTTTGGGAAAATGTACCATATTATGATGCGCGTAGAGAACTTTTTAGGATGATAGTCACTATTGATGTGATCAGACACATTTTTTTGCTCATCGATGATGTGATCGAATTGAAATATTATAGGAAAAATTACTGCCTTATTGGTCTAGTAGTCGCAAGTGTGGCTGTGAGGTTAGGACCTCACAGCCACACTTCAGTTCAATTCACAGGCCAAGCAAATTGTTTTGGGTTTTCCCAGCATCAGCCTGGAGTCGGTAATTGTGCCCTGAGACTTAATAATTCCTAAAATGTGAGTGTATTACTACACTTCTGCTTACCTTCCGAATACAGGCGTGATACTATGTTCTCCATATGTTACTATATGAATAAAAATAAATTCCGATCACTTACTGACCGTTTGTTTAAAAAAAATTAATGACCCAAGAATGTTATCGTATAATCTATAAGCGAGTTTAACTATACAATGCCTTCAATAATCTTCACTGGTATCCGGGAGACACGGCTGTGTTCTCCAAAACCCTGACCAGTCAAGGTCTGCCGAAAACATCGACATGATGGCGTCATGACTAACTTTTGAGTTAGTATTTTGATGAACTATCCTATTTTTAACTACCCAGCTCATAGTTTTTTTACTCTTAAATACGTTTTTTTACCAACTAACCAAACCAAAATTCCAAGTACATAATAAAGATCGTTTATCCCCATTAAAGTTGAACAGGTAGTCAATTTTATTCAATTACAGACATTCTCAATAAAAGACAGGTCAAGAGTAGCTTTAACAGCATGCATGATCAGGTTAATAAACAGCTGAAGCGAAAGATCTCAGAATCGTAGCAGGTGGAAATCAATAGTCTCTGTCTACCCCAGTGAGAAACAAATGTGATAATATTTTGTAGGTAGTGAATTACCATAAGCAAACAAATCTACGATCAAGCTAATAACAGCAATAAAAATGGCAATTTCATTAATGATCTTCTAGCATCTTGCATCGTACCAATTTCCATGTGAATTCTGAGGAAAGTTTCCCTCTAAAATCCAGATGACTACACAGTGAAGCCAATTTAAATTTCAACCAGTACCTACACGTACGAATAGTTTCAAAACAACAATTTTCTTTGCATATTCCCGATACTGGGAATTCCCGTAAATATTTTACCAATAAGAGCCCCGAACGCTGTGTTTTTTAATGCAGCAAATTTAGCTTTACTCAGCTTATTATTTGGTAGTAGTTTTATATAGTCGTGTTTTCATTAGTCTATTGAATTAAAGCGCGGCTACCGAGTGTGGGGTTGCATGTTTCTTTCCCAGTGTAGACGACCTTTACGAGGGTGGGTGTGGATTGTATCAACGAAAATTAAATTTTAGTTAGACACTGGTAGGAAATCGAAGCTGTGAATTACAAAGTATAACAGCTATTAATTATTGTTCGACGGCTACTACTCACGTGCATTTATCAACATGAACATGAGCTGAGTCCGCGGCACGCGACACAGCTTCTGACTAAAAGCTCCATTCGAGGTCGAAACTAGTCGGGCAAACCCAAAAAATGCACGTGAGTAGTAACCGGTTAACAATAATTAATAACGATAACGAAAGTTATTTAGCAGCCATGTAAATAGTTTAATTATCGAAATACGTAAAATTGAGTTTTTTTATTGTGTTCCTTTACCTTAAATTTTCTATGATGGTTTCGTAATTTATGAAAATTATTAGGGATATTTAAAGAATACATGTTCGATTTGTAGCGAATGTTTGCGTTTGCGCGTAAAATCAGTGATTTTCCTCTTATTAAATTCCCAGTAGTATCCCGGGGTTAAGAATTGTGCCTTGGAATAGTAGTACAATAATGACAGTATTAAAGAAGAATAAATAGTTTTAGAGGTAAATATAGGCTCAAAGGATTCTAAAAAATTACCTAGTTTTATTAAAAACATTAAGATTAATGAGATTTTCAATAAAATAAAAGTATTAAATGCTGCAATCGGCCATGTTGACTGAAACGTCAATCACAGCGAATGACGTCGCGCCTCAGTCAAATTTCAATCATCACCGTACATTATGGCTTCAACTTATGTCAAATATGCTGAGGCATGACGTCAAAACGGCGCCATGACACCCAGCAGCGTTTTCGCGGTTAAATCAAATAAAAAAAAAATTAGATAGATTAAAATGCAATAATTTGCGTTGAAACTTAGTTTATTGCTGAAATAATGTGTTTTTCGGATATAGTAGACGTGTACCTACATTATAAAAGGAGATTTCAAAATCTGTCATCATTATTGTACTTAGTAAATACATCAGTGAAATACAGATATCTGTGCAACAATACACCTCTACCTTATTCCTCAGGGAATACAGGAAGGAAGGTATATTTGTAATGAAAACCATTTTCACTTTTCAGATGACCTCGCCTACCCGACCTCTTCAGAATGGTTCGACACCAACTGCTCCTGGGTGGACGCCGTCTCCTGGGGCTGCAACACTACCATCAATGGCACCAGCTCCAACAGCACCAGCAGTGACGTCACGTCGTTCGTCCTCATGGCGGTCACGTCGGTCGTGCTAGCGCTTATTATACTCGCTACTATTGTAGGTGAGTGGAATTCAGATTTTATTTTAAAGAGCAGAAGGGAATTTTTTATCTATTATTCACTATAAAAGGATTTATATCTAATTATTAATTTGTGTCTGAGAGAAACATTATTATAATTTTTTATAAGGCCGTATCATGCATATATTAATTATTATTATTTATAATTAATTAATTAAAGAAACATTGAAAAATAGTAGACACAAACTGAGAATTTCCTAACAGAAAAACTCAATAACACTTTGTCC
The DNA here is from genome assembly GCA_935421205.1 of Xylocampa areola. Lineage (NCBI taxonomy): Eukaryota > Metazoa > Arthropoda > Insecta > Lepidoptera > Noctuidae > Xylocampa > Xylocampa areola. The sequence goes on along the minus strand of OW285210.1, from coordinate 16,576,470 downwards.
GACCCGGGAATCGAACCCGAGACCTCATGCTCAGCAGTCGCGCAGAGTGCGTCTGACAGCGCGTGGAAATAAAAAAAAAACATCTTTTTTCTATTACCCACGAAATTTTTGAAATAGCAATAGTATTTCCAACGGTTGCAAAATTTCTACATTCCGTGGTATCATCACTAGTGCAGTAGTTTTTGTAGAAATTATGAACACTTTACGGTGACAATTGTAAACTTTTATTTTATAGCACGGATTTTACATTTATTTCTGTAAAATTGTCTCGAATACAAGTCTAGTAGTTTCTTAAGTCTGCTGGTGGAGACAGTAATATCATTCTACCGGTTTTACGGGTAGGTACTCGTATATGTCTTTGTAATCTGTGGTATGAGTTTTATCAAGACACTGGTAGTGTTTCTATGGTCCCGTACATATTAGTGAACAAATATTGTATTAAAGATAAATCTTTGAAAAGCATTAATGCTTTGCGATGCTTAGCGAACTCTAAATGACGTCGCCAAAAGACGTGTTAAAATGTGGATGAAGAATTCGCGGTGGTGAGCAGAGGTCGAGATGGCTTAGTGGTCAGAGCGCCTGAAGTATATATCCGGGAGGCGCAGGTTCGAATCCTGCTCGCGACCGTATTCCTGTTCCATTTAATATTATAACTTTAAATATTATTTTCCTTTATCTTGTAATTTTATTCCTCTATAACGAAGATGCTTTTCCTTTTTCTCTTTTTTGTACTACATGTTGCAATAACAAAAGCAATAAAAACTTACTATTGTTTTTACTCTCGTTTTTGAATAAAAACACAAAAATAAGACACGTGATTAATCTGCTTAAAAGCTGCTTTAATTAAATGTGTCAGTGATGCCATGGGAATACAAAATATAAATATTATACCGATTTAATTTGTTGTTATAATATATTCCTTCGAGTCCTTGGCGAGTCGACCAAAAATATTTTAGGTTTTTTTGATAGGAAATTTCAATAGCAAACCGTAGCTTAGATTTCCGCTCTGTAAATAGCAAAATATTCACCACCTCTTGCATAGGATAAAATAACATCGGTGAAGTTTAGGCGTACAATATCATCAACATCCTCTGTGAAACCCTTCGGAGATACAAGCGTGATGCTACAGTATGTATGTACTACTCACGTAATACTAATGGTTGCGAAACAAATTGACTTCCATTTCACGATTGAGAGCTCCAGTAATGGCTTCGGCAGCGGCTGGTTAACACCCACTGGACGAAACCATGTGGTGAAGCGACCTAGTCATAGTCATCCACACCGTTGTTTACCATCAGGCGAGTTGGTGGCCAAACGTAGAACCATTGTTGATAAAAAAAGTCAAACTATACAGTAAAAAAAAAATACAACTTAACATATAAACAACATTGTGCATTAAAGTAATAAAAATAAATTATAAATTTTGAGGTCCCTAAGCATGCATTAATTGCTTTTCGAAGATTTATCTGTAAACATTACGTTTTTTATGAAATTTCATGGTTATTTTTACACAAGGATTATATCTCGAACAACTTTTCAGAGTAAATAACTATTAACGATGTTTTTTACAAAACACAGCAACGGCAAGATAAAATTAGAAGGTAACATCTTAGGCCATAACAATAGATTTTTACTACATCACTACATATTATAAAACAAAGTCCTCCGCCGTGTCTGTCTGCCTGTCTGTTTGCGATAAACTTAAAAACGACTGTACCGATTTTCATGCTGTTTTCACAAATGGATAGAGTGGTTCTCGAGGAAGGTTTTAATATATAATTTTTCAAGTTTTTCTATACATTGGCTAAAATATAATGATATTTATTGGAGATGTCGGAAAAATATACGCCGTCTGGGAGCTTTCAACGAAAACGCTGCAGATATAACACAATGATGTATGGTGGAATTGCGTATCTTATATAGGTCTACGGAAAAATTTTCGATGGCATATGTCTATCTCTTAAGGTTAACATACTATATCCATTTAAATACTTTAAAAAATGGGCAATTATAAAACGGTAATTGGAAAGCGGGAACGGGATCAAAATTTCATGATTACTTTTGCTCGCCATAACCGACATCCACGCGGGCAAAGCCGCGAGCATCAGCTATAACTCATAAATAATACACAAAGGTCTATTAACTTAGCATACACATAAAAACCCTTAAAGACTCAAATATACGAAAAAAAAATCTTTTATATTCACAAAATTCGCATTTAACACCTCTCAACCGTGAAAGATCGAATCTTCGGGAACATACATCATGCACAGTCGATTACCGGCCGTATGAGTATAGGAACAGAGTATATATTTGCGTGTAATAAAAACAAGTAAATTTATATTGTAATAAAGCCCTTTGTACACTTTTTTTCTAATCAAACTGATATGAAAGCCGGTTTCGGCTCTATATACTGGCTGACAGCCAAATTGGAGGTACTAACCATGTATGGGCCTGGCTCTCATAGGATAGTCTGCCAGTATCAGATGTAATGCGATGCGATACAGAATCTAACTATCACTAGATAGAGATCAATATAAGGAATGTAAAGATTTTGACATGAGCAGGATTTGAACCTGCGACCTCAGGATGAATACTCCAGGCGCTCAGCCAACTAAACTATCCCGATCTCTGTTCCCTGTTCCAATTTTTTCTAGATTACTACGTCTTATGGTGACGTTATCGTCATCTATATATACAGGCTGTGGTTCTAGACAGTGGCCAAATTGAAAGAGTTGGATCTATAGGTGTAACTGATTACAAAACAATTAAAAAATGTATACCGGATATATAGGAAATTCACAAGAGCAGCCCGGTATTTCGAATTGTGTCTGGGTAGTGGCAATATGCTCACCATCTGTCTATTACATGGGACTTAATAATAGTACCAGTGAAATATATAATACTTTTGCATAAAAAAATTACATTGTAATATAGACTCAAAACTACTCGAAACTTAGAGCATATTCTGTCTATAATTTTAGCAAATAAGATTTATTTGTGGAAGTAATATAAAGAAATATTATTAAAACTACTTTCCGGGAGGTGTGTTCCTTTTCTATATTTCAAATTGTTCCCAACATATATTTCTCTATAAATCATATTTTCTCGAACCTTCCATTACGAAATGCTCAAATGAACATCAGATAACTGTTTCATCTAAAAAGTATACAGCTCCAAAGGTTCTGATCATTACAAGCTCGACTGAACTACCTCCACCCTTTTGCGAAGATATTATATAAAGGAACTAATATAATCGAAGAAAAATATCACGTATTTCGTATTGGAAAGGAAAAGCAATCCTCAGATTGTGGAATTCACAATTCAGCAAAATAGTTGACATACTTGATATACTTTTCTACCTACAAAAGTGAAGACGCTTTATCTCGAAGCACACGCAAAAAGGTTCGAATTTAAGTTTAGATAACTTTTATAAACGTTGGAAGGAATATTTGTGTTTTCAACAATTTTCAGCCAGATATTAATTCAATTTTTATGGCCTTGTAAGGTACCGGAATAATAATTTTACAGTTTACAAAAGTGGCTCATGAATATCTTGGCGGATCGGAGCTTACGAACTCGCTGAATGAACGCAAGGCTTTAGACTCAAATGAAACTCTTAGCCGTGTATTTTTTTTTGCTTAGTTAATCTAAAACGTCACTGAAACGGTTTCCTTTCCGGTTTCCATTTAACGAGTGAAATACGGTGAAGAAAACCTGAATTTAATGGTCTCAAATCACCGCCCCACTGCCAGGTAGCAGTGGGGTGACCATTAAATTCAGACTAGGTAGTCTGGTGCATTTTAGGGCATGCTGCACAGCAAAGCAGCGCATTGAAAAGTTGAAAACAAGAAATTAATGTAGAAAACAATTATTAAGTGTTTTTTTTATAAAGACCCATGCCTTTTTTGCTAAACGATATGCTCGAAATATTTAAATGTACAATTTCAATATTTTATGAAATATTGAAATGACTAAAAGCAAGTCACACTGAATGGTTGTAGTTCTTTGTGTGTAGTCTAAGTGTCAGCTCAATACTCTATAGTTTCTCATTCACTCCAGTTTCACTCGCAACTCTGTCACTCGATTTATGAAGTTGTGTTGGACTGTGCTGAGATAGCACATTAAAATTTATTGTGCGAGTGACTCTTTTTGTTGAAGTGAGATACAAACGTGCTAGCACACGTGCTGAGTACCCAAGTCTAATGCGTTACATAAAAGGTCGCTACAGCATAGCTTTTACTATGCCGTCATCTTTACGTGTTTTGGCTTTGCGATCTCTGTTTGTTTGCACAGAAAACATAAAACTTTATTAGCTAACAATTCGAATCTATTTAATGAATTTTTTTCTTTACTTTCTTTACAATTTAATCAATATTATTTACTCAAGGTCAAATATCTTTTTTCATGTAATCTGGGTATCTTCTATTAATAGAACATAGACATAGACACTTTAGAACGTTAACAAGATTCAATACGAGACTAAGAAAGATCATGATTTTTTAATTTAAATAAAATAGATTTTCCGAGGTAGATATTTTTAATACGTTGACTGTCCAGTGACTGGTAATGTACGGCTATTGTTTAAAATTTGTTTATAACATAACATAACATAGCATCACGCCTGTATTCCCGGAGAACTTGGCATACAGTTGTATACATACATTTTACCAATTCTGTTAGTAAGCCCATGTTGAAAACACTTTGCCCGTCCTGGAATTCGAACGCAAAACCTCACGCTAAACAGCCGCGCTTGCGACTACAAGAAAAACGAGGCAGTTAGAGAAAAGTCTAATTTTGAACAAGATTTGAACCTGCACCTCACCTTAATGAATACTCCAGGCGCTCTTATTATTCAGAAATTGTGCACCTTCAAAGTATTCCCATAGTCATATTTTTCTCCCACGAAAGTGTTTAAATTCTGAAAGTGATATTTTAAAATATACATTTTAATGACATCATGATACTGATTATTTCGTAGCAAAACTCTGAAGTGATATTTTCTTGTGATAAGAAAAATACGGTTATGAACAGGATTTAAACCTACACCACCCGGATAAATACTCCAGGCGCTCTGCTAACTAAACTATCAGTCGGGATAATTAGCATAGCGCTGCCCACTATCCCAAATTATTTTTCCACAATAATGCATCTTATGGTAACATCATCACCCCAGCATGAACGACGGTGTCGTCAATAATATTATCATGTATTTATGTAATTACGGGCCTGAGACCACAGCATCTGTTTCTTTTAGGCTCAGAATATCCAATTCACTTTAACTATACTACTCTTCTAATAAGATTCTATTTTTAAAGAATCATTGAAAAAATAATAGATAAGAACGGGGCTTGAACCCGCGACCTTTGACGTTCCGTGTCATCACTCTACCAACTGAGCTACCTTGTCGTGTTCAAACCTATTGAATTTTCAATCCTCTTTGTATACGTCTTAAGGAGACGCCTGGCGATATTTATCTAGCAATCATTTACAGATTTACTAACTCTCCTAATATATATAAATCTCGTGTCAAAGAGTTTGTTATCGAACTTCTCCCTAACAGATTGACTATTTTATGAAATTTTTGTGTATATTTGGTAGGTTTGAGAATAGGTCGTAGGCTATTTTTTATACCTCTAGGAGATAAGGGTGGCCCTATCCAGAAAATTTATATGGCAGTACAACGTTTGTGGGGCACAGCAAGTACCATAATATAATTTGCCAGTTGGCCTCCAAACGTAGCAGTTACGCCCCCTGCTGACCATTAATTCTGGCTATCTATCGACGCGTCTATTCCGTAATGGACGTGGGCTGTTGGCGATTACCGCAATTTTTCGCACTTTACCAAATATTATAAATTAATTGATGACTACAATCAACTTACTTAATTTTATTTTCCTCCCATGAGAATTTAATGTGCTTAACTATCGACGCATGTATTCCGTAATCGACGCGGGCTTTTGCGATTAGCGCCATTTTTGTCACTTCACGCAATACATATAGTCATACATACGGATAGCAATATTACATTACAAACGACTGCAACATCTAACATTACTAATTTAATGACACTATAAACCATAGTTAATGAAAAAAAGTAATAAAGCAAAACCTAACACACATTACTAAATTTCGATGCTTTTTTAATTAGATAGCTCTTTATGCTATTCTTCTCTAGGATGCCTTTTTCATTTTACTATAATCATAGTTCTATTTATATAGGTTCAAGTTATCATTATCTCAGTCCTACACCATAACTCATAAGTAAAGTTGCCACTAGTTCTGACAACCAAAATAGTTGCACCCTCCCACGACTATTAATTGTGGTTATCTATCGGCGCGGCTGTTCGGTAATGGACGTGGGCTGTTGACGATTAGCGCGATTTTTCTCAGTCTACGAATATAATATTATAAATTAATTGACAAGTTAGATTTACTTACAAAAGAACCCTTAATTATTATTCAACGGTTATTCATCGCATGCATTTGTCGGGATTGCATCAAAGTTGGACTCATGACATCGAATAAGACGATGAAGCGATGCGAAGCGATGTTAATCGCTCAAAAAGGGTTTCATCGTCTTATTTAAAAAAAAAGGTGTCTATGGAGTTTCTTGCCAACCGGCAAGAGGTTTCTACACAAGATTAAATTGTTGGAACCGGGCTTACCGTCGAACCACTAACTTTGACGTTTAATAAGAGCCTGCAGCGGGTAAATATGAAATAAAAAAAAATGAATTTAAGCAAGTGATTTTTAATTTCTAATACGTAGTTGACTCGGCAAAGACAGTGGTGCGTGTCTTGGATTCTAACTTGCGACCTTTGATTTGTCAGTCCAACAGTCATACCGCTAGGCTAATACTGCTTAATTTTCAAACAAAATCGTACTATGGCCCAAAATGGCAAACAAACTTCATAGAAACAAAAACTCGAACGACGAACTCGAAAAGGAGAGCAATTTTTTCTCATAATTACGACAGAAAATTAATTTAGCTCGAATGAAAAATTATTTTGCTGTATTTAATTTCTTTTTACCATCAGCCTTTTAGAAAGCAATTAGAATAAAATAATAAGAAGCGGCTGACTGCGTTTGACGGTTTTTTTGATAACAATGCGACACTAGGAAGTTTTCTTAAGATATCTTTAATTATATCGCTTTTACTAAGTCATTTTTAAATGTTAGTAAAAGGGGCCGCACAACTCGATCGATCGAGGTTAGGCTACGCTTGCCACGGTCGGTCTATAGATAAGTATAGGTGTAGGTAACTACTATATCATATCGACTCATCCATACCTCGGAAAGCACGTTAAAACGTCGGTCCCGGTTATCAAAAGATGATCTATGACAGCCGTGACCGCTTGAAAGTCTGACAACCAGTCTTACCACGAGATGTCATGTTACCCAGTCTACTAACTGGGTTGTGGAGGTCAGATAGGCAGTAGTTCCACGTAAAATGCTGGTATTAAGATGCATCCGGTTAGATCGACCGACCCCAACGTAGTTGGAATAAATCTAAGCAGATTGATTTTAAATGTCAGTTATACGATTGTGATTCATTAAAGAACTGTCATATTTTATCCTTCAGCTGTCAATACTACTAAGGCGTTCATGGCCGATTGTAATGTGAGGTTAATCAAGAAGCCGAAGTTAAGCAACGCAGCCTGTGAATGGGTGGCCAGCGCTGCGCGGCTGTTCTGTGAATGGGGGGCCGCCGCTGCGCGGTCATTCTGTGAATGGGTGACCGCCTATGCGCGGTCTTTCTGTGAATAGGTGGCAGATGGTAGCATTTTTATCGGAGCGCCTCCAGGTTTCGGAGGACATGTTAAACCGTCGGGAGTATATTACGTGAAGCAAAAACTTTGGACTCCTTTTACGAAAATTACTTGGACGGAGGAGTATGAAATTTGGCACATTTAAAGTTTATATGGAGAAAGCGCAGAAAGCTAATATTTTTATATAATATGCATTAGAAATACAATAAATTAATAATAAAAAAAACATTAAGCGCTACCATGCGTTTGACACACATGTTTTATGTTTGACAATAGAAATATTGGACAATAGAACCTTTGTACCGTACAAATTTAAACTTTAAATGAATTATGGTCGAATTTCGGCCAGTGGGCGTAGTACAGTTTATTGTGACATAGTGTGGCATTACCATACTATAAACTCTGTGGACAGCAGGCTGATCTTAGCCTACTTTGAGGCTAAATATCTAAGCTATGCTTATAAATACACGAATTTTTGTCTTTAATCAGTCTTCAAGAAACAGATCTCCTAATCCCAGAACTCCAATCAACAGTATGAGAGCACTTTATTCTAACTACAATAGGGAATCATCCCAAACACTGTTCCCCGTTAACTGTAGTGGGTTGAGTGGAGAACCTAATGTGAGTAGGTCAAGTTGGCACTGGGATTTCACTAGACTGTTGCTTTTGCCTGTACAAAAGCTAATAACATAGCATCAAGCATGTTTTTCCCGAAGGGGTAGGCATAGATGTACAGATTTGTACACTCACATTTCACCAATAATGTTATTAAATCCGATGGGTGATGAGACTAGTTCCAAGCTCCGGACTGCTACTAAGAATTTCCTAACAGGAAAACCCAATAACACTTTGCTCGACCTGGAAATCGAACTCATGACCTCGTGCACAGCAGTCGCGCTTGGGACCACTAGACCAACGAGGCAGTCTGACGAGACTCACTGGTCTGGTGATTTTAAATTGTTAACTCATATAACTTGTGATAGGGATGTTTGGCTATAACACCTTCTGCACATGTGGCTTCCTTGGCTACTCACTGACAATGTACGTGTAATTTCTATCACAGTTCTAATAACATTTTCATTTTGTTTTTTGCATAATATACCTCTTTCAATCTTTGCTTTCTTTTTTTGTTTTTAACTTTTGTTAAACTTACTAATAATATTTGACGGATATTATGCATTGTTTTATATAGCTTCTTTAGCTTCAACATTTTGTAAATGTGAGAACGCCGGTAACTTGTCAAATGCGCTATTCATTTAATAAGACTTATGTAATTATCTTTTATATTAGTGACTGCATCCAAGATTACGTTGTTTTTACATCCCGCCCAAAATTGTATCTACAGAAATTGTAAAAATATATACAGTTAAAAGAGTAACCATGGAGTTTCTTGCCGGTTCTTCTCCACAGGAAGCGACTTTTTGGAACCGTGCACGTAAATTCTGACTTTTCATAAGTGCCTTTGTATGGTTTATATGAAATAAAAACCTTTGAAAAAACTAATTAACTGGGAAAAGTTTATTTGATTGACATAAATATGGCATATGAAAATATATTAGTAACAAGCACCCCGCCCCGGCTTTGTACGGTTGCAATTTTGAATAACCAAAAAGAAAGAAAATACAATAATCCATCCAAATTTCCGACTTTCCAGGTGGATTTTCCAAACATATTCTTTCATATAAACTGTGACAGTCAAGATGAATCGTGTTTGTGTCAGAACAGAGACCGAACTTGGTCGGTTTTTTAATATTTCTGCTATTTAGGTAATAAAACGGATTGTAGCTCGTACATTCTGGCCCAGTTAGTGGAGTCTGATAGTCGAATAACATCAGAACCTGACGCATGGATAACATTTGGTATGACATAGACCGTATTGGGGCGGTTACCACGAACAACAGCATTTCCAATGAGGGTTGACATCAGGCATGCGGCCGGTCAAAAAACATAGCCAAAAATTTTGCAGCATGAAATTTCAAAAACAACAATTCTATTATGTATTGCTGCGCTGACCCCAAATAAATTGAGTTAGGAGCAGGGCGATCATATTTTTTTTCATATAAGCTTTGTTTGGCAATTACGAACACGCCATCACAAAAACAGCAAAATCGGCCAAGCCGTTCTCAACAGACTTTTTTCATACTTGCAGTAAGCTATAAAATTCTTTTTTTAAGTATATATTTTGTAGGTACATATAAAATGTACCTACAAAATATATTATTAGTGAATTTAAGCGGGGTTGCTCAAGGGGGGATCCAAGGTAATACAGATTTTTGTGTTTTTTTTTTTGAGGTTTTCTGATTTGGGTATTTCTCTAGTAAAATCTCAGTAATGTGTATCGTGTTCCATAAACATAAATAGAAGGCGACCAAATTTAACCACTGTTAGTTGACAAAGTCCTAAATCGACCAGGTTTTTTCGGAACAGCCGCAAATCAGAATACTGGTCTGTTCCGATTTCGTTTAGGTCACCCGATTTATTCTGATTTATCCTAAGTATTTTCGATTTATTCTGATTTATCCGATTTCGTTTAGGTCACCCGATTTATTCTGATTTATCCTAAGTCTTCCTTTAAAGTTGTCAGTAAGGTATTTACTTATAACCGTCAATAGGCTACCTGTATTTTACAACAACGAACCTTTAAGCATTTTTGTATCTATACCGTGAGATAACAATATTATACAATTTTATTTTATTAATTTGTACACCTTGATAGGCAAAACATGTACGTGTTTATTTATTTACTTTACATATTGCATATCCAATTAGTATGTAAACGCATGTTTGATATATAATCTTTATCTCATTAGCCGTGATCCCGAAAGCATTATACAAATAATGCTCGCTGTTGTATTGCATTCAAAGCCCGACTACATTGACTTGAAACACTAGTCCATATGTATACCGTGGGGAGTTAAGTACGAAATCTGTTGTGAGTAGGTCAAGTAAGGTACTATCAGTTGATAGTCGGTTTAGTGTGGCCTCAGTGAGAGCGAGCTTTTTAAGTAAATCGAATTTCTTTTTAACATATTACGGATTAAAGACATTAGCGGATAAATATGTTACCCCAATGCTGAAGCGTTTTGTAGCTAAATGTTTTGGTGTTAGAAGGGCGCAGGTCCGAATCCTGCTCATAGCCGTATTTATCTTTCAACAAAAAAAGTAATCGCGTCTGTACGAAATTGTATTAACTGCAAAGTTACTCGTGTCGATTCAGTCTGTATAGGGACTGAATAGATAGCGAAGACGTCACCAAAAGAAGTGTTAAAATGTGGAGGAAGAATTCTGAGTAGTGAGCAGAGGTTTGAGATGGCTTTGTGGTCAGAATGCCTGGAGTATTTATCCGGGAGGCGTAGGTTCCTGAATCCTGCTCACGAACGTATTCTTCTTTTTTTCTACAAATAATTGTGCCTTTAAAGGCAGCCTTGTCATGTGTTACTTTGTGTTAGTTTTTTTTTCTGTTTTATACTGTGAAATGCTAACCTGTAGTTGTTAAGTTTTACTAATAAATGAGTCCGTGTAGCCACAATTTTTACACATTTACAATATAATTCGATTATTAAATAAGATGTGCGTTTGTACCAAAATCATAGGATATTTTGACTCATGACATCGAATCGCCGCGAGCTCAGCTCATGACTAAGCGCTCCATTCGAGTTTGAAACTAGTCAGGCAATTCCGAAGAATGCACGTGAGTAATAACCGTTGAACAAAAATTAAAATCATAGGGCGTGGAAATCAAAACAAATCTTTATCTTTACTGTATGTTATTTAAAAAAACAATCCTAGTTTAGTTTCTAAAAACAAATACCCCATAGAATTAGAATATTTTTGCTACCACACATCATCCCCCTACCCTTATCCCAATTTATTTGTGGTGGGCCAGCATGTATTCTTCTTCCACTTTATAATTGTTTTTGAAATTACGTGCTGCTAAAGCTTTGGCAATGTTTTATGACCGGCCGCCTGCCTGACGTCATTGGGAATGCTGTTCATGGTGGTAACCGCCACCGATACGGTCTCCTTCTATCTAGCTATGTCACACCAAATGTTATCCATGCGCCAGGTTCTGATGTTATCCGACTATCACACTCCACTAACCGGGCCACATTTTTACTACCACACATATATAAATAATTTAAAAAAAACGATATTTTCAAACAAAGAGTTCAGTTATACTCGTAGCGGGAAGAAAAAAGATTTAACTCTAAAATCAAATATAGACATTAACTTCAAAAAAAAAAACCTCGCCAACTTGCCCTAGCAGCAATTCATTATAATTTTATTATTATACTGATCACAACACTCCTCGGAGACCACTTTATAAAAGCAGTAAAAATCATTATTACTACCTCCTACCCCTGAATATTTGAACGAGACCCAAGTATTAATTCAACTCGAGACTACATAAAAGGTTTTTAAAGGGTTTTTGACCACGGTTCAGTTATAAATTGATTACTTTATAGCGTGAGTTAAAAGACCCATGCATCCTTACGGGTTGTAATTAATAATTATAATTAATTATTGGGCATGAAACATGTATATAATTTTTATAATACTGTCAACTTTGGAGAATGTAAAAACGGTCAGTTTTTTTATATATTTTTTTTTTATTTCATTAATATAACTTTTGATTGTATAAGCGTAGATATCCTGAACTATAATTAATTTATTACAAACTTAACATTTTTCTTTTTTTACACGAATATTGTTTTTGACATAAATAAAATTCTTTTTATCGTCATATCATCACTCACTAAATGCCAGTTGCTAAAACAGGCACCACACGTAAAGCGTTCCACGGCATGGAACTATTGTGAATCTGTGTTTACAATCACTTAGTATACTACACTAATTAATGAACAATTTTTAAACGAGTAAACAAATTAGCAATATTAAATATAATTAATTAAATAATAAATGAATGGTTAGACATGCATATATAAGTAACTAGCTGATGCCCGCGGCTTTGTCCGCGTGGAGGTCGGTTATCGCGACCAAAAGTAATCATGAAATTATGATCCCGTTCCCGCTTTATAATTGCCCATTTTTTTAAGTTTTCAAATGGATATAGTATGTTATCTATAAGAGATATATATATGCTATCGCGGACTTTTCTGTAGACCTATATAAGATACATAATTCCACCATACATCATTTTGTTATATCTCAAAGGGTTTAGGCAGCGTTTTCGTTGAAAGCTCCCAGACGGCTTATTTTTTTCCGACACCTCCACAAATATCATTATATTTTAACCAATGTATACAAAAACTTGACGAATTATACCTACACTAAAACTTTCTTCGAGAACCACTCTATCCATTGGTGAAATCAGGATGAAAATCGGTGCAGTACTTTTTGAGTTTAGTTGAAGGACTTTGTTTTATAATATATAGTGATATTAATAGAATAAATAAATGAATGGAAATATAGAATACTTAATAGGATATAAAATAATTCAAACTTAATAACAAGGAAAATTAATAAAGCGCTCTTCCTTTGTCTACTTATTTGCTGCGCACAACAGAGAACATATATCTGCCTAGCTTTTTCCCAATTACATTGGGGTCGGCTTCCAGTCAAACCGGATTCAGCTTAATACCAGTATTTTACATGGAGCGACTGCCCATCTGACCTCCACAACCCAGTTACTGGGTAACACGATATCTCGTGGTATGACTGGTTGTCAGACATTCGGGCTTCTGACTACCCGTAACGGCTGTCATAGATCTTAATTTAACAACCGGGACCGACAGCTTAACGTGCTCTCCGAGGCACGGAGGGGTCTCGGTATGAAAAGATGGTCACCCATCCACAGACCAACCGCGGCAAGCGCAGCTTAACCTCGACCGATCGATCTGTGCGGCTGTTACTTAGCCACGAGCTCCTCGCGCACAACAGAGTACATAATTGTTTCTATTTTTATTTTTTATTTACCATTTGTAAGTGTAGATTATGGATGGCAATAAACGATTTAAGGTAAAATGCAATCAGAGTGCTGATTGCACTTTACCTACATAAATATCATAAAAGTCATCAAATGTAAGTCGCTAGCATAGGTACCACGCCTTCTTACGATTCAGATCTCTTGTAGTAGAGTACGCTACAGCACAGTTCTCTATGGATAGGGTTGCCATCCGTCCGGGTTTTCCCGGATTTGTCCTAGTTTAGAGGGCGTCCGGGGAGCGTCCGGGCGGGGTTTCATTTGTAATCCGGGTTTGAGGCAGTTAACACATCGACTAAAAATAAGCGGTCGAAGTTACGTTTAAAATGCAAGACTACTAATTCTTTGTTAAAACTTAATTACTAAATTTAGTTTAAAACTGTAAGAAATAGTTAATTTATAACATTATTAAAACTAATATTTATACAAGAGAGGATTTAACGGAAAAATCAGTGTTGATATGTCCGGGCTTAAAGCTCCAAAGTCCGGGATTTCACACTTCTTGTCCGGGTTAGCAGATTTTAGAGGTGGCAACCCTATCTATGGAACTATTGTTTGTGTGCGTCTACAATAAATTTAATTGTATTTTCAATAAACATTACATCATAAATGTCATCAAATGCTAGTCGCTAACACAGACACCACGCCTTCATACAGTTCGAATCTCTTGTAGTAGAGTGCACCACATCGTGTTCTCTGTGGGACTATTGTGAGTCTGTGACTACAGTCAGTTTGTCTATACTAACTAGTATTGATATATAGATATCGCCAGGCGTCTCCTTAAGACGAATAGAAGGGAATTTGAAATGGAATAGAAGTGATCAGCGACACAGTAGGTCAGTTGAGAGAGCGATGACACGGACTGCCAAAACTCACGGGTTCGAGCCCCGTTCGTGTCTATAATTTTGCAATGTTTCCTTAGAAAATAGTAATTAATATTAGCCATGACCTTCACATGTATAAAAAAATATCATTATATATATATTTATATATATATATAGTACTGACAAGTTTTTTTTTATCCTTTAGATTGATGTATAATCAGAGATGACGAATGACGATGGATTGGTGATTAGTTTTAATTATTGTCTCCCGCGCACAAATAGTGGGGTGGCTGTCAAACTAGACAGAAGTTAATGCGAGCTAGTGAAGGTTAGACTTGCTACCCGCATCAGGTATATGATGTGACGTGACAGTGAACCAGTGAACTGCTATACAAACATTAAACAAGGAATACTGAAACTCTAAATTTCAAATAGACCATTACAGATGCTAGGTGCACGATGTTGAGAAATTGGACTTATGGAGAAGAATCGGCAAGAAACTTTTTAGAATATCTTCTCTTATTTCTTAGTCTTTTAAAATAAGTGAATAACACAATAAATTATAAGTTTAAGCTAGTAATAATATTAATATTGTAATCTTTGGTACTAGTATGAGCATTTTTTTTTAGAGTCTTTAGACATTAAACTTGTAACAACCTACACTTTTAATGTATAATTGCATACATCTGTAATTTATTCATAAGGAGAACAAACTGGCTCCTGTAATACAGTTATAATAGCGCAGGAGCCAGGGAATTCATTTGTATGTTTGTATTTTGTTTTTAGATTCTTTAGACATTAAACTTGTCACAACCTACTCTTTTAATGTATAATGGCATACATCTGTAATTTATTCATAAGGAGAACAAACTGGCTCCTGTAATACAGTTATAATAGCGCAGGAGCCAGGGAATTCATTTGTATGTTTGTATTTTGTTTTTAGAGTCTTTAGACATTAAACTTGTCACAACCTACTCTTTTAATGTATAATGGCATACATCTGTAATTTATTCATAAGGAGAACAAACTGGCTCCTGTAATACAGTTATAATAGCGCAGGAGCCAGGGAATTCATTTGTATGTTTGTATTTTTTTTTTTAGAGTCTTTAGACATTAAACTTGTAACAACCTACTCTTTTAATGTATAATGGCATACATCTGTAATTTATTCATAAGGGGAACAAACTTGCTCCTGTAATACAGTTATAATAGTGCAGGAGCCAGGGAATTCTTTTGTATGTACTTACTTACAACCAATTGTGTCAATAAATATTATTTTAATGAGGCTGGTAAGAAACAGCTAACAATCCGTTTATAATTTTTGAAATATCTGTTAAATTTGTCGGTAAGCAGTGGCTTTACTGTGGGCAAAAAAATACCTAACTTTTGATTGGAACTCGGTGACCGGACGCAGGAATAGATATATTTTTATTAAAACTAACTTTAACTAAACTTTGGACAAACTAAGCCAGACGCCATCGTCGTGAATGATTTATTACTTTGATGAAATTTGAATTATTCATGGCCCTGGTTGATATTTTACTGGCCTGTAGAAGTTTTCGGGTACGACAAATTTTACTTTTTTTATATAGAATTGCTGTCTTATATATAATGTTTGGTACTAAGAGGGTCGAAAAAATATTGGGGCTATGTACATCCAACTTCTTCCTTTCTATTTCTACTTACAGCATAAAAAAGGATCGTCATGTTTTCAGGGTTCATGTATATATATGTTTCTTTATTCCACCATAAATTCTAAACGACTAAACCGATTTAGATGTATTGGGTACCGTGAAAGTTCTTACATTGTCCCGGGTAATATAGGCTAGAAGAATTCAATTGTAAGTTTTTTTTCTGCAGTCCTTAAAGTTGTCAAATTTTAAATACATTTGATTAATTGTTTTTTAGCCTTTTTTTTCTTTTTTTATCAATTGTAATGTAAGCTGAAATAATTTTATATAAACTGTTATGACGGCTGACACCTTAGTCCTCTTGTGACCACGAACGCTGCGAAGTGTTCGAAACGTCAGGAAACACAAAAACCTATAATACACGCGATTAATCCGGTTAAAAGTTGTTTTATTACAATTTGTGTAGTAATCGCGAAAACCTAAGATATTATTATTTAAATTTTCTGCTAGAAAGTTCTCAGTAGTAGCCCAAAGTTTGGAACTGTGCACGGTAGATGGCAATAGGTTCACCACCCCCTATTACATGGGACTAAACAACCGCATCGGTGAAATGTGGGTGCAGGTACAACAGTGTTCACTTCTGCCTACCCCTTAGCTTAGCTATTCTCCCATATTAAAAGCACCTGTTTCTTCTTCCCCCAGGTAATGTGTTCGTGATAGCAGCTATAATAATCGAGAGGAACTTGCAGAACGTCGCTAACTACTTGGTCGCGTCGCTTGCGGTCGCCGACCTCATGGTCGCGTGCCTTGTCATGCCGCTTGGAGCGGTATATGAGGTAAGACTTAGTTATAGTGTGGCAACTCTACTAGCCTTTTCCCAATTACGTTGGGGTTGGCTTCCAGTCAAACAGGATGTAGCTTAATACCAGTATTTTACACGCCGAGACTGCCTATCTGACCTCCACAACCCAGTTAATAGGTAAAACGATATCTCGTGGTATGACTGGTTGTCAGACTTTTTAGGCCTCTGACTACCCGTAACGGCTGTCATAGATCTTAATCTGCCAACCGGGTTCGACGGCTTAACGTGCTTTCTGAAGCACGGAGAGGTCTCGGTGTGGTTTCACCCATCCCTAGACCTACAGCGGCAAGCTCAGCTTAACCTCGATCGATCGATCTGTGCGGCTGTTACTAAGCCACGAGCCCCTCTACACTACGCGCTTATGATTAATAATTTTCTATAATTTTAATTTGGGTGTAGGACTGTAGGAGATCTGTCTTAATCGTTAAACTATAATTAATAGTAATGCTTTTGCACAAAACAGAAAAAAACATTAACAGAATTATTTCCGTGTAAAAAAATAATGATATTTTTTTTTCTACATATCGTCTTTACAACCTACAGATTCACTTCTTTATATATTTCATATTAGTAATGAAAGACCTGTTGATCCATCCGTACCCACACCACATATAGCACAAACGATAAAAAATATGCTTAATCATGTAAGAAAGAAAGAAAGAAAGAAAGAAAAAGCTTTTATTCCCCTCAAATGGGCACACAGTAAAGAAGAAAAAGATTAATAATTATAGACATTACATGTAAAATTACTTTAAAAACATATCTTTGTTAAAAACTGTAGGGCTTTTCAGAATACTTTTTAATTTTTAGACGTGTCCTATTGCAAATCACCCGTAGGGATTTGAACTGCGTAATCGAACAATAGCTATGGCGGCAATTGAATACCCCCAGCGGCTCTAAGAATAAGTTGTTGGCATCGACAAAGGACGGCAAATTCCTGTGCCTATAATTTTTGTGGGTTTGCACGAGTTGGTTATTGTCGCGCGCAGCACACGAGTCTATAGCCGGAGGATACAAAAAAATACATTTTTTTTTTAAACTAAATTTTTTAATATAAAATATTACAATTAATTTATATAACTAATGTCGACAGTCAATCGATGTTAGATTAAGAGTGACGATATCCCTATGGAGCCTCGATGTCCGGTGTCGAATGCATCACGTTGTGCTGCATCAGCGCCTCGTGTCCGCGGTTGTCGTTGTGCGCAGTAATGAGATTAACACTTGTCAGCAATTCTGATAGTGTGGGAATGTGTAACGACGAACGAGACGAATTTGTTTGTTGACAAAAAAAATATCAATATAATTGATTAAAAGGATTGGGACGTTGTTCGGCGCCTTAAAACCGCAAAAAACGCAGAGTTAAGTAGATTTGTAAATGATTGCTTAATAAATATCGCCAGAAGCCGTCACCTTAAAACGCGACACGACGAGACGCGAAACAAAGACACGGTAGCTCAGTTGGAAGAGTGATGACACGGATTATCAAGGGTCGTGGTTTCAAGCTCCGTTCGTGTCTATTATTTTTCAATATTTCCCTTAAAATTGTAATGAATAAAAATATATTTTTTGGTATTGATCGACAGCTTGTAGGTACATAACATGTTTTGTTTTCTTTGCAGTGGCACGTATAGCGTAAAAGATATGCTCTCTTTTGAAATTGTAACCCTACCTTTGTCGAAACCGTAATTGACGTTATCGTGTTTAGTGTGGAAGTTATCTTACCAAGAAATAACCTTATGAAATACGCAAAGAAAAAATACGTGATTTTTTACTTTCTTTTAAGTAAAAGTGGAGCTACCTTTGGTAACCGACTCACCCGTTGGTAATTGGTGGTGTGGCTTAGATTAAAGCACATAGATCCCGAAGAAATCTATTCACTCTAAGTAGAGTGGATAGATTTGGGTAGAACGATAGTTGAGAAGTTGACACAACTCCCCAGAGCGATCTCCCACAACGGATGCACTGAATTATTTCCCGAAACACGAGTAGCTTCACGGCATGGATTGGTCCGGTGGGTGGTAACCAGCCGCGGCCGAAGGCTCCCACTAGAGTTGTGTTGCCTGTTCTGCACCAACTACGGGCCACGTGTAGGGATTCCAAGTCAAGGGTGCAATCCTACGGACGCGGGCAACTCAGCCCCCAAAATGCCTTAATGCCGACACAATGCGATGCCTTAGGGCTAGCGCAATCCGGCGAACGGTACGGCGGAAGATTTTAAGTCTGTCAATCTAATTTGATTCTTCTTTAGTTGTAATAAGATATACAATAGGAGCATCATGGTAGATAAGTTTATGCATTATGCATTAAAATAATACCTTATTTCCCATTCACAATCCAAATAAAACAATAAAAACAGAACTCCTAGGAAAAAATCATAGAATTCCCGAATCAACAATGCAATGTTAACAAACATGTTACAAACAGTTGGTAAACAAACATTTGAACAAATATTTAACCAACTAGTTGGTATATAATTTACTAAGTTGATATTGTTTTGAGTCGCGTTATGTGTATACATGAGAAGGTTCGCCTCAAGCTACGTCAGGAACCCTTAGGGTCTGTTTAGAAGTGCCACAACCACACTATAACAACATCATCACGCTTGAATTGCTCAAAAGTTTAGGCAGAATTGTACAGTTGTACAGTCACGAGCACAAACATGTATAATTTTACATTTTATACATTCCATATAAATAGTTATCTGAATAATATATTGTAGAAGAATTAATGTATGTCTATATGAAGAAGGAATGGTTCTTCTGTCTGTGTTACATACCCTATATCTTAGTGATACACGCTAAATACTGCCTCGTTGGTCTAGTGGTCCCAAGCGCGAATGCTGAGCATAAAGTTTCGGGTTCGATTCCTGGTAAAATTGGTATTGAGTTTTTCTGGAAGAAAATTCTCAGTAGCAGCTCGGAGTTTAGAATTATGCCCGGTAGTTGGCTCACCACCTTTTACATGGTACTTTATAACAGCATTGGTGAAATGTGGGTGTATAACTGTGTACACCTCTACCTACCCAACCTAACCTACCTAATACAGGCGTGATGCTATGTTATGTTATGTTACACGCTAGAGTTATTATCGGTGACGTTTTAAGATTTTGTGTTCACTAGTTTGTGCTCGTGGCTGTACAGCCACTTTTGAACGATGCTGTTATTAAGTCCCATGTGGTGGTAAGTTCATTGCCATCTACCGAGTCCAATTCCAAACTTTATTCCGGGACGCTACTGAGAATTCTCTAAAAAATTACTCTTAAAACATTTCCTAACCTGGAAATCAAACACCTCATGCTCAGTACCCGTATTTATGACCGGCAGACCAATGAAGGAGTCACATAAGATACGTACATATCGCTATTCAGTATTAGTACTGGATGACCGTGCTTTGTCAGGTTTCTTTTTGTGTAAGTTGACGTTTTCTTAAAATGAAACCTAGCTAGATCGATTTATCGCCCCCGAAACCCTCACATACCGAAAACATCTCTCACGTGTGCTGGTTTCCTCACGATGTTTTCCTTCACCGTTTTAAGCAAGTGATAATTAATTTATAATAATAATAATAATAATAATATTCCACAACTATCACACAACGCCGTCTAGTCTCAAGCTAAGCAGAGCTTGTGTTATGAGTACTAGACAACTGATAAAC
The DNA here is from genome assembly GCA_935421205.1 of Xylocampa areola. Classification (NCBI taxonomy): domain Eukaryota; kingdom Metazoa; phylum Arthropoda; class Insecta; order Lepidoptera; family Noctuidae; genus Xylocampa; species Xylocampa areola. Next base: position 16,555,780 of record OW285210.1, on the reverse strand, counting down.
ATACTTATATATTTCTAAATGCATACATATTATAGATAAATTACACCCAGACACAGAACAAATGATCGTGCTCATCACACAAACATTTGTCCTGGTTGGGAATCGAACCCACGACCTCCGGCATAGCAGTCAGGGCTACTAACCACTAGACCAACAGGTCAGTCGAAAGTCATAATACGCACATGACTTCGAAAAGTCAGTGGCATTTGTCAATACAACGGTTACACAACTAAGCTATCGCTTCAATTTACATAGGAGTTGAACCCACAACCTGTTGTCGCTCGTGTTTACAGAGCCTTAGAGGTTGCCTAGAGCTACGCGAACCCTTACATCGTTTGACTAAAGAGGTCTTTTAGTTAAACACGATGTTATGTTTAGTGACTGTGATGACATGCATATTGAGTGGTTTTGATTGCGTTTGGTAATTTTAGGTAGGTTCTGGACCGTTGGGCTAACAAGCAGTGACTATCCCAATGGTATGAAAATTGGTCAAAGAGCAAATCAAAGGTCGCAATTCCGAATGTAAGCTTGCACTAGTGACTTTTCCATATCATGTGCGTATTATAAACTATCTGTATCGTTGTTCTAGTGGTCGCAAGCGGGGCTGCTGAGCGCGAGGTCCTGGGTTCGATTCCCGGGTCGGGCAAAGTGTTATTGGGTTTTTCTGTAAAGAAATCCTCAGTAGCAGCCCGGAGTCAGGAAATTGTCGGTGTGACACCCCCGTGTTTCGGAGAGCACGTAAACATCGGCCCTGCGCCTAATCTCTCTCCGGTCGTGTCAGATTGCCGTCCCATCAGACTATGATGACTATGAGAGTAACGGAAGAGGGAGTGCACCTGTGTTTGCGCATACACTTGTGCACTATAATTTCCCCTGCATACTTGGCTTATCTCCGTGGAGATAGGCCGCCGTGACCGAAATATGGTCTGGAGGAGTATTATTAGTGTCTACTGCCCACGACATCGTCGGCGTCGACTTCTAAATTAGATCTAGACTAAATTTCATCAAAATTCATTCAGTAGTAATTGCGTGAAAGAGTAACAAACATCCATCTATCCTCACAAACATTCGCATTTATAATATTAGCATGAAGTAGGATATAGTAGGATTCATTATCATATACTTTAAACTGTAAAGGAACACATCATGAGGATTTTCCTCACCTGTCACACCTGAGATTGTTCTCAATGGTGTGTATAGCCATGTCAGAGGCCTGCGGGTGGTTTAAAATTTAACACTAGCTTGTTCATCAACCAATATACGATAAGATGATTAATGACGTCACATCGATAACCCGCGTGTATATTGGCAAGGTCGCGGTAATGTAATTACCGTGGCAAGGTCCACATTTAGCATCGTGTTTAATAAATATATATTTTAGATAAAATACCTCTAAAATCAGACATATTTTTGACTTTCTTAAATAACAGGGATAAGAGGGGCTCGTGGCTAAGTAACAGCCGCACCTTCAGCTGCACTTGTCGCGATCTGTGGATAGGTGACCTTTATTTCATACCAAGAACCCTCCGTGCCTCGGAGAACACGTTAAGCCGTCGATCCCAGTTGTCAAATGAAAATCTATGACAGCCGTTACCGCTAGTCAAAAGTCTGAAAGTCTGACAACCAGTCCTACCATGAGATATCATGTTACCCAGTAACTGGGTTGTGGAGGATAGGCAGTCGCTCCATATAAAATACTGATTGATTGATTGGCAGCCGACCCCAATATAATTGGGAAAAGGCTCAGATTGAAATGTCTTGGATAAGTAAAATTCCGGAATCGTTTTAAGAACGTCTATTTTTAGATATACCAACGACCATTAAGCGTAGATTTCTTCTGTGTCTTCATGTCTTTGGGATGAAAAAAAGACACAATAGTACATGCTAGGTTTGGACCCATAACCCATTGTCACTATATAACAAGAAAAAAACCAGCAAAGGAAAGCTATGTCACAGCATGACAATGATCCCAGGAAGTCCCGTTTGTGTCTAATATTTTATAATATTCCTTAATAAGGAACATAAAAAATATTTTAGCCTGCAACTATTAACTGTATATATACTGTATTCCTCACGATAATTTCCTTCACCTAGTGTCTTGCTGTCTTTGGGTTGAAAAACACACAATAGTACTTAAAAAAAGACAATCATCAATCAAAAACATCCATCGGTTTCTAAGAAAACTTCAACTATATCTGACTACCCTAGATACTTATCTCTTTTGTAGACTGTACATGCTAGGTTAAGACCCAAAACCCATTGTCACTACATAAAAATAAAAAATAACACAGGCCCAGCGCGGTTGGGAAAGCTATATCATGCCATGACAATGATCGCGGAAGTCCCGTTTGTGTCTAAACTTTTTTCAATAATCCTTAAAAACAAAAACAAAACTAAGATAAAATTCAGACACAAAAATTGGGAAGCAGAAAAAACTCATCTCCTTAAAGTTAGACTAAGAAAGGCTTTTAAATATTGAAATAGTAATCCTGTTGATGTGTGTAAGAAAATTGCGAAACTAATCTGCTGGACTGAATATTTAAACGTTTGATCCGATAGTTTTCGGTTAGAGAACTTGAGGTCAATGCCCCGATAGTAATTGAAATATTAGTGATGTTTATTGACTTTTTTCGGTTTACCACCACTTTGGTCTAGTGGGTAACTGCTGCGCGTGAAGTCCTGGGTTCGATTCCCGGCGAATTACTCGTACAAAATTCTCAGTAGTAGCCCGGAATTTGGAATCATGTCTATTACATGGGACTTAATAACAGCACTATTGAAATGTGGGTCTACAACTATATCACCTCTGCCTGCCTCAAGAAATATAGGCTAATGCTAATCTTTAGAACAATAAACAAATTTACTATTATTATCACATATAATTAATTAAGTCCAGAATTTCCAGAATAAAAGTGTCACCAAAATATCATATACAGAAACCACAAAAAAACCAGTCTGAGAATCTGCCTAGCCTTTTCCCAACTACATTGGGAACGGCTCCCAGTCTAACCACCACAACATAATACCAGTATTATACATGGAGCGACTGAATCATTCTTATCCAATCTTCCGCAGGTCAGCCAAGGCTGGATCCTGGGTCCAGAGCTGTGTGACATGTGGACCTCCAGCGACGTGCTCTGCAGTTCCGCATCAATCCTTCATCTCGTTGCTATTGCCACAGACAGGTATACTAAAACAAAATGTACACATTTAGTCAAAGTTAGTCGTATTGGTTCAGTCACTGTATAGGGACTTACATAACTGTAAGCAATCAACCCTCGTAATCCAACCATTATCTAATGATTTTGAAATGTTCAAAAACCTCAAGACTGAATCAGCTTCCTTTACTTCTGGTCGTGATCACAGTAATGAATTAAACAACCACATAGAGTCCAGTGACTTACTAACAAAACATACTTAGGTAAGCTTCGAGATCTTTTGTGATGTGCAAGATCACAGATCAAACCCTAAGTCTCAATAAACTACTGCTGAACTTAAATAAAAACAACTCGGCTATTAAGTATAAAATGAAAAACTTTAAGCAAACACAAGAAGTTGGAACTAACTTCAAGTACTTATATAAGTCTAAAAATTAAGTAAAGATAGGCTTCTTTGATATTTAGCCTTGCTAAAAGTTTATCCCGAAGAATACTTAAATTACTTTTTGATGAGAAGATTTCGTAGAAATTCATGACAGATCTTGTAAATTTACTGATCAATTTCCAAGAATTCAGCAAGATAATATTGAACTGGTAAGTTCAGTAGTATTTAAGGTACAATTAAAGGAACAGGCGTTGATAATAATAACGATTTTGAACAGATATTTGTGGGACAGGATATTCAAGGTCTGGGAGAATGTGCAAGTGAGATTGAGCGAACACTCGAAAAATTAATATTTAACTTTTAAAAAAAACTGAAAGAGCCACGTCACATAGACAACACATGATATCAATACACACAGTCCCGAGTCAGAATTGATCCTATTCTCATTTCCATTAAAATCATTCTCTACTTCCAGGTACTGGGCTGTGACAGACGTAGACTACATCCACATACGAAACGAAAAACGTATATTCACGATGATCGTGCTGGTGTGGGGAGCAGCTCTCGTCGTATCCCTCGCCCCTCAGCTCGGCTGGAAGGACCCCGACTACCTTGCCAGAATAACCCAACAGCAAAAGTGCCTCGTCAGTCAAGACCTCGCGTACCAAATCTTCGCAACCATGTCAACGTTCTATGTACCACTCGCTGTCATCCTTATCTTATACTGGAAGATCTTCCAAACTGCCAGGAGACGCATCAGAAGGAGACGAGATCCTCCCCCTCCTCGGCCAACGTCCGCTGATGGCGCCACGCCCACAGGACGACCCGTCCAATCAGCGAGGGATAGACGATTCGTCAAGAAACGGTTCCTGAATTTAAAGAAGTGCAACCAGCGAACTCGCGCCGAGACGCTGGCTGCAGCACTGTTGTTAACTGAGGGACAGAGCACTTCCACAGTTGATACGTTGGACGAAGAGCCAAGGACCACAGCGTTCACGATCAACGAGAAGGCACCGGCTTCAGTGTCCCCAGAAAAGTCTTCCTCGACTGTTACTAACGGCTCCAAGCCTGAACGAGCCATCGTCCCCGCTCCCACGCACAGGGAGAAGAAAGAATCTCTCGAAGCGAAGAGAGAAAGAAAAGCTGCTAAGACGCTCGCGATCATCACAGGAGCATTCGTGTTCTGTTGGCTTCCATTCTTCATAATGGCGTTGGTGATGCCAATTTGCCAATCGTGTGTTATCAGTGATTACTTAGCGAGTTTCTTCTTGTGGCTTGGATACTTCAACTCGACCCTCAACCCTGTAATATACACGATCTTCAGCCCCGACTTCCGCCAGGCGTTTGCGCGCATCCTCTTCGGCACCCACAGGCGGGGTAGGAATAAAAAGTTCTAACGAAAATGTCATTACTATGTATATAATTGAGGCCTCGAAGGCCAACGGACTATGTTACTCAACCTATATGTATGATATTTCGCTTTCTGTATGTTATACATACTAAGTAGGTAGTGTAAATACGTTTATTCGGTGATATATTGTAAATAATATAAAGGTATATTTAGATGATGTTGACAATTGTTTTTTTTACGCGTTATAGTGTATATGCAGCCGCGACGGGGTCGCTCGCGAGTCCTGGGCGGCCCCCCCGCCCGCTCTTATGTTGTTTCAAGTGACATTACGAAATAAATATTTAAATTATATCCGATTCCAAGGCTTTCATTCCCTTCCCCTTTTTTAATAAAATCCTCTGTTTATTCGGGAAAGCCGGTAAGATATTGAGCGCAATTAGAAAAAATCCCTTAAATCTATTTTTCTTTGGCTTTGTTCTTGATCCCTTTGTGGCAATATTATGGGAGATTTCATCTTCTGTATATTTAAGGTAATCCCAAAAACTACTTAAGCGAATTCGGAAACTCATTTCTTTTCGTTGCGGATTTTCTTTATTGCGCATCTTATTGGATGTCTCATTTAAATCCATTCAATGGATACTTCCAGAAATGCCATTGATACCTTATATTTTATGTCACAAGCTTATGGACTTACACGGTGTTAAGTCAGGCCGTTTCAATATGCTGCTATTACAACAGAATGAAAGAAAATTAAACATAATTGGTCTTAATTTAAGACATTGTTGTGGTAATAAGCAGTATGATTATCTACTAATTAATCATTTCTATAGCACAATGAACAGGAATTAAGTGTTAGGTACAATTTAATAATTCTTGTAATCCTTCGAATTCAGTCTCACATCTAACGATTCATTGACCATAGAACAAGTATGTGTAGACTTCTATTTATTTAAGGCACAACCAGTAGATACAGACGATAAAGTAAAATTAGTAAAATCTTCGTGTAGGTTTCTCTTTATTTGCAGTTTATCGCAGTTTGAGTCAGAGGCAGTTTTTAAAAGAGTGTCCATGGAGTAAGAACTAAACATCTTAACACTACCCTGCCTCTATATATTTGAAATTTGCAAATTTGTAAGGAAATACCCACAATTCTACAGCAAAAGAGAAGACATTCAAACAAAAATCAAACTTAGACATGGAAATAGACTCAATTTACCAACCTCACGATTGAAAATGCACTCCTCTAGTGCGTTTGTTACATCCATTAAAATCTACAATAAATTACCTGAATACATAAAAAACACAGAAACAAATAATATATTTACCAATAAATTAAAACGATTTCTCTTAGATAAAAGTTACTACACAATTGACGAATACCTCAAAGATAAATTCCAACCAGGGTAACAGGGATAACTAGAATAAACAAGCAGTACTGAAATAAATTTATTTACCTTACTTACTATGCATATGCAATATCTTTAACTACTTACTATTTAGTTAATTAAAATTACAGCTAATATATAAATAAATATATAAAATAAATAATAAAAATTAATACATTATCTAGAATAAAACTATTAATAATAAATAAATAAATGAATATTAATAAATAAAATGAAAATAAATCTACACAATAATAATACCTACTTAAATATCAAAATATCAGATTTTCTTCCTTTATTTCAATATATTATGTTTTTAAAAAGCGCTCTTCATCCTCTCCTCTAAAAACTAACTTGCTGTGCCCGACAGGGTCCATAATTGTTTCTCTTTAATTTTTACCCACCAGCCTTTGTATACATTATGGGATGCAATAAAGTTATTGAGTATTGAGTATTGAGTTTCTGGCTAGCTCTTCTCCATAAGATCAACGCCTTGGACATTGTTGTGGAAAGGAAAATACGTTCGTAAACAGGACTTGAACCTGAGCCTCCTGAATGAATAAATAATGAGCTACTGGAGTATTCATCCAGGCCCAAGTTCAAATCCTACTTACAGCTATATTTTTCTGACCACCAAAATTTTTAATTTTATAAAATATATTCTTAAGATTTTTGCCGATTTTTCGTGCTAGAGCAGACCGCGATAAACAAAAGTCTGTCCTGTCTCTATTTGATTTGTCTATTTTATGAAGGGCTATTGTTATTATCTAATACGGGCTGGTTAAGTTCTAAAAAATATCAAGCAAATTTCTACCCAATATTGAAAGTAATAGAGTGTGTGTTACAAACTGTAAGGATTTTTTTAAGTGAAGAAAATTGTACACGGGTGTATACAGTTTTGTACTGTATACTCCAGACCGTATTGCGGTCACGGCGGCCCATCTACGAGGAGGCCAAGTACGCAGGAGATATTATAGCGCACAAGTGTATGTGCAAACACAAGTGCACTCCCTCTTCCTACACTCACATAGTAGACGGCAATCCAACACGACCGGAGAGAGATCAGGCGCAGGACCGGGTCACACCGCCAACTTCCTAACTACGGCCTGCTACTGGGAATTTCCTAACAGAAACAATTCCAATAACACTTTACCCGACCTGGATCGATTGATCGAACCCGGGACCTCACGCTCAGCAGCAGTGATTGTGGCCACTAGACCGACGCGTCAGTCACTGTATAGGGACTAAATAGATAGCGATGACGTCACCATAAGACGTATTAATATAACCCCGCGGCCACACACTCGACGAGTGGCGAGAGGAATACTGAGGGAAGTGGACAGAGACATAGTGTTGCTGCGGTACTCGTCATGCCACTCGTCCTGCCTGTCAATCCATTTTTTGTCTAAATTTCTTTTCACAAAATTTTAAGCTTCGATCTGGATTCGGATTCGTACGCTGCCATAATGTCATTGTCGTCCATTGCAAGGCTATGCAGACTGGAATGCGGAGCAACTAGTGTGTGGCTGTTAGGACAATATTCGCGGCAGTACGAGGAGCATAGTATAGCTGAGGGATAAAAGTAAAATTCTTAATAGTGAGCAGAGGTCAGAATAGCTTGGTTAGCAGAGCGCATATAGTGTTTGTCCGGGGGACGAACTTTCTACCCTGCCTATGACAGTATTCTTTTTTCCTTAAAAAGTATACCGTTCAGCAGAACGTGGTTATTTTCCACTGTATCTTGATACTGATAGGCACTGAAAAAATCATGGCGATACATTGATTGGTCCAAAAAATATTTAAGAATTTTAAAAAAGTTGGTATTACTTTTTATTAAATTTTTGGGCTCTAAGAACTGCTTTAGGTATTTAAAAATAAGTTTCGTGTTTTTAAAATATTTTGGAAGCTGAAAGATATTTTTAGGATCAAACGATTAATAGTCAAACTATCTGCCGAGCCTTTTCCCAATTACATTGGGGTCGGCTTCCAGTCACACCGGATGCAGCTTAATACCAGTGTTTTACATGGAGCGACTGCCTATCTGACCCTCCACAACCCAGTAACCGGGTAACACGATATCTCGTGGTATGACTGGTCGTCAGACTTTCAGGCTTCTGACTACGCGTAACGGTTGTCATAGATCTTAATTTGACAACCGGGACCGACGGCTTAACGTGCTCTCCGAGGCACGGAGGGGTCTCGGTATGAAATTATCGTCACCCATCTACAGACCGACCGCGGCAAGCGCAGCTTAACCTCGATTGATCGATCTGTACGGCTGTTACTTAGCCACGAGCCCCTCCTACGATTAATAGTCAAACTATTGAAACTAATATATTCAAAAAATATATAATATGCAAATCCCACCATGGTCCTTTGGTGGCATAACATACATAGCATCAGGCCTGTATTTCCCAAAAGGGTAGGCAGAGGTGTACACAGTTTTATATCCACATTTCACCATTGCTATCATTAAATCCCATGTGGTGAGCCATCTACCGAACAATTCCAAACTCAAGGCTTCAATTGAGAATTTCATAACAGAAAAACTAAATAAGCGCAGAACCTAGGACCTCATGCTCAGCAGCCGCACTTGAGACCACTAGACCAACAAGTCAGTTTTGTGTCATACGCCATATAAAAAACCTAAACTAAAGACTTAAATGACAATGGCGTCAATTCTAATGTAGTAAACTAAACTAAATTTAGAACATCCCTGTTCTTTTTCTTACAGTTACTATATGAACAAGATGGGACGAATCGAGAAATCTCAAACTGGAATTTAAGCACGTCAAATTAAAATCTCCGAACGTTTTTAGTAGTTTTAGGTAGCCACTAAAATTAGAGATATCACACGACAATTGTATGGATATTTTAGGTTGACAAGATTAAATTTGTATTTGACGTCACCCGTCCCGCTCTACAGTAACGATCAGTAAAAGACAGCAATGCTCTAAATATAGTTCAGTTTACTACATTAGAATTGACACCAATATCACGATTAATTTCGGGATTGGTAACCAATTTGATTAGCAATGTGAACTCCGGCGTACAAACAGATGAAATGCTACCCCCCCACTAATTTAATCCCCAATCATGTAACTCTATTTCCATTGAATAATCGTCTAACTGTAAGCATACAATTGATTTTGCTCTCTTCAATCAATCAATCTGAACGCCATATGTTAATGCATTCAAATCAGTTCGGAATGTTCAAAACTTTGTAACAGTAACTTTTGAGTTTGTTAATTTTGTACTCTGAAGCTATAAATCGCATATGTTTTAGTAATGGATATTGGCAAAAGTTGTTGGTTTTCCAAGTCAAAGGTTTTTATTTCATACTAGCTGTGCCCGCGACTCAGTCCGCGTGGATGTCGTAAATCAACACCATGTCGTGTATGAACACAAATTCATAATTAACAAATGTTCGACGTGATTATTTAAATTGGCATAAGTTTTTTATTTATAAACCGATTGGCATGAAGCAAAAACTAAATATTAAGCGAAGCTTACCACAATATATTAGTGAAAACCACATCTAAATCGGATAAGCCGTTTCTGAGATTAGCGTGCACAAACGCACAGACAAACAGATAAACAGACAAAATTACAAAAATTCTAACAATCATTGTTTTGGGTGCTATTTGCGTTGATAAAGGTCCCAATAATATTTTTTCTCATATATCTTCCATGTACAGACAGCGATCCGTTACATTTTTATTATATGTATAGATAAAGCATACAAAGGCACTTATGAAAGGTAACTTACAAAAAGAAAAAGAAGAAAATTCTTCTTTTCCTTTTATCGATGTACTAAAAACATAACATAGCATCACGTCTGTATTCCCCGAAAGGGTAAGCAGAGGTATAAACAGTTTTATACCCACATTTCACACATGCTGTTATTAATTCCCATGTAATAGGTGGTGAACCTATTGCTATCTACCGGGCACAACTCCAAACTCCGGGCTGCTACACTTTGCTCGACCCGGGAATTGAACCCGAGACCTCATGCTCAGCAGTCGCGCTTGGGACCACTAGACCAACGAGGCAGTTTCGATTCGATCGATGTACTCGTACTAAAATGATGATATGGTCTTCTATTACTTTCGTTTCTAAATGGCCAAACATACCATTTAGAAATGATTATATTATTTTTCGTATTGAAATTGATCAAACTATTTTCAAGGGTTCTACTTTTTTTTTTATCACAAATGGTTCTACATTTGTCCACCAACTCCCCTGATGGTAAGCGACGGTGTGGTCAATAATGGAGCCCGTAGATCCAGAAGAAATCTTTTCACTCTAAGTAGAGTAGATAGATTTGGGGAGAACGATAGTTGGGGAGTTGATGCAACTGCCCAGACCCATCTCCCACAACGGATGCACCGGACTACATCCCGAGACATGACTAGGTCGCTTCACGGCATGGCTTCATCAGGTGAGTGCTAACCAGCCGCGGCCGAAGCCTCCCACTCGAGTTGTGTTGCCTATTTTGCACCACCCAGGGGTCACGTGTAGGGATTCCATTTTAAGGGTGCACTCCTACGGACGCGGGCAACTCAGCTCCCAAAAACACAAACAATTAAATGTTGAAGTGTGGCAGTTATACAAAACTCAACTGCCATCACTATAGGAGCATACGTCTTATACTAACAATTTTTCCTCAAGCGTGACAGCCTTGAAAAACACCGTACACCACAGATTAGAGGAACGTAAGCGGAAGCGGAATTAGAGTTTTCCCTTAAATTGTTATTCTTTTGTATTTATTTGGGTATTCATAAGGAGTAGTAAAACAGTAGAAAAATCTTGTTAGCATCATATTTCTATATAACCAAGTAAAATAATGGTGTGTAAAAAATAAATATAACCAAGTAAAGTATATAACGGTGTCGATTTTGTCTACGGCTTGCTTACTAAACTAAAATTAGAAATATATATTTTACTAACAACAAAGGCTTGACTGCACAAAATACAAAATACGCCCGAAATTTTAAATCGCCCATACGCACGATTCCATGGTGTTACAGAATAGCGATTTAATATCGAGTGGTATAGTTTTTTTTTTCAGTGGCGATTAGCTTTAATTATAAGAACCAGTACGAATTAATTATACATTTCAATAAAAAGACGACATACTAAAGTTTTACTGTTCACGAAAAAAATTGCCTCAATTTCAATTTGATCGTTTTTAATTTGTCTTGTTGACATCAAAAACGTTACCATTACATAAGTTATATATGAACTGAACAGGTGTCGATGACTTTACCGTTAGCCGAGTGGTGCAGATTAAAATTCTGCTCCATAACATATAACACAAAAAAAAAGTAAACATTATTACGCACATACAAAATTTAAACCTTTTTTACTCTGTTATAGATTACACTGACATCCCCAAGAGCCACATATTTAAAGATTGACCAAATAAAACCGCTACCGCCTCTACACTATAATCATACCCAAACGTCCCATCTGTTGTCGCTGGGGGGCCGAGGGTGGAAATAAATTGTGGATAGGAACTAGCCCTGCTTGCCCCAACTGATTTCTCTACTACTTGATAAGAAATTGCCTTTTAACGTATAAGGTAAATGATAGTGGCGGTGCCTATCGGAAATTTTCGTCATATATATTTCTATGGGGAAGAGAGGATGAGGTGTCAAAGAAAAATGGGGAAATGTACCCGTTATCTGTTCGAACCTTTGAGGTTTGTGGAGCAGTTGTAAGGGGGATTGTTCGTAGGAAAATTTAATGAATATAGAAGCGTTTATTCATAGCGTGTTACTGTTTAAAAGATATATCTATTGTTAAGTTGTTTTTTTTTTCTTCTCGACTATAATATATACTACATTTCAACTTATGAAAGCTTCATGTAGCAGACAGTTATGAAATTGAAGATAAATATTTGAAAAGCATTAACGCATGCTTAGCGAACTCTAAAGTTATTATATTAAAATGGAAAAAGAATACGGTCGTGAGCAGGATTCGAACCTGCGCCTCCCGGAGTATTTTATCCCGTATTCTTTTTCCATTTTAATATAAACTTTAGTTATGAAATTGATTAGTGGATTTGAAAACAATACATAAAATAAATACAACACTATATGGGCAACACTCAAAAATGTACGTGAGTAATAAAATCTCTCTTATCGGGTGATTACTGAACTACCTAGTGTCAGAGTTTAAACTACCCGTACGTCTGTGACATGGCTTTACATACCATCGAGAACATCTCTCAGGTGTGCTGGTTTCCTCACGATGTTTTCCTGCACCATTTTAAGCAAGTGATAATTATAATAACTTTCGTGAGACACATTCATATTAATTATTGTTCAACGGTTATTACTCACTTTGAGTTTGACTCGTGACATCGCCGCGGGCTCAGCTCATGACTAAGGGCTCCGTTCGAGTTCGAAACTAGTCGGGCAATCCCGAGGAATGCAAGTGAGGAATAATCGTTGAACAATAATTAAGTGATAATTAATTACCGTGAAAAGCCTTGGATTCGAACTTTCGGCCTTTGACTTGCCAGACAAACGGGGCTATCACTGTTGAGTTATAACATAGCATTACGCGTTACTTCCTAAAAGGTTAACCAAAAGAGTAAATTGCACATTTCACTTCACCGATGCAGTTATAGTCGCATGGGTTGTGAGGCTACAGAAAGGCTCAATGACACTTTGCCCGACTCCGGAATCGATCGCAGAACGCTCTGCAGCCACGCAAAGCAGCAAACTAATGTCAGTTGAATCATTTATATGTGATATAGAGCATATTCATTCCACAAATCTTCACTGTCAACCGTTCAGATAATCTGTGGCCCGTGGTCAGACGTCGACATCTCGCACTAAATGCGTCTTAGTGTCGCGCGTGACGTCAGCTGAGACAGTTTGCGGAGACAGCGGTGACGTGTGCGGTTGGTACATTATTAATACCGTGATGAAGCAGCCATTATGTCTGATTACGAAGGCTTGGTTTCACCAACAAATATTTTTATATTAACAATTTATTGCCATACCCGACTTTTTTTTCTTATTGGTGTTTTTTTTTTTTTTTGTTATGGCAACTCTTTTGTTTTTTCCTTTCTTTCTGCTCGTTAACTTTGATATCATTTTGCGTAAGCAGTTTTGTACTCCTTGAAATAAACACGTTTAACACTCACGTCCACTAGGGCACATGTATAATATATAATTTATTTATGTTGTTTTATGTTATTTTAATAAATAAAAAGAATTACTTACCAGTGCTATAAGTACCTTCTTACCAATGTTTTCCTCTCTCCCAATTTTTGCGTGCCCAACTCTGCCTCAACTGCAAACTTTGAAAAGCAAGCAAAAGCAGCTTTTCAAAGATTTATCTTGAATTATTAAGGTAATTGCATTCTTTACGACATTGTATTAACTGGAAAGTTGGTCGTGTCGGTTCGGTCACCTGTATAGGTACTGAATTGATTGCAATGACGTCGCCATAAGACGTGTTAAAATATGGAAGAAGAATTCGCGGTGGTGAGCAGAGGTCGAGATGGCTTAGTGGTCAGAGCGCCTGGAGTATTTATCCGGGAGGCGCAGGTTCGAATCCTGTTCGCGACCGTATTCTTTTTCCATTTAATATTGTAACTTTAAATAAATAGTGCAAAATCCAACACTGACATGTACTGGTGTCATTTTGACAGAATTTGCTTAAAAGGCTGTCAAAAATAATAAAGTAACTCGTCGATTACGGTAATGGTTAAGTTGGTGCAACCAAGCCTAATTTTAGTGTACACATGCAGTAGTACACGGTTAAGTTTTGCTGTATACAACCTAATATTATAAAAAAGAAAGTCTGTCTGTCTTTAACGTCTAAACTGCAGCACCAACTATAATGAATTTTGGTATAGCGATAGATTGGACCTTGGAAAAATACATAGGTTACCTTTTGTCGGTCAGGTGAAGTCGCGAGCGCTAGCTAGTATTGATATCTATATTTTTAAAGGCATAAAAGCTTAGATACAAAATGTGACTGTAAGCGGGATTTAAATCTGCAGCCATCTTTCTAGGTATTAATTAGCCTCAGAATTAATTTACTTAATTGTATATTTCTTATCTATATAAATATATATACTAGCTAGTGCCCACGACTTTATCTGCATTATAAAAGATAGTCTATGTCCTTCTCCAAGGTTCAATCTATCTCTTTACCAAAATTCATAAAAATTGGTTCACTGGTTTAGGCGTGAAAGCGTAACAGATAGACATTTACTTTCGCATTTATAATAGTAGGGATTTTTACTAGTTATAAGTAGTATATGGTGCCCTATCAATCTAGTTGGCCGCTGCAGAGATAACATCGCTAAATGGGGATTAATTGAACCATTAAACACCAGCTGCAGCTGCGGAGCTCCGACGCAAACTATATCCCACCTGCTGTCCTGCCCATTATGCCCCACTGCCTGCTCCCGGGAAAATCTTATGCGAACTTCAGTCAAGGGTGCCCAGAGTGCCACTTACCGGTCCAAATGTATTTATGATAACGTAAATATTGAGTCACTTACACGAAAAGAAGAGGGTTGTAGCGACATCTATCTCGCTACATGGTAACTACGCGCACAACACTCTGCATCGCGCAATCAAAGTTTGACGACGAGTGTGTATATATACGACCTCCCGACATTAACCGTTGGGCCGTGGCCCGCCAGGCAATATCACCCGCCTGGTTGGAGGATCCTCCCTGTTCTATGGAGGAACACCACACCTCGTTCCTCCATAGGGTCAATCTTAACAAATCTATCTTAATTTGTTCTTTTTATCACCCCTAGATCGGTCGGTACTCAATTTTAAAACACTGACAATTACAAAAAGAAAAGCAAATTGCCTCTTTGGCGGAGTGCTCTCAAGCGTGGACTGCTGAGCGTTGAGTTCTGTGTTTGACTCCCAACGGATACACTTTGCCGGACAACTGTGGCACAGTGTGTTATTGGGATTGTTAGGAAATTCTCAAGAGCAGCCTTGAGTTTGGAATTGCGCCCGGTAGTAGGCATTAGGTTCTCCACCTAACATGAGACTTTATAACAGCACTGGTGAAATGTGGGTGTAAAACTATGTACACATCTACCTACTCCCTCGAGGAGTACAAGCGTGATGCTGTGGTATGTCGTTAATGTATTTCAAAAACACGTAATTTACTCAACCAATGTCAAAACCCGACAGTAACCATTGAAAACTGACCAACGACGATTATGAACTTCCAAGTCTCAAGGTAGTGTTCAACAATGATTTGTACAGTACATTTGTGTCTGACACCTCGAGAGCAAGACATCATAACTTAACACTTATTAAAACCAACAAAAAGATTAAATATAAATCTTTGAAAAGCATTAACGCATGCTTAGTGAACTCTAAAGTTATAATAATAAATGGAAAAAGAATATAGTCACGAGCAGGATTCGAACCTGCGCCTCCCGGATTCATACTCCAGGCGCTCTGACCACTAACCCATCTCGACTTCTACTTACCACCGCGAATTATTCTTCCACATTTTAATACGTCTTTTGGCGACGTCAAGAAAAAGAGTTTGTATTTCTTATATTTACATATTTTATGAATTTATAGAGGCTTGTGGCTAATTAACAGCCGCGGAGATCGATCGATCGAGGTTAAGCTGTGCTTGCTGCGGTTGGTTTGTAGAGGGGTGACCATAATTTCAAGCCGCGACCCCACCGTGCCTCCTGTTTTTTAAATTAATATCTATGACAGTAGTTACGGGTGGTCAGAGGCCTGAAAATCTCACATCCAGTCATACCACGACATATCGTATTACCCAGTAACTGGGTTGTGGAGATGAGATAGGCAGTCGCTCCATGTAAAATACTGGTATTAAGCTGCATCCGGTTTGGCTGGAAGCCGACCCCAATCTAATAGGGAACAGGCTAGGCAGATTATTAAAAAGGTACGATCATTGATCACCAAGTTCCATCTTCTTTCTTTCTACCCCAACCTTCGCTCACTCTTCCGTACTCTTATTCTACACTTCTATTCTAACATAACGTAACATAGCATCACGCCTGTATTTCCCGAAGGGTGAGGCCGAGGTGTACAACTGTACACCCACATTTCACCAATGCTGTTATAGGTGGTCCGCATTTTGCCGTCTACCGTGCACAATTCTAAACTCCGGGCTGCTACCGAGAATTTCCTAACTAAACTCAATAACACTTTGGCCGACACGGGAATCGAACCCAGGATGCTCAGAACTGCTCAGCAGTCGCGCTTGGGACCACTCAGACTTTAGTAAGTGTACTGTGGTCCAAAGACCAACGAGGCACTTCTATTCTGTTCTTTTTATTACGTCTAATGGTGACGTCATCGCAATTTTTTCAGTCCTAAACACATGCGGATAAATCTTTCAAACACATTAACGCTGCTACTCTAGAGTTCACTACGCATGCGTTAATAAGTTTGAAAATGTATTTGTATTTATTAAGGTAATCGACATTGAATGAACTGTAAAGTTAGTCATGCGCATCAGTCACTGTTTAACGATTGAATAGATAGCGGTGACGTCACCATAACATGTACTAAAAATTGGGAAGAAGAAGAATGTAGACTAGTGAGCAGAGGAGGATAGTAGATTTTAAACTTTCGCGATTTGCACACATTTTAGAAATATATAAATCGGGTCTATATCGCGATATTTTATATAAAAGGCTTTTACGATACCTTTTTTGTTTCCCGACGTTTCGACCGAATTGCACCGGCCGTGGTCACGGGCAGACTGGCAGCGACAGAACAGCATCGTGTAGTGAGGGATTTTTCATCCACCCTCACTTGTTCTTCATTTACGTCGGTACTTCGACATACAACGCTAACGACGTCTTCACACTGGCGCACTACGGCATTATGGTGCCGTTTACACTTACTTAAGACCGGATTCCACGATGTTGACAATTCGAATCCATCATCCCGATTGAAATTTTTGTGTTTCTTGAGTTCAATCGCTTCACGTACCATTCGTGGATAATAGTGACGATCAGTGGAGAGGATTTTTGGATCGTGAAGTTCGTCCATTGATTGGAACCGGACTCCAGCAAATGCTCGGCTATCGCAGACTTATTTGTTTGGCGATTTTTGAAAGCGGCAATGTGTTCCTTAACCCTTTCAGCTATCGTTCTTTTGGTCTGTCCAATGTAGGAACTACGCAGTGCGGAGGATAGGTTAGTTTTCAGAGCGCCTAGAGAATTTCGTGGCACAAATATTTGCAACTTTATTGAAAACGTCATAAGAAATTACACACATTAAAATCACTACAGTACAATCATTTTTACAAACAATCCCGTATTTTATTATATGAACGCGAGTTAACTAAGTACGTACTCAAGTTCTTGATTTTGGCAGGTCGCCAGCCATTGCTTAGTTACTGTTTAAGTTCGGTCGTATCGTCGAGAGGTAGACAGAAAGGTCAGGTAACCCTTAAAGATATCGGCCAAACTATTAACGAGTTACACGCTTGTATTGATTTCAAGTATTTGTCATAGTAATTATTTTATTTTGTCGGTATTATGATGTGAGTACCAGCTGAAATGCATATTATAATTAATAAAACATTTTAATTTTATAACTGCCTCGTTGGCCTAGTGGCCTAAGTGCAACTGCTGAGCGGGAGGTCTCGGGTTCGATTCGTGGGTCGGGCAAAGTGTTATAAAGCTTTTCTGTTAGGAAATTCTCAGTAGCAGCTCGGAGTTTGGAATTGTGCCCGGTTAATGGCAACAGGCTCACCACCTATTATTACATGGGACTTAATAACAGCATTGGTGAAATGATGATGTACAACTGTGTAAAGTTCTGCCTACCCCTTCGGGGAATAAAGGCTTGATGCTATGTTTTATGTTAAGTTATGAAATGCACATTTTAGTATACTTCATAACCTATTAAACAAACTTATTTATTAACTACACATTATACACATAATATAATAAAATAAAACCTATATTTATTACAAAAATGAGAAAAAACAACTCAGGCATCAAGTATTCTTCAACGTCGCCGTCTTCTGAGAAGGTGAAGGAAGTAACATTATTATATTAAATGTAAAAAGAATACGGTAGTGAGCAGGATTCGAACCTGCGCATCCCGGACAAATACTCCAGGCGCTCTGACCACTAAGCCATCTCGACCTCTACTCACCATCGCGAATTCTTCATCCATATTTTTAACACGTCTTTTAGCGACGTCATTGCTATCTATTCAGTCCCTATACAGGTCCTGCTCAGAACCGTATTCTTTTTCCATTTAAAAATTATAACTTTTAAGTCCGCTAAGCATGCGGTAATGCTTTTCAAAGATTTATCTTTAATTGTTAAGGTAATTACATCTTTACGACATTGTTGACTGTTCTGTTGGTCTAGTGGTTAGTAGCCCTGACTGCTAGGCCGGAGGTCGTGGGTTCGATTCCCACCCAGGACAAATGTTTGTGTGATGAGCACGATCATTTGTTCTGTGTCTGGGTGTAATTTATCTATAATATGTATGCATTTAGAAATATATAAGTATGTTTATCAGTTGTCTAGTACTCATAACACAAGCTCTTGAGCTCTCACTTAGCTTGAGACTAGACGGCGTTGTGTGATAGTTGTGGAATATTTATTTATTATTTATTTATTTATTGTATTAACTACAAAGTTAGTGGTGTCGGTTCGGTCACACTCTTCCTGCTCAGCTCTGCTCAGCAGTCGCTGAGTTAACTAATAAAGTACTTATAAGAAAATTTTATTACTACAAAAACTACGCTTTGTTGCGTGTGATGTGACTTCTGTTGCCTCTTGCATAAAGTTCTAATTGTAATGGCTCACCAGACCTCGTTACATGAAATATTTCTACAACATAATTAGTTTAAGTACCTTAACAAATTTTATTTAACATATGTAATATGTAAATAAATATTAAATTGTAAATAATCGCCAAACGACTGCTACATAACAGTATAAATTGAAATAATTAAGTTTCACCCCGTACATTGAACTTGTAGCGCAGTAGCTAATAAAATAAAAGTATTCCTGCCCTACCGTCTAACAATTAATCTCACTTCATCATGATCATCATCATCCCTCTGCCGTTATCCCAATTTATTTGGGGTCGACGCAGCATATACCACCTGGCATGCTGCTAAAGTTCTGGCTATGTTTTATGACCGGCCGCCTGCCTAACGTCAACCCTCTATGGGAATGCTGATGTTGGTGGTAACCGCCACCGATACGGTCTCCTTCTATCTAGCTGTGTCACACCAAATGTTATCCATGCGCCAGTTTCGATTGTTATCCTTCTATCACACTCCACAAAAAATTTATCACACTTAATTACTTAAAAAAACTATGCCTCAACAACCTTCTACTGGACGGCACTTCATCTCCCGTCTTCATATCCTTATCTCAACATTTTATACGTACGGCGATCAAGCATAAAGCGCTGCTGTCAGCGAGAATAGCCGTGACGAAAGAGCACGCGCCACGGAACATTATTTTTTGTCATACGTGGGCCCGAAAATCCTTAGGCGTCATTTGAGGGTTAACACTTTACGGTAAGCTCTACGCTATCGTCGCATGTTTTTTTTTGGGGAATATATTTTTTGTGAGATTATTTTCGTGTAAGACAACATTAGATTCAGTCACTGTATAGACTGAATAGAAAGCGATGACGTCACCATAAGACGTGTGGAAGAAGAATTTGTGAAACAGTGAATAGAGTTCGGGATAGCTTAGTTGGCAAAGCGTCTGGAGTATTCATCTGTGAGGCGCAGATTCTAATCCTGCTCACGACCGTATTTTGAGGGTGAGGCAGAGATTTACTGTAGTACACCCAAATTTCACCAATGCTATTATTAAGTCAAGCGGCTCGTTTGTCTAGTGGTTACCAACGCAGCTCCTGTATCTGAGGTTCTCGGATCGATTACCGAGTCGGGCCAAATGTTATTGGATTTTTATGTTAGGAGATTCTCAGTAGCAGCATGTGGTTTGTGAATTGTGAGTGGTTGATGACAATAGGCACACCATTTACTACATGGGACATAATATGTGAAATATGGATGTATGGGTATACAAACATGTAGGACCACCTCTGCCTATCCTCACGGGGTGTACAAGCGTGATGCTCTGTTATGTGATGGCCGATGAGAAAGTCTACATTTCTGTTATAGATAAATATAAAATTCTCGATTGACCTTATTTCATGAAACCATCCATCATATGATATTTGGCAGGTAATACATAAAATGTAGATATAACAAATTGGGTATTCTGGAAGAAAGTATAAATTAAATGAATTTCTATAAAAATGAAATATGACACAACAAAAAATACATTAACGATTGTAAAGATAAAAATGTATTAAAAACTATAATAAATAATTTTAAATCTTAAAAAAAATGTATTGACAGATCGTAGTACAAATAAATATTTTTATGAGAAGTTGAAATAGTTATACATTTTTGTGTAACGAAAAAAACGGTCGTAGCCGGGCGGCGCGGGTTGGGATCCTGCCCACGACCGTATTCTTTTTCCATAATTTAATATTCCTAAAAAAACTATGACAATTGAGTACCTAAAACTTCTAAACGTCATACTATAGAACTGTCAATGTTGTCAGGTTCAAAAATTAGCCGCCCATTTAACATTTTCAGTGGTATAGTCACTTCCTTAAGTATTGCACGGACATACAGGCTGTGGTTCTAGACAGTGGCCAAATTGAAGGAGTTGGATCTATAGGTGTAACTGATTACAAAACAATTTAAAAAAGTATACCTTAGAAAATCGAATTAATTTAGCAGTTATACTGTTTTTTGCGTATACGTCGTGTCATAGCCATTGCCGCGTCGCGCGCAGTAGGCACAAGGACGGCACCGCGCGCCGACAAAGGCCGTAT
The DNA here is from genome assembly GCA_935421205.1 of Xylocampa areola. NCBI lineage: Eukaryota > Metazoa > Arthropoda > Insecta > Lepidoptera > Noctuidae > Xylocampa > Xylocampa areola. The sequence continues at coordinate 16,534,613 of OW285210.1, read as the reverse complement.
ACGAAAATTTCACAGAGAAGCGTTAGCTGTTAAGAGACGAATACGTCGTTGACCTCTTGGCTATTATTGTTTTAATTATTTTTATACAACATATAACTTGTTGCTGTATATGTTCCTACAATATGGCCACTGTTCAAAACCACAGCCTGTATACAATCGGCTTTTATGTGTCGCCCAATTACAGAATCCTAGTAATACCTATTATAAATTGAGCTGGAGGTGTTGGGTTGCCCGCGTCCGTAGGAGTGCACCCTTAAAATGAAATCCCTACACGTGGCCTCTGGGTGGTGCAAAATAGGCAACACAACTCTGGTGGCAGGCTTCGGCCGCGGCTGGTTACCACACACCGGACGAAGCCATGCCGTGAAGCGACCTAGTCGTCTCAACCTCTGCTCACCACCGCAAATTCTTCATCCATATATATATATATTTAACACGTCTTTTTGGCGACGTCATTGCTATCAATTCAGTACCTATACAGGTGACCGAACCGACACGACTAACTTTGCAGTTAATACAATGTCGTAAAGAATGCAATTACCTTAATAATTCAAGATAAATCTTTGAAAAGCATTAGCGCATGCTTAGCGAACTCTAAAGTTACAATATTAAATGGAAAAAGAATACCATATATATATCCTATGATAATTGCTCCGGGTCTGGGTGTGTGTGTGTGCTTGTGAGACTATATATCTGTAAACGCACCCACGACACAGGAAGAAATTCCTAGTGTGGGGCAACGTATTTAAAAAACAAAAAAAAACCTGTTCGCGATCGTATTCTTTTTCCATTTAATATTGTAAGTTTAGAGTTCGCTAAGCATGCGCTAATGCTTTTCAAAGATTTATCTCGACCTAGTTGTGTTTTGCGATGTAGTCCGGTGCAACCGCTGTGGGAGACGAGTCTGGGCAGTTGCATCAACTCCCCAACTATCGTCCTCTCCAAATCTATCCACTCAACTTAAGAGTGAATAGGTTTATTCTGGATATACGGGCTCCATCCTCGACCGCACCGTCGCTTACCATCAGGCGAATTGGTGGCCAAACGTATATGAACATTAGTAATATCTTAGGTTTGCGCGATCACTACACATTATAATAAAACAACTTTTAACCGGATTAATCGCGTGTATTATTGGTTTTTTGTTTTTCCTGACGTTTCGAACAGTTTGCAGCGTTCGAGGTCGCAGGAGGACCACGAACGCTGCAAAGTGTTCGAAACGTCAGGAAAAACAAAAAACCAATAATACACGCGATTAATCCGGTTAAAAGTTGTTTTATTAATATATGAACATTGATAAAAAAAATGAGAATGTTTGTGAGGATTAACAGATGTTTGTTACCAAACAACTACTGAAAGGATTTGGATGAAATTTGGCACACAGATAGTTTAAAAGGTAGATTAACACACAGGATATTTTTTATCCCGGCTGGACTCAATTCTGAAATCGTAGCAGACGAAGTCGCGAACAGAAGCTAGTATTCTATAACAAGATGAAATTAAATGAAAAATTTAATAGCACTTGTGTGAGTTTTTTTTTTATTTCACACCTTTTTGCGTACCACAGCATACCTCTACATTACAAAAAACATTTTATACTTACTCTTAGCCTATGTCACCTGGGACAATTTAAAGATTCTAACGATACCCCCCATATATCGAAATCGGTTCAGGCCTTTAAAAGTTATGGTGGAATAAAGACACAAACAAACATACATGAACCCTAAAAACATAACACTCATTTTTTGGGGCAGTCGTGTAAAACGCAGCATCAAACTATCTTAAATCCTAGCTTAAAGTTGATTTAAGTATTATGATTAGTTTTTCTTGAAGCCTTATTATATGCATACCTTCCTGCTTATTCTGAATTAAATTTTACATAAGGTTCCGCTGCCCAGAAAAAAATAATTAATTATGATTTTTCACCCTTACAGACGCATCTGGCTTTAATTAAACACCACTTATACCTTTTTCCCTTAAGAAAATTAGAGCATGAAATTGTAGCTATTAAAATTCCGGGAAGTCGGTTGGCGGTGTTATTTTTATCCGTCATACATACATACATACATGATGAAAGGTTTTATGTGACTAATTACAATCACAACCGCTTTTTGAGTGTTTTTTTGCGTTTTTCGAGATATTCCGTACGACACTTTTTTTAACACTACTGCCCAAAAACAAGGACTGTTACGTTTTCAGGGTTCATGTTCTCGTATGTATGTATGTAAGTATGTATGTTTGTGAGTTTCTTTAGTCCACCATAACTTGTAAACACCTGAACCGATTTAGATTTATAGGGTATCGTTAGAATCCTTACATTGTCCCGAGTAACATAGATTGGTAAGATAAAAAAAAGTAATAAAGTGGCTATGGTCCACAAAAGGTGTGTTTTTTTTATTATTATTATTTTAATTGATTCCATCTTAAGTTATTATATTAAATGGAAAAAGAATACGGTCGTGAGTAGGATTCTTTTTCCATTTAATATAATAAGTTTTCAAAGATTTAACTTTAATAATTTCATCTTATTACAATGAATATTTGTATTTTTTACGTATAACCCACACTGATAAAGTTTATCCAGATAATGGCGTTCGTTTATATTCACCTATAAAAAGATTATAAGCGTTTGTGCCAAGTTTGTGCCTTATAAAATGACATAACCTTTAGGTGCAAAGCGTAATTAACAAACAGTAATTACATCTAAAATAAGCCTTGGCAAAGTGCCGGAAAAACGATTAATTAGACAAAAGGAACTTAAGCTCGACTGGCTGAGGTAACCACCTCGCATCTTGCGTTCAACAAAAAAAACGGCAAAGTACGAGTTACACATACTCAGGGTTCTGTAGGAACTAAACTATTATAGTTTTGGAATGAAGATTGACGCTTGTATGCATTAATGTTTTGAATATAGAACTGGGAGGTTTTTTATTTATTTTTATTTTTCAGTATTTTTCTTATGTTCTGGATTTAGATTTTTTTAATTTGTTTTATTATTCATCATGACAAATGACAAAGTCCACACTAAGATATATTCAGTGATCTAGCTATTTTATAATATTAATATGAATGTTAATATACAACAATCTATCATCTTTTTTTTTCAACCAACTACTTTCAAAGGTCGAATTAAAAATGTTTTCTTTATTTCCATTACAATTCAAAAGACGGCGGCGGCGTAAGCGCAATAATAGGGTCCCATTAAGCACCTTTTGGCTAAGGAACCCTAAAAATACCTGGGTCTCTTAATTGCCGTTTTTGCTCACAAAGTTAACGATCCGATATATACAGGCCACGTTCCCTTTGATACCATATCAAAGTTAAAGTACAGAAATACGCTTTTGTTATACACAGAGAATAAAAATCATTAAAGTGCTTTAATGATTTTTATTCTCTGTCAAAGAAAATATATTTGTTTTACTTCATAATTTTCCTCTTCAATTATCAAAGTGTTTATTGTAAAAGGTTTGTTTGTGTGTTTTTAGTCTTTTGCATGTTTTCCCGCGTTTTCACTTTAGTCTTCGTCTCGGACGTTTTAAACTCCGAATTAATGTCTTGTCTATGTGTGGTGCGGGCACCTGTCGTTAGGAAAATTATATTTTTAATAAATTACCATACGGGAGGAGCTTATTTACGCGAACAGAATTAAATTTGTGTAAGTACGTGGAATTATTCATGCAGTTTTTTTATTTATGTCTTGTGTAACTAAATTTAATCACATTTGAATTTGGTGAAAGCTGGTAAAGAATAAGATATTAATGCAACTTTTAACCGGATTAATCGCGTGTATTATTGTTTTTTTTGTTTTTCCTGACGTTTCGAACACTTTGCAGCGTTCGTGGTCGCAGGAGGACAGAATACGCGATTAATTCAGTTAAAAGTTGTTTTATTATTGCAGTGCAGAAATTGAAACTGCAACACGCGACGCAGCAGCCGGTCTCTCGACCACTCCGCCGACCGTGCCGTCAAATATTAATAATTAGCTATAAAAATCTGACAACCAGTCTCACCACGTCTTATCGTATTGCCTCGTGTAACCTCCAAATTCAAGTTACCCAGTAACTTGAATTTGGAGGTTAGATAGGCAGTCGCTCCTTGTATGTAAAATACTGGTGATAAGCTGCTCCCGGTAAGACTGGAAGCCGACCTAAACGTAGCTGGGTAAAGGCTAGGCCGGTTGACTTATTTGTTAAATACAGCATAGCATCACGCCTGTATTCCCTGAAGGGGGTAGGTAGAGTACACAGTTGTGTATACCTACATTTCACCAATGTTGTTTAAGTCCCAAATAATAAATAGGTGGTGAGCCCATGAAGCAATTATTAGTCCTTGTGATGAGCCTATTCCTATCAACAGAGCATAATTCCATACTTCGGACTGCTACTGAGAATTCCCTAACAGACAAACTCAATAACACTTTGCTCGACACGAGAATCGAACCCACGAACTCATACTTAGCAGCCGAACTAGCTACCTAATGGTAGCTAGTTCGGCTGCCACTTACCACTAACCAATAAGACAGTAATGAAATATATTAATATTTTAATATATGCTGAAGTGTGTTTTCGGTCTGAACGCGTGAATCTCGGAAATCATCAGTCATCCTATGCCCTTATCCCAATTTATTTGGGGTCGGCGTGTGGCATGTATGGTTCTTCCACTTTCTAATTGTTTTTGAAATTGCACGCTGCTAAAGTTTTGGCAATGTTTTATGACCGCTCGCCTGCCTGACGTCAAAATGCTGTTTAGTTTGATGGTAACCACCACCTATGTCACACCAAATGTTATCCATGCGCCAGGTTCTGATGTTATCCTACTATCACACTCCACTAACCGGGCCATCTCGGAAACCATCAGTACGATTAAATTTATGATAAAATTAATAAAAGTCTTTTGATAGCTTTCAAATTTTTCTTAACGAATGTTATAAGTTATTTAACATCACGCTGCGACCCTTAGGAGCCGATCAAAGAGAAAAAAATGGGGTGAATTGGGCACAGCTACAAATTAAATATTAAGAAAATTCTTGCACAGCCAACAATAAGCTACGCTACCTCTTAACACGAATATATTTAACGTTTCAACTTGTGCGGTCGACGGCGTCGGCGGCGGCGGCAGTACTTACCTTCGCTTTGTTCTTTGAACTGCGGTTTTGTTTTAACGTTTATTTGTTTTCAGTAAACCAACATTTGTGCGTTTCCGCGGTTATGGATATTTTTGGTACGAGCTCGCTTTTTAATTGCTTTAAAGGGTTTGAGTGAGGTTTGAAAAGGTTATTCAAATTTACTTTATTTTTAATTAAGTTGAATATTCTAAATATAAGAAATGCACGATACTTCAACATTCATAAACGAATAAGATTTTTAAATTTTTCCTGACCTGTTCAATATTTTATCTTTTTTTTTTCGTACACTAAGTGTCATGTTACATTTCTTCACAAAAAATCCTAGTTTAAAATTAACAGTAGGCTCTTACTACTTCTTTACTCTTGAAAATAATTCCGATCGATTGACATTGGAAATATGTCAGTTTATACTTTAAAATTTCTAAATATCTAAAAAATAATTTAAAAGTCGGGATATTAATAAGGCAACATGCTTTAAAATTAAGGCAACTATAATGCATGCAAAAACATTTATTTTAATCTTACGCATTGTTTTAAGGCGTCTAATTAATATTGGAATTGTATTGGAATTGGTATTAATTTCAAGAGTAACCCCCCAGGTGATATCAAAGTTACACATTTTCGTGGAAAATAAAATACAGTCGTGAGTAAAATTGATTCTGCGCCCCTCGGATGAGTATTCCAAACGTTATGCTAACGTCGTCAATACGTACTGTTATACCCCTTCAGTGCTAGTAGAATGGCTGACCATCACCTAGACATGCCTCGTCAGCATATGACGAGCCAGGCCGCCTCAACCATAGGGTTCAGACGGCAGTCCGCTCAGATACGGGTCGGAAGTTTCCAATTATTGTCCTAAGTCTAATTCTAAATCTACCCATGTTCAAAATCAATAAACTCCTTTTTCCTAAGCTAATTAAATCGTTCTTTTTTTAAAAACCAAATTCCGGGTTCTCGTATAATATTTGGTGGCAGCGGTGGGATACGAAAATCCCCTACCCGAATACGTCTCAGAAAATATCAAGCTACAAAGTGCATACAAAATCCAATACCTTCCAATACCTAACCCTAAACGCAATAGTTCAGTGAAGGTGCAATTAAAACTCCACTGTGTTAACCAAAAATCTTTATTGGTGAAAGTGCTGTATTTGCATTGTGTGAATAATTATCAGCCCATCTGCCTGCGTCTTGCAACCAGGCTATACATCCTCTGTGCTATCATAGAGGTTCTCTGCTGCAGCTGCTCTGCTGTGAACCACTGGTCAGGTGGTTACCATCGTCGTGACAATGCTGATACTCCTCATAACAGCGTTCCTGTGAGTGATAAAACTACTATTTCCTAAAAAGTGCGATTACCAGAAAACGAACTCAGAGCTACACTTTAATTAATATAATTCCACTGTAATACATATAATATCTTGTACTAAATAAAATTATACTTTGTTGTAATGCATGCATAGATGCCTTTGTTCATGTTACTAGTTCAGGCGACCACTTATTGATAAGCGCGTAGTCATAACATCCTTGTTACAAGCTAACTAAAGTGGAGACGGCTCTGTGCAACTTTATTTTATATTTTTTTCTTTGACTGTATTGTTTAACCTACCTAATTATGCCTAACGGATCTGAAACTAAGGAGGGAAACCCCAGTACCTCTAAGAGTGCACCAATTCGAACTGAGATGGAAGAAAAAATAGAACTTAGTGTACTATTCAAATTTATAAAAACTTTTGACGGTTCAAGGGAAAAATTGAACCCTTTCATAAACAATTGTCAAAGCGCTTATAACGCAGCTACTAAATCCCAAAAACCAATTTTATTCAAATATATCTTAAGTCAACTCGTAGACAGGGCCGAAACTACTTGCAGTGTCAAAGAATTCGAGTCATTCGAACAATTTATCGAATTTATCAAACAGCAGTTTGGCGAAAGAAAGCACTATGCTCACCTACTCTCGGAGCTACAAGATTGTAGACAGAGCTCCACAGAATCAGTAAACCAATTTTCTCTGAAGGTAGAAACCTGTTTAGCTAAACTACTTACAGAAATAAATATTTCTATTCCAACTAAACGCAAAATGGAACTTGCTGGGCGCGTGGCTGCTATACAAGACCTCGCACTCCATACCTTTGTCACCGGACTCCATCCACGATTATCTCAAGTAGTTAGATGTCGCGACCCTGATTCTCTAAATTCTGCCGTCAGCTTTGCAGTTGAGGAAGAAAAGATATTATCCAGTATCAACAAAAGATCGGTGAATACTAACTTCAATAATACTGACAGGTCCAAATTCGCTCCACGCCGTGAATCTCAATCACAACCGAATCGTTCCTCAAATTCGCGAAGTTCAGAAAATTCAAAGAATGTTAACACAAATAACATGGTGTGTCGTTACTGTAAGAACATAGGACACACTATCGATAATTGCCGTAAACGTCAATATAATAATAGCAGGCATCAGCCTGGTACTTCTAATTCGCAAAATCGCCAAGACAATCCTTCACAAAATCCTACTCCAAACTCAACACGAAAGGTTTTAACAGTAAACCAAGTCGACGAAAATGGAGTCGACGAGGTTGATAAGAAGGATTTAAACGAATAACAGGCTCACGGCGGTGTCTCGTGAGACCTAAATTTCGAAATCCATACTATTCCTGCATTAATGGCACCCATTCTAAATCCGCTGTATCCACTGTATCCTCTGTATCCACTGTATCCTCTGTATCCTCCGTATCCTCTGTATCCGGTGTACCCACCATGTCCTCTGTATCCGCTGTATCCGCTGTATCCACTGTATCCAATGTACCCGCTGTATCCACTGTATCCTCCGTATCCTCTGTATCCGGTGTACCCACTGTATCCTCTGTATCCGCTGTATCCACTGTATCCAATGTATCCGCTATATCCACTGTATCCTCTGTATCCCCTGTATCCACTGTATCCGCTGTATCCACTGTACCCATTGTATCAAATACTAAATCAAATTCTTTGCCAAATCCGTGTATTCCATCTCCTAATATCCAGCAAACCCTGAAACGGGAAAAGATTATGAGAATACACAACATAAACAGAAATACAGAAAAAAGGTACTTACCTTACATTGTTCTAAAATCATCCATCAGTAAAAATCCACTTACCCTCCTGATAGATTCAGGCGCGTCCTTATGTCTATTAAAGAAGACTTGTATTTCCAACCCTCTGAAATTAGAAGCTGATGAAGTTGAAGTTAAAGGCATTGACTCTAAGGAAGACTCGATAACCAGTCTCGGGAGCCTCATCCTAGACCTAAACTTAAGTCCTGAGTATGTAGTACTACACAAATTCCATGTCTTTAACGATATAAGCATTCCTTACGATGGCATAATAGGAAATGACTTATTCATGAAATGCGGTTGTCGCATCAATTACGACACTGGTTCTTTAGAAATTGACAATTACCGCGTAAAACTATCATTCAATTACCCGTCTTACAAAATAGGACCTCGTACGGAAACGGTAATAGAATGTACCGTCAATAATCCAAATAATGTTAAAGAAGGAATGATATTAGATCAACATATCTCCAAATCATTATTAATTGCAAACTGTATCGTTAGTGTTAAAGAAAATAACCGTACAAATATTACAGTCGTAAATATTTCCGAAGAACCCGTCATACTCCAATCTAACCTCAACCTTACCCTAGAACCATTGAACACTCAATTCTGTACGAATCTTTGTGCTACATCATCCTTTTCTAACACCTCTCTAAGGACCGATAAAGTTCTTAAACAACTTAGAATTTCGCATCTGAACGAAGAAGAAACGGATGCCTTACTACACATTTGCTCCAACTACTCTGAAATCTTCCATCTGCCGGATGATCAACTCACGTATACTACAGCCTCTGAACATAACATTAGAACTATAACAGATGTCCCTATCCAAACGAAATCCTACAGATTCCCTGAATGCCACAAGAAGGAAGTCGAAAACCAAGTAAACAAAATGCTAGAACAAAACATAGTGACTCCTTCGAATTCACCCTGGTCCTCACCCATTTGGGTTGTCCCTAAGAAACTAGACGCTTCAGGACATCGAAAATGGAGAGTCGTCATTGACTATAGAAAACTTAACGATATCACTATCGGAGAAACATATCCCATTCCACAAATCACTGAAATCTTAGATCAATTGGGTAAGAGCCAATATTTTACAACTCTTGATTTAGCCTCAGGCTTCCATCAGATCCCTGTATCAGAACAGGACATTCCTAAGACTGCTTTTTCAACACCTCAAGGTCATTTTCAATTTACAAGAATGCCATTTGGGCTTAAAAATGCCCCTTCTACATTTCAGAAATTAATGAACACATGTTTGGCAGGCCTCCAAGGTTCACGTTGCTTCGTGTATCTCGATGACATTGTGGTCTATTCTCCTGACTTACCAAGTCATATCCAAAACCTATCCGCTGTTTTTAATAGACTCAGAAACTACAACTTAAAGCTCCAACCAGACAAATGCGAATTTTTACGCAAAGAAGTCGCTTACCTTGGTCACCTTATTAGTAACGAAGGTGTACAGCCAAACCCTGAAAAAATAAAATCCATAACCGAATTCCCAACACCAAAATGCCCGAAAGACGTAAAGTCTTTCCTTGGTCTCGTATCCTACTATAGACGGTTTATTCCAGATTTTTCCAAACTTGCAAAACCCTTAACATCCTTGTTAAAAAAGGATACACAATTTAACTGGAAAAATGAACAACAACTCGCCTTTGAAAACCTTCAAAGAAAACTTGTAACATCACCGATCCTTGCATACCCTGATTTCACTAAACCTTTCATACTCACCTGTGATGCTTCAAATTTTGCTATATCTGCCATTCTGTCCCAAGGCCCTATAGGAAAAGACCGCCCAATTGCTTATGCCTCTCGAACACTCAATAAAGCCGAATGCAATTACAGTGTTACAGAGAAAGAATGTTTAGCAATTGTCTTCGGAACCAAGGCCTTTCGCCCATATCTTTATGGGCGCCGATTCACCATAGTCACAGATCACAAACCCTTACAATGGTTGTTCAACTGCAAAGACCCCGGTTCTAGATTAGTTCGCTGGCGACTCAAACTAGAAGAGTTCGACTATAACATTGTATATAAAAAGGGCAAAATCAATACTAACGCCGATGCCCTGTCTCGATTCCCACTTAATCCTATTCAAAAAGAAATTTTACCCGCTTTCGATCCTCGATTACAAAATCCCGATGATGAACTCGAAAATCTATTAGAAGACCCTCTCCTGAACTTACCTTCGCCTATTCCATTTTCTTTTGAAAATGAAAATTTATTAAATCATGATATTAACGCCGACCCTTATGGTCTACAAAATCCTTTACCAAACCTTCTACCAAATCCTCTGCCAAATCCATTACCAAATCCTCTGCCAAATCCTCTACCAAACCTTCTACCAAATCCTCTGCCAAATCCATTACCAAATCCTCTGCCAAATCCTTTACCAAACCTTCTACCAAATCCTCTGCCAAATCCATTACCTAATCCTCTGCCAAATCCTTTACCATATCCTTCACCAAATCCTCTGCCAAATCCATTACCATATCCTTCACCAAATCCTCTGCCAAATCCATTACCAAATTCTCTGTCAAACCCTTCACCAAATCCGCTACTAAATCCTCTACCAGACTCATTGTCAAATCCACTACCTCACCAAAATGAACCTTATCTTTCACCAGAACTCATAGACCTAGGTCCCAACTTACCTTTCTTAGATCTTAGCCCTGATAGTGCAACTCTAAATCCAGATTTTGACACATTCGAAATCCCTTCTCCAACAAACCTACACACACAATCGAACTTGAATGATGAGAACTATTCTAAATTCCTAAAATCAATCCCAAGTAAAAAGATTACTTCTAATACAATTATAAAAGAACACAACGAAAACCTTCTAAAATCCTCCTGCAGTATAATATTAATACCCACATCTATAGACCTAGACGAATCGAATCCATATGTCCAAGAAATCCTACTTAACTCCGAAAACCAAGACGACCTCCTTAACTGTGACAAAGAATTGCATAGTTTTCTTAAATCCAAGTATGATGATAAAACTATTTACCTAATATTCACCAAAGTTCATCACTTTGACGAATCATCTTATCCCGCTATCTACGATACCCTGAAACGAGTAAGAAACGAAATACTACAATCCCAATCGACTACAGACATTGCTATCTCTGACTTTAAGAACCCATTCGATCAACATTCCTATACAAAACTTTACAACATCTTAGCCTACATTTTTAACAACACAAAAATCTGTATACACGTATACCTAAATAAAACAATTTACCCTACTCTGAGCGAAAGACCTAAGATAATGCGTGAAAATCATGATATTCCTACAGCCGGACATTTAGGGTCGACACGCATGTATAACAGAATTCGAGAACAATTTTATTGGAAAGGCATGAGAAGTGACATAGAAGATTATGTTAAGAAGTGTAAACTATGCCAAGAAAATAAAGCCTTAAGAAAGTTAAATAGAGCCCCGATGGAAATCACTACTACATCAACAGCTCCATTTCAAAGAGTGGCATTAGATATCGTAGGTCCTTTACCCGAATCTGGTCCCGCAAAACTTAAGTACATCCTTACCTTACAAGACGACCTAACTAAATACTCTCTAGCTTATCCTTTACGTAGTACAACCGCAGAAGAATCTAGTGACTGTTTGATTCATTTCATATCTCTCTTTGGAATTCCTAAATCCATCCTAACCGACCAAGGCACAAACTTTACTTCTGATCTTTTCAAAACCACATGCCAATTTCTCAAAATAAAGCAACTATGGTCATCACCCTATCATCCTCAGACTCAGGGAGCATTAGAACGCAGTCATTCCACTCTCAAAGAATATTTGAAATCTTTTGTCAATGTAAACCAAGATAACTGGCCTACCTATGTATACACTGCTATGCTAACATACAACACTACAGAACACTCTACTACAAAATTCACTCCTTATGAACTGATATTTGGACACAAACCCTTTATTCCTAGTTCCATATATGAAAGCGATCTTCGAACAACCTACTCAGATTACCTCAAAATGTTACAACATAAGTTTCAGTATACTAGAGAAAAAGCACTGGAAAATATTTTAAAATCTAAAGAATCTTCTAAATCTTATTACGACTCCCACACTAAATCACCACCACAATACAAAGCTGGTGATTACGTGTACCTCAAATCCCACTTGAGACTTAAAAAAGCATTGTCGCCCATTTGGAAAGGGCCTTTCAAAATCATTAAAGTTCATGATAATAATTCTGCAACACTCCTTATCAACAGACGTCATGTGACACATCATTTCGATCAAATGAAACCAGCAGAGGTCACTGATCCTCCTACGTAGTCAGTTAAATAATTTAATTAATTATAGTTAATAGGTATCTACTTTAAATTAAATTAACATTTTAATCTATTTCAGCGCATCAATCAATGCACAACAAGACTTCAATATCTCGATCTCTATCAAGCCACTTCCTTCTAGTTCCGGCATTTACTTCGATAGTCTAGGAAAACTTAAAGTAACTAAAGGCAAATTAAATATTATTAGTCACGTAAACATTTCCTTTGTAAATCCTCATCTTACTAATCTTAATGAAATCTTAGGTATAATAAGAACTACTTGTCAAAAATCAAGTAATCTTCAATGTGAGGATATCCTATCCCCACTAACAGTACGATATAATGATATCAAACGCGAGTTCGACTCAATCTCACATTTAGTCTCGAAACGTAGTAAACGATCAGCGTGGTTTGGTGGAATAGGCACTGTATTTAAACATATTTTCGGTACGCTAGACGAAGACGACGCATCAAGATATGACTCCGCCATAGAATCAGTTCAAAATCATGAGAAAAAGCTCGCGGAATTAATGAAAGAAAATATTTTAATTACTACTTCTACCCTAGAATCATATAAACAAACAATTAATAAATTAAAAAATAATGAAGAATCTCTTAAAAGCGTATTAAGCCAACTTATAATACAAATGAATAATATCACCGAAGTTTCTAAAACTTTAATATCTGAAACAAAAGTCCATTCCATACTTGCTAGCCTCGAAAGCTCACTGCTTACATTGTCGTTTCAACTTGAAGATTTAACCAACGCTATTATGTTGAGCAGTCAAAACATCCTGCACCCAAACATACTTAGCCCGGCTCAGTTATACAAGGAGCTCGTTGATAACGATAGATACTTACCTAGAGATACTGGAATCCCGATTACTTTAAGTTTAGATAATATGCATTTAATATTAAGTATATCTGACGTAGCATGTTATTATTATAAGAGTAAACTTGTATTTGTTCTACAAATCCCTTTAGTGACCAATGATGAGTTCAATCTCTATCATAACTTAGCATTACCGACTCCTCATGGAGTAGAGAATCCTAATACTTTTAGTCTTATTCTACCTTCTAGTTCATATATCGCTATTTCTAAGGATAAGTTAAGTTTCTGTAACCTAGATAATTTAGATAAGTGTAAGACGATAAGCTCTGAGTTCTTTCTGTGTGAAATACCTACGGTACTGTTGTCAGGCGGCAATCCCACATGTGAAAGTGAATTATTAACAAAAACAATCAGTGCTATTCCAACGCGGTGCGAAACAAAAACAATTTCCGGCGAATTAGACATTTGGAAACCACTCGTAAACAATCAGTGGATTTTTGTGCAATCTCGTTCCAGTAAAATATCAATTGACTGCGATGCCCCTGAATTACGCGAAATGATAGTGTTCGGTACCGGTATTCTACGAACCCCGAATCATTGTACTGTCTATACTAAAAGTACAAGGCTCTTATCATCCAGTGATGACGTCAATATAGACATTCCTATTCCTATCTTAGATTTTAGTATCATAAATGACCCATGCTGTAAAATAAATACTAAATCGAATAGTTTAAGTAATACCATATCCCCTATTTTACTACAAAACATTGACCTAGACGACTTGACAATAGATAAACAAAATGTCAAATTATTTTCCGATTTAAACAAAATCGTTGAAGAACCTATTCTAGTAAAATACGGGACACAATACTCTGTGTTAACCTTGTTAATTCTAATCATTGTAATATCCTTTATAGTATATAAGCTACTAATAATAATCCTTAAATATAAATCTAAGTTTAGTCTCTGTCTCTGTTCTGTGAAGCCGACCCTTACCGATGATGACGTAAACTTCGATAACACCGAACCCGAAAGCTCTGCAATCCCTTTACCTCGTTTAAGAGAAATTGTATAATCCCTGAATTTCAGCCATTCAACCCTGAATTTCAGTCTTCTGGGGGGGGCTGTTATACCCCTTCAGTGCTAGTAGAATGGCTGACCATCACCTAGACATGCCTCGTCAGCATATGACGAGCCAGGCCGCCTCAACCATAGGGTTCAGACGGCAGTCCGCTCAGATACTCGGTACGGGTCGGAAGTTTCCAATTATTGTCCTAAGTCTAATTCTAAATCTACCCATGTTCAAAATCAATAAACTCCTTTTTCCTAAGCTAATTAAATCGTTCTTTTTTTAAAAACCAAATTCCGGGTTCTCGTATAATAGTACGTCACCATAAGGCTGAGGTTATAAAAATCTAATTCAAACATGGGCTAAGGATAGGGTTGCCATAAGGCACTGACCAGTGTAGTGTTGACAACCAAAAAAATAATTGGCAATTGGGTAAATTCTCATATAGCCTACCTAAACTAAAATTAAATTAGTGCTATCTTTTAAAAACCCTTACCATATGAGTGAGATAAGAAGTAAGAGACGTCAGATTCAAAAGTCATGTCAATCTAAAATTTCCCTACAATTTTCGTTTGACGTATCTAATTTTAGTTGCCAACGAAATATGTGCAGACTAAAAATGTTCAAAGATTTTAGTTTGACGTGCCTAATTTCGAATTCAACGTCTCTTAATTCATCTCGTCTCGCTCTTAAAAAGACTAATAGTAAAATACAGCATATTCTAATTTCAGTCTAGTTGGACTATATGCCATATAATTTGTTATGTATGCAAATAAATACTATATCTACGTACTTCCACAAAATTTAGGGTAGTCATGCAATACCTATGCACGGCTCGCCCGCCCGCAAATATATGCACAAACGCAAGCTTTGAAAAATTGCAACTACAACCAACTACTCTACATGTGTTTCGACTCCCCTAGGCGTCATCAGGTGCTGATAGACCGTGGGTACCTCGTTGCCCGACCAGCGACGGACCGAGACGGCAGCGTGCCGCGTTGTAGCGTGCGCAACTCTGTGAAGTGTCAGAACATCTGTAGCCTACCTACTAATAAATTGTTTTCTTTCTTTATTTCTTTATTTACCTACACAAGTCATGGGATTCATCTTTACATTCGATGGACCATAACCTGCCGTTACGCTGAATGCAGCCGCGAGCCCAGGTCCCCGGTAAATATTAGGGGAGGATCGTGTGGTTTTGAGTTGGAATCGAGTGGATTTTCCACAAAAAAAGCTGTTATGCAGTGTCCATCACCCAGTTTCTATGACGTGGTTTCGTATATGAATCATTTAAGCCTCAAACCAGACAAACCGACACGATAATACCGGTTAATATTTCGGCATAAATTCGTAATGAACCCGTTGTTTGCTCATTCGGTGGTGTTAAGATAAATTTGGGCTAATAGGCTCATCGTATTGACGTTATAGTCAGGCCTATTAATGGCGTTATTTTAACAAGCAACTACAAAACGTGCGCAGTGCATTTTTACTGCTGTTTATTTTTAAACCGCCAATTACATGTGACTTCATAACTGCATCGGTGTGATGTGGGTATAAAAAAGTATTCTTTCGGAGACACAGTCGTTATGCTATGTAATATTATCTATTTATTTATATCTGTTATATAATCAATTTATTTTATATACCCCTCCCTTTCAATTTTTATTTCAATAATATAATTATTTTATACTAGCTGGTGCCCGCGACTTTGTCTGCGTGACAAAAGGTAGCCTTGGAGAAGGACATACCTTCTACAAGGTCCAATCTATCTCCTTGCCAAATTTAATTGCGATCCGTTCAGCCGTTTCGTCGTGAAAAGGTAACAAACAAACACACAAACAGAGTTGCTTTCGCATTTTTATTATTAGTATGGATAGCACTCACACTATACAATCACATTACACATTCAAACTACACAATTACACTTCAGTCTCTCTGGCTTTCAAACATCTACGATTGACTGACTGACTGTCTGGTTCCAGATAAAATCCAATTGATTCCGTCATACTGGATTAAAATAAAAATGTTTCTTTCTTTCTTTCTATGCTTCATAAAAGTTCTTACCAACTTTCATCTCAACGGCTGCCTCATTGCTCTAATAGGTGCAGGTTGAACTGCTGGGTGTGAGGAGAATCGCATTACCGCGCTCCACCATAAAATCTTAGAAAAATTGTTTTAAATATAATTGTAGCCCTCAAATTCACATGTAAAACAAAAGAATAGGCATGATGATAGTATGGAGGAACGAGGTGTGGTGTTCCTCCATTGAAAAGGGAGGATCCTCCAACCAGGCGGGTGATATTGCCTGGCGGGCCACGGCCCAACGGTTAATGTCGGGAGGTCGTATATATATATACACACTCGTCGTCAAACTTTGATTGCGCGATGCAGAGTGTTGTGCGCGTAGTTACCATGTAGCGAGATAGATGTCGCTACATCACTCCCCTCCGAGACCGGAGGTCGATCGTGTTGATGAGTCAGCAATCAGTGCGTCTGAAGAGCTTGCCAGTGCCAGTGAGGTCCCAGTGAGTCGGAACCGGATGCCGCGTAGTTCACGGTGAGTCGGAACTGAGAGCGGTGATGCTGCGTAATCTTCAGGGAGTCGAGGTAGTGCAGTGGTGCGTAGTGGCGGTTCCGACTCACTGGCACCTCACTGAATATGTAAATATTATTTGTACCGTATTATTGTTTAGTTATGTAAGTTAGTTTTAGTGTAAACATAAAGTGTAGGTATAATTGTAAATATTTGTATATAAGTATTTTTTAAGTTATATAATAATGTAAATGTATGTAATGTGTACATTGTGTAAATTATTATTATAATATAATTAATATATAAATAATTATTAATATAAATATATATATAAAGTAGGGAGCCTACAATAGTATTAAAGAACCAAAGAAAAAATGGTTAAAGAGAAAATATATAAAATAAATTTATAAAATACTGCTATCAGCCAAGTTAACTGAAACTGCAATCACAGCGAATGACGTCACGCCTCAGTAAATGTCAATAACTGCTGTACGTTTTGCTTGAACTTTTGTCAAATACTTACGTAGGCGTGACGTCAAAGCGTTTCGCGCTTAATTCAAATGAGATAGATTTAAATGCAATAATTTGCGTTAAAACCTTAGTTTATTGCTGAATGTATGTGTTTTTCGGAAATTGTAGACGTGTCCTACATTATAAAATGAGATTTTAAAATCTGTCATCATGCCTATTACCACATCCACGCACCTTTCTTTCAGACATCGCAAAACAAACAGTGGTAGATCGCGCAGTCAATTAGCTGTGTCACGTTCAAAACAGTATACACCTTATTCCTTTCAAAATACAGTTCAAATTCGTGTGTCAAGGTAATGCTCCAAAGCGGTTTGTCAGCTTCTTATTAGACATTCCGTTTCGGAGCTTTGAGAGCTTCAGGGGGATCAGTAGGCTTGTATCTGTAACGAGCGAGAGACGGGTTATCAATAACTTGATATACTTTTTATAGGGAAATAGTAGTCGAATAATTTTGGGTTAAGTTGCCATTGTATAAGGTTAATCATATATTTGTGTTTGGTTGATGGATTAGACTCGATTATGTGAGTTTTGACAAAAAAAAACCAAGCGATGCGACAGTATTGACAGTTGTTGACAGTTGTTGACAGTAACATATGCATAAATAGCATCACGCCTGCACTACTTGAAGGGTTATACAGGAAGCACGTCGAAATTAAAGTGTGACCAAGCTATTATTTTATGGTTGATGAACAACCTAGTTCAAGATAAATCTTTGAAAATCATTAACGCATGCTTAGCGAACTCTAAAGTTACAATATTAAATGGAAAAAGAATACGGTCGCGAACAGGATTCGAACCTGTGCCTCCCGGATAAATACTCCAGGCGCTCCGACCACTAAGCCATCTCGACCTCTGCTCACCACCGCGAATTCTTCATCCATATTTTTAACACGTTTTTTTGGCGACGTCATTGCTATCACACATCTAACATCTTTATACAAATCTTGCATAAACAATATTACAGAACTTTACGTGAAACTCAAAGCGTCTATAAATCGTCTTTAAATACTTGCCCAACCCACGTATCTCATAGCAGGATTACTGTTGTCAGGACTACTCCTCCACTCCTACATTCTACGTAGTCCGCTTTAGTTTATATTGGACATTATTACGCAGTAACTACTGGACATAGTGACTTCTGAGTCGAAGCGCAGTTTGAAGAAAACCACAGAAATACTACTCGATAGACGCGCCAAAACATAGCTAGGAATAGTAGTACGTAAGTACTTACCTAATCATCATCATCATCAGCAATACAAATAAATAAAATTGCAGTGTCTGTTTGTAATGTCAAAATATGTAATAGTTTTTTTTAAGCTCATACATTTTAACAGTATTTCTGTCTGTTTGTTGCGGCTAATATTGGAATCAGCTAGACCGATTTTGATAAGATTTTAGTGGGAAGTAGCTGTATAAAGAGTAACTTAGGATAATTATAATATAATTAAACGCGGGCGAAACCGCAGGGCACCGCTAGTTTAAAATAAATATACAAGAAATACGATGGGCACTGCCTCGTTGGTCTAGCGGTCCCAAGGAACTCAGTAACAGCATTGGTGAAATGTGGGTATGCCACTTTACCTACACCTCTGCCTACCCCTTCGAGAATATAGGCGTATGTATGATAGGCACTTTAAAGTTATTTGACTCAGCAGAAATTTTAAGAAAACTAAATTAAGTTATAATTTATTGAAATGTCGGTTCCAGTCTAACCGTATGGAGCTTAATACCAGTATTTCACATGGAGCGACTGCCTATCTGACCTCCACAACCCAGTTACTGGGTAATACGATATCTCGTGGTAAGACTGGTTGTTAGACTTTCAGACATCTGACTATGCGTATCGGTTGTCACAGATCAACATTTGCTAACTAGGACCGACGGTTTAACATGCTCCGAGACACGGAGGGTCTCGATATGATAAGATGATCAGCCATCTACAGACCGACCGCGGCAAGTGCAGCTTAACCTCGATCTGTTAATCTGTGCGGATGTTACTTAGTCACGAGCCCTCTAAGTTAAATAATAATAAACCAATAATAATATTAATAAAAAAGTTAACCTTCTTTCTTTATGTTTTTAGTGATAAAATTCTGTGAACCAATGTAGCCCCTGAATATAAGTGAACAGACATAGTGTTTGTCGTAGCGTTACTTCATTAAGTAGATAAAATGCCTTTAGATATAGGGTAGGGTGTGAGTGCTAGCGGAATATATGTGCGATGAATATCACAAAGCAGTATGATCGTGGTAAACGTAGACAATAACATTTAAAATCCTTAGATCCTCATCATCATCATCATCCCCCTGCTGTTATCCGAATTTATTTGGGGTCGGCGCAGCATACCTATATCTGGCATGCTGCTAAAGTTTTGGCTATGTTTTATGACCGGCCGCCTGCCTGACGTCAACCCTCTTTCTGACTGCTGTTGTTGGTGGTAACCGCCACCGATACGGTCGCCTTCTATCTAGCTATGTCACACCAAATGTTATCCATGCGCCAGGTTCTGATGTTATCCTAATATCACACTCCACTAACCGGACTAAAAATCCTTAGTTCCTGATTAATAATATTATGAATTCACAAGTGTGTCCGTGTCTTTATTACTTCTTCACGCCTTTACTACTGAGCCGATATTAACGAAATTTCTAGAGAATCAAATGGGAAATATCACGCCTTTTTCCCATGAGGGATAGACAGAAACTATAGAACGCCATCTGCTATGATCCTTACAAACTTTTGCTTCATACACGTCATACACCTACGCCGGTTGTAAATATTGCGCAAATTCAAGATACTTTTTACACGCCTGCCCAAAAAAGGTGTGTTATGTTTTTAGGCTTTAAGTATGTAAGTATGTATGTATGTGAGTTTCTTTATTCCACCATAACTTCTAAATGTCTGAACAGATTTAGATGTCAGGGGTATCATTAGAATCCTTACATTGTACCGGGTAACATAGGATAGTAAGAAATACAAAAAATGACACCCGTGCCTTTTAGTTTTTCAATTAATTATTCTGAAATATTGCTTAGTTTTTACCTTACATTTTTCCAAAAAAAAAAAAATATTACTCTAGAGTTCACTACGCATACGTTAACGAAAAATTTCCTAAAATATTTGGATGACATACTCAGTGATGAAATTTTTATCAAGCAACATTTTAATATTATTATGAGGTCAATGACGACGGATTTTAGATTCCGTGTTTGGCGCAGTGTTCGAGAGTCCAGCTGCTGCATCGCGTGTCGCGGGTTCGATTCCCGCACAAAGCAAATATTTGTAAGATCTACAGATAATTGTTCCGGATCTGGGAGTGTGTGTGCGATTATATTTCTGTATGTCACCCACAATACAGGAAGAATTTAATTTCTAGTACGAGACAAATTTTTTTTAAGAAAATGCTATAAAATAAAACGTTAAAAAGTACTCTACTTGTCTCATATCCCGCTGACAATTCTCACTAACCTCGACCTCATCTCTGGTTCCACACACAAACAAACAGCGCCAGCCAAGTATAAGAATAAATGTTAGTGCTGCGATACACACGACTGGTACAAAGCTGCTTAATATCTCGCTCAACTAACTTCTTATAGTTTGTTACTTCTAACTGGGACAAGGTACGCAAGACAGAAAATAAACTCCAATGACTTCTGGGTGCCAATGTAAAAATCTTTTAAAAGTAGTATAGCGTAAACACATAAAAAATTGTTAAGATGTCCAGAAGTTGAAGGAAAATGACTCAGAAGAAGTTGGGTGATACATTAAACAAGATGAAATGAATACAAACGCCTGCAATTTTGTGTATGTTACCCGGGACAATGTAAGGATTCTAACGATACCCCATACATCGAAATTGGATGAGGCATTTATAAGTTATGGTGGAATAAAGAAACCCAGAAACATACATACATGAACCCTAAAACATAACACTACTTTTTTGGGCAGTCGTGTAAAAAAAGAGCAAAAAGCAAAACACGAAGAACGGGTAATGTGCCTGGTACTTAACTCACTCGTTCAAGGCCAGTCACATTAAGCAAGTCGAGCCATAGGTATTTTGGCTTTTGCATACCTCGTTGATTAATTGGAGTGTGGAAAATCCATCACGGGCGCTGTGCAAATCTCATATTGATTAAAAACCACTCAGTTCTACTCTAACTTTAATCAGGGTTCACAGCAGCATTCACCGCAATCCCAGCAGGTTATTTTCCATTGAAAGGCATCAACAGATGCTCCAGGAATTGTGCAGGTTGGCCACAATTAGCCTGCACAGACAGTTCAATGTGGCGGTCGTGCTCAATCGCAGTGCAGGACCGTCTCGGGCCTGGCGCTGGTCCAGTGGCGAATCACCTATATCCGTCCATCCCACGGTGGATGGGATTTTAGTAGACCATACCAACGTACTTAAGTGTTGTATGAACTAGAACTTCTGGAGCGACTTTTCTTATGTCCTTACATTTAAACTTGGTATTGTATTTTCATTCGTGAATTATGTGTGAAGTGTAATTGGTTAGCAAGTTCTGTTCCTGTGCTGCGTTAGTTTGCGCACTAGCATCGTGAACTGTTGTACTTCTAACCCATTTCTCTTGATATTAGAAGTTTAGTTATCTCACGAAATTCCGCCAGTTAAAGTGCGGTTCATAATTCCCTGCGCGTCCCATCTTTCACTGCCAAGTCGGTTGTAAATATTGCATTAAATAAATTCACGCCTTTTTCCCATGGGAGTAGGCAGAAACTATGCTACCTGCTACGATCTTTACATACTCCTTTTGGTTCACTCACATTCATACATCTGGTCATACATGCGCGCCGGTTGTGAGTACTACACACCTGAACCTTTTGAAGGATATCACCAATAAGGTCAGTGTATATCCTTCTAAGTCATTACACCGGCCTTGTTTATCGTCATTCATTCTTAATCAGTCATCAAGAAAAATATTATTGAAATTCAATCATTTTCATTTTCATTTACATCTTCAATGAAAATTACCTTATTATTTATTTCTTACTTTTTAGTGTATCTTGCGTTCCATAACTGATTTATCGGAAGTGACTATGGGTAGACCTACTCAACGCGCTGTCCATATGAGACAGGGCCATTTAATTGAGACGAGCAAAGAAGGGGAAATCTAGATCTAAGGCTATTTCAAAAGAGAGTAGTGAACTGCGTAAAACAAGATGAAATTAATTAAAAAAATAAATTAAAATCTGACTAGCCTATGTTACTCACGGGACAATGTAAAGATTCTGACGATACCCCATACATCGAAATCAGTTCACGCATTTAGAAGTTATGGTGGAGTAGGTAAAGAAAGTCACAAACATACTTACATACATACATACATACTTAGATACACTCCTTTTTTTGGGCAGTCGTGTGAAAAGAGACGCTTGAGAATGCGGGCTTACACTTAAAAGTATGAAAATTAGGAAAGAAAAAAATTACGGATTGCCGTTTCTTATTTTCCGGTTTCATCACCATCATCTGATGATGAAGCTGGAAAATAGGCAGTTCTTTAGAACTATTCTAGAGACCGTAAACGCCAATGGAAAGTCGCAAGAAAGCAAAATACACCATTTCGTTTACTTGGACGACGTATTGTTTTTCAGTTATTTTGACTTAAATACCAAACTACCAAACCAATTTTCATAAAATTTCAATGGGACCAATCTGAAAGTAAGTCCTTTGAAATAAAAAAATGATTTTCCAAAATCATTTCATAAACGACGGAGTTCAGAGGTAACAAACATAAAAAAAAAATACAACCGAATTGTTAACCTCCTCCTTTTTGGAAGTCGATTAAAATGTAAGTTTACGTTTATTTAGACTTGCGTCTTTGGGGAACAGCTTGTATGCCAATATTAATATTTCCGCAAGGCCGTCAGTTTGGCTGCAGATATTAACCTCAGGATAGCGATACCTCTCACTAATTGCAGGGGTCAGCCAGTAGCCCGTTCACAATATTGATATTCAGCTGCATCCACGAAGATTGGAGGTGAATTTATATTATGCATATTGCAATTAAAATAATATTCCCAAAGAGGGTTGACGTCAGGCAGGCGGCCGGTCATAAAACATAGCCAAAACTTTAGCAGCGTGCCAGATATAGGTATGATGCGGCGACGCCAAATAGATTGGTATAAGGACAGAGGGATGATGATGATGTTAACATATTTATTATATTAGTCATTTCGTGTTTATTTATATTATTACTTTGGTGTTGTAAACTTCAATCTGTCAACTTTTTCTACATTTCTATCGCTCGAAGGTTTGCTGGTATGGGTTATGCTCGCCTTTGTACATAAATTTTCTGTATCACTCTTTGTTATCTATGTTTTGTGTGTACAATAATCAATAATTAATGAATAACCCCTACAAAACAGCTTCTAATAAATAAAATCAAAAGAACACCCATTGTTTTTCACCCACCCCCTCCCTTTCTGACCCCCTTACAGTCTATTTCCTCCACGTGAATGGCCAACAAATTAGTTACATTAGACTAAGGGAGCTCAACTAATCATGTATTGATCAAAAGAAATATAATTTGGATCCTAATACAACGCGCAAATTGATTTCGGGAAGGCTATACGTAATGTTGTTGACCTTCAAATTACAAGAATAAATAGACAGATTCTTGAATGGAAAACTGTCAAGGTCAATTTTGATGAGTTTCTCGTAACTGAGCAAGTTGACCTCAGTAACTTCGAGAGGTCGCAAGGTTGACTGCTGAGCGTGAGATGGGTTCGATTCCCGGGTTGGGTAAAGGTTGGTTGGTTGCTTATTACTTAATAAACTATTTGGTTGTGTTGAACTTACCACTCCGTTCTCGGCCTTCTGTTACTTGCTGAAGGAACCCATCGGTGAGTTGAGAGATTGTATCCCAATATTGAATAATTAAGATCGGTATGCAGCGGTCACCATATCAAATCACTATAGTTAGGTATGGTGTAGGTAGCGGTAGCGTAGCCAAAGGTTGCGACTCCCAACGCATCGGGCTCGCACCATGGCTTGTCCCATAATGAACGTACGCGCCGGCCGGCAGCGCCCGATAGCAGTAGATACAGCAGTGTGCGTCATCATTGTCTATATGTGTGTATGTGATGCTTTTATTTTATTTGTTTCGTATTTGGTTGATTATTGTTAATAGGTATATCATTTCAATTTGTCTAGTTATTATTTATTTAATTGTGTGTTTCGTGTGATTTAATAAATATATTTTCTTTCTTTCTTTAAAGTGTTATTGGGTTTTCTGTTGGGAACATCTCTACAGCCGTTCGGAGTTTGGAATTGTGCCTGATTGTCGGCAATAATGAGCCACGATATGGTATTTAATAACTTCATCGGTGAAATGTGGGTGTAAAACTAAGTACATCTGTACCCTCTCAGAGAATACAGGCGTGATGATATGGGTAAGTCGAGTAAATCGTCATACATGAGGATAACAAGCTAAGGGGCCGCCCCCTTAGCTTGATATCCTCATGTATGAATCCTCTCTGAATCAATACAATATAGAACTCCAAAAAAATACCCCAGAACGTAACATAATATTCTTTTACATCCTTCAAAACCTCTATATTGTAAGGCTATGAATACAATATGCGCATTTCTATAACGAGCAACAGATCATAGGACAAGCGTGTCATAATGATGGATCTATTTTCGCGGGTGAATACCGTGCCTTATTCGTTTTCCTTATGAAGTAGGGTACATCAATTTTTGGTAAGGGGTGTACACACTAGATAGTTAATACAAAGTTTCAAACACGTGATTCTGAAACGCACCGGCCACAATGAGGCGCATTGGTCTCGTGGTTATAAGTGCAGTTGCTGAGTACAAGGTCCTGGAGTCGATTCCCGGATTGGTCTCGGTTAGGAAATTTTTGGTAGTAGCCCAGAGTTTGGATTTATGCCCTGTGGATATGATAAGTTCACTACCTCCATAGGGATTTAAAATTCGAATCAGTCTATCCGAAGTTGCAGAAATCCAGACTGAGATTTTGTAAAATGTGACATATGCTCCTTCCCAAGCGGTTCTGTAGGTGACCTTGACAGCTTAACACCACAACATCTAAAGGACCTCACAGCTCCAAGCGCCGGTGAACCTGGAGAGACACTTTTGAAGGAGCTTACGGCACTGACCAATGTAATGCTCTCCGGCAATGTAAACGAAGCCGTTATTGATATCTTGTACGGGGCCAATCTATGTGCCCTGCGCAAGAAGGATGGCGGCATTCGTCCCATTGCTGTTCGAACTACATATCGTCGTATGGCAGCCAAAATTTGCTGTAAGTACTACAACGAGACTATTTCGGAAAAATTCCAGCCCCTCCAGCTAGGTTTTGGCCGTACACGCCCTATCCACGTATCTAAATTCTGGAAAAGGTGAGGTTATCTTGAAGGTTGACATTAAGAATGCCTTTAATTCCGTAAACCGGGATACCTTGTTGAAAGAGGCTTTTGAGCCTCTTTCAACCAACAAGTATCCAAAATTTACAGTTTCTTGTGGCAATTAAAGAAAGAAAGAAAGAAAGAAAAAGATTTTATTTGGCACAGCAGGGGCCCATAACTTTGTAGCCTTAAGATTAAACTTATAAATATCCGTCAAAATTACTCTATAATGACAACTTGTTGGAATCCGCCGTTGGCTGTCAACAAGGTTACCCCCTTGGGCCAGTGATTTTTAGCTTAGCCATCCATCCCATAATTAAACAATTAAATTCTAAATTTAACGTTTGGTATTTGGATGACGGAACCCTAGGAGGCAATATTGATTCAGTACTAAAAACTTTTAACGTTTTAAAATCACAATTTCTACGTATTGGTCTAGAACTCAACCCATCTAAATGTGAAATTTACATACCTGACAGCACCGACAGACAGACAATCTTTGAAAAATTCAACTCCATAACCCCACAAATCAATTTAATTGATAGAAATTCCCTACGCCTCTTAGGGTCACCAATTTTAGAAGATTCTTTTTCATCTTTCATTGATGAAAAAATACAAAATTTTTGTGACATTTCGGACAGACACCTCAAAATTAATATGCATTCGGCTATGACCATAATTCGTTACTGTTGTTTCGGACCGAAATTAATGTATGTACTCCGCTCCGCACCTTTATGGAAGCATGCACACCTTCTGGAAAATTTAAACAAAATTATCAGAAATACAAGATAAATCTTTGAAAAGCATTAACGCATGCTTAGCGAACTCTAAAGTTATTATATTAAATGGAAATACTTATCAGAAATACTTTAACTTCTATTCTAAATGTGGCTTTGGACGACCGAGCCTGGGTACAGGCTACCCTTCCAATACGTTTGGGTGGTCTCGGCGTCCGCATAATTTCAAGTATAAGCTTACCAGCGTTCCTATCCTCGGTCCTGAAAAGTTCAGTAATGAAAAATTAACTAGGAATATACTTGCTTCTACACTAGTTAATTTTGAGGTACCTTGTATTGCTGAGGCTATGAATACCTGGAAAATCGCCTGCCCAAATACGGACCTGCTCGTCAACCTATTCTCTCAAAGACAGTGGGATGAGCCGCTCTGCAGAGTGACACGTAATGAACTTATCAATACGTCAATCACTACTGCTGAGCGCGCACGCTTACTGGCTTTGGGTGAATGGGAGTCGGGCTTGTGGCTTCATGCACTTCCGTCGTCTAATATAGGCACTATGTTAGATGACACTACTTTCCGCGTCGCTACGTGCCTACGTTTGGGAGCTCCGTGCTGTGCTCCGCATCGCTGTCACTGCGGTGAAGCTGTCGACAGCCTCGGACACCACGGCCTGTCCTGCAGCAGAATGACACTATTCGTCGTGCTCTTACTACCGCCGGCGTTCCAGCCATATTAGAACCAAATGGCTTAGCACGTGACGATGGTAAGAGACCAGACGGCATGTCGTTACTACCGTGGAAGATGGGTAGGCCTCTGGTATGGGACGCAACATGCGTTGATACCCTTGCGCCATCCCATGTTTCCAGCTCGGCGGGCTGTGCTGATGCTGCTGCTGCAGCTGCGGAGACCCTAAAACGGCGAATTTTTAACTAGTAACTATATTTTTGAACCGTTTGGGGTTGAAACACTCGGGTCGTGGGGTCCGAGCGCTCGCATTCTCTATAAAGAGATCGCAAGGCGATTGGTCGACACTTCACGTGACCCAAGGGCTGGTCTGCATTTTGCACAAAGAATTGGTATTGCTATTCAACGTGGCAATGCTGCCAGCCTTTTGGGTACACTCCCAGTTGACAGCGACGCGGATGAATTTTTCGATGCTCTCTGATAGTTCTAATTTAAATAATAGTTTTTTTTTTCTCTTATTATTTAAATAACTTTAGTTTTAATAATAGTTAATTTAGATAATAGATTTTTTTTTCTTATTCTTATATTAGATCATAAGTTAGTAGTACTATTACACTATGTACAAGAAAATGATAATAAAAACAGTAGAGTATAATAGCAGTTGAACATATTAATAGCAATAGAAGAATTGAATGAATATAAAATAATAACATTATCACCAAGTACTGGACAAAGGGACAGTTCTTGAGTTATCCGTAGTATGAAGGTCCAATTTCAATTAAGCATCTAATTTTTCCTATAAAAAGCCGTCAACTGAATAATAAGATTTATCTAATAAAAAATTAAGTAGTTTGATTTTAAATGTCATAGGATTAAGGTTTTTTTTAAGCCATCAGGTAGTTTATTATACACGCGAATTGCCATACAAAAAAAATACTTTCCGTTATCCCTTTCCCTATGTTGGTCAAAGGTTCAACCTGTTTCCTCCATTTTTCTGGATTAGTGTTTTTAGCCGTGTTTTACTTCCCATATGTTTAGTTCGTTGAACCATCTTCTCCCTATCTACCTATATTCAGGCCACAAATAAAAGTTCCGATCTTCAACCAACCCACAGCCAGTAGCGCAGAAAGTTTTAGCGGTCGCTTTAAGGAATACGTACTTTAAAGGTACATATCAAGTAATTCCTTTATCACAATAACTTTAAATACCTTATTGGTCTAGTAGCTGAACGGTGGCAGATGTTTTGGGTTCAATTCCCGGTTCACGCTATTCGTGTGTTCTTTTGTAAGCAAATACTTAATAACAACCCGAAGTAACAACTGAGGGGAGGCACTGTGTCCGATAATAGGCCTACCATGTCCGATATATGGAAATAGGATCACCATCTATTAACGGAATCAGTAAAATACGAGTATACAACAGTAGGCCTATGCCTATCCCTTTGGGCAATACTGGCGAGATTTTATATCTATGTTTAACTTCGATAACACGTTCGATTGAACGCGCTCGTGTACTCACGCCCTAAGGGTCGGCTGTAGGAAATCGAAATATTATTATTTAGGACCTTTCCGTCGAGGGTGTTAATGCCGCGAACGGTAATGCGTGAGAAATTATATTGTATGCTTTACTAAATATTGTACAATATTAAGAGCATGTGGTTCATAGTGAAAGTTATTAATATATCATAGCAACACGCCTATATCCCCGATGGGGCAGGCAGAGGGTGTACATAGTTTTACACCCACGTTTCACCAATAGTGTTATTTAGTTCCATGTATTAGGTGATGAGCCTATTGCCATCCACCGGGCACAATTACGAACTCCGGGCTGCTACTGAGAATTTCCTTACAAAAAACCCAATAACACTTTCCACCACCTTTTGACCCAATACACAACGCCACCATCAGCAAGACATATTAGTGAGCATGACAAACTCATAATCCCTGGTCATAGGCTGTTATATGCGAGTACCCTCGTGTTATACCCCCCAGTGTGAGTTTATATGTATGCATAATTGAAATATTAGTATGGCGTCAAGAGTACATTGACATGATTAAAGCCACATCTAGTTATTGCATTAAAACTATTAAGAAATTCCAGAAAAAACGTCTAGACTCCGTTAATAAATTATTCAAAAGAATAACAAAGTTAATGTTAGAAAATCAATGTAATGTCTTGTATATAAAACTTTATGAAGACTGACGAAAAAATTGATAGTCAAAATAACTGCTTAATAGAAAACAAAAGTTAAACGTGAATTTTATAGATTACTAGCTGTGCAATAACGTTTGCGTTTCTGCCATATACATTTTAGGATAGGGCCACCCTTATCACCTTTTTTTTTTTTTTTTTTTATTATCGTGTGGAAATCCTCATGGATGCCCTGCACCTTATGGTGAGGGCTATGTCGGACTCCTACCGACTAAAACCACACGGCCATCTCAGCACATAGAGAAGGAGCACCGTTAACTCTAGTAGATCAAACCAGTGCCCCTTTGTGCCATGCCTTTGACTCCTCCGGGAAAACCGAACAGTTTCCCCAAATCCCACACAGTGTACGACTACATGTGAGCACGCACACTACAGGGTCACAGCGCCCGTGACCCGAATTGTCCCCCTACCACTGATGGTGGGGATGCGACTCTTCCCTACCTGGGCTGAGCGCGGGAGCTGTTGCCTCTCCTTTGGCGCCTACGTCTCCGAGCAGGATCGGCCCTCTCCCGATCCCTCTCTGCAGCCTCCTTCTGGAGCATAACTGATTCACAGAAGGAGGCTACGGCCGTCCAAGCCGTCCGCTCTGTCAGCATAGCCGATACGACCGCCGGCAGAGACAAATCTTCTCCAATCTGGTCGACCAGGATTTGCCGCTCAGAATCCCATGCAGGGCATTCCTGGAGCGTGTGCTGTGCAGTATCCTGGTCACTTATACAATGGTGGCAATTAGCCGTGGCTTCGCGCCTTATCCTATTGAGGTACTCACCGAAGCAACCGTGTCCAGTGAGTACCTGAGCAAGGCGATAGGTGATGCGCTCACCTCTCCCCATCCAGACCTCGAAACACGGCAAGACGGCCGCGACAACTCGCTTGTCTGCATACCGCGGCCCCTGGAGCCGCTCGCACCAACGTTCGAGTGCGCGTCGCCGTTCCTGCCGCCTGAGCACTTCAAACGCCCTAGGTGGCACGCTTGCGCCGTTTTGGCGGAAGGCGCGGACTCGGTCATAGACCCTCGCGTCCATTTCTGCCAAGATGTCCAAGGGCGGGAAGCGCGCCAAGACAGTCGCCGCCTCGAAGGATACAGTCCTGTATCCTCGTGCAATCCGGATGGCAACTTTGCGCTGCAGGCTGTTCAATTTGGCTCTGCAGCGCTGAAAGCCTGACAGACGGTGCGACCATACAGGTGCCCCGTAGAGAGCCATAGATCGCACGACACCAGCGTAGAGGCGGCGAACTTCTTCTCGAGGTCCCCCGAGATTGGGTAGTAGTCCATGCAGCGCACCTACCACCCTTTCGATCCGGGGAACGAGGCGGTTGAAGTGCTCTTCGAAACTCCAGCGGCTGTCCAGCGTGAGGCCAAGGTATTTCATATACCGGCCTACTTGGACGTGCGCATCACCCACACGAACCGATGAACTGGGTGGTTCCCTGCCACGCTGCCGTTTGTGAAACCATATTGCCTCGGTTTTGTGAGGCGCTATTTGCAGACCCAGTTCACTGATTTCAGCCACGACTTTTGCCACACCGAGCTCAGCAAGCCGGATAGTCTCCTCAAAGCTGTCTCCGCTGGTCAGTACTAATGTGTCATCAGCGTAGCAAACAACACTGACACCAGCGGGGAGATTGACACGTAGGACCGCGTCGTACGCTAGGTTCCACAAGAGAGGGCCTAATACTGACCCTTGTGGAACCCCGCAACTTATTTCCTTACGGTGAATGCACCCATCCCTACCCACATAGCGAATGTGCCTGTCATGCAGATAGGCCCCGACAATGCCCTGTAGATAGAGAGGCACTCGATGGTGTACAAGCGCCTCCCTAATAGCATCCCAGGGCAGGGAGTTGAAGGCATTGACGATATCAAGACTTACTGCCAACCCCACTCCTCCCCGGGAGACGGTCTGCTCCGACAGCGAGCGGACGCGAAGAATAGCGTCTACAGTGGAACGCTGCTGCCGGAAGCCATACTGGCTATCGGAAAGATCGGGACCAATCTCCGACAAGTGCTCGACGAGGCGCACGGCAATTATTTTCTCAAACAATTTAGATGCCTCATCGAGCAGGCATATAGGGCGGTACGCGGAAGGAGAGTCCACGGCCCTGCCTTCCTTCTTTATAAGGACTAATCCAGCTTCTTTCCAGCAAGAGGGGAACACGCTCTGACGGAGGCAACTAGTGAACAACTGCCTTAACCTGTCCCCCAGAGCAGCTAAAGCTAACACCCACGCTCGCCCAGGAACTCCATCAGGCCCAGGTGCTGTATTGCGAGCCTTCAGGCGACTAACGGCTCGTTCCAACTCTCCTTCTGTAACCTCAAACTCATCCGACCAATTTTCCGAAGTTATTGAGGGTACTGTATACGTGTCCCGGATTGTAGGGAAGAGTGTATTAATGACTCTGCCCAACAAGTCCGGGTCTAGGGTTTCTGTCAGGGGGGGGACCCATGGACGTAACTTACCCAGAACGATTTTGTATGGTCTCCCCCACGGATCTCTATCCAGTCCCTCGAGGAGTTCGTTCCAGGACCGAGATTTAGCATTTGTAATGGCGATTTGGAATGCCTTTGTAGCTGCCCGATATTCTGCATAAGCTGTGGCAGTCTCGTCGGCTGTGGCCTGACGTCGCCTTCTGTTCCGCGTGTACCGGCGTCGGGACATCAAACAGGCCCTACGAAGTTGCGCGAGATCTTCCGACCACCAGTACACCGACTTCTGTCTGGCACCTCTGACTCGCGGCATCGACGCATCACAAATGGACGTCATCGTCTCGCGGAACCAAGTTGCTTCTACCTCCGGTTCGGGCAAGATCCTTTCAAAATCCGAACTCTCTGGCCATGCGGCGACGTTAGCCGCTGCGACGAGCATATCCCTGTCTAGCTTTTTAAGGGACCAACGCCGCGGTAGGGAGCTATTGTTCTGGCGGTCGGGGTTCCTGCGAGAACGTAGGGCCACTTCTAAAATAATGTGGCGGTGGTCAGATAGAGTGACTACTTCCTCTGCAACTCTCCAATCCGACACCATGCGGGAAGCAAGAGGAGTTGCCCATGACAAGTCGACGATCGACTCCCCCTGCCAACGAACGCATGTGGGCACAGACCCCCGATTAAGAAGACCGAGATCAAGTTCGGCCGCCCAGCTCCGTAATGTCTCTCCCCTGGTCCCATCCCGACGGTTTCCCCAAACTCTTGAGTGAGCGTTGAAGTCACCGAGGACGAGCACTGGACGAGGCAAGCAAGCAGAGCGAACGCAGCTTGCTACACTGTCCAGGTATCTCTCGTAGTCGTTGAGGCAGATGTTGGGAGAGACATAGCACCCCACTATTGCCAGAGGGCCCCATTCTACCGCAACAAACCCCTCCCCCTTTTGAAGAAATGAGCAGTGTGGGTCCCCACTTCCACCACCCCAATAGATAGCGACAGAGCCAACAGTGTCACCGAACCAACGAGGGTGGATCGGAATAGGGGTATAAACAATACCCTACGACCTATAGCTATATACCTTTATTTATATACCTCCAAGATACAGGTACTTCCTAGTTTGGAGGTCTGCAGATCCTTGAGCGTACCTCAAAAAAATGTGTTAATTTTATTTTATATTATTTTTAGAAATTTATTGACTATGACTTGATTAAATAACTTTAAAAATTTTGTAAAAGTCCTTAAAATAAAATTACAATCATTACCCTTCCATTACTTTTTATTATTTCTTCATTCGTTCATGACAAACAATTCAATTTCTCCAGCTGTTTTACTTCAATTCAATTTTGTTCAGTTCAATCAAAAACATCGACGTTCGAAAGAATTTGCATTAAAATTTTCGAAATTTCTTTTGAAACACGAGCGAGTACTTGGGCAGCAATGATCAACCTTTTTATTACTTATTATACTTTAGCTGTTAACACGCAGGAAGGCATAATTTTTTTTAATGTTCGTACTATGTCATCCAAAGATCATTTACTTGAAACTTGCCAGCATTCTATAGAAAATAATATAGTCACAGTAAGTATGATAGAACTGAAATAGAAATGAGCAGGAATACGAGAAAATGATAAATGGAATAAAACAAATATGACAGCGACCCGAAAAATAGAAAAAGGAAACAGGGTTGCTAATTTAGAAGGCATTCGTCATTGGACGAAAAGATATCTATTACATTTTTATTTATCTTTTAACTGACCTTTATTTCAGACATTAATAAAACTCTTTTTGTCTATATCTGAAATAAAGCTTTTGAAATAAAGCCGATATGTAACAAACAGGCGAATCAAAATTTAACATACGTCTAGTGGTCGTATCTATTTGAAACTTTACAAATATATATAAGTCTGGTGACAATAACATGGATACGAGGAGCTAGACTGACGATGGAGCTGATATGAGCTGATATAATTATAGTCTCAAATTAGCAGACATAATCCTAACAACTGACTATACTTTGAGTATCACTGGTACAGATGCAACAATATCAAGTCCCGCGTTTTAATTCGAATCGTCACAAAGCGTCGCTTCGTCGGGTTTCACATTGTTGGCTGCAAAACTACGCTTGCCGGGAACTTCACGCTTATATTGCGATGTTGGGTGAGTTCAGATATTAAATCCATTCTAGATGTAGCAAGTTTTTGATGTGATTTTGTTTATTAATGGATGGTGATGAGTTAAGTCCGTAAGTTACACCGGTGACCCAGAAATTATGTGTTTTTTTTTGTTATGGTATAGACATGTGATGCGGAAGAATGAGGATCATGTGACGAGGAAAGTTTTGAGTATGACTGTGGATGACTACACGTATAGTAGAAGACCGAGGAAACGATGGATGGATTGTGTGAAAGATGAATTATGGCTAAAATAATAAATAACTTAATTTCATAAAAAAAAACTGATTTAACATGTTTTATATAAAGACAATATAAATGAGCTTTGGTAGTAACACAATGCAATACAAAACAAAGAAATGAAATCTGTACACAATATGAAAAAGCCCTGCCTCTCAATCTAGGTAAACCTGTATCTTGAGAGACAGTTATTCAGCTTAATATTTGATGCTATAAGTGTAATAGTAGACTGTGTCAATCTACCTGAGCAATTGAAGATAATAAAGAAAACTTTATAAAGTTAATTTAATTTAATGTAGGTATACGTGTGTGTGTGTTTGTGTGTGTGTGTGTGTGTGTGTGTGTGTTTGTGTGTTTAAAAAAGGAGTGACCAGCGAGATGACGGCTGATATAGACGCATGTAAGAAAAAGACATGCTGCGCCGTATATATGCGCGTGTAAATTCCTAATAAATTATGTAACGTGTTGAATTATTATCCTTATTTTAAATTTGAACATGAAAATAACGATAGGCCTCAATTTTATGCTCAAAACGTGTGGTATCCTACTGACAATGTATAAAACATTAATATATAAAACCAAAGCAATACATACATACCTGAATCAGCGAAAATTTACGCCTTTTACATATTCATATGGCATCCAACAAAATTATAACACCGCATTCGCAACATACGCAGTCCGCTATATAAAACTGTGCAATGGTGACTATTCTATAGCGAGATTCTTACAATATGGTTGAATTGGGTGATGCTAACACGTTGAAATTAAAATGTTGAATTGTTGAACAAATTTTTTTTATTATTGACATCGTCTTACATTGTTGTCGAATATTATTTTGCAACTGATACAATGTAAGCATCCTATTTTTGATAAAAATGAGTAACCTTGGAGTTACTTGCCCGTTTTTCTCCATATGAATCTATACTTTGTAACGTAGCAAGTAGGTTCGGATTGGTATGGCTTATAAGTCTTGGTAAATATTTGCCAGTTGAATTTCAGTTTCGTTGTGTATTAAAGTTTGAACAAAAGGAGATTTTTATAACATCTTGCCTCGTGTGTTAACACATATCTGACACGCACACACCGCCAAACCGATAACTACTTGAACAGAATTAATTGTTGATCAAACAAATATCTGTTCCATTCGTGAATCGACGACAAAATATGCGGTGCAACAGCTGTTGTCTCGACCACCACGCCATCAAGTTTTCGTATTTTTTATTTATTTAAATTGATATTCTAAATCATCCAACAGTTTAACCATGTAAATTGTCATCAATCTCTCTCAAATTTTATGCACTAGTGACAGATATCAAAATCTCTAGTTAAGTAAGTCGGTGCATGACAGAATTGGGACCATTGTCACCCGTACAGCTCGTATTGCGTCGTAAAATGGAACGTAAACGCGGACACACATATAAAACTAATAGTCGACTATATTATACAAGTCGCTTACTAAGTATTTATTCATGTTTTGTTTAGGAACTAGGTCGTGATTCGAATCTGCAGCGTAATTACTCGTTTGCAATAGAATCCTACTCCTTTTCTAGTCGTGTTCATTATTAAGGTTCGTGGTCCCCAAGAAGAGTCACATTTTCCCTGGCGATGTTTCGCCATCTCTGCTTATCCATAGATCAGACCATCAAGTAGTTGTCCCAAGCGCGACTGCTAAGCATGAGGTCTCAGGTTCGATTCCCGGGCCAGGAAAAGCATTATTGATTTTTTCTGGTCTGAAATCGTCAACCCGCAGTGAGCTAGTGCTGTGACCAATGCTCGTGTCTTCTCTCTTCGAGAACTAGCCCTTACCCCGAGACACTTACGGACTGGTTATAAAACTTGACAATAAAATCAGTTATTAATAACACACTCATCGTCGTGGCCTCGTTGGTCTCGTGGTCCCAAGCGGGACTGCTGAGCCGGAGGTCCCGGGTTCAAGTTTTTCTGTTAGGAAATTCTCAGTAGCAGGCCCGAGTTTGGAATTGTGCCCGGATGATGGCAATAGGCTCACCACCACCACATGGGACTTATTAACAACATTGGTGAAATTGTACGTACAACTGTGTACCCCTCTGCCAATGCCTTCGGGGAATACAGGCGTGATGCTAAGCTTTGTTTTCACTTAAAATAATCACGCCTCAAATGCCACTGAAAAATCAATATAAACTCAATAAAACTTTACAAAAACTTAGTCTTAAACTCACATCAAAAATTCAATACGAAAAATACACCAAATGCGCTTCTGAAGTTTGGTCTTCGATCGTTGGTCGTTGAAAAAGAGAAATTTCTCAACAACTTGAAAGTAGACGATAAAGTTATAAACACATTTTAAATAATCCATCGAGAATCGAAGTTTATACATTTTTCAGTGAGTAGGTACTTTCTTTTCAATATTTCGTGATTTCCCATGGGAGGATTCCATCTTCATTTCTATTGAAGAGTGTGTAGCGACATCTATCTCGCTACATGGAAACTACGCGCACAACACCCTGCATCGCGCAATCAAAGTTTGACGACGAGTTTATATATATACCACCTCCCGAAATTAACCGTCGGGCCGTGGCCCGCCAGGCAATATCACACGCCTGGTTGGAGGATCCTCCCTTTTCTATAGATGAACACCACACCTCGTTCCTCCATAAGTGTAACAGTGTGGTGAGATGAAGTGCATTTTGTGAGGTAATAGTTCAGATTTTGATCCTTCGTACGTATGTATTATTTGTTTACAACAAGATGAAATTAATATGAGTGGCTCGTGGCTAAGTAACAGCCGCACAGGTCGATCAATCGAGATTAAGCTGCTCTTCTCGCGGTCGGTCAGTGGATGGGTGACCATCATTTTATACCGAGACCCCTCCGTGCCTCGGAGAGCACGTTAAGCTGTCGGTCCCGGTTATCAAATTAAGATCTATGACAGCCGTTACAGGTAGTCAGAGGCCTGAAAGTCTCACAACCAGTCATACCACGAGACATCGTGTTACCCAGTAACTGGGTTGTGGAGGTCAGATAAAGCTGTATCCGGTTTGACTGGAAGCCGACCCCAATGTAATTGGGAAAAGGCTAGGCAGATTGAACAAGATGAAATTAATACAAAAAATAAAAAGCACGCTTGGCAATTTTTTTTTATTTCACATTTTTTTGTGTACCATAGCCACTATATTACTAATTTATGTTACCCGGATAATGTAAGGATTCTAATGATACCCCATACATCTCAATCGGTTCAGGCATTTAGAAGTTATGGTGAAATAAAGAAACTCAGAAACATACATGAATACTAAAAATAAACACTCCAGTTTTGGACAATCGTATAAAAAGCTTGTCGCGCGAAATGTTCACGGAAGTTGTACAAGTTTGTACTGTTAAATAAAATTTTGTTCTAAATTTCTAACTAGATGGCGTTGTACAGTCCGCCTGAATCGCGCTATGGTTTCGTTACACGAAAATCATATGGTCAACTCGATATTTTTTATTGGTGTACTTGATCTGTCCAAATTAAAGGTTTGCTGATTTACTAAATTAAAAGGTGTTTCATTCAAATCATCATAGTAAAAACAGAAGTAGGTATCTACCTATTATTTTTTTATTAACAAGTGATTGGTTGATAAGTAATTACTTGTCGAAGTTTGAATTTTTTTTACAGCCCACGCGATAAGTTTACATACGAATGGTTAGAGTTAGTGAGTTTACTTTTTTTTTGGCTAGTAATGCCATAACACAAAACTAGGTTAACTGTCTCATTGGTCTAATGGCCGCAAGGTCTAAGGGTTCGATTCCCAGGTCAGGGAAAGTGTTATTATGATTTTTGTAAGGTACATCGCAGTAGACTGGCCACCTATTACATGGGACTTAATAATAGCGTTGGTGAAATTTGGGTAAACAACTGTGTACAACTCTGCCTACTCCTTCGGGGTATACAGGCGTGATCTATGTATGTAAGTAATAATAATTCTCGAACAAAAACTGCCTGGCTTGAGATTCGATCCCAGTATCTCATGCTCAGCAGTTTTGCAGACCACTAGACCGACAAGTCAGTCAATATAATCACAAATCATCATCGTTACCAAAATACGGTTTTCAACTTCTACATTAGTTCAGAATGTTTACAATAAAATATAAATATAGGATCACGGACCTTAAAAACATACGGATGGAGCGTTGCCTACGCCATGTGAGAAGCATGCCTAGTGTCTAGACAATGACGTGTTCCGGCGCGGGGCGGCGGAACGTGGGCGCGGGACGAGGCAGTCGACGCCGAAGATCGTCGCAACGGCGGCCATTATTTATATTCTCACCACCAGCAAACACTACTTATATTCTCACCACCAGCAAACACACATGCGATCGTGCGCCGTAGATGTTTTTTTTTAATCCGTATTTTACTTAATTTATTATACCTAATTTACAGTCCACGATATTTAATTTCTACTCCATGTAGGATCCTAAACACCTAGTCATCCAACTTCACTTGTCATACACGAGCTAAACGCACACAAATACTTAAAACAAAACATACTAAAACATACTTAAAATTAAGCACCATTATGCTGCGTGCGTGTGTGCGTAATCTATGCTTCGCTTATAACAAGGCACGGTTACATCCGTTTTTTTTTTTTCAGATCCGTGGTATAGGATATTAATTATTCACAAGTTGAGCGGTAATTCCCGCTGCTCTCCTTAACGGCAACTGTGGAAAGCCTGTAAAACGAATACGTGCAGAACTTATAAAGAGGCTCTTTATTGCACTGTTACTGTTCAAACTATCGTTTTACTTTTGATAGCAACGCTACGGGGAAATAGTCTCGAAGTTAGAAATAGACAAGTCTTTTTATAAAGTACCAACATCAAGTAGCCATCCACCACACACGCACGGTGCATAATATCCGAACCGTCAGGAAAAATAAAATCAACAAGAACAACTTTCCACTCTATGAATATACAATCTAGGCATATTTAGTGATATCTTAGGTTTTCGCGATCACTACACATTATAATAAAACAACTTTTAACCGGATTAATCGCGTGTATAATTGGTTTTTGTTTTTCCTGACGTTTCGAACACTTTGCAGCATTCGTGGTCGCAAGAGGACTGGCTGACCAATTATACACGCGATTAATCCGGTTAAAAGTTGTTTTATTATAATGTGTAGTGATCGTGAAAACCTCGAACAGAGCGCTTAGTCGTAAGCTGAGCCCGCGGTGATGTCACGAGTCAAAAACTAGTCGGGCAATCCCGAAGAATGCACGTGGGTAATCACCTCGGCCCGGGAATCGAACCCCGGACCTCCTGCTCAGCAGTCGCGCTTACGACCACCAGACCAATAAAGCAGGCATTCACAGAGAAATGTAAATCAAATACTATTATTTATTTTCACCTACCGAGGACACTGTCTAACACCGCTCCTATTGGTCGTAGCGTGATGTTATATAGCCTATAGCCTTCCTCGATATCTATCCAAGACAAAAATATATTTTCAATTAAAACCAGCAATTTTTGAGATTAGCGCGTTCAACCAAATAAACATACAAACCCTTTAGTTTTATAATATTAGTATAGACATACAATAAAAAAACCAAGCCATATAACCAAAAATCACTTAAAATTATTGAACATTCTCAACTCCGCACACATATTTTCGCTGCGGCCAACCCAGTCGATATCGGGCGGCGTATTGTCGACAAAATTGATTTTCAAATAGAGGCAACCCGATCTTATTTGTGATGTTATTTTATCAAATTCACTCGTGAACACGCTGTATTTATTAATAGATGGCAGACTGGATATTAGCAATATCCTTTATGAAAGTTAGCTTTGAAGGGTATAGGAAAGTTTGCAAATTAATTGTTGTAGTTATAATTAAAAAATGTTATAAAAAATATAGTGAATAGTGCTATACTGGCTGTCCACAATGGCGTGCTGGTACCTACCTACACTTATGTATGGAAGTGAATGTTAGATGTGGCAAAAGAGACATGAAAGTAGAATAAATGCTGTATGAATGCGTTCCTTGCGAAGTATGTGTGGTATAACTATGAATGATGGATTGAGGAATTATGTGATACGACAACGTTACGGTTTAAAAGAAGACGTAGTGATGAAAATTGAAAAGAGTATGCTGGGATGATTTGGTAAATGAAAGATGATTATGGTGATTAGAGGCTCAAATATAATTTAGCCAATAATAATGCCAATACCGCCGCCCAGGTGGGCGGCGGTATTGGCAAAAACCATACGTCTCGCTCTACTTCCCCACGCACTTACCCGATATCAAACATTATGAGTGACAGACGGTGCGTTAGTTATTATTTAGGTATGACCTGATTAATCTGCCTACTCGAACTTTTGCAACTCAACCGAAAAGGCGTAACTAATCACCTTAACAAGAGCTTTTTAAGTCGTAGCAAATTCTCTGTCTGAGAACAGCTGTAACTTCATCCAAAGGATTGACTAACCTTTATAAAAGGTTCCTGTCTATACTACATAACGTGCAAGCTCGATAGTCTCTCGCACTATTCCCCGGCGTGTCGTCGAACTGTGTAATGGACAATACGCTGCAATTAATTACGTGTCGCAGGTGACACTCACCAGACGCGGCTAATTCTCTATTCGCCGTTCATTTGTGTATTACACGTGTATGTCGCGTATGGTAATATAGGCATGTTACATTGGTAATGACTACTTGGAATTAGCAGAACTGTAGAGTGATGACTGGACTAGCTATGTAATGTACTATGAGAGCCATGCCACGGTATGACAAAGGTCACGGGTTCGAGTCCCGTTTGTGTCTATTATTTTTCAATGTTTCCTTAGAAAATCATAATAAATATAGGCATAACATGGCCTTAATATGTATAAAAAAATAGTTAAGGAAATAAGTTTAAACAAAATCTATAACAAATGATCATAATGGCTTTTAAGTCGATCCAAAAAAAATGAGTGTTTCTTTAAGGAATTGGGGATCTTATTAAATAATTTTATGCACATAATATAACAGTTACATAAATAAATAACCGGCCCATAACTTTAGGGCAAGGGCCTCTAATCATACAGAGAAGGCACGAGCTTAATCACCACGCTAGCTTACTGCAGGTTGGGGATTTCAGACTTCCAAGTCCAAGTTTCCTCACGATGTTTCTTCCTTCACCGTATGTCAGTGATGTCTTAGATTAACTAAGAAAGTACACATGACATTTAAAAAGTGACATTGGTACTTGCCAGGTTTGAACCCACAACCTGTGGCTCAGGAGGCGGGCCCGTAACCACTCGGCCACCAAGACATAACAATTATTAGATGTAGATGTTAGGTTCGTCCTGGGCCTGCCCAACTTGTTAGCATTAACCTCTCGTATGTCGCATTTCCAGAAGACCTAGGGGTGTAGTAGCTTGTCACCGGTCGAAAAAGAGTTTTATGTTTAAAAAAACAAATATGCAAGACTCTAGCACATAAAGGCAGGGCAATGTTAATATTTTATATATCTTGAAGAACGGACGACAGGAATATAAAACATATTTCTTGAGATTACTGCATTTTAACTCGGGTAGGCCTTAGAATAATCAAGCTTTAATCTAATCTGAGATAAACCGGGACTAACACAATGATCCTAAAAATAGACAGGATCAAAGCATCCTTCGAAGTTTCTAAGCATTGAAACCTTTGTCATCAGATTTGCGCTTTGATCCGTTTTTCTTTTTCTTTTAGTAATCTAACGACATAAAGGTCAAGATTAAAAGTAAGTTTTACGAAAAAAGAAATAGATATTATTAAATAATAATGTCAAATTTCACTTGTTTCGCTTCTGATTGGTTTAGTGGTCGTAAACGCGGCTGCATGAGGTCATCGATTCCCAGATCAGGCAAAACTATTATTGGGTTCTGTAAGGAAATTCTGAGCAGCAGCCTAGAGTTAAAATTGGGCCCGGAAAATGGCAGTAAGCTCACCACATTGCACTTAAGAACTGCATTGTTTGAAGTGTATGTGTATAACTGTGTTACACCTCTGCCTACCCCTTCAGAACATACAGAGCTGACGCTATGAACCAGAAAAGGACGCAAGTATCGTATGGAGCTCGTTTTCTATCGTATGGTATATAGTACCCTCTCGTTTTCCTAGAGCAACTCTCCTTTGGGAAATAGCTCATGCCAAGCGTCTAGTAGGCCGCTCAATGTAGAAGTTCAAAGATTAGCGTAAAGTCTGATATGACCTCCTCCGTCATTGATTTTTCCAACTGCAAAAATCTCACAGAAGTACGAGATCAGTGGAAAAGAATGGATGGCAGTAGATGATAGTATCTTAACTCCTCTAAGACGCTGCTTGAATCATCGTATTAAGACGTCATAAGGCCCACAATGATGATGAGGCAACGCAATCAATGTTCTTGAACCATTAATCTAGTCACTAGAGATTGGTAACTCAGCAAAATTACTTGCGTCATATCAGATAACTCAGACACTGCGGCGACTCTATGAGTTAACTAAAAATTGCGCCCTGACGAAGTGTGCAACGCGCTGAGTGAGCTGCAAAGCGCACTGCGCAACATTTGCACACACCCCGCCCGCAGGCATCAAGCAGCATAAAGTAGCGTAGGACAGCGTAGGGCAGCGTAGGGCAGCGTAGAGCAGCGTAGAACAGCGTAGAGCAGCGTAGGGCAGCGTAGGGCAGCGTAGAGCAGCGTAGGGCAGCGTAGGGCAGCGTAGAGTTGCGTAGAGCTGATTGAGTGCGAGAATGTGGGCTCACTGATATGTTAATGTGTTGACAAAGATAATATACGGATAGATATATATACGGGTATAAAGTCATCTATCTCATTCAACTCAACCGGCGCACTAAACTGAGCTAGTGCGATTGCACAGCGCAGCGCAGTGTTACTAATTTCTACTAATTACGTCTCCTCAAGAACAATCAGACCAAAGTCTGGAATACACGATCTTTATGGATACGACTCTTCAACACTAACATAGCCCAAGGGACAAGTGTAGCAGTAAAATGAAATAACAGTGTGAACGAACTTGAACTGGGATAAGATCTGATTAAATGGATCTGATTACAGACTTAATCTAGGTGAAGAGAGTACTTATTCATTTAGACACACTAATTAGAAAGTCTCTTGATAATAGTGTAGGGTAGAAATGGGGACGATGTCTTATAAATTTATATATATATGAACATCACGCCTGTTTCTCATTGGGGTAAACAGTGTCTATCGATTTTCATCTGCTAGTTCAAAGTTACTTTCTAAAACTTCGATTTCTGCTTACCCACAAATCACAGCATTCGTATCCCCAAAGTATCTTGAATAAAATACAACAAGAAAAATGTTTCTCGAGTGCACGACAAGTTCAACTGACAAGACCAAGATGAAAGTGCTCAGTTCAGGACTTAACCACAATTTCCTACTGATGATCAATCACTTAGCTTCTGCCTACATTCCTGCACCCCTGATACAACAACCCTTTTAACTAACACACTCATCCATAGCCGCAGAAGTAGGGAACCGTGTGTTCTGAACACGAACCAATTCGTCAATGGATGTTGTCCAAAGCGATGTATCAGGTTAAACAAAAACATTTTAGTGGAAACATACGGAGGAAACGCATTCACTGATGAATGAAGTGCTCGCAGA
Source organism: Xylocampa areola (assembly GCA_935421205.1). Lineage (NCBI taxonomy): Eukaryota > Metazoa > Arthropoda > Insecta > Lepidoptera > Noctuidae > Xylocampa > Xylocampa areola. Next base: position 16,490,639 of record OW285210.1, on the reverse strand, counting down.
CCGCCGCCAGTTTATTGTAGGATCACTGCGACCGAATGACCTGATCCGAAGATAATAGAGCCTGACAATAGTCACGGTACGGTACGGTACAAAAACGCGGAAATGTTCACATTGTTCTACGAATATATTAAAAAAATGCTAGCGATTCTGGGGCAATCTGTCGAGAATTGTTGGCGATGAAAATGGGCTGGTGTTATTAAAATAACGAGTGTTTTTTTTTTAATTCTAAATGTCACTGTTTAAAGAGTATGTGAAATACGAGTATTTTTTAATTAAGAATGTAGTGCGTAGGTTGGCAGGCCCACCATAAGGATTATATAATAAATAATAATACTCCCGACCGAATTTCGGTCATAGCGACCTTCAACGAGTTTTGTCAAGTACGCAGGAGATATTACACTGCAAAAGTGTATGGTGCACTACGTCTTCCTTAACTCCGATGCGATAGTAATTCGACATGACCGGAGAGAGATCAGGCGTAGGAGAATAATCTTTACGTACTTTCCGAAGCACGGCACCCCCGTGCTTCGGAAAGTACGTAAAGATTATTCAACTGTCACAACACTAACTTCCTAGCTCCGGGATACAACTAAGAATTTTCTAACAAAAAAACCCAATAGCACTTTTCCTGACCCAGGAATCGAAGGACCTCACGCTCAGCAGCCGCGCTTGCGACCACTAAACCAATGAGGCAGTTAGGATTATATATTGAGTAATTAAGATTCATGCAGATGAAATGCATCTGCGTACATGGAGGGGCTCGTTTCGAAGTAACTGCTGCACAGAATATTTGATCAAAGCTACACTGTGATTGCCACGGTTGTTTCGTAGATGGGTGGCTATCATTTCATATTGAGAAAATGTACTACAAAGTCTCCCGAAATAGTGAATACGCCTGCAGTTCGTACGATTGACTCGCAATTGGCATGCATTTGAGGCAAAAGGGATGTAATAACCATTATCAATCATTTTAAAACCTGATACTTTTAAAAAGTTAGTAAAACAGCATTTCCTTCCTTCCTAAGATTAGTTGTTACCAACCTCCTATTCCTATATCTGAACATAATTATTTACTAAGTTATTGTATTTATTTCTTGTAAAATATGTAGTGTACTGACTGCCCCCATTTGCAATTATTCACGTCTCTCTGTCCATCCAAAGGTTGTCTGGTAGATATCGCTGTTAGCGATAATACCGCCATTGTACCCATAATAATAATTGAATTTTATAAATGTTACTCTAATGGTGTACAATAAAGATTATTCTATCTATCTATCCAAACAAATCATAACCGGATTAATCAGGTATATTTTTTAGAGTATTGAGTTTTATTTTTCATTTCATGGGCTTAGGATGAAATCATCCTGTTTTGTATTAAAATAAGTTAAGCGACAATTTCATCTCTTTCCACACAGCAATAAACAATAAATTTAATAAAAGTTTTTTCACAGAAATTAAATACAAAGTAATTGCAGTGTACATAAAATGCTGTTCACAATTTTTACACTTTATAAATTACGCAAGTAATTAGCTGCCAAGCGATGCGTGTGGAAACGACCTAGATGAAGTTATTAAAGCCTATTTTAATGTTATTTGTTACTCGCCACCTGCGTACTTTAGTTAATAATAACTTTCGTGAGGCACATTCATATTATTGTTCACCGGTTACGAAGGGCCACACGAAAATCGCACGTGAGTAGTAACCGGTGACTAATAATTGATTTCCTGACTAGTTTCAAACTCGACACTATCCCCTCCAAGCAGGCAAAAAGTTGGTGTTTGAGGTAAGTAAACCCATTTTAGAGGCCTACGGGGGCCGGTTCAAACTCTGATACTAGGTTGTTCATCAACCACACGATGAGGGAGAGAAATTAAACCCCAACCTCTTCGAAGTGACTTAATATATAAGTGAAGTAAACCCACTCAGACATAATATTAACAGTTAATCATGTAAGTTAAGTTATGTTGCCCTCTCAACGGCTCGGCACGTGATCCGAATTGCTTTACAAACCATTTGGTTTGTAGGTAGTTTCTGCTGCTGCCTACTACTGATTTATAAACGGAGTATGTGTTGTAAATAACATAGCACCACGCCTGTATCCCCGAATGGATAAGCAGAATTATAATAAAACAACTTTTAACCGGTGTGGGAGCAAGGGTTGGTATTTGTATTGGTTTAGCGAGCTGGTTTCCGCAAATCCCCGCTCTTGGCGATTATTTTGTGTCCGGGGTGGAAATGGATTATTCGATCCACCCCAACTCCTCAAGAAAAGCCAGCAGGAACTTGATGTTGCCGGCGACCTCTCGGAGAGGAACCTGGGTTTCCGAAGTACTTAGGCCTGTACCTAAGTGGCGACGACAGTCACGACGAGTGACAGTCAAGAAGCTGTCTGGTCATTCGGCCGCTACTGAGAGCAAGGGTTAAGGCACTCACTGGGTGTCGGGCGAAGCGGATTTTAAGGGGGTCTTTCGAAAGATGTGTTGCGGAAAGCAGCGGATAGCCACTTCTTGTTGCAACTTCCACCCACAGTGGTCTTTGAGAATTTTCACACACAGTACAATAGGAGTTTTGACTTGCTAAGGCGGTTTTAGCGGAGGGAGGGCAACACGAGCGCGTGTTCGGGTTCACATTTTTGTAACTGATTTAATTAGGGCAGGGATAACGGAAAGGAAGGAAGGATCTCTCACATGAGTCGATTGATTGCGTAGTGATGTATATGCGTGCGTGTGATGATTTATGTCTATGGTGCGTTCGTTTGTTTTGTTTGTGCTTGTATTATTATTTTTAAATGTGTATATTAATAAACTAGCTGATGCCCGCGTGGATGTCGGTTATCGCGACTAAAAGTAATCATGAAATTTTGATCCCGTTCCCGCTTTCCAAATACCGCTTTATAATTGCCCATTTTTTTTTGTATTAAAATGGATATAGTATGTTATCCTTAAGAGATAGACATATATGCCACCGCGAGCTTTTCTGTAGACCTAAATAAGATACACAATTCCACCATACATTATTTTGTTATATATCAAAGGATTTAGGCAGCGTTTTCGTTGAAAGCTCCCAGACGGCCTATTTTTTTCCGAGACCTCCATCAAATATCATTATATTTTAGCCAATGTATACAAAAACTTGACAAATTATATATTAATACCTTTCGCGAAAACCACTCTATTCATTGGTGAAAACAGCATGAAACTCGGTGCAGTAGTTTTTGAGTTTATCGTGAACAGACAGGCAGACAGACGCGGCGGAGGGTTTTGTTTTATAATATGTAGTGATGGCGCCGACCACCGCATTAATCGCGTGTATTATTGGATTTTGCTGTGTTTTTCCTGCCGTTTCAAACATTTTGTGGTTGTAAGATGGCTGATCGCAGGAACCTAAGATATTACTATGTGGGTTAGGCAGTAATGTAGGTAATTCTATATACCCACAATTCGCCAACGTCGTTATTAAGTCCCATTTAATACTCGTAGGTCGAACAGCAGTGCCGATTAATGCCGGCCCGCTTATGTGTGTAGCGACCCTTAGGGATTTTGAACTGCACAATGTCTGACAGGTCAGCTAGTAACATACCATTTATAACAAACACAAACATTAGAAGAAATTTGGAAAATCAAAAGTTTATTTTAGTACTGATAAAATAACATAGTAACTAATAACTGGGTGTGTGTGTGCGTGTGAGATTATATGTGGGGCAAAGTTTTCAAAAAAAAAACCGCCAACAAAAACACATAACAGCGTTAATTTATCTTTTATAATAAAATGTGTTCTAACTATTCCACACATTAACAGTTACGTGTACTGTACAGTCAAGGTGAGGGAATCATGACCCACCTTAGCTGTATTATTATATTATTGCATTTAATTCTAATCCTCGGTCGCAATAAGCATAAAATAATTACATATACCCATAAATCTAAATATCAGCCGTACAGATAATAACTAAATAGGAAACAACATTTTTTTTACTATTTTTTTGACATTTCAAATTTAAGTCACTTGAAAATGTGCTGTGACTAAACTTTTTTTTTTTTGGACGCGTTTTTATTTTATTTTGACGTTTCTTCATTCATTTTGTCACACTGATAGTAAGTGAAAGCAATACTCTAACTTTAGATTAGTCTGTCAATATATAAAAAAAATATGTGTTGTAGGTGGGTCATGATTCAATTTCCCCGACTCTACCTCAACTCAAAGTTGTGTACAACGCCATAAATTTTCATTTAGAAAAATATCCAACATTTATGTGAATCTTGTATGAAATGGCACGCCAGTGACTATTATTTTTATTTAATATCTAATAAATCATTTGAAGTGCATGTTTATAAAATATAACAGTCCGTTAAATAAGGTTTTTTGCTCTTGTTTCCTTGTTCATTTTCAGGCTCTCTCACACAAATCACGCCTGTATTCGCCAAAGGGATAGGCAGGGCTATTTGACTCATATTTCACTATAAAGTCTCAGGTATAGGTGAGCCTATTACCATTACGCGGGCTCAATTCCTTAACACAAAAGCCCAAGTACTCTTTGCCCAATAACTTTCGTGAGACACATCACACACGATCTAATCGCCTTAAAAACACACACACGACATCGCCGCGGGCTCAGGTCATGATTAAGAACTACGTTCGAATTCTAAACAAGTCGGCTAATTCCGAAAAATGCACGTGAATAATATCCGGTACACATTAATTTTATTACTTTGTCCGAACCGATAATCGATACCAGGACCAGTTCGGCGGTTCATCGTTGCTGTTGTTTTTATTTATGTTACAGTTGCCATTAGCCACGAGCCCTCAATATTGTGTTAGTGAAATCAAAGAAAAACATATCGTTCGTTTATTCTCCTGCACCTCTCGTAACTGTTGACGGAAGAAATTGAGTTATATTGTACTGATGATGGAAGCGAAGAGACTTTTTTGTTGATATTACGAATTTATTTCCGGGCGTAGGGAAGTATTATTTTATTTATTTTTTATTTAAGCCCACGTTAAGGATTCCGCGAGTATTGTGAGTGCGTTAAAAATACATATAGGTACATATGCACAAATAGGTAGACCCAAAATAATTCTGTGAAACATTAAAAAATAACAGACACGAATGGGATTCAAACCTTTGTTAGTCCCTGACATCGTTCTCCCAACTGAGCTATCGTGTCACTTGTTCGCATCAATATAAATAAATATTGATATATATATCTGCCTAGCCTTTTCCCAATTACATTGGGGTCGGCTTCCAGCCAAACCGGATGCAGCTTAATACCAGTGTTTTACATGGAGCGACTGCCTATCTGACCTCCACAACCCAGTAACTGGGTAACACGATATCTCGTGGTATGACTGGTTGTCAGATTTTCAGGCCTCTGACTACCTGTAACAGCTGTCATGGATCTTAATTTGACAACCGGGACCGACGGCTTAACGTGCTCTCCGAGGCACGGATGATCAATATAAATAATGGATGTAAATAAATACAATATTGTGGCTAACTAGGTACTTCCACAATATTGAGGGTACTCATGCAATACCTGTGCACCGCCGCCCGCAAATATATGCACACACGAAAAATTGCAACTACCACCAACTACTCTACATGTATTTCGCCCCCCCACGGGGATCATCAGGAGCTATTAGACCGTGCAGTGTCCGACACCGAGTACACCGGCGGTGGCGGACACTCGCAATATTGTGGAAGTAGCTAGATATTGTATTTATTTGCATCCATTGTAATGGACTTCCGCAAAGTGACGCCTGTATCTATTCAATACGCATCAATTCAATTTCAAGTTCCCTCCTTTTCGTCTCACGACTAGCGCTATCTATAAGAAATCATTTAGGGATTACAAATGATTGATTATATAAATTACTAATCCCGTTCGTCTCTATAATTTTTCAATGTATCTTTAGAAAATATAAAATGAATATGGTAAGCCCATATTTCTACATACTTAAACATATCTACATCTACTACATATCATCTACTATCTCCAGCTACATCTTAAAAAAAAAACAATATATTTATCATTATCCGTAGATTGTACAAAAAAAACAAGTATTTTTTTATAAGGTCTCATATGGGATCAATCTCTAGGCACTAAACGTTGATGTTAAGTAACACTTCGTGCAGTCATATCACTTGAATGGCTCAGCTATTCAGAGAGCCCATTAATAAGTCGAGTTTTAGTCAATAGATAGAACTAGAGGCTTAACGGCTAGATTAGGTAATGAAAAATCCGCGTAACTTTAAAATAATAACAAAAAATAATATTATTATAAGTATTAGCCACTTAAATATTTTTGAAAAGCGGTTCTGAGTACCCACTTTCTCAATGTCTAACACAATAAGAATGTTTATGATAAATGTTCAACAATTATAACAATTAACGAATAATTCAAACAATCCATCAAAAGTCAACAGCCCTTAGCCTTTACAGCACAAAGCGACTGAACAGTCCTTACATTAAATTCTTAACAAATATCGTGGTAGGCGTGGAAACAATAGGCCATTTGTCTTGTTAACAAATTAGCTGAATCAAATCCTACGGCCTGATGTATTTGCGGGTAGTCGAATAATTTGTAGACACTGTGTTTGATCGTTGTGCAGTACTTGTGGAGTGGATTTGAAGGTATTTAGTGGGTCAGTTGTGAAGGAATTTTGTAAGGGGAGAAAGAATTATGCCAAAAAAATTTCAACATAGCATCACGCCTGTATACATGAAGAGTAAGACAAGTAATAATTTATTAACATGTCAAAATCAAATCAAAGTACTTTTGAAAAGCAAAAAATGCCACGTTACAAAATGTAGATTCCTATGGAGAAGAACGGGCAAGCAACTCCATTTTTGTATAAAAACTTTCGGGAGACATATTCATATCAATTAATGTTCACCGTTTACTACTCACATTCATTTTTCGGGATTGCCCGACTAGTTTCGAACTCGAAAACTCGCCCTTAGTAAGGGGTCCGCCTTACTAAGGGCGGTTTTCCGGTGAACATTAATTGAAAAGAAACTCCATGGTTACTCTTTTCAAATTTTCACACGGCCGTGGATACACTTTGACCTTGAACTGAACTATCGTAGTTGGGAGTTTCAATAGTAAGCGAGACTACTTCACGTTGGTGAGCAGAGGTCGCGATGGCTTAGTGGTCAGAGCACCTGGAGTATTCATCCGGGAGGCGCAGGTTCGAATCCTGTTCGCGACCGTATTCTACTTCCATTTTATATTGTAACTTTAGAGTTCGCTAAGCATGCGTTAATGCTATTATGCGAGACTAGCTTATATTTATTTCCCCAAATTTAATAACTTTAGAGTTCGCTATGCATGCGTTAATGCTCTGCAATTGTAAATATTTTTTAACCGGCTGCCGAGGAGGGTCATATTTTACGGCCGACATTCGTTAGATCCTAGATGCCTCCGACTTCATATTATAATTTTTAGAATAGTTTTTCCCTTCTCAATTTCCATCTTGTTTCTTTCTTTTCAGTGCAGTCGAGTTTTTATTATTAATAATTTGTTTTATTACGAGCAATATTCAAGTTTCTTCTTATCGTGAGGTTGATGAACCACCTAGTGTCAGAGTTTAAACCACCCGTAGGTCTCTGATATAGCTTTACATACCATTGAGAACATCTCTGAGCTGTGCTGGTTTCCTCACGATGTCTTCCTTCACCGTTTTAAGGAAGCGATAATTACCTAATTTATATTACGCACATGACTTCGTAAAGACAGTGGTAGCCTTGGATTCGAACTTGCGACCTTTGACTTGTCAGTTCAACGGTCATACCACTAGGCTATCACTGCTCAATATTCAAGCAATAATCAATAATTACATTCTCAGCAAAAATCATGTCCAGACCCAATAGCGCTGAGCCACTTAAAAAAAACCCAAAAGCCGCTATCATGGCAACATTAATTATACGCGTTCAGACAGGAAATTCCACTTATTTATAGATAATAGGGTCGAAGCACGCATTGATAGCACAATCTGTGCGAAGAGCCAATGTTGACTCATGCCCGTTGGGGCCCATTTGATACGAAACCCTACTCACTGAAGCTTTTTGTGCAATCGACATGTTTCCTTGTTCGACCGAGAAATAGTGGTGTTACCTTACTATAATATTAGACATTATTTACTTCAAATATTGTATCATAAATACAAAAGTTTGTAAGGACGGATGTTTGCTACTAAATCACATAAAAACTGCTGAAATTTTGAGTTGTAGGGGATTTTGTATATCAAATTTTTGTTTAACACATATGATACAGATCTTATATATATATATTATTATTATTTTTTAAAACGTTGCCCCACACTAGGAATTTCTTCCTGTATCGTGGGTGCGTTTACAGACATATAATCTCACAAGCACACACACACCCAGACCCGGAGCAATTATCTATAGATCGTACAAATATTTGCTCCGTGCAGGAATCGAACCTGCGACACGCAGCGCAGCAGTCGGTCCCTCGACCGCTGCGCCAACCGCGCTGTCTATGATAATTAAAGCGCTACGTTATGCCATGTATAAGGCTTACAAAGTATGTAACTTGGTATTAATAGTACACGCAATTTTCCTTTAAACAATAAATAATTAAGCACAAATAATCATAATGCAATATGAAGTATTTAGTATGTCATTAAATTGAAAAATAAAAGAGAGATTATAGTTTATTCAATTGCAAAGATATTAATAGATAAAAAAAATAGTAATAATAATAGTTCCTCTCTCTGGAGCCCTAACCACCGGTGTCTTGGACCCTGTTACCGATGCCGATGGCCAGCTACTTTTTTATATTTTTATATGTATATTTATATTTTAGTTATATATTTAAAAATGTATTGAGTATGCTTATAAAATAAAATAAACGAAATAATAATCTATATATAATATAATATCATATTTAATCTTTTTGGATGAATATTATTGCAATGTTTTTCCAGAATAGCTGATTAAGCAATGAAAGCATCACACTAAATGAAGTGGCTCCTAAGCGTTATATATATATAGATATTTAAAAGACACTAACTGTACGGGCAGTTACGCGATAGAATACTAGTGTATGTTACCTATTATTTTTAGCCTAGTTTATAATTAAACCTCGTGATCGCTAAAAGCTAATGATCTAACTACGCAAGTTGTGGGTTCAAATCTGGTCTGTACCGATGTGACTTTTTCAATGTCATATGTACTTTCTTGGTTATTCTGAGATATCAAAACATACAGTGAATAAAAACATTGTGAACAAAATCTGAACCTAATGGTATGATATCGCCAACCTGCAGTGAGCTAGCGTGTTGATTAATGCTCGTGTCTTTTCTGTATGAGAAGAGTCCATTGCCCTGCAGCGGAACAATTATTTATGGGCTGGTTATGATATCCACACTTGAAATTCCACTGTAATTTCTGTATCTTGAGTGTGTTAAAGACAAAACCCTTGCAAATACACTTATATGTCGGTATTTGTTCAGTTTGGATATCGACACCGTGACAGGAGACCAGGAAAGCGATGAAACAATAATAATAAAACCAAAAAAAAACTTATACAGGTAGTCATTACAGAAATATTATATAAAACCCTATTGAAGACGAAAAAAATGCAACAAAACAATATTCATTCAAAAATTATAACGCACGCCTTCCATGTGTGATTTTAATTTTTTATCTCACACTTTCTTTCGTACCATAGCCACTATATTATATCTTACCAGCTTATGTTACCCGGTCCTGTGTAAGGATTCTAACAATCCCCGACACATCTCAATCGGTTCAGGTGCTTAGAAGTTATAGTGGAATAAAGAAACTTATAAACATACATGCATATGGGACGCACCCTAAAAACTTAACACTGCTTTTTTGGGGAAGTTGTGTAAAAATAAGACTATATTTATATTTATGGATATAAGATGAAGCGAAAGCATGTTTACTTTATTTGACATATTTTATTTATGGGGAAATATAATTCGAAAATAGGGAGGGCACAAAACAATTGAATACAGAAGGTATGATCGAAATAATGCATCACGAAGTAACGTTAACGACCCATCAAACTGTTACAGATAGCATAAAATTTTTGCGTTCCATCAGAATAAATGACTTTGTTGTCTGTTTGTCTGTTGGTCTGTCTACCACGACCCTTTGTCTCAAAAACGCGTGGAGGTATCAAGTTGACATTAATATCAAATACTTGATACTATGGTCTTTTGTTGGCAACACAATAAAAAATACGGCCATATATGATGTATATTTTGTAACTCGCCATAAAACCTATTGGGTACGCAGAATCATGAAATTTGGAAATAAGCAAGATCTGCAAAAGTAAAGGAAGAAATCCGGAAACAGATAATTTATAGTTATGTCACATAAAAAGTACATTTTGTACGAAACCATCTCTTTTTCTATTGTTTAATGTTGACCATAATCTAACCTATATTATATATAATAAATCCGATTGACAATGGAACGACGTCACCTAAAATGCCTGTTCTCTTGTCTTTATGTTCTCCTGTATCGTGAATTTACAGATAAAAAATCTCAGACACCCTAAGATTTAACTGTCCATTATAGATATATCTGTTCCATGCGGTAACATATATGTTTCGTCCGAGACACACGCCTATTCAAGCATTCTTTGTTTTTTTTTCTATTCTTATATCTATTATGATTGGTTATTTAGACTTTGTTTGGAGTGAATATTCTGTCAATTTAATTTTGTAATGGGTGACAACTTGACACTATTTGCGAAGTATTGCAATCTTATATCTATAAGATATATTATATTATAAGAATAATATTTTGCCGTCGTTTTCCTTATGGTGTTACATTAACCATAATAGCATTATTCTGTGTGTGTGTTTTTTTTTGTCTTTTCGCATTGAAAGAGTGCTTTATCAGACGGAAATATTCAACCTTCTGATTTGACATCTTAGTATAATCCATAACAGACTAGGCAGAGCCGTATTGATCAATAAACAAAAAAAAAAAAACACCGATGCTGTTATTAACTTCCATGTAATACAAGATAAGCCTATTGCCATGTAGTGTGTGTGCACACCTCTTTTCTTAGTCAGTTAGTCAGGAAGTTGACACATCATCATACGGTCACTAGAGGAAACTACTTGTCTTTCAATCGACTCCTATCCAACTACATTACAGCCATCTATCGGGAAGAACCAATCCAAACACTGGTCTGATACTAAGAATTTCCTAACAGAAAACACTACACCTATAACAAATACCTACAAACACATATTAACTGCGAAGTTAGTCGTGCCGGTTCAGTCACCTGTATAGGAACTGAACTGACACGACTAACACGATGACCAATAGCGATGATGTCACCAAAAAACGTGTTAATACGTGGTAGAAGAATTCGTTAATACGTGGTAGAAGAATTCGGGGTAGTCAGTCAAAATAAACACTGCCCCATCTACCTACTTCCGTCTCTCTTCCTTCTAACCTCTTCAATGTTTCTATATTGTCTCTCTGTCTATGATATTTATAAGCCGTTTCTTTAAAACGAGCTGTAATTAAAAAGGCTGTGTAAAAGAGTTTTTATTCTTTCGTGCTAACGTTTAATTATTTGAGGAAATAATTGTGGTTTAACATGTTCTTGCATGAAATAATAATGTATTTTTTTTATTCCGGATTTATACATACTTTTTGTTTAATACATTACAATTTACAGTAATTCTTTTTAAAGGTATGGGCATATTATATTGGTTTGCAGAAAGTGTTTTTTTTTTCAATTTGATACCAAAACTAACTTCTCTTTGTAAAGTAGTATATCTTCTAAACGCCTGAACCGATTTAGATGTATAGGGTATCGATAGAATCCTTACATTATCGCGGGTTACATAGGCTAATAATATTTAGATAATAATAATGTGGTGGCTATGGTACACAAAAGGCTGTGAAATAGAAAAAATAAAGAAAGAAAATATTTATTTTATATAAATATTAAATATATAATGTAAACATGGCAGGCGTGCTTATTTTAATATTTTTTTAATTTCTTTGTCTGACTGTTACTATGTAACTTAACAAACTTGTTATTTTCATTTAATTCTTGGCTTAAGTTAATGTATTTGACTTATATATTTAGTCCATGATATTAACCCTCTCAAAGAAAGCTCCCTAATAAATTAGGACCCTGTATATATACTGCTATAATATATTTTTCTCTGTATTCTTGCGCACCCCACTAGCCTCAGCAATAATATGCGCTTACCTTTATAATTAAAACAAGAAATCACCTCATTTCTGAACTGACCTTAATCGCAACAATTAAACTCGAATTAATCCTAAAATAGTTTTCGCAATTAACATAACAATTCAACGAGCAAATAATAAGTAAATGCATTTTATTTTCTGGGATTTGTCATACAAACGTCACTGTGGAATAATGAGTGACGTACACGCAAACTTAATGTTGCAACCGATTTGTTATTGGACAAGTAATTTTGAACCTTATGTGTTTCATGTTAGGGTATATGGGTTTTTTAGTAGTATGTTTAGTAAATTTGGTGTTAAAGGTACAATTATTTGCAAGTTGACAACTTTTCTGATTGCCTGCTCCTCGTGTTTTAATGAAAGACAAAATAATTGTGTTATTTTTTTCCAGATTTCTTCCAGAATTAAAGATATATTTTTGATATAGTTTTTGTTTTAAGTTTCACTTTTTCCTCATATCGTATGATTGAATAACAAATTAATGTATAGCAGACAGAATAGAATAATGCCGTTGCGCGGGAGCCGTCCTACAATGATTTGTCGAACATACTTTACAGTTTTAATTTCCAATTCCTTCGCTGTCTCAGCAATCAAACACTGCAACGCGCGTCCTCTTGAAATAAAAAAGCTCCGAACAAATTTTCTTTCAAACGTAAAGTACGCGATTTTTACTATAAGTCGCAGCAAAATAAATAATTATAATTATCTATTCAAATTTAAATTCAAATAAGTCGCAGCAAAATAAATAATTATAATTATCTATCTGGTTTGTCTGTCATGGTTATATATGTTTTTTCCTTGTATATTTTATTTTTTATTTATCAATATTTATCTGGTTAAATATGTATAAATAAGTATGCATTTCTATTGTATTGTATCTATATTTTGCGCAGTAGTTGAGAGCGACTGCTGCGCTGCGTGTCGCAGGTTCGATTCCTGCACGGAGCAAATATTTATACGATCTATAGATAATTGCTCCGGGTCTGGGTGTGTGTGAACTTGTGAGATTTTATGTCTGTAAACGCACCCACGATACAGGAAGAAAATCTTAGGGTGGGGCAACGTTATTTTAAATAAAATATAAAAATATATAAAGCATTACATTTAGTACCTTTTACCTTTTAGTTTTATTTTTGTACCTATTTTTTATTGTTCCCTATAACCCAAAGGTTGACTGGCAGAGAATGCCATATGGCATTAAGTCCGCCTTATGTACCCTGTACGTGCATATAAGTATAAATATATTAAATAAATAAATATTAATGATTTTTTTTTCATCACACACAATTTATATATCTATACTAAGGTTATTATATTAAATGGAAAAAGAATACGGTCGCGAACAGGATTCAAACCTGCGCCTCCCGGATAAATACTCCAGGTGCTCTGACCACTAAGCCATCTCAACCTCTGGTCACCACCGCGAATTCTTCTTCCATCTTTTAACACGTCTTATGGCGACGTCATTGCAATCAATTCAGTACCTATACAAGTGACCGAACCGACACGACTAACTTTGCAGTTAATACAATGTCGCAAAGAATGCAATTGCCTTAACAATTCAAGATAAATCTTTGAAAAGCATTGACGCATGCTTAGCGAACTCTAAAGTTATTAAATGGAAAAAGAAAACGGTCGCGCACAGGATTCGAACCTGCAGCTCCCACGAATTCGCTAAGCATGCGTTAATGCTTTTGAAAGATTTATCTTGTAATCTATACTAACAGAAACTTTTATTTCATTAAATAAAATACTCCTGTCTTAAGAAGTAAGATGCCAAATTTATGAAACTCTTAAAACAAAATGATAAAGGAAGTGTTCTTTCAGGCTTTGTAGCCAAAACTACGTCTCATCCATTACGGGACGGCGGCATATAAATCAAAAGTTTCTGAAAACCACTGAGAACTTAATAATGTAGTACTGAAATGTTGCTGATAAAATGTTATCTTAAAATGAGTACCAGGGACTACTATTATTCCCTAAAGGGGTGAGCAGAGCTGTATACAGACACTACAACAATGCTGTTATGAAGTCCCATGTAATAGGTGCTGGGTAAAACTGTAAACTCCAGGTACTTTACCTGAACCGAGCATCGAACCCTGTGAGAATACCAGCATGATCCAATGGTATGTAAAACTTTTAATATTCTCTGGAGGATATACTTATCCTGCACACGTTATCACTTAGTCGCCATTTACAGCACAGTTCCTTTTAAATGTGCTACGGGATTGCTACGAGGCTACGCCAGCTACAGTGACGGCGTAGCTACGTAGTCATTACGTAGACAGTAGCTGACATAGGCTTACGATGTTTATAATTGTATGAAATAAAATTATCATAAAATAAATGTTAACAAACTAGTATTTTTATTACAGTAAAAAAAATTAGGCCATGTTCAGTAGCTGTCAGGAAATATTTCTATTGAAAAAAATAATTCGTTCAAATACAAAATTTTAAAATTACCATTATAATTTTTTTTTCTTACATTGGCTAATCGCAGGCGTTATACGTGAAATGGCTGTACTTTAGGGAAGTACAGCCATTTCACGTATTATCATACAATGAGAATCTTCATAATAATGCGGTTATTTTGCGCTATTTTAATTATGGTAGTTTTTTTTTATTCCAAAACCAAATAACTATTAACCGTTTCTAAATTTTGTTTCTGTTTTCACATAGGTATGTATACTTATTAGTAAAAGTTTATGTAGAAGCCCTTAAAAATACAGTTATTAAAAGTTAGTAGTGTATCCAAATACTTTAAGATTTAATCACCATCAAATAAGATAAAAAGTAATTACAAAACTTAATTTAAAATTATATTTCTGTTCAGAAAAAAGTACGTAATTTCGAAACCCATAAATTGTATGATATCCACTCGACGGTTTTATAAATATAATTAATTAGTTAATTAGTGTAATTACATTAAACTGCACAAGTATTTAGTTACAACTTTATTAATGAAAGCCCATTAAGTGTAACAAATTAAAAAATAATTATTTATAGCAAATACTTCGATGGTTGTAATACTATAATAATACGAAGTTATTTTGGTGAAAACTTGGGAGCGTTCATTAGAAACAAAGTTAGTTTGTTAATCAATTTCGTTCGCCATGACTTCATCCAAGCATATTGTTTTACAAAACAAATCCTACGCAAATTCTAAGGTCATAAAAACATCCTCTAAGTACGAGTACAAGTGCCGTATATAATGTAAACACAGCGTAAGGAAAGTTACGCAAACCCATCAATTGTTGATAGCTCTTAGCTCTTTCGTCCGTGGTTCGGCTCTGAGAGGACGTCTTACCTATTTTGTTTTTAAATAATAAAAAGTCAACAAAGTTCACATAGATATTACCACATCCTTAGTAAAACAAGTAAATCTTTAATTACTCACAAGTGAAATTGGACCATACTGACACCGGCGACGGAGAATATCGCTTTGTGCTAAGGTCTCCGCAGGGCGCCCCCCACACCCGCAACGAAAAAGAGACAGGTGATTGATTATAATTTTTCATCCTTGTCTAGCAACGCAAGTGTTGGCGGGCGCGCAGCTCCACGCCACTGCATTCAAGTAAACCAAATAATACGCACTGTATGCAGATTGCAGATGTATCTATGCATAGGTATTAAGTTATTATTCGGAACTCACTGAGATTCTTACCTGCCTAACATAATATTATATGGAATAAAATACGAATTACAGCGGCTGGCCGGCGCTTCGTGTGTAACTGTTAGCTACCTGTACATAAAATCGGTGTTCTTACGCATATTAATTAGACATTATTGTGCTAAACGTCAGTATGAACACAGTCCGTACTCCACCTAAAAGCATCTCCGCGTCTGACTCAGACCTGTTGGCGCGCGGCAATGAATCCCTACTGAGTATACCGCACAATGTGACAATACGAAACATAAACAAACGCGTTCGACTGGACGATGACGAAATCTCATCTAAACCCCGTAGGGACTCAATAGAGGATATTAAGGAACTTCTTACTGTAATGATTACGCAGCAAAATGTTAGACTTGATGCTATGGATAGTAGTATACGCGACATTAAGAACCAATACTGCACTATAAGTTCTATTGAGAAGAATATTTGCGATATAAAACAACAAAATTGTGAAACTCAGAAAATAAATAAGGATATTATCTTAAATATCGACCTCATATCTGGTCAGATAAAAGATATTGAAAGAAAAATGGATAAATTGGAAGGGGATCGCAGCCATTTCAATGCCCAAATCTTATTACTGGAAGAAAAAATAGAAACAGTCGAACGTAACTGCAAGAAGACTAACATTGAGATAAGAGGTGTTCCTAAAACACAAAAGGAGTCGAAGCAGGACCTATACGGAATGATCAATCGCTTACTAAATGTTACTAACATCGAACTTCAAGATATCCATATCAAAGATGTGTATAGGTTACCTTCCAAAGAAAACACCCAGACTAGCACCGTTGTTGCCGAATTTGCTAACACCCTGATTAAAGAAAAAGTTCTTAAAGCCACTAAAACCTGGAATCTGGAAAATAAAAATAATGAATTAAACAGCAACCACTTGGGTCTACAGGGACCAGTAGGCATCCTGTATATCTCCGAAAATCTGACAGCAAAAACAAAAAGGCTTCTTTTTCTCGCTCGGGACCTGGCTAAAACGGAAGATTTCCAATATTGCTGGGTATCTAATGGCAGGGTGTTCCTTAAAAAAAAACATGGGCAATCTTCGGTACTCATTAAAAATGAAAATAGCCTCTTGGAACTAAAGCAAAAAAGTCAATCGGAAAACAAATGTGATCCGAAATGACTATGTGTACATTTATTAACTTACAATTTTTGCATGTTTGATTTTTGTGTTTTTTATTCAACATTTTATATGATGTACTTCAGTTACCTGCACATAATACATCTGCAAAAAAAGATTTTTATGTTCATCCACTACTTTTTAAATAATAATTCTACTTTATCATATACATACACAAATAGCACTCAACCTCTAACACATGCATACAACAGGCACTCAACTTCTACCTCATACTCGCACGCAATTTATCATTCACGCATACATACAATCAAGTGTTCCTTAATATTGCTTAATACCTATATAGTTAACCGCAAAAATCTGACCCTTCACGCATTTGTAAACACAAACTTACCCTCACTGCTCTCACGCATCTTCAATGCATTTGCGCAAGTGTTAAGTCACTTAAAACCGAACATAATACTCACTTAACTTCTCACTAATGGCTAACATAACGCAAATGATCGACGAGTTCGATAAAATACATTACACCCAACAGTTCCAACTCGATTCCATTGAAAAATGTAAATTATATTTAGGTGAGATAGGAAAGCAATATACTGTTGTTATTCAAAACATACGAAGCATAAAAAAAAACTTAGATAACTTTCTTGTCCTGTTAAACCGATTAGCATTCTCCCCAGATATTATTATTCTCACAGAATGCTGGCTGGATAATAGTTCTCCTTGCTACAAAATT
This sequence comes from Xylocampa areola, assembly GCA_935421205.1. Classification (NCBI taxonomy): domain Eukaryota; kingdom Metazoa; phylum Arthropoda; class Insecta; order Lepidoptera; family Noctuidae; genus Xylocampa; species Xylocampa areola. The sequence continues at coordinate 16,472,894 of OW285210.1, read as the reverse complement.
GATGACTATAATTACTATTGCTCCAAAATTTACCTTAATCAAAATGACGGAATCGTGGTTTTTGCTAGGAAAAGTCTTCATATAAGTATTACGGAACCGCCATTTAAAGAGTCAAATTGTTTGATAATTAATATCAATAATGAGCTAGCACTTATTGCTTTATATAGATCTCCATCTTTTCCCAATATTACAAAGTTTTGTGACTCTCTTCTTAAAGTAATGGAAGATTGTGGTGGGGCTATGTGTGCGATCGTGGGAGACGTGAATCTGGATATCAAGCCGGGGTATACCGATAATAGAGCTTCAGATTATTTAGACTTGACTGGTCATTATGGATATTTTCCGGGTCATACATTTCCCACACGAGGAACAAACTGCCTGGATCACGTTTTATTAAAAACCCAGAGAGACGCGACCGTAATGGTGTGTGAAACTGGTATTACGGACCATGAAACCGTGATTTTTGGTGTTCATAAAAATTCACAAATACCAAAAATTCAGAAACAAATTACAAAAATTAACTACCCCAATTTGATTAGTGACATTGAGAATGAGGAATGGGAATGGCTTTATGGGAGCAGTGATATAAATAATGCGGCTCAACTTTTTGTTAACACTCTTAGGGATAAAATAACTAAACATACCAGCAAACGTATTTGTCATAGCTCAGAGGTTGTCATTAAACCTTGGATAACAAAGAACCTTCCTAAATGTATCAGACGTAGAGACTTAATGCATATTAAAGCAAAGAAGAAACAAAATCGCGACAATCCTTTTATCCAACAGGAATACAAAAAATACCGTAACTATTGTAACAATATATTAACCAACTTAAAACTAGAATATGAACGGAAACTGCTGGATAATGCGGTAGGAGATAACAAAAAGCTATGGTCAGAAATAAAGAACATTTGTAATATAAAGAATAAAATGAATGATAACTCTGAACTTATGACAAACAACGATAATCCTGTGCTAACATTAAATAAAGTAAATGACTACTTTACAACTATTGGAGAAAATCTAGCAGGAAATACATTGTTACATTTAAACCTATCTGAGACTGAACTAGCCAGAAAAGCTCAACGATGCTGTTCCTCCTACAAAGACTCAAATTCTTTCTTTTTTGTCCCAACAGATGAAGTCGAAATCCGCAAAATAATCACAAATCTTAAATTAGCCTCTGCTTCTGGTAATGATCAAATAAATAATAAGATAATTAAGAGTTGTGCACATGTGTTAGTAAAACCTATCACTTTCTTGTGTAACCTGAGTTTGGCAACGAGCACTGTCCCTACCTGCTTTAAGACTGCAAATGTTTGTCCTATATACAAGAGTGGTGACCCGAAAGCTCCGTCAAACTACCGTCCTATCTCTCTGCTGACAACTCTTTCCAAAGTTTTGGAGAAGGTTGTCAACGTGAGATTGTTGGCATATTTAGAGAGGAGCGAGCTTCTGTCCGATAACCAGTTTGGTTTTCGTGCTGGCAGGTCCACGGAAGATGCAGTAACAAACTTAGTCGACTTTATTACACACAAATTAGATACAGGCATGGCGTGTTCTAGCATCTTCCTGGACCTAGCCAAAGCATTTGATACTGTTTCTCGGAAAATACTTTTACGGAAACTGGAGTTAATGGGAATTCGTGGTGACGCATTGGCATGGTTTAGTTCTTATCTATGTGACAGAAAGCAGAAAGTAGCCATGGGAGACTATTGCAGTGAACTAAAAACTGTTAATTTTGGAGTCCCGCAGGGCAGTGTTCTTGGACCTACGCTCTTTATAATATATATAAATGGTTTATGTGCCTTGAATCTGCCTCAAGCAAAAATAGTTACGTATGCTGATGACACTGCCATAGTCTTCTTTGGAAAAACCTGGGATGACGTACATACTAACGCGGAAAGGGGCATGCAAACTGTTGCTAAATGGCTCCAGATGAATCTCCTGACTCTTAACATAGAGAAAACAAAAGCTATCAACTTTTACGTGTCTAAACGCTCCTCTCCACGATGCGCAATGCGCCTAAGATTACATTCATGCCTCGTGCCCATCAGTTGTAACTGTCCTCAAATCGATCAAATTGACTCAATTAAATACCTGGGGGTCTACTTGGATAGCCAACTAACATGGACTAAACATCTTAACGTACTCAATGCTAGGACTAGAATGCTTATACGAGTCTTCAAGCGCTTGAGTAAAGTTGCTAGTGTAAAAACGTTAAAAATTGTGTACTTTTCCCTCTGTCAATCAATTCTTAATTACTGTATTACTGCTTGGGGTGCAGCAGGTAGATGTCGTATGATTAAAGTTGAAAGAGCAACGTGCACTCTTAAAAACAGCATACGGCCGACCATACAGGTACCCCACAAATTTGTTGTACTCAGAGCAGGGAGTGCTCAGGGTTAGACAATTATACATTCTAGCTATCACTCTGCGATTTCATAAAACTGCCTTGAGCAACGCCGCGTATAGCAGAACTGGTCGTAGAATGATATGGAACCCGGTAAAGTGTCTCAAAACAATTGGTAGGAGATCGTACAGTTTTATGGGGCCCTACATATATAGGAAAATTAACTTAAAGCATGATATAGTACAACTAAAAAAGTACAGTTGCAAAAGTAAAATATATAAATGGCTACTCGAGCAAGATTATGACAGCACAGAAGAAATTTTAAAAATCATACAGTAATAGTAACGAACACACACTTACACACTCACTCACACTCACACACACACACACAACACACACACACACAACAAACACACACACACACAACAAACACACACACACACACACAAACACACACTCAGACACACACGCATACACCAAGTTTGTTTGTTTTCTTTTTTCTTTTTTATAAACTTTATCATTGTTGTCTTAAATGTAAACGGATTGAAAGAGACTAGATCCCACAACACAGGGAATCCTAGTGTGGGGTCTAGGGAATAAAATTATGTAAGTGACTTTTTTGAGACAATAACAATTATTATTATTATTATTAATTATTATTATTGATTATTGGAATTTACCCGGGAGCTGCAGGTTCGAATCCTGCTCACGAACGTATTCTTTTTCCACAAAAAAATATAGCTATCAATTATTGCTCACGTGCATTTTTCGGGATTACGTATTAATAATAACTCATTCACTCTTCAGTATTCTTGTAATACCACATAAGCTAAAGTATACAAAATAAATGACCTCAAAATGCAATTTAAAAATTAATATGCATAAAAAATTCATTAAGAATTACACAGCAACATCAGTTCAGAACTTACTGCATTGCATTTAAAAAATACTTACTTAAAAATCTCGAGAGATTTAATATGAAAACGATTCATACTTAAAATGCAATAAAAGACGAACCGCTGTGACTTTGCTGCCATTGAGTGAAGGCAAAATATTTATTTAATTATATCGCGCTCCACTACGAAATGCGTTTCGAATTTAAAACATAATTTAAAAAGTTTGTTTTTAAAGTTTCGATGTAGGTACTATACGAATTGCGTGAAATATTAAAAAAGTTTTAAACGATTTTTACTACTAAGTATTGCGTGTTTTAGTAATAAATTTATTAAGAAGTTAAGTTAAAGTGGACTGCAATTTGGGGTTTGAGTTAACATCGCAACAGTACAAATTAACAGACGAAATATACTAAGGTATATTTTATTTTTTATATCTTGTCGGTACGGTCGGCACATTCGGCGAGAGATTGGCAACTCTCAAATTCCAGGTTAGGCATCTAACCTGGAATTTCAGAGTACGAGACAATTATTTATATAATCTACTGCAGATAATGATCTGCTTCACTGATCGAATGATCGGAAGCCTGCTAAACAATGAGGTCCTGGGTTCGATTCCAGGGCCGGGCAATTTTTTTTTGGGTTTACCTCGCAGGAAATTCTCAGTAGCAACGCCAAGTTTAAAACAGTGACCAATACATAGAAATCACCATCTATGAAATTGGACTGAATAACGGCATTGATAAAGCGTGGATGTTTATTAAACAGCTGTGTATACCTCTGCTTACCTCTAACGAGGAATACACACATTATGCCTAGGTTATTATAGATACCAGCCCAAAACTATCCCACTACAGGGCAGGAGCATACAGATTCTACAAGTCTAGATTTTCTCACTATGTTTTTTCTATGGATAGAAATATTCATACCAATTATTGGTCACCGGTTACTACACCGGTGCATTTTTCGGGTTCGTCCGACTAGTTTCGAACTCGAACAGAGTCCTTAATCATGAACTGAGCAGCGATATATGGTTAATAAAGCGCGAGTCAAACCACGACATCAAAAATGCACGTGAGTAGTAACCAGTGAACAATAACTGATAAGAAACATAGATATTGAGAAAGTCACATGTCAGATTTGAACTCACGACTCAACTCTGTGGCTCAGAAGAGCCCGTAGCCATTCCGCCACCACGATATTTTTTTGTTTTGCCATCTCTCTCATCGTGTTTCATGAACAACCTAGTGTCAGAGTTTAAACCGTAGGCTTCTGACATGGCTTTACACACCATCGAGAACATCTCTCAGGTGTGATGGTTGCCTCACGATGTTTTACATCACCATTTTAAGCAAGTGATAATAATTAATGTCTAATACGTAAATGACTCGAAAACACCGTGGTGCGTGTTTCGGATTCGAACTTGAGACTTTTCACTTTCCAGTCCAACGGTCATACCACTAAGCTACCACTGCTCTTTTTTTTAGTGTGGCTAATCAACATGGACGCTGTGCCGGACTCCTACCGACAAAAAACCACACGATCCTCCATTAACCTATACCGGGGTCCCGGGGTCGTATCTGCATTCACCACGACCCCGGCAGGTAGGCTACCACTACTTTGTGCTTACCATGCTTACGTTATGACGTTACAGATCTAAATGTGTGTGCATGCAAGATGAATGAATGAATGAATTAAAGCTTTTATTGGTTTTAACACATCATACAAAATAATTAAACCCACCAAACTGTGTGTCAGTTTGTCGGCGGGAATAGCGCTCAATATACATCTGGTTTAGGTTAACATAACATAGAACATAGTTTAATTGGTAGCAACATAAAAGGTAAATCTACAGTCGTTATCAATTTAAATTTATACTGGAATTGATAAGTAACATATTTTTTAACTTATTTTTAAGGTTATTTTACTTGTTTTATTTGTGATTTTCCTTAGCCAATCATTACTATTGTATAACGTAGGGATCATATACTTATTGGTTCTCTTACCATAATAATTCTTTATTGGTTGACGGACCACTTTCTGTTCTGTTACACATCTTGTGTTGTAAATATTTTGTACTTTTATTTTATTGCTATCATTGTAAAATTGTTCAAGAACCATCAAGTATTTGACCCTTTCGTGAACAGGGAGTATTTTACATAACAGAAACAGTTTTTCATAATTATCTTTACATGTGTGTTTTGTCTTAGGTGTAACAAGGTATTTCATAAAACGGGTTTGCAGAGACCTAATATTATTTATATAAGTCTTGAATGTACGACCATATACACATAGTCCATAACTTATTATAGACTCAACTAAAGCGAAGTAAACAACACGTAATGTTTTTCTATTTAATGGCGCCTTTAAAGTATAAAACTTACTAAGTACTGTTCTGAGCTTTGTGCACACTGTATCAACATGCGTCTTCCAGTTAGCATTACAATCCACCCATAGACCCAGGTACTTAAATGTTTTGACGTATTCTAAGTTTTGGCAGACACAGTTAATATTCATCGCGTGCAAGCACTCGAATGTGTGACCCCGTACATTTATGTCTGCAGTAGCGATATTCTTTGCTACTAGATTATGTGGTGAATGTATGTGCATTATTTTAGTTTTGTTAATGTTTAGTATTATACTATTATCGTGTGCCCACTTATTGATGTTATCAAAGTCTGCTTGTATTATGGCTCTCGCCTCTTGTATATTCCTGGATGAATACAGTAAGCACATATCGTCGGCATACACATACACTCGACAATTTTTTACTACGTTAGTAACGCTATTTACATGCATAATGTAACCAACTGGTCCATATACGGAGCCGGTCGGCACGCCTAGGGTAATTGCAGCTTCCCTCCCAGTGACACCTGCTATGTTAGTCTGAAGAGTTCGGTCACTTAGATAACTGCGGAACCACTTATTAGTTGGACCCCTAATACCACACTCATCCATAGCCTGCAACAGTATCGCATGGTCCAAGGTGTCAAATGCTTTCTTATAGTCTATAAATAACGCCAAGACCAAGATGTCTATATCTATATCATCATCCCCCTACCCTTATCCCAATTTATTTCGGGTTGGCGCGGCCTGTATTCTTCTTCCATATTCAAATTGTTGTTGAAATTGCATGCTACTGATTTGTACATAACATACCTACCATATCAAAGAAATTCCAAGTTTGAGGCATCGTTTTAAAAATAGCATCTTAAAAAAATTACATATATCACAAGCATTTCCCGTAACAATGAAAATATTCAGGAACGTTCGAAGATAGGCAACATTCCGGGGCTGTGCCAAAGGAATTCTTTAAGAAATAGCAATGAACTACCCTCGTTTGGAGACAGTTTTGTCTTTGCAATGCCGACACATTTCTTGGCGGCATGGCGTTTGAAGATGTCCCCTTGCTTCACAAAAATTGCGGTGGACGGAAAAGTAGTTATTTGGTTGGGTAACGTGACCTTTTGAAGATTGAATTTTACCTTTTTTATATGGGTTCTTCATCTCATTATATGGTTGATGCACAAACTAATGTTAGAGTTAAAACCGCCGCATATCTCTGAAATAGGCTTCACATAGAATCGAGAACATCTCTCACGTGGGCTGGTTTCCTCACGTAGTTTTCCTTAAGTTAAAACTACCGCAGATCTGCGATATGGGCTTTACACACGAGACACACTTTACCATCGAGAACCTCGCTCAGGTGAGCTGGTTTCCTAAGGATGTTTTCTTTTAGTTAAAACCGATATGATTATATGATATATAGCTGTGCCCGCGACTCCGTGCGCGTGGATGTCGTAAATTAACACTAATGTCGTTTATGAACACACATTCATAATTAACACATGTTTGACGTGATTCTTTAAATTGGCATAACTGTTTTATTTATGAACCGATTGACATGAAACAAGTCACACACTAAATGTTAATTGAAAGCGTCACTTAACATTAAGTGTTTGTTTCACAATATATTAGTGAAAACCACATCTAAATTGGATAAGCCATTACTGAGATTAGCGTGCACAAACGCACAGAAAAACAGACAAAAATTCTAACAATCATTGTCTTGGGTGCTATTTCCTTTGATAAAGGTCCCAATAATATTTTTTCTCATATATCTTCCATGTACAGACAGTGATCCGTTAAATTTTTATTATATATATTGATTGATTGATTGATGATGATGATGATGATTGATGATATAATCATATCGATTTTAACTAAAGATTATATTATATTATGATATGTAACAACACAAATATAAAACCAATAATTAAATTCCACATACGCAAATTATCGTAATATTCTCAGTTATAATCGTTAGCAGAAATAACCCATGTTCATATAATATAGCTCGCAGAGGTACCAAATTGATTGTATAAAAGCAATTATAGCGTTCACACGCAACCATTTGCAATTAATTGGTACGCTCAATTGAATTTTATTCAATTAAAAAAATTGAATTTTTTGTTACTTTTGATTTTATGTGAATGAAATAAAATTTTAAATTACGGTTTGTTTTGTTGGTTTGGAAGGCAGCAATTTATGAATTGCCACTGCAAAAAAATAATTGAAGTTGATTTTATTGTTTATTTGAAAAACATTTAAATTGGTGTCAGACGATAAAACTTATTTATTGTTTTAACTGTTCCTCTTCTTCAATTTATGAGCTTAACTCTAGTCGGTGGAACAACCGCCATTGCTCTCTATCCTCTGCTTTCATTTTGACCTTTTGATACGACTCGACTCCTGCTTTCTCCTTCACTTGTTGTATAAAGCTTCGTCGACGTCTTCCTCTTCTTCTCTTTTCCTCTACTTTTCCTTCTAAAATAGTCTTAAAGAAGTTATCGTGTCGTATCAAGTGGCCGATTAGCTTCCCTCTCCTGTTATCTATATTTCTTAACAACTGAACTGAACGAGATGGCTTAGTGGTCAGAGCTCCTGGAGTATTTATCCGGGAGGCGCAGGTCCGAATCCTGCTCGCGACCGTATTCTTTTTCCATTTAATATTATAACTTTAACTGTCTTTCCTCGTTAACCATAAGTAACACTTCCTTATTAGTTTTCCTTTCCAACCAACACTGTTGTACACCCACATTTCACAGATGCCGTTATTAAGTCCCATCTGGCGAGCCTGTTGTCTGCTAGGCACACTTCCAAACTCTAAGCTGCTACTGGGGCACCGGCAACCGAGAAGTTGTATGGAAATCGTTTGTCATTGTATAGACATGCGATGCGAAGGTAAGAGGGTCATGTGGCAAGGAAATATTTTAGTATGAACGATGAATGGATTGTGAAAAAGATGATATAGCTCGAGAGGGAGTGACTGATGATAATAATACCTGACAGAGATGTAGATATGGAGGAGAAAGTCATGCGCTGACCTCAAATAAATTGTGATAAGGGCAGGAGGGGGTACATGAGATTAGCTGGTACTGAGAATTTCAGACAGTTTTTTATACTCATATATAATGATATTTTTATGCAGGCCATGTAATGCCTATATTAATTACTATTTTTCAAGGAAACATGGAAAAATAATAGACACGAAAGGGGCTTGAACCCGCGACCTGAGTGTAGTAAATATGTAAATGAATGCTAAATAAATATTTCTGGGCATCTCCTTAAGATGTTTGAAATTGAATAGGCTCGAATAACGACACGGTAGCTCATGACACGGAATGTCAAGGGTCGTGGGTTCAAGCCCCGTTCGTGTCTACTATTGTTCAATATTTCCTTGAAAAATAGTTATTAGTTTTTTATACTCAGGAAGAGTGACGTCGACTCCATAGTGCTACACAGTATTTTTCCATTTTAATGAAATTATTCAATTTATCATTTTTGGTGGTACAATTATATTTTCATTCATCATCCGACCGCCGGCAATGGAAAACCATTATAAAATGGCTCCTCTTCCAACCTGACGTCAGAACAAATCAGCTTAATAACCGGATGATGGTGACGTCACAAAAGCTTTCAATAAAATCGCCGAATAAATACCGGACGTCCGAATAAAGTGGCGGTCTATATATTGACGGACGTTGTAAACAGATTGCAAACGAGAATCGAGTGCTGTTTTGAAATTTGACGGACTTAAAATCGAATCTATTGGTGTTATTGCAAATTAGGTATGTATTATTATTATATTGTATTATTATTAGAACGAAATCAAAGTTCTTGTCGAAATGTATGATTTTGTATCGGTATTATTATCTCAGAAGCAAGCACCTACCTACTCTTTTATGATTTGTTAAATTGGGCATCAGTATAACTATTTATATTAATTCAATTAAAAACCAAAACTATTTTAATAATAAGAATAAAAACTATTATCTGAACTAACTATTATTAAAACTAAAGCTATTTTAATTATAAGGAAAAAAAAACAAAAAAAAACTATTATCTAAATTAGAACTATAAGAGAGCATCGAAAAAATCATCCGCGTCGCTGTCAACTGGGAGCGTACCCAATAGGCTGGCATCAGTACCAGTTATATCAAAGAAATGTAAATCAAGTATTATTCGAACATCATAAAAGGAAAAAATAATTTTGTCAATTGAATTTTTTAATTAACGCAATGGACTAAGTTGAGCTCAAACAAAGATCTTACTAGCGGTATGGTTCAATTGTATGTCAATCATTTGGCTTTCTGCCACTAACCAGGCACAATTTCAAATTCCAGACTGCCAAATACCTGGGAATCGAACCCAGTGCCTCATACTTAGCAGACGCACTTGCCACTACTAGACTTATGAAGCAGTCATGTATTTCAAAACAAATAAAAATAAATTCTCGTGACCTTGGTGAAAATATGAAACGAAACTGAAAAATCTTGAACCAGACGAAAATATAAACACAAAGTATCCTATTCGCTTCCCACGAGAACAAAGACGAAAATAATATTACAGACACGCAAATACGCCTCTGGCAAGAAACGTGCGAGTGAGTTTAATAGACGGTAACTTTTTTACCCGTTGGTTAACGGTAAACTAAGGCTCGGTTGCACCAACTTAACTTTAAACCATAACCGACATGTTACTGTGTCATTTTGACAGAATTTACGTAGAAAAACTGTCAAAATTATAACGTAATACGTCGGATAAAGTTATGATGGTGCAACCGAGCCTAAATATTTTCTTTCCATAAAAATATGACTTTAAAATTCGTTACGCAAGCATTTAAAAGGTTCATCTATATCTGCTATGGTAATCAAGCATCTGTGCGACAAACTACAAGTTAGTCGTGTCGGTTTGATCACCTGTATAGGGACTGAATACATAGCGATGACATCAACTAAAGACGTATTAAAAATGTGGAAAAGGAATTCGGTAGGTATAGTGAGTAGAAGTCGAGTTGGAGCGCAGTTTACGAACAAGGAGTATTTATCTAGAAGGCGCTGTTTCAAATCCTGCTCGCGAACATATATTTCTTTCCACCAAAATTTATTAATTTAGGGTTTGCTGCCTCTATGCACTCGTTTGAATGATTTTAGGCGAGACGTTCATATTCAGTCTATTACAATCTCTGGTCAATAAAATATCGTTGAGGTTAAGCAACAATTAACGCCAGTCTGTAGATTGGTAAGTTCTAGTAGCTTTTTCATCTGAGCGATCTAAATTCAGTATCGCTTGCTCAAAACAGTGTGGTGAGGCAACCAGTACGACCGGTACGAGGTATCAGAGATGTTCTCGATGGTGTGTACAGCTATACCAGAGGCCTACGTGTAGTTTAAACAATATTAACAGATTTTTAATCAAGCAGATTAGATAGATATCGAAGAAGACTTCAGTGTTTACTTTGCAGGGGTTAGTACGTTACAAAAATATATTAGAATGTGTAAATTCTATCTCTACAATGTTAGGCAAGCTAAAAAATGTACTGCAGACGTCTTAAATTACTCGTTTGCGGCGAGTTTATATACTACAAAAAAGTATATGTGTAGATATGTATCTTAATAAGCATATAGATAAAAGTGAACGTGTTTTTTTGGCAACACAAACATCTGAGACGTTTTGTATAAAGTTTTTATTTTTTCTGACTAACAACTAACAGTATAACAGGAGTAGCACGTTCGTACTGCATAAACGTAGACACGAGAGAGAGCATAGATAAAAAAGCCCCGTGACACGTGTCTCGGTTTTCGTATATAGGTACTAAAAATAATATTGTCAAATCTTGAAGGAATTAGTACTGGAGTAGTTTTAGCGGGCGTACCCCTCTCGCCACTGGCATATTATTCCCAATCAAATACCTGTATACCTTTTACTTGTATGGTTACAATGATAGTACACGATTTTAATTGAGTGTGACACAATTTTATGTTTTTTTTTATGTGTGTTACTGTGAATGTAATGACGAGAGGTATTGTTGCTTTAGTGCAAGTTCTTTTGTGCTTGTGTGTTAACTCACCCCCCGCCAAAAGTGGCGAGCCAATTTGTTCAATATTTAGCCAGAATCCGTCGCCCGTCTGGTCTTCTAAGAGTCAGAGTGAGACAGTTACTTTAATAAAAGACTCCTTGGTAATTTGAGGTTATTACTTCACACGACCCTTCAATTCCTATAATTATTAATGTCAGTCATCAAAACTTATGTACGAGATGATGACGTCAAAGTCTAGGTACTTTAGATGTCAATTTAGAAAGACTTGTATTAGGTAGTTGCATACTATACTCAATAGTATTCTTGCCTATAAGTGTCAGCTCACACGGGCCACTTGCGATAGCCACTGAATGATCCGAGTGGTGGTAGCGCGTGACTGACATCGACTGTGAACAGTGGCCGCGGCTTTTAATTACCTGTTAGAGTTCAGTATAATTATAATGTATCCGACAACATTAACCCTTACTAAACGATTACTGCTCAATATGGTATGGTAACACAAAAATGACAGAGATTCACCAATCACGGTTGTATTATGACTCTAATATAATCCGCAGCTTTTCACTGAACACAGTGACTACTTAGTGGCTTTCGCAAGTGGCCCGTGTGCTACCAGCCTAACTCTTTCAGACGTATATACTGCCACGCAACAAGCGACCTAACGAACCAACGTCTCCACAAGTTTCTTGAAAGAGATTTTCAAGACGCTTGGCGTTTTAAAAGGGGTAATCATCGATGGTAGCTGTGTTGAACACATCTAGGATTTGCTGATAACCTTGGCTTATATGGTTTTTTTTTCATCTTAAGGTTATATTTTTCAAATGATAAGTTTCAATTATTGTCTTTCATTAAGTATAAGAACCTCTCGAACTGCCTCGTTGGTCTATTGGTCCCAAACGCAACTACTGAGCATGAGGTCCTGGGTTTCATTCCCGGGTCGGGCAGTTTTATTGGGATTATTTCTTAATAGGATCCCGGTGTTTTGAATTGTGCGCATCTACCTACCCTTTCGGGGATTACAGGCGTGATGCTATGTTATCTTATGTTAAGTATAAGCAAATAATTAGTCTGTTATACGCAAATGCAGCTCGACGTGAAGCCAAGGGTTCGATTTGGGGCCGGGCAAAGTGTTATAGCTTCTGGTGCTGTATGCCTAGTATATGGCAATCTACTAACAAGCATAATAACGACATTAACACATTCACAACTTCACACAACTACTTCAAAACCAACAAACGCAAATTGAAATGGAACAAGTCTTTCAGAGTAAATATTGAGTGCATCAAACGTTGTAAAAAGCTATGGAAATAGGTCGGGCTAAGTGTCGTTCAATCGTTCAATGATATCGCCTTGATTCAGAAACCTCAAACAGACATGCAAACAAGTCGATCTGTGATATTTTTGGTGTACCGCGACAGAATGGAAAATGGGGAAACAACTATCTGTCGCTCTGTCTGTCTGTCAATCCCCAGTTTGCCCTAAAGACTTGATATGTGATTCAATTAACATGGCTCAGTGCTTCGGTCAGATGAAAGGAATTGCGACGCCATCGTGTGGGGTTGATGAAAACTACTTCTATGTGCTATCTTAGTAATTTGTCAAACAACAATTTAAAATCCTGTTATCTATACTAATCTATACTTAATATGTTATGCGCTAATAATAATATGTTACTACCATCTTTTTATTGTACCACATTTTACGCAAATAAATAAATAAATAAATATGACGGAATTATTTCCATTCAAAAGTTCTAAAAAAAAGTGCGCGACAGCATTTGTCTATCTTTTAAGGTTGACTCACTATACCTTTTTTATGGTAATCAAATTTGTTCTTATATAATACATTATTTGCGAGTGTTTTTATGCAACATGATAATAATTCGTATTCAAATAAATACTTTATTCATCACAAGTATTTAATTTTGAACAAAATTGCCTGGGATATCATTTGATTTCAATGAATATCTTAGGAAATATCATAGTTTTAAAATAAGCAACAAAATAATTATCTAATACCCCGCGCGCATTTATGACAAGGCGGGGCAGTCATGAGGGCAACAAAATAATGATCAAGTACCTACCACGCGCGCGTTTATGAAATGTCTTATTCGTCTTAGTCGCAAGGGTGACTGCCGAGTGTGAGGTCCTGGGTTCGATTCCCGGGTCAGGCAAAATGTTATTGAGTTTTTCTGTAAGGAAATTCACAGTAGCAGCCCGGTGTTTGAAATTGGACCCGGTTGATGGCAATAGGCTCACCACTTATTACATGGGACTATAGCAAAATGTAGGTGTACAATTGTGTACACCTCTGCCTACCCTTTTGTGGAATACAGGGTATGTTAGAAAATATGTCAGCATCATTTTTCGGGCGAGCTTCGAGGCAAGTGACTGAGTCCTGCCATAGCAAGTTGTCGAACATCATTTACACTATCATGCGCTCTGCATAAGCCAGACCGAAACCACATAGCCCCTAATACATGGCTACTTTAGTCTAACCTATGAAACGTACTAGAAAATCATAAACCACGGGCGAAACACGTGTAGTTGGCGATAGTTGCAACTTTTCACCGCTTGCGTATGTGCATATATTTGCGGATGGACGGGCGGTGCACAGGTAATTAATGGTATAATTTCCCTCAATATTGTGGAAGTTGCTAGATATTGTATTTATTTACATCCATTATAATGGACTTTCGCAAGATAACGCCTGAATCTCTTCAATATTATATTATGGAATAGTTTGACAGCGACTCGTTCAGCCGCCATTTTTATCGACAATATGGTAGGGGCCTTATGAATGTCCGCTCAAGTGACATGATTGATATTATCAGGACGTGATGCTTTTATAATATTCGATAAAATGAGGCCACCTAGCTTCCGCTCCGACGACTTAGGTGGCTTCACGCTAGATTTGATACGGTGGTAGGCAGAAATTTAGATACATTTTAATATTGAGGTCCCTAGGAAGTGTGTCGTGATGGCCATTGGTTATGGGCCCGCCTCTTGAGTCATAGGTTGTGGGTTCAAATCTTGCATGTGTCAATATGACTTTTAAATTATTTACTTTCTTTATTATTCTATAATGTTGCAGAAATACAGTGAAAGAAAAGATAGTGAGGAAACTTGGATCTAAAGGCCCGAAACTGCCAACCTGCAATGAGCTAGTGTGGTGATCAATCTCTTTGTATAAGAAAAAGCCCATGCCCTGCAGTGGGACAGTTATTCGCTGGTTATGTTATGTTATCATGAAGTCCTGGATTCGATTCCCGGGTCTAGCCAGTATTCATTTTTTTTATATTAGGAAATTCCCAGTACCAGCTCGGAATTTGGAATTGTACCCGTTAGATGGTAATACGCTCACCATCTATTACAAGCGACTTAATAGCTGCATTGGAGAAATGTGGGTGTGCACCACTGCCTACCCCTTCGGGGAATACAGGCTACGAATAATATGCTACGTTATGTTACTTACTAGAAAGCATCTAAATATTCGTAAAATAAAATACTTCCGTTGTGGGAGACGGGTCTGAGCAGTTGCATCAACTCCCCAACTATCGTTCTCCCAAATCTATTTACTCTACTTAAGAGTGAATAGATTTGTTCTGGATATACGTGCTCCAACCTCGGCCACACCATCGCTTACCATCAGGCGATTTGGTGGCCAAACGCAGATCAATTTAGAAAAAAACAAAGAAAAACTGCGTCGCTGTCAATTAAAAGCGTACCCAGTAGGTTGAAATAACAGATAGATAACTGAAAGATACCTATTACATATACTGTGGTATAGGTATAGTTCTCCCCACATTCAATAAAATGGACAGACCAAATTAACTTTCTCAAAATAACGTTAGGATGTTCGTAATCCACTTACTTAATACTTACTACAAAACCCGGTCAAGTTAACCGAACAACTTAATCTATATAAAGTAATTATATTAAATGGAAAAAGAATACGGTCGCGAACAGGATTCGAACCTGCGCCTCCCGGATGAATACTCCAGGCGCTCTGACCACTAAGCCATCTCGACCTCTGCTCACCACCGCGAATTCTTCTTCCATATTTTAACACGTCTTATGGCGACGTTATTGCAATCAATTCAGTCCCTATACGGGTGACCGAAATAATGAAATATGGAAGAAGAATTCGCGGTGGTGAGCAGAGGTCGAGATGGCTTAGTGGTCAGAGCGCCTGGAGTATTCATCCGGGAGGCGCAGGTTCGAATCCTATATCTATCCTATTCTTTTTCCATTTAATATAATAACTTTAGAGTTCGCTAAGCATGCGTTAATGCTTTTCAAAGATTTATCTTTAATCTATATACATACAAATAAAATAAATTAAAGTCTTACTTAATGTATATGAAAATATATACGGTACTTATAACAAAAAAGTAAAGCAGTGATAGCCTAGTGGTACGACCACAAACTTGTTGGACTGACAAGTCAAAGGTCGCAAGTTCGAATTCAAACTAATGTGTATCATAAATTAATTCTATCACATCTGTTAAAATTCTGCCTTTTCTTCAACATTAACCTGCATTATTATCACATTAATAAATTTTAATTGTTAAGAACACATAATTTTAAAAGAGTCTGCATGGAGTTTCTTGCCGGCTCTTCTCCATAAGATCAACGCCTTGGAACCGTACAGCTTTGACTTTTCATAAGTGCTTGTAATATGGTCTAGCTGAAATAAAAATTTTGAGTTTGCGTTTGAAAGGTCGCAAGTTCGAACCCAAACCGCGCACCACTGTCTTTTCGAAGTCATGTGTGTATTATATATTAATTTTATCATTTGCTTAAAACGTTGAAGTTAAACATCGTGAGGAAACGACCACACCTTACAGATGTTCTTGGTGGTGTGTAAAGCCATGTCAGAGGCCTACGGTGGTTTAAACTCTGACACTAGGTTGTTCATCAACCACACGATAAGAAGAAGAAGAAGATAACTAAAAAAAATCAAGAAATTATATCAAGAGTTTGGTATATCTCACGTTTATTTTATCCTGTGGACGTTATTGAAATGATATTATACCAAATAACTTTATATGAAATGAGACGCACCCGTTTATTCCGGTTCATCTACGAAACAGCTGGACCGATTTTGACGCAACTTTCACTAGTAAATTTTTATTTTGGAAAAATATTTGATATTCCGCGGGCTGAGTGTTGCTTCCTGACACTTCCAAAGGCAGAAGTCAGGGCACAGCTAGGGATTTATAAGTTAAAACGTTACATGTTAGTTTATTTTGCTTTTTGTATAGTTGTGACCAAAATTACAGAATCTATTTGTATCCATATCGACCTGTAGATGAACACAGTTATTTGTGATAAGCTTTGATAAAATCACCTAGTTGATTATTTCGAAACCGCTTGCATAGCGAACTTATAAGGTAAATTTTTAGTGCAAAGTAAAATATTCTTTCTTTAAGAAAATATGGTCGTGAGTTGAATTTGGACCTGCATCTGAATGCGATGAATACTCCATGCTAGAGCGCCTGGATTGATCGTGTTTTTTCTCACTTTTTTTTTACTTTATTATCATAATTTCCAGTCAGTATACAAGTATAAATAGATAAACTGCCTCAATGGTTTAGTGCTTGTAAGCTGCTGAGACTGAGCTTTTAGATTCGATTCCTGGGTAGGGCAAACTCGATATTTTACTTGAAGATTACTTTTTCATTTTCCCGCAAATTTTAAATTGAATCTCAAAAATGTTGCTTTCGCGTGTTTTTCCGAAACGCACCTTAGCCCTATGCAATAAAGTAAAAAATCGATTAAGTATACCCTATAAAGGGTTAATTCTTATATCTTGTTTCAAATGAAGTATACTTCACAACAATCGGATTAATTGCAGCTCCGGCGCAATCCATCAGGCAGTCTAATTAATAAGCATATAGCCCGCTTCCTTAAGGCCGAATCAGACGAGAAGCTTTCCTCCCTTTACATTTGATACTCTAGCTAGGGTTGTTAGATCCAAATATGCATTACAAAAAGCGTTTTTAAGGTTCCGTCGTCAATAAGGAATCGTTATAGTTTCGCCATGTCCGTCCGTCAGTCAGTTCCTGGCTTAGCCCAGAGACGCGATGTTTTTGTATAGGTCGTTTGGTTTGGATATTGGGGTGTACACCCCCCCCCCCCCCCCCACCCTCCTCTATCAGAAAATTGCATGAGAAAAATCACAGTAATATATGTATATAACGAAGTTAAAAGAAAAAACAGGGAACAACAATCACAGCAGGGAAAGTAGCTTAGAAGGAGGAGTTAAAGTAGGAGAAATAATAATAATTAGTTAAAATTCCATTGAAAATTAGTTATTACATAGTATATTTTAACTCAATTAATAATTACATAGTGTCAAACAGAAATCCCGCTTCAAGTCCGTATATTGTGACGGACAACTACAGAGCCCTACACTGCGCGCAACTCGAAACGCATTTGGCTGGTTTTTTTTTTTTAATTTCAGATATCCGTCACCGTTTTTGTGATGATTAACACTGGTCCTCCACTACACTAGATATACCAGAGTTTTGAGTTTACAACTGTATTCATATCATTATAGAAAGCTTTAATTAACTGTTACAATAACATCCTACTATTACCTATTATAAATGTGAGTTTCCATATTAGGATGTTTTAATAAAAAATTAAAAAGCACTACTGCCATGTGTAAACTATAAAACGTGAACAACAAAAACTCCAACCAAATCGGATCAGTAGCTTTTGAGAAAATCGCGGACATACAAACGTACATACATACGGTACAAATACAGGACCTCCTTTCCGTTAAAACCGTTGTGTTAAAATATGGAAGAAGAATTCGCGGTGGTGAGCAGAGGTCAAGATGGCTTAGTGGTCAGACCGCCTGGAGTATTTAACGGGGAGGCGCACTTTCAAATCCTGTTCGCGACCGATTTTTTTTTCCATTTAATATAATAACTTTAGAGTTCGCTAAGCATGCGTTAATACTTTTCAAAGATTTATCTTGAGTTGAGTTATGTTAGCTTTGAATGGGAACAGGCAACGGGTCTATCATTGTACAAGTCACATACGCGTGAAAACAGTAGTTCAATCAATCCCATATTCTCCTACTACTTACTTACTCTGTGACATCCATTAATGTGATTGCCAATGTTACATCCAGCGAAGCATTCCGACTAAATAATGTCGAAGATATACGCATGTCTCTTCCCTAAAACAATGGAACTATAGAGCCTTAGGAACATTCAAAATTGAACTTAAAACTTGAGCTATAAGATGCAATTTTGTTTGCTAAGGTCGTATAATAAGGCAATATTAATCAGTTAGCGACATTAATCAAGTGAAGGTTTAGTTTGAAACAGTTTCCTGGATTAATTTATTAATATTTATGTTTGTGGTAATCAGTAACAGATTGGCAGTTTCGTTTTAATCGGAATTGAATCAATAATCGCTATAAAGGAAATTGAAAAGTACAATCAGCAATTTAGATAGGGTTAACTCCCAAAAAGTTATCAATCAAGTTATTATTTCGTGTGATGGTTAGGAGCTTACCTAAGCTACCATGTCACATATTCGTATCTATTAAATTTCTACCGAACGTCTTCTCGTCTAAACCCATTGAGGGGCACTAGACGCATAAAGACGTCATATCAATAAAATTCCTATTGTCTCTGGTCTACCGCTCCTCAATGGTTTAAGGAGACGCCTGGCGACATATGTTCAGCAATAATTTAAAGATTACTTAATTCAGCGTTACCATTGTGCAGTTGTAATGCGCCGAAACGATATCCCAATCCTATATAATAATTAAAATGTCAAGGCCATCAATGGAAGGGATCAATGTTTCCCTAGAAAATAAAAATTAATATAGGTTTCTTGAATTTGTTAGCCTAACTCTTGAAAAAGATTGCAGTCCATTTAACATTACGCTCGGATCATTAGGAGCGAGCAAAAAAGAGAAAAATAGAAGAAAAGAGAAGAAGAGGAAGACCTAGACGAAGCTTTATACAACTAATGAAGGAGAAAATAGGAGTCGAGTCAATCAAAAGGTTGAGGATAGAGAGCAATGGCGCTTACTCCACCGACAAGAGCTAAGCTTTTTAATTGAAGAAGATGCAATTAATTCAAAATTTTTAACAGTATGTTTTTTTTGTTTTATAAAGAACACTTTTTGTGTACCATAGCCACTATATTACTGTTTAAACTTACTAGCCAATGATACCCGAGACATTGTTAGGATTCTAACGATACATCTAAATCGGTTCAGACGTTTGGAAGTTATGTTTGAATAAAGGAACTCACAAAAATACATACATATATGAAGTCTAAAAACATAACACTCATACAGATAATTCTTTGAAAAGCATTAACGTATGCTTAGCGAACTCTAAAGTTACAATATTAAATGAAAAAAGAATACGGTTGCGAACAGGATTCGAACCTGCGCCTCCCGGATGAATACTCCAGGCACTCTGACCACTAAGCCATCTCGACCTCTGCTCACCACCGCGAATTCTTCATCCATATTTTTAACTTCTTTTTGGCGACGTCATTGCTATTTATTCAGTACCTTTAAAGGTGACCGAACCGACACGACTAACTTTGCAGTTAATACAATGTCGTAAAGAATGCAATTACCTTAATAATTCAAGATAAATCTTTGAGAAGCATTAACGCATGCTTAGCGAACTATAAACAATACTGAACTTACAATATTAAATGGAAAAAGAAAACGGTCGCGCTGAAACTGTATTTCAATACTCAATACTCAATAACTTTATTGCATCCCATAATGTATACAAAGGCTGGTGGGTAAAAATTAAAGAGAAACAATTATGGACCCTGTCGGGCACAGCAAGTTAGTTTTTAGAGGAGTGGATGAAGAGCGCTTTTTAAAACATAATATATTGAAATAAATGAAGAAAATCTGATATTTTGATATTTAAGTAGGTATTATTATTGTGTAGATTTATTTTCATTTTATTTATTAATATTTATTTATTTATTTATTATTACTAGTTATATTCTAGATAATGTATTAATTTTTATTATTTAATTTATATATTTATTTATATATTAGCTGTAATATTAATTAACTAAATAGTAAGTAGTTAAAGATATTGCATATGCATAGTAAGTAAGGTAAATAAATTTATTTAAGTACTGCTTGTTTATTCTAGTTATCCCTGTTACCCTGGTTGGAATTTATCTTTGAGGTATTCGTCAATTGTGTAGTAACTTTATTTCTTTATGTGTGTGCAGAGATCTCACACTGCACGTGAACTCACACCTCTGCTCGTACTCCGTTCAGATAAAATGATCCTAGCAGTCACCACAGTTACCTAAACCGCACTAAACATTCCGATCATTTACCAAACTCAACTTGCAAATGGCTGTGAACAAAATGTACTAAGAATACATAAATATAGAGTCTTTATTGCTCTGTGAATGAGACAACAAACATATCCCTCCACCCATAGATCTCATCAAAACAAAAGAAAACACATACTTTTATCCATCCAGTGACTTTACGACCATCTACGGGAGATGTATTTGCAACCCACCAGTTTACGACCAGCACTCGGCGGAAACATTCATTTGCTCTTTTGACCTTTTATTTAAGTATTAACTGCTATAGGAAACATGTTAGGATTTACGAAGCTACTTGTTATATGTTTCCGTCTTCTGCTTTTTGTATGGATGATTAAGAACCTACTGTCAGAGTTTAAACCACTCGAAGGAAAACTTAGCTATCTATAATATGATTTCGCCTTTATCGTGAATGCGTTTACAGTCGAATCTCAAAAGACGGCACCCAAAATTCTGTAAGCCATCCTAATACGAAGAAAAGAAAGGCGTACATAATATGTTCTTCTTATTGCATAATTGATAAACAACCTAGTGTCCGAGTCTAAACCACCCGTAGGTCTCTGACATGGCTTCACACTCCATCGAGAACATCTCCCAATGTTTTCCTTCACCGTTTTATGAAAGTAATAATTATTTTTTAATACGCACATGATATCAAAACGTCAATCGGAGTTGCATGCGTTCGGTTTGATCCTGGTCATACCACTAGGCTATCACGTCACAACTTAAACAAACAAAATTAATGTGCTAGCGTGATCAATTTAAAGAACGCTAAAGTAAACAATAATCACACTCTAAGCTTCCACATTGGGCTAGTGGTCGGAAACGCGGCTTCAGAGCGTGAGATCCTGGATTCAAATCTCAGGTCAGTACTCGTATATAGTTACTAGATTATAAATAATGATTTTTATATACATATTTTATGCCATGTAATGTAAGAAGGACGACATCGCCGCGGGCTCAGCTCATGACTAAGGGCTCCGTTCGAGTTCGAAACTAGTCGGGCAATCCCGAAGAATGCACGTGAGTAATAACCGTTGAACAATAATTAAAGTAAGAAGGGAACTTGAAATTTAATAGATGCTAATAGTGACAGGATAGCTCAGTTAGGAGAGCGTTGTCACCAAGTTGTCACATACCGTGACATCGCTGACTAGGCTATCCTAACAAGGCTCGCGGTTTCGAGTCCCGTTTGTGTCTGTTATTTTTCAATATCCTTTAGAACAAAAAAAAAAAAAAAAAAAACTATTATCATTTCTCAGTAGTAAACCGAAAATTTTAATTGTAGATATTGTATATATAGAAAACATATAGAACGAATTACATTGAACACAGGACCCGAAGCTCAGCGCGCTAGATCAATGATACAGTCTTTTAGAAACAAAGTCCCCTTCAAATTCCTTACGCACAAACGCCTTACAAAATTCACACAATATGCATTTCAGAGTTTGAAACTGAACTTGTTCGTTCAGCCATCTTTGATGTACAGTTCAATGACTCAACATGAATGAATGCTCGGAAGTAAATACGAAGACATCTTAGAAGGTTGCTTATTGTTGTGAAGAACCTTTTGGGAGTTCCGAAACGTTGATGTTGACAAAGTTTGTGACAATAACCATAATGACGGACTGTTCGGATCTTCGGCTATGTAAGATTTTAGGGATAATTGAGTAAGTTTGAATAGATTGATTATAGTGAATACATTTCTTCTAGATCTACGAGTTCCATCTTCGGGCAAACCGTCGCTTACCATCGGGCGAATTGGTAGCAAAGCGTTGATCAATTTTGATTTAAAAAAAACAATAGGGCTGGCAATCGCTGTTTAAAGTGGCTATAGGTAATAGGGTGTGCTTAGATTTGCCGTCAGTAAGACGGCTGTTTGAAAGCTAGTGGATACACAATTAACACCTCGTAAAAAGAATATTGAACAGGATTTGAACCTGCGCCCCCGAATAAATACTCGAGGCGCTCTGCCAACTGTGTTATCCTGACCACTGCTTACTTAATTCTTCTTCCTCAGTTTAATACGTCTAGTAGTGACGTCATCGCTATCTATTCAGTCCCTATACATTGGCTGAAACGACACGAGTTAATTAAATATCGTGCAGATACGACTACCTTAATACATAATTGTTATTTTTGTATAATAACTTTCGTGAGACATATTCATATCAATCATTGTTAACCGGTTACTACTCACGTGCATTTCTCGGGAATTGCCCGACTAGTTTCGAACTCGAACGGAGCCCTTAGTCATGAGCTAAGCCCGCGGCGAAGTCGCGAGTCTCTGACTGAATAATTATAACTCCGCCCGGAAATTGAACCCGGATCCTCTCACTGAGCAGCTGTTCTTGCGTTAATGAACGAAGCAATCCAAGATAAACAAATAAGTAATTAAAATCTAATCATCAAACTCCGTCTGCGGGGAAATGGGACAATATTTTACAACTTGTTACTCTGAATGATGGATGAGCCTAATTCCTCTGTCACGTAATATGTAATAAATTAATTAGTAACTTGATTAATTGGATAGAGCCAACGAAAAAAATACAAACAGACCCAGAATGAGGAAATTAAATTCGTATCCGTGGCTTGGGAACCATATTTTGGGGGACAGTTGAAAATCATGGATACGGTTGGCATATTATGCTGTGTACAGTGTATGTCTGAAATCAGGCTTTCTAAATGGCCGCGTGGGTATGGTAGGCTACACGTCAGAGTAGAGACAAAACCAGTATATGCTGGCCTTGCATACTAATGAAATCCTCTACTACGATAGGCCAGCTCAAGGTCATAGTGTTACCGCGGACGTGCGGCCTTCTGTACAATCGTTTATAAAATGGTTAACGTTCTAAAAAATTGATGATGAGACCCTATGACGTGATTTGGAAACAATTTTACAAGATTTCCTATTTTTAAAACAAAAATTCAACTCCATTGGGCTCAAACGAAACCTTTCAAAATGTGAATTATATTTCCCCGACACGACACCACCGACAGACAATTGACTCTATCAAAATTCAACGCAGTATCGCCCCGCACATCAAAATTATTGAGTCCCTTCAACTCCTAGGGTCCCCAAATTTAAACTAATCTTTTGAAACCATCATCCATTCATCGACGAAAAAATACAAAATTTAATGGTATATCGGAAATATTCTACAAAATTCATTTACATTCGGCTTTTACTATTATTTGATACTGTTGTTTTGGTCCAAAATTTACATATATACTTCGGTTCTCCCCTTTATGGAAGCATCCACAACTTTTAGGTAAAGTAGACAAAATTATACGTAAGACCTTAACTTCGATTTTAAACGTGGCCTTGGACGACCGAGCCTGGCTACAAGCCACTCTTCCTATTCGTTTGGTGGCCTCGGCGTCCGCAAAATTTCAAGTATTAGCTTACCAGCGTTCCTGTCTTCGGTCCACAGTACCGAAAAATTAACCAGGAAAATTTTAGAACCATCACTGGTTAATTTTGAAGTACCGTGCTTGTCCGATGCAGTGAACGCTTGGAAAATGGCCGTGAGAGAATGGGAGTCGGGCCTTTGGCTTCAAGCACTTCCGTCACCCAACATAGGCACCATATTGGATGATGATACTTTATATTATTTTATTTATTTGTCCTTGTGTTTCCCCGCATCGTTGCCACTGTGGCGAAGCTGTCGACAGCCTCGGACATCATGGTTTTTCCTAAAGGAGTGCGGAGCGCATAGTACGGTATGCTAGCATTAACGACATTATCCGCCGGGCTCTTGTCACCGCCGGCGTACCAGCTCTCTACCACCCCTGACAAATCCCAAATTATATACCTTTCGTGAGACACATTCATAACAATTAAAAATGTTAATAGGTATGCAAAATCACTTGAAATCTTTTCCATTATAAAGCTTATATGTATACAAATACACTAGTTTTTGTTTAATTAAACAAGTTCAATCCCGAAAATGCACGTGAGTAGTAACCGGTGCTCAATAATTGATATTTCGACTGTCCTGTTGGTCCAGTGGTTAGTAGCCCTGACTGCTATGCCGGAGGTCGTGGGTTCGATTCCCACTCAGGACAAATGTTTGTGTGATGAGCACGATCATTTGTTCTGTGTCTGGGTGTAATTTATCTATAATATGTATGCATTTAGAAATATATAAGTATGTTTATCAGTTGTCTAGTACTCATAACACAAGCTCTGCTTAGCTTGAGACTAGACGGCGTTGTGTGATAGTTGTGGAATATTATTATTATTATATTGTGTTTAAATTTTAATCTCTCCCATTTCTAGGGAACTACATCAAAATTGCGGGCTTTTGGCCAATATTATTATATACTTTGCCTCGCAGTAAGCTATGCGATGAAAATTGTATCTATGAAAGTAGTTTTTTTTTTAATTAAAAATTTATCCACATTTGGCCTCCAACTCGCCTGATGGTAAGCTATGTTGTGGCCAAGGATGGAGCACGTAGATCCAGAAGAAATCTATTCACTCCAAGTAGGGTGGTTCATATTAATTATTGTTCAACGGTTATTACTCCCGCGTATTCGTCGGGATTGCCCGACCTTTTACCAAACTTTTACAAAATAAATTTACCTACGTTAAAAACGAACTGCAGGCCAACATTTAGAATGCTCAAGATCGAGCGGTCTGGATAGTTTTGGTGGCACGAACTACATACTATGGCCACGTCCCTCAGCCATGAGGATACAACAGAGAAGAAGAATAACCAATGAACAATAATTAATATCTTTTTTGTATTTGAGTGTATACTTCAAGTTCTCAACTGGGTCAAGCTCATCCGCCCTTCCCAATCGAATCTTAGGTCCCGCCACTGTTCATCATCTCTGTACCGATCAGTAGCGTGCTATGCATATAGGCAAATAGGCAGAGCCTATTACACAATACTACACTGTACAATTTTCTTGTTTAATTCAACCTACTCTCAATCAATTAATATTGCTTTTATATGTCAAAAAAATATTTGCTAACATAATGGATGAGTCTCGCTACGTACCTATCGTGCAGATAAAATCCATATATTTTAGATTATCAATTTGTCAACGCCGGGATATTTCGCAGAATATAGACAAGCTTTTATGATTTTCAGTGAGATGGCCTCGGTTTTAATGCTTGGAATATAGATTTCTACTGAAATAAAAGCTGTGAGCAACGCGAGTAAGAGGGGAATAGCACACACGTAAAATCTATCGAACCTTTCACTTCATGTTCGCTACGGATTCAATATTGTCTACTTGTTATAGCAAGGCTTGCACGACACTTTAAAAATGTATCTTTATGCAACTTGAATCGATTTCGAGTTGTAAATTTCTACTCCAGACGCTCTGCCAACTGATCTATCCAGACCTATGCTTGCTATACCGAATTCTTTAACCATATTTTAATACATCTTTTTGTATCTATTCAGTCCCTAAACAGTGACTGAACCAACACGACTAACTTCACAATTAATACAATGTCATACAGACGTGATTAACATAACAAATATTTATAAATATTTTAAACGCATTACTCGTGCGTAACGGACTTTAAAGACGTAATTTTATTTTAAGAATTATACGATAGCAGTTAATCTTTGAAACTGAATCGATAATAATAATAAAAATCTTTACAACGACATTAAATTGTTCTGTAAGCAAATGGATAATCGAATAACCTGTTTCCTATAATTACGTTACACAACATCCAGAATATCCATGATTTGACACCTGTCATGCAAGCCTCCCAAAAATAAACAAACTATAGTATACATTAGGCACTTTGAAATGCGTACTTTACTAACGCTCGTTAAAAAGCACATGTCTCATTGTACCTACAGCATCTGAGAATTGCATCATATTATGTGACAGCCTTTAGTTCGAATTGCAGTCCTTGGTCTGTCAGTCAAAAGGCAGTTAGTGGCGTCTTGGTGAACAAGACGTTTTGTTACAGGTTTTCTGATGGTATTTTCTTATTCCTCACTCATAGTAACCCATAGGAGCCTTTGCCTGACAAAAATACATAGGTTATCTGACAATATTTTAAAATAAATATAGGGACCTAAATTGAAAAGAGTATGCTAAAACGGTTTTTAATTTTGGTTGAAAGTATATTTAACAAAAGGTATCTTAACAAAGCAAGTGTAAGTGGTAATGCCGAAGGAGATGCTCTAGTAAGATACACTGACCTTATTAGTGATATCCCCCATAAGGTCAGGTACGTACTACTCATAACTGGCACGCGTAGACCAGATGTATTAAAGTGGACGAAGTAAAAAGAGCATGATAAATGATAAATGATAAATGATTTTATTTCTGTAAATAGATCTGTTGAAGATCAATACAATACAAGTCATTTTTTTAAACTAGATGGCGCCGGCGTTTCCTATCTGACTGTCTCTGAGAAGAAACGCCGAAACAAACTCAGAGGTCAACGTCTCTTTTAAAGTCCAGACATAATAGTATGTACATATCTATGTGAGTGTAACGATGCAGGGATCGTCTGGAATGGTCTTTTGAGGAAAGAGCCATAGCAGCTTCGAGGTGACCTGTCCTGTCTGACGGCACGTATGCATCAGTCATCGTGTAGCTCAACCATAACTAAGGGAGCTCAACGACCCGTCACAAGACGATACCAGATCAGGAGGACATTTGCGTAGGTCACATAAAACGACTCAAAACCGCCAGACAGTCTATGAGGTTCATGTATGAATGAATTTCTAGCCCACATCGTACTCACATTCACATTGCAAATAGTGTCTAATAGACTAACAATATTATCAAAAAATGTCAAGAATCAATGTCAAAAAGAATAATCTTAATATAATAAATTCATTAAAATATCAATAAATAAAAAATAATAATTCATCAAATATCATGTAAGCATCGTAGCATGTGGCATTCTAGTTAGGCAGTTTCTGCCTACCTCCATCGGAAAAAAAAGTTTATATATGACTGTATGTATGTATTTTCTAACCACCAACAACAATAAGCCATTTTTGCCTTACAATGTGTTATTTACAAAATGTTAGATACTTTAGTACAAAAACCATTCCTAACGCAAACAGTTACACAATTCACAGAGTCACAGACAGATATCGGGTAAATTTAAATGCGATTCGATCGTGCAATGTTAACAGAAGTAATAAACCGTTCGGTAGTAACCCATGTTTTTTTACTGTGGTAATATTGCCCTGTACCGCCCCGCCGATAGAGTTGGGTTCCTTTGGTGAATAAATTACGATCGACTCGCTTATTCATTTATGTTAAGGTTTAGTGTTGGTGAACATACAAGGCTGTGGTTTACTGTTATAACAAAATAGTTATTTATAGAAATTAGTAACAAAAAAAATCATAAGCAATAGGGATGTACACTGTTCGAATTGAGAACAAAAAAAAGATCCTTTGTTTTAAGTTGAACCATCAATTGACGAGTACTTACATGTGTTGACACCCTTGCTCCATTGCGTCTTCCAAGGTCGGCTGGTGGTGCTTAAGTGGTGCTAATACAGCAACCTTCTTGGTGGCTACGACTTTGAGCGACTTTGTTTGTGATCGAAATTATACGACCGTATTCTTTTTCCATTTAATATAATAACTTTAGAGATCGCTAAGCATCCGTTAATGCTTTTCAAAGATGTATCTTTAATTGATTTCTTTCTTTCTTTCTTTCTATATTCAAGAGTAACTCCATGGTCAGTATCATCTCAACAAATTACTCTACATACGGGACTAGCGTAACTTTTAAAATCTCAGCATCTTCCCTCCAGGTTTTATGCAAAGGGGGACGGGCTGTGGGGTTTAATTCCTCCTAAGACTTGTGACCTTCCCCCACAATTCACGGGTCATTCGTTCTTAGACCTAGGTCTAAGTAATCACAGTCTAACTTAACTCGATTTACTATATACTAGAATGGATCGGGTTCTAAGTAAATTTAATTATTTGCAGTAAACAGACTGGGGTGTGTCGTACTATTTGTTTGTAAGTGATTTATGAAGTAGTTGGAACTTTGTTACGTCATTATAGAAATTACGCAAGACTGCCTCGTTGGTCTAGTGGACACAAGCGCTGGGTTCGATTCCCAGATCGGACAAAGTAATATTGGATTTTTTGATAGGAAATTCTTAGTGAAAGCCCGGAGTTTGGAATAGTGCTTCCTCTCTGTTAAATAATATTTAATAATGGTTATGTTCAATGGAATTTGTTAGCAAAAAGTATTACCGCCAACATTGTACACCTTTTATATAACAAGGTCACTCATTGTCATGTTCTTGGTGTACAATCTACATCTACACTAATATTATAAAGAGGAAAGATTTGTATATTTGTATGAATATAATATCTGTATGAAAATAATGAATAAACTCAAACACTACTAGCCCGATTACAAAAATACTTCCATCATTAGAATGCTACATTATCCCTGAGGAACATAGGCTATATTTATTATTAGAAAATATTAGGGATCCTTACTTAAACTTAAATAATGTAACCCAAGGTGTAAATGTTCACCCGTGCGACGGCGGGACGGACCGCTAGTAAAAAATATAATAAATAAATACATTTTCGACTGTAACTACGTGAAATAAAGTTAATAGAAAAAGTTATTGAACCATTATCATAATCAACAATTAACATCAAATGAGAATGAGAGATGTACACTAATTTAGCATATCAGACTTCTTCTTATTGTGTGGTTGATGAACAAACTAGTGTCAGAGTTTAAACCACCCGTAGGTCTCTGACATGGCTTTACGCACCATCGAAAACATCTCTCAGGTGTGCTGGTTTCCTCACGATGTTTTTTTCACCGTTTTAAACAAGTGATAATTATTTGACAGCGCGGTTGGCGCAGTGGTCGAGAGACCGACTGCTGCGCTGCGTGTCGCAGGTTCGATTCCTGCACGGAGCAAATATTTGTACGATCTATAGATAATTGCTCCGGGTCTGGGTGTTTGTGTGCTTGTGAGATTATATGTCTGTAAACGCACCCACGATACAGGAAGAAATTCCAAGTGAGGGGCAAAGTTTAAAAAAATAATATATAATACACACATGACTTCGAAAAACCTGTGGTGGGTGCCTTGGATACGAACTAACCTTTGACTTTTCAGTCCATCAGTCCAATGGTCATACCACTAGGCTGGCACTGTTACTATATCAGACAAATTGTCACTTTTTACCCGATCATAAATACCATCTTATTGTGAAAATCTGACTTGTTTTTCAACTCCAAAATCAAGAAGAAACACCTCTCTCAAAGTACTCAAATAAACCAACTCTTCAAGATTTCCTCTAAGCCTCATCGAATCAGGGATAACTTTGGAAATCCATAGACTATTGTCTACATAGGGGTAATAAAACAATAGCCCAGAAGGGTCCGCACTCACGCAATTATAACGATTAACAAATCAAACAGGATTGGGAATTGAGGGTGCTATCAAATCCGTACCTCTATCTGTCTTACTCAAGTGTCAGTTCAGATCTAAACAATCTATTGTTTTGGGATCAAAATACTTGATGGTGAAAGGCGTCGTTGGTGATATGGAAAGGCGCTGGGTGGAGTGTCTTTATAGATGTTAACATATTTTTGACTAGGATCAAGGAATACAGATGAATCTATGAAAAGCATTGCATGCTTAGCGAATTCTAAAGTTATAATTATTTGTGAAACAAAATACGGTCGTGAGCAGGCTTTGAACCTGCGCCTCCCGAATAAGTAAATACTCTTGGCGCTCTGGTCATTAAGCTCTCTGCTCACTACTGCGAGTTCTTCTTCCACATTTTAATACGTCTTTTGGTGACGTCATAAACATAGCATCACGCCTGTATCCCCCGAAGCGGTAGTCAGAGGTGTACACAATTGTACACCCACATTTCACCAATGCTGTTATTAAGTCCCATATAATAGTTGGTGAGCCTTTTGCAAACCAAATCCGGGCTGCGAACTAGAATTTTCTAATAGAAAAACTCAATAACACTTTGCCCGACCCGGAAATCGAACCCGAGACCTCGTGCTCAGTAGTCGCGCTTGGGACCACTAGACCAACGAGGCAGTTTAAAATTATTATATTAGTATCAGGATATTGTATTGGTGCCCTTCAACTGCAAAGTGGTATCGCTGAGTTTCTGATCTTTCAATCATTGCTAAATATATATCGCCAGGCGTCTCCTTAAGACGAGAACTAGAAATTTTTTATATAAGAAAATGTGACATGGATCTGATTGGAGAGCCATGACATGGAGTGTCAAAGGTCGCGATTTCGAGTCTTCCTTTCGTATCTATTATTTATCAATGTTTCATTATAAAATAATAATTAAACATCAAAGGCGTGTGCGTCACATAGCAGCGCGTATTTACACCTGGAGTATACTATAAAATGTGACAATCCTGTCACTGGTCCGGCGACGAACTATACGACCTTACTACGAATCAAAGTCTACAAAGTTATCAAAAGAAACACTGAAAGGAAGACAGTTTAAAGGTCCTCCGAAGGATATTCACAATACCAAAGGCAACACGTCCCTCCTTACATATTGCATGAAGCAATTTAATTCAGAATAATAATACAAGAGCAAGCGCTGAACAATTGTGTGGAGCAGCAAATATACTAGCAACAAGACTACAGCTTCAGTCGTTAATTTTGTACAACTTCACCACCGTGTATAGAACGACTGCAGACAGTGAGAACTGTTACCGTAAAAACTTATAGCCACTTGTACTCGAACCGTGTTCGTGTGACGTCATTGTGGAAATTTTGAAGGAATTCAGATAGCAAGCAGATCAGCGCCATGTCTCAGTTAATGGATTTCTGACGGAACAAACATGTGCAAGTTGTTGACCATGCCATATTTAGAGAGATTACCGCCGATGCTGAACAGAAATAAAATAAAAAATTAAAACAAAAAAATTTGTATTGTTGCATTTTATTGAAAAAATATTGAAAAGCTCTCTTTTTATTAGATCGTAGACGACTACGGTCCTGTTTCCTGAGAAATACAATCTACACATATTCAAGGCTAGAGTGAGGAGATTTCTTCTGTATCTATGTGCTCCATGGCTTACCATCAGGTGAGTTGGTGGAAAACGTAGAAACATTTTAGATAAAATCTTATAAATTAGAAAATCATATCAAAAGATCCTTTCATTATGATGAAAATTTAGAAAACCATTATTGAATGTCAAAAGTCCCAGCTCGATAATTTGAGTTAATAGATAAGTGATGCAGAAAATCTCATATACGGCAACCTGAATTTAACTTAAGTTTGTGTCGGTTTAGACACCTGTATACGAATGAATAAATAATGATGACGTCACCATAAGACCATAAATGTGGAGGAAAATTTAGGGAAGTAAGCGGAGGTCGAGATAGCAGGCTTAGTTGACAGAGCGTCTGAAGTATTTATTCGGAAAGCGCAGGTTTGAATCCGGCTCACGACCGTATTTTTCTTTCCACAATTTATAACTAATGTTCATTCGTTAGTCTGACTTCACATGCTGAGTGCATCATACCTTAACTAAAAAAAAAAAACAATTGCATAATTTTTTACCTTAATACTAACTTTTAATCTAACACATCACAAACATACGGTGAAGGAAAACATCGCGAGGAAACCTGGACTTGGTAGTCTGAAATCGCCAACCCGCAGTGAGCTAGCGTGGTGATTAAGCTCGTGCCTTCTCTGTATGAGAAGAGGCCCTTGCCCTGCAGTGGGACAGTTATGGGCTGGGTTTATTTATTATTATTATTAATACTAAAACTTGCTGTAATGGGCAAAGTCCCTACTCTCAGTTGTCGCCTCGCCTCATATCTCAGACTTGCGCTATTTAATATTTGATCACTGATTGTGCATAGTCGTAGTTGGAGAGCATTCCGCTACTATGCACAAAATGAGCTCTCAACCAAATGTAATTTATTTTATGTTATATCTTTCGTTTCATACATACAATCACGCGTGTTTCCCATTGGGGTAGGCAGAAACTATCTGACACACCTTTTTCGAATTCTATTCGCTTCATTTCATAGATAGATATTATTTATACAGGTCTGCGTTATTGGTTAGAAGTTCCTGCATGGGCCTGGGTTCGAGTCCCGGGTCAGTCATAATGTTGAACAAACAGGTCTTACTTTTAAAATGGCAAATATCTAAGCCATTACGTCTTATCTATAAGTTACAAATCAAAGCTTCTGTTGAGCAAAACACAATTATCATATTTTTTTCAGTCGGTACATTGCCGATGTTTTTTTTTATACCCTGTTTAAATTGATGTTTCCGTTTACATAACCTTTATTTCTCTATGATTATTAATGATCGGAATAGAGCAATTTCGCGGGATTTCATGACGGTATCTAAATTAGTGGTTCGTATTAAAAAAAAACATGAATTAATATGAGTTAAAAACAATTGATTCATTATTGTAATCGGTGTAGCACTTGTACTACGAGTATTTCAACAAGTTGAAACCCCACTTGAGGTAACAGTTATTGTAATAAAAGAATATTAAAATGCAAATGCAAATGCAAAGTTAGTCGTGTCGGTTCGGTCACTTGTAAGTACTGAATTGATTGCAATGACGTCGCCATAAGACGTGTTAAAATATGGAAGAAGAATTCGCGGTGGTGAGCAGAGGTCGAGATGGCTTAGTTGGTCAGAGCGCCTGGAGTATCTATCCGGGAGGCGCAGGTTCGAATCCTGTTCGCGACCGTATTCTTTTTCCATTTAATATTGTAACTTTAGAGTTCGCTAAGCATGCGTTAATGCTTTTTCAAAGACATATCTTGAAGAATATTAAAGGTATATTTGTGTTTAATTTTTAACAAGAAAAGTATGCATGTGTATATGTTTTAAGTATGTATGATATTGCTGTATATATATATATTTGTATTTAGTTTATCATGTATATATTTTAATAGGAATATGTACCTATCAGTGTATTTATACGTATATTATCACTGCATATAGTCGTTCCAACATCACCATATTATAAATGCGAGCTCAATGTGGTCATTAATGTTCTAGAACTTGAGTCTCTGAAGAAATTGCGTAAACCTGTGTTTCTATCGCAGATGGCATTCTTAGTATCGGTTTGCACAGTATATTTTTTTTTATATTATTTCACGCATTAACCTACATTGCTCTCGGATATTTCTGAACACAAAAATGTAACAAAGGAAGACTGTACTTATTATTTATTTAAAAAGAGTGTCTATGGAGTTTCTTGCCGGCTCTTCTCCATATGATCAATTTTTTGGAACCGAGCAACTAGAATCATTTGATGTTTCTTAAGTGCATGTAATTTGCCTATTTGAAATAAAAATCATTTGACTTTGACTTTGACTTTGCATTATTTTGTGTTGTACACTTCATACGATCCTCATCTTTTTCTAATATTTCTATCGCTCAAAGGTTTGCTGGTAGAAAATTCATATATGGGTTAAGCTCGCTATTGTACATCAATTGTCAATACTATTAACTATGTTTTGTGTGTACAATAAAGAATAATAATAATAATAAGAAATAGTGTGAAGTTCTAAAACAAAAATATTAAAAGGAATACAGTTAATGTCTCGGGCGCCTGGAGTCACCAATAAAGCAAGAAAAATAGTACCCGGTATAGCTATTGAGCGTAGAGATTACCGCGACATCCAGTCAGCAGCTAGCACTCGTCCACCGCGCCAAAAGTGTAATGTGCTGAAAATAGGTACCTACTGGAAAAAAATAAAAAACAGTGCGCACAAATCTGGACATAACATGTATAACATAGCATCACGCCTGTATTCCCCGAAGAGGTAGGCAGAGGTGTACACTGTTGTACACCCACATTTCACCAATGCTGTTATTAAGTCCCTTGTAATAGGTGGTGAGCCTATTGCCATCTACCGAGCACAATTCCAAACTGCTACAGAAAACCTCAATAACACTGCCCGACCGCGGAATCAAACCCGAAACCTCATGCTCTGCAGTCGCGCTTGGGACCCCTTGACCAAAGAGGCGACAAATCTTGAAGTCTTACATAATGTAGGTACCTTTACCTAACAATACATTATTGCGACACACTCCTGGATCAGAACCGACACGCTGTAAGGATGGCTTTCCACCAGCGCTGTGTGAGGAAGCCAAGCTATACGATGAGCGTGTACGAACGTGAACGTGTAGCGGAGCTGTGAAACGTACTCTTTTTACACGACTACCAAAAAGCAGTGTTATGTTTTTGTGGTTCAAAAAGGTTTTTTTTTTTTAAACCTTGCCCCACACTAGGAATTTCTTCCTGTATCGTGGGTGCGTTTACAGACATATAATCTCACAAGCACACACACACCCAGACCCGGAGCAATTATCTATAGATCGTACAAACATTTGCTCCGTGCAGGAATCGAACCTGCGACACGTAGCGCAGCAGTCGGTCTTTCGACCACTGAACAATCTTTGACACACAACCGCGCTGTCAAATGTATGTATGTATGTAAGTATGTATGTATGTTTGTGAGTTTCTTTATTCTACCATATCTTCTAAACGCCTGAACCGATTTACATGTGTGGGGTATCGTTAAAATCCTCACATTGACCCGGATAACATAGGCTAGTATATATTTAAAAAATAGTGATATTTAATTTTAATTTAATTTTAATTTATTTTCAAATAATCAGATAACAGAGATCCGTAGTGTTAGTAAAGTACCTTATACCTAGTGTTAGTAATATACATAAATTAAAATAACAATTTGGGTATGAGTCACTTTGCAAAGAAGACGAAACCAGTTTCTCATCCGGTCATCCTCTCCACAAAATGCCTCATAAAAGGGGAAAAAACATTCTCAGTCACTGTTTCCAGAATGCTGTTGCCACTGGTCCGGGTTCTAGCTGCCACAGACGCTATTTTCTTCCGCACAATTGCGTGGAAGCTGTCAGTACGGTTCTGCGTAAATATATATAGTGGCTATGGTACACAAAAATGTGTGAATATATAAAAACAAATGGCAGGCGTTGCTTTTAATTAATTTCATCTTGTTACTAACGCTGTGTGAGGAACCGGTTACCGGTTACCGGGTGCCATTACCACCCTCGCTTTCATTACTCGCAGACCTCACTCATATCTCTCGCACGCATATATCCTCTACTCACATTGTATATATACCTCGCTCCAATAACCCTTTTATACCAACACAACTGTCTAAGCAATCCTAGGCGTCACCTTGCGGAACTCCATTACAATGGATGCAAATAAATACAGTATCTAGCAACTTCCACAGTATTGACTACCCTAGTCAGGCAATAACTTAACATGAAAACCGCAAGCAGAAGAGGTGTGCAAAAAGTTAAGCACTGCAGCATATGTTCTTTACAACCTGTCGAATGACAGTTTTTGTAAAATTAAATAAAGCACACATGACATTTCAACAGAACTATAGTTTTTACATCAAATTTATTCTGTTATTCGTAATGTGATTATCTTATTTGTTTTATTTTTCTATTATGATCCTGTGTATGACATTCCAGCAATTTAATATTATTGACATTATTTGAAATCTACTTTTTGTGCTTAATAATTTTTATTGATACTGACATTATTTGTTAAATTTTGCATGCCGAAACTCAGGCAGAATGTACCCGGCTCACTATATTTTATAAGAACATTATTGTATATTACCTACATTCAATGCGAATAAATGAAAAAAAAAAAAAGTAAAAATAGAGAACGAATAATATTCGACAGTGTAGTAAAACGTTTCCACCACACTACGGGGCATCATCAAAGCTCAGACCGCGCAGTGTCAATCACCGAGTGTCCCATAATTATTATGTTTTTTTTTTTTTATTTGTTATAGGCTTGCGTTTGACCGCCATCTGCCCTGATGTTAAGCGATGATGCGGTCTACGATGGAGCACGCTTGCCTAGAAGAATCCGATTCACTTGCGTCTTGAAGACACCCAGATTGTAACTATCGGGGATGACCCACTCTGGCAGCGCATTCCACTGTTTCGCGGTTCTTATAATGAACGTGGAATCAAAGCGTTATTATATACCTATTTATCCTCGCTCAACGCTCAGTTTCCTCGCAAAACTCTGGTAGAGAGCCGCCCTTAGGATTTTAAAACACGTACCTATCTAATATTCATGTAAGGACCGTATTATTTTGTGTTTAATATGTATTACCTGTCAAGATCACCGTACCCACGTTACGACAAGTTCACGCCTATTATGACAGATACCGGCTTACTTTTGTGTTATGATAAATAAATAACGTGACCATTGTCTGACATTTACTTTGACTAAAGATGAGGAACGTGGCCATTTTGCCAGCCGTTTGGGCACTGTGTAGCTGACATGCGAAAACATAATTTGAATTATAATGAGAATAGATGCTAGAGCTACAGAGTTTTCGGCGGCCAATGGTTAATTTATTGCTTGTCCCTCTTCTTTTGCCTAACTGGTGGTAACCTATGGTAGGCCAAGATAAAAAAAAATACAATAAATAACACAAAGAGAGCATAAATGTTAGTAACGTAGAAAACTATATACAAAGAGAAGTAAACGAGTGTAAACAAAGTGTAAAAGGGAAATAGAGTAGACAAGTTACAGAATATATGAATATTAAATACGAATAATAATACTAATACTCCTCCCGACCGTATAGACAGATCAGGCGCAGGACCGACGTCTTTACTTGCTTGCCGAAGCACGGGGGTGATACACCACCAACGTCTTGACTCCGGGCTGCTACTGAGAATTTCCTAACAGAAAAACTCAATAACACTTGCCCGACCTGGGAATCGAACCCAGGACCTCACGCTCAGCAGCCGTGCTTGCGACCGATAGACCAACGAGGCAGTCCAAATACGAATATTATTCATTCTAATAAGTACATATAGTTAAATAAGATTTCTAAGAAAGGAGAATCAACTAAGGTTAGTAAAAACGGAATAATAAATATTAATAGGACGAGGAATATCAGTAGGGATAAGGCCGGAAGGATGACTAAAGATCTGCTTTGGTTTTAGTCATTGGTTGAATGTTATAAAGTGCAACAGTTAGTTTATGACAGAAAGTTTATGACAGAATTGCACTTGTAGTTTGACAGTTATATGAAACTGACAGGAATAATACATAACCAAAGCACACTAAGTAGGTAATGGTTATTATTCTTGGCCTTAGAGTTGTTCAAGCTGCCAATAGGCAATGAACCAACAAACTAATTCCGACGCCAGGGCACGGAGACTAAGATGAAAATTCTGGCGATGGTAGCACCTCAATTAAATTCCTATTCATACAACAACATTGTTCTCTACAGAAGCTCCCTAACATAATGGAAAATAATTCCTTCAGAGACAACAGTACCTCACCATACCAAATAAATTGCCGTAACCATACCTCTCAACGTATCGACATTATTAGATTGTGATGACAAATTTCAGTGCCTTCGTCTAAAAGGCGTACTCGTAATAATCAATCAGGGTTTCCCAGTGGTGAAATGAACGCCAAATTGACAGACGGTAAGTGGTATCTCTCGCTTCCAAGCGATTTCAGAGCTTAGAAGAAGGAGATGCGTCTGGGAAACAGTTTCTATAGCTTCATGCCTGAATCCTCAAAAGGTTAGACAGGGTACACCGACATTTCACTGATGCAGCGATGCATGTTAATAAGTCCCAAATGGCCGTGGCAAATCTATTGTCTACTGCAGTGTTCCGCAAAGTGTGTGCCATGGCACACTGGTGGGTGTATCGTGGTCATTAGTCGGTATGCCTCCGATAAATAAGGTGACCTTTTCAAATTAAATAGACAGATGTAAGAAAAATACCTACTTAGACAGTTGTTTAAGTGAATTAGGATTTTCAACTACCACAATAAAAACGAAAAAGGAAACGCCTCAGGACGATCAACGAAGAGATGAGGGCAGCAAGCCCTGTCAACGATTATTCCAAATTTGGACCTCCTCTGCTCAGTTAAACAAGCTCATGCATGTTTAGCATTCAATACCTTTTCTGCAATATAAAGTTTAGGTTTGTTGATTAATAATAAATATTGTTACGTTGAATATTAATAAATGTTGATTGATATTATCTAAAATTTGAATTTTCATTTATGGTCTACCGCCAAAATTTTCCGATTCCCGAGATGTAGGTACCTTGAACACAAAAAGTCGTCAAGATCACTGATTTACTGGACACCATTTCAAACTCTAGGCTACTACTTAGAATTAATTGTAGAAAAACTTGATAAAACTTTACCCGACCCAGGAATTGAAATCGGACCAAACGCTCAGTAGCTGCACTTCCGTTCAGTTGATTAATGAGGCAGTCCTTTTTATCAAGTTATGAACCTTTTTTTAGCTTTTGTATGTAGTTTTACTGTTTTACATGCGTTCAGGTCTTATACTAATTATTGTTACGCATGTGGTTCGACTTGAGTAACCCAAGGGACTTCTCAATATCAAAATTATGTCCTTTTACTGTGAAGAAATACACCGTGCGAATACTTAGGCATAATGGTCCCAAATTGCCATTCCCTTGTGAGCTACGAGATGAATGCTCGTGCCATCTCTGTATAAGAATAGGCCCTTGCTCTGCAGTGAGACAGGTTTATGTTATGAAGGTTTACGTATGTAAATGAAGATAATGCTACAATGTAGTGGTATAAGAACCCATCTGAATATGCCTTGATAACATATCCTCCTTATTTCTATGATCAGAACGTAGCCTTGACGCACACAGCACAGACGTGGAACCTACAAAAACAAAGAGAAATCGCACACACGCAGCTAAATTAAATTTTGAAGCGTACCCTTATAAAACATTTACGTTGGGTGTGTGGTGTTTGTTATAAAATAGAAGCGAGTTCAAAAAAAAGATTCATAAACGTATTCGTATTATTTATATTATTACTTATAGCCTTTTCAAATATACTTTAGATACCTACTTACTTATTCATCGAATTTTATTCAAAAGGAATTATTTGGGTTCGTCTTCGATGTACCTACCACTGCGTAATAATTAAGGTTAGCTGCAGTGGTATTGTGGACGGGTAATATAAGCGTCCTCGTGTATCTCCGAATTACATCAAGCCACTATCAATGATCACCTACTCCAGACATAGGTATATCTCTTTTATTTATCATTGAGAAGACCAGGTAGGTACAGCTTTGAACACATAAATATAAGCTTTTGATGTTTAGCAAAATCTCTGCGTTGTTTTTTTTGAGTAACAAAGAATTTATATTAATTTTAAAATTTGCCTGCAATGTGACCTTTTATTAATTGTGAAGGAAAATATCTTATAAATATAAATTTTATTAAATTGTGAAGGAAAATATCGTGAGGAAACCTGGACTTGATGGTACGAAATCGCGAACCCGCAGTGAGCTAGCGTGATTATTAAGCTCGTGCCTTCTCCGTATGAGAAGAGGCCCTTGCCCTGCAGTGGGATAGTTATGGGCTGGTAATGTCATTTTATGTAAGCTGTTGCCTCACTCATTAGCAGACACAATAGATTTTTATTGTTACAACGTACAGAACTATAAAATGTCAGCATTTATGCGTAGCTTATAAAGAATAATGGAAGGTAACCCATAAACACTGTTAAGGGCTGTAAAATAAAACTTTTCCCACGGCAAACTGCCGTTTATAAGGGCTCCTCTTCCCCTTATTAATGTAAAACAGTTCCACACGTCGTAACCTACCCAGGGTATCAAACCACCTGTCATATGAATATGCTTGGATCTGCACAATGCCACTGACAAGGCTACTTGCTGGTCCTATGTAAATGCCGTTGATCGACACAATAAGAATGAATGTAAGCCGCTTCAGCCTATCAACTATCACCACAGGCTCACGAAGCGACGGAAACCCACTGTGTACGCTCCTTATTGTAAGGACATTGGGTCCAAAATCGAATGGTCGCGACAATACTAACGAGTATTTGATTTACCATTTATATTACGTTTTGTCCCAGTTCGATTCTATTACAAACACATTAATGAGTTCACTTCACGTCATTCTATCTGACTTTATAGGAAATCTTGATTTGTTTTTTGTTGTCATGGTTAAATTAATAGGTACAATTATTATTTTGGGTTAATTCTTGCAGATAATTTAATTTTTGATTCCATATTATTTTTTCTCTTCTATATAGCTTTCGACGTGAGGACGTGATTTAAGACTGGTTTTTATTGCACTTTAATTATATTATTCAACGGAAACTTTGCGAATACAGATAGCTCTTTCAAACGCAGTAATGCATGCAAAACTCTAAAGTTATACATTTTTGTAAATGCGGTCATGAGCAGGATTCTAACCCGCGTCTTCTGGATAACACTCCAGACGCATCTCAATCTGTGCTCACTACTGCGCGTCGTTATTTAAAATTACCAGTCACTTACGGTAATCTGTTGTCTCACTAATTAGCAGATACAATAGATTTTTATTGTTAAATATAAGATCTCAAACTTCTTTCAAAATTTATATTTTACGTATTTAGGTATCTTCCTACGACCACATGCTCGTCCTTTTTCTTTTTATTAGCACACGAAAGTCGATAGTTCGGCTACTACGCCGCATGTTGCGACATTAACGGTCTTTCTGATATTAAACAAAATATATAGATACCTACATATTTTTACACGACTGCCCAAAAAAAGAGTGGTATATTTTTAGGGTTTATATAAGTATGTTTGTGAGGTTCCACCATAACTTATAGATGCTTGAACTGATTTCGATGTATTATGATTTCGGGGTATCGTTATAATCCTTACATTGTCTCGAGTAACATAGGCTAGTCGGATTATAAAAAACGACAGGGGTGCTTTTTAATTTTGGAACGAAGTTCCTTATCGCGCGTTGCGAAAGGGGGCTAGACCGCAAAAATTAAGAGTTAAGAAAAAGAAAGAAAAAGTTAAGAAAAGCAAAAAGTTGTAACGACACTTTTTGGTATAGTAAGCTATTGTAAGCCGTGCGGCGTGCGCATGTTTCTCTGTCTGTCTCTCTCTCTCTCTTATAGAAAGCAAGCCAAATATATATATAAGTATATATATATATTTTATATATGTACTCTGCCTGTCTATTCTTTCATACACGTCATAGATGCGCGGGACTTTGTAATAAAAAAACTTTAAAAAAATACAATTTTATTACAATTCCTTCATTAATTAATTGAAACGAACTTCGTTCCATCCGGGTGTCCCTCGACACCTCTCAAGTTTTTAATTTCTGATAGTTACATCCATAATATTTTATTACTTCTTGTTTGTTATTATTATCTACATGGCAACACGCTTGTATTTCCGAAGGGGTAGGCAGAGGTGTACACAGTTGCACCCACATTTCACCAATGCTGTTATTAAGTCCAATGTAATAGGTTGTGAGCCTATTTTCATCTACCGGGCACAGTTCCCAACTCTGAGTAGCTCCTAAGATTTTTCTAAAAGATGAAAGAAGAACTCAATAACACTGCCCGATCCGGGAATCGAACCCAGGACCTCATCCTCGCCATGCCTTGCAACCACTATTCCACTGAGACTGTTGTTATTATTTTCTATAGGTAATAATTGGGCCGGGTAATAAATAAACAATAAATTCAGCTTCTCCAATTTCTTCAGATATAATCAGACAGATATAAATAAAACCAAAAAAATAATTATCAAAATATTTTATTTATTAACATTCTATATAATAAAGAAATATATTTTTAACATTATTATAATAATACGTACACTGTGATTTGACCTTAACAACTAAATTATCACAGCAGAGCGAGATGTGTGATTGCATGCGAAACGCGCAACTTTGTGGACG
Organism: Xylocampa areola; assembly: GCA_935421205.1. Lineage (NCBI taxonomy): Eukaryota > Metazoa > Arthropoda > Insecta > Lepidoptera > Noctuidae > Xylocampa > Xylocampa areola. Next base: position 16,430,135 of record OW285210.1, on the reverse strand, counting down.
ATGGCAGAAAAGCGGACAAGCCTTGGCCTGAAGAAAACAAGGCCTGCAATAAACCCCAATCAGTAAATACAAGCTGTTGATATTGGCACCCGTGGCATATTTAATTTAATTATAAGTAAATAAATAAAATATTTATTTCACAAAGGTTGGTGGAGTACAATTCTATATTATACAATTTGGGACACAAAAATACTTATGTTCATTCAACTAAACGGTTGAGGAACTATCTTCTCAGGTAGCCTATAAATTTAGGATTTCTATATATAGAAAAATAAAATAAAAAATGGTTCATCATGTAAATTAATTAAGAAATTCTATGGATATTTATTATATAGCTAAATTTGAAACACCGAACGTCAGAACAATTGTTTACATATTTTTTTTGTATTGTATTTTTATTCATTTGTTTTCAGTATCAGCGGTAAGTATGTCACCTCCTTAAATATGGCACGGCTGCAATATCAATAGCTTGTATATATTTGCTGTTATTAACTATAATTTGGTTTTTCGGTGAAGAAATTCTCAGTAACAAGTAGTCCGGGGCAGATGGCATCTTTTAACGATAACTAGACCAATAAGGATGCAGATTGTAAATATACAAATTTCTTTTATTTTCCTGTAGTCTGGTCAGCAGTTATAAATATTTTTCTTTTACATATAGCCAACAAGCCTTGGCCTGCAAAAAAATAAGGCCTATATGACTTCATAGAATAAGGAGTCCCCTTGCGGAAATCTATTAGAATGGATCCAAATAAATACTTTATCTAGCTACTTTTATATTAAAGGTAAGAATTACTCTACCAGAGTTTCGACTTTCCACATATATTGTATTAATTTGCATCCATTTTATTAAATAATATTTTATGAGTATTTTATGCTGTTATGGAGTTAAAATATAATTATTAATTGGTCAATTTACATTCATTTGTTAGTAGTTTTAGTTATTAATTTGCATAAATATATTTACTTTAAAACAATGTAAATGTTGACGATGAGTTTAAGCCTATAATTGCTTGCATGAAACGTCTAAATGTAGTGGTAGGCTCGTGTAAAGTAGCACGAGTCGTTCAAGGGATTTTGTTAGCAAAAGTTACTGCCAACGTTTTCGATTATTTCGATTACTTATACATTCGAGTTGTATCCTAACAAAAGTATTACTAAACATATTTAATAAAAAAAAATAACGAAACTTTGAATAATAATAGCCACGAACGGTCCTCGAACTCTCGGCTTTTGACAGACCGTGTCATCACTCTATCAACTGAGCTACCGTGTCACCTATTCGCATCTATTAAATTTCAAAGTCCCTTCTTTTATTCTTTACAGATTGCTGAGAAAATAATACGTAATACATAAATTAAATGGCATTAACATGTAAAACAATTCATTAAATAGAGTGACTTTTGTTCTCCAGGCCACGAAACTATATCAATCAGGCTGTAGCCTAAAGCTTAAATATAAAGGTAATTAACGTTTTACAAATGCACCTAAATCTGATAACATTATTGCATGATATTAACAAATACAGAATTGATTTTAAAACAAAACGTATACAAAAATATAATAGTTATTATGTAATCAATTTAATCAAAATTTGCCGAGCTTTTTCCTAACTATATTGGGGTAGGCTTCCAGTCTCACCGAATGCAGCTTAATACGAGTATTTCACATGGAGCGACTGCCTATCAGACCTCCACAACCCAGTTACTGGGTAACACGATATCGCGTGGTAAGACTGATTGTCAGACTTTCAGGCGTTTGACTGCCCGTAACAGCTGCCATGGATCTTCATTAGACAACCAGGACCGACAGTTTAACGTCCTCTCCGAGACACGGAGGGGTCTCGATATGAAATAATGGTTGGGATCCACAGACGGTCCGCTTAACCTCTCTGAACCAAGATTTTTTTTATTCTTTTTGTTCTTTAGGCTAAATACATTTTACTAACAAAAAATTACGTTACCAGTCAGAGAAAAAAAATACTTTTCGACAGGCATAGACATAACATCACGCCTGTATTCCCAGAAGAAGTAGGTAGAGGTGTACATAGTTATATACCGTCATTTCACCAATGCTGTTATTAAGTCCCATCTAATAAATAGGTGGTGAGCCTATTGCCATCTACCGGGCACAATTACAAACTCCGGGCAGCTATCGAGTATTTCCTAATAGATAAACTCAATAACACTTTGCCCAACCCGGTAATCGAACCCAGCTCCAACCTCATGCTCAGCAGTCGCGCTTGGGACCACTAGACCAACGAGGCAGTCACGTTAGTCAGGTAATTTAGAGAACTCAAATTATCCCCGATAGCATTCTTATTTGATTAGTAAAAGCTATCCATAAATGCATAATATATTTAACTGGATTTGTTATGACTCCCAACAAACCCCAACATTTGCGAAAATATATTCCAAAACCCGTACAAAATACTTTAATAATTATTTAACTATTTCAATTTGCACCCCAGATCTCGTAAAACATAATAAACTGATTTTTCGTAACAAACTTTGTAGGTGCATTTGCAAAGCATTACATATGCTCTGTTATCGTACTAATTGAGGGCTAAACACACATGCTACTTTTGGTATCGCGATCAAAGATCTTTGTCGACAAATTTGTCGATTCGACAAAAGTGTAAATGCATTGAATTTTATCATTTTATCAACAACTTATGCCAAATTTGACGTTTAAAATCGACAAAAAGAACTATGCGAGCAGTTTTCGAACGCTGAATGAACCAATCAAACAGGTAAAACCATAGATTCGGTCGTTAATCGATTACCATACCATAGAATACTATAGACCTACTAAACAAAAAGAACAGGATTTTTGACTTTTACTAACATTTAGTTTATGAGCAGCACAGAGAGAATATCGGAACGTCAAATTCGAATTTATTCATTAACATTTAAATACAATGACTGACTACGATTGAAAATAAAATCTGCGTTGTTTGCAAATAAAAATTATCTTTATCTTTATCTTATCTTTATCTACATCAGAATTTACGTCATTGTATGGAAAGTTTGACGTCCCTTATTTTAGAGGTTACGTAAAAGTGTACCGACTATAAATATAGTAAAAGATCTAAGATATTTTATGGTACAATCAACAGGTCCTGAGACGCTGTTTGAGTCATCTGACTAAGATTAAAAGGCCCATGACGATGCTGCAGTGACTGTAGAGAACCTTTCATGTTTTGATACCATGATGAAACGATGCAGCGTGTACCGAAGTAACGTTGTTTTTTTAAAGTCGCGACCTAACGCAAATTGAGCAAAATGCCGTCGTAAAATCGTCGTTTCTAAAAGTATCATGTGTGTTTAAGCCCTAAGAGCGCGCGCACATTTTACGGCACAAAAACCTGCATACATTTGCATAAACGCAATTAGCAGTTAGTTCGGCGTCGCACTCGCGTATACATACATAAGCAACGTTTTTGTACCTATGTCCCTTTGCAAACTTACTCAGACCCGTTTTAAATGAATTTAGGATTGATGTCGCAAAAAGTCGCAAAATTTTGTGCAGTGTATCGTTGTGGAAGACTAGATAGCGCAAGTGTTAGTAAATAAACATGATTTGTATGGCTTTTGAACACAAATATGAATTAAATATTATTTTAATACTACGATGTATCGAGTTATATCTATCAAATCGTAAGTAAAAAAAAAATTTGTCACTTTATTACATGTGTAGCAACGTGCGCGCGCTCTTATAGATTTCTTTTTTTTTTCCTAAAAGGCACAGATCTAATACATCACTTAATTTTTATTGTCAAAAATACTTCTCCAAATAAGCGCAATAGAAGTTAAATGGTACCTAAAGAGATATTTCATAATGTTTTTAACACGATTTTATGTGCAAATAATTAGACTTTTTATACGTAAATACGGTTTTTAAATTAATCAATAACATAAGCCATAGAGATTACTTATAATAAACTTAAATTTTGAAAAGCAAAATTTTTAAAGCATTCTAATCACAACTGCAAATGTAACCTTATGACCACCACATTAAAATCCTTCCATCAATTTGAACATAATTTACAATGGCAATTAACGTTAGGCTCAAAAATTCAAAGAGTCTAAACTAATTCTTCGGATAGAACGTAAGCCACTTTGACCTTGACGAAGTATCGTCGCTAATTGGGCACACCTTTAAATGACGGGTACAAAATCCTAATTATTTCAACTATAAGCATCTAGGAAAGTGTAAAAATTATTTACATAACAAATTACTTATTTAAAAAACCCGTCTTTAATATAATTCCGATTAATAAGCTTGTGTGTGTAGTAAACAGATTGTGTTTAAGTTTTGTTTGAGTCTACGCTGTGCGAAAACTGAGCCATCACTGAATGTTTAAATATATTTAAAGAAACGAAATCATTTTCGTGCACAACTTTCTAAGTCCCGAGCTGCCCTAACACAACTCGGGTCGTGAAAATCAAGCGTGATTTCAAATGTAATTTTTATCAATTTCCATTTAGACATCTGCAGCGTCGCCAAAAATTGTCCAAAAACGATTCCGTTAATAAAGTAGACCCATGTTATCAGTAGTTTCATTTGATAACTGCATCCAATTTCAGAGCCCAACATGTTACTCTAAAACATAAAATCATCCTGCTTTCTTCTGCCAATCGCTCGCTAGTTGCGGCCCTCACATGTAAGGGGGGCAGTGGACCGGAGCTCTAGGAAAAAGGGCCCTTCCTGCCCCGGGTAAAAAGTAGACGGAGTGAGAATGTACCGACCTGCGGGTAGATTACGTAATTCTAGGACTACGAAACCGGCCCTGTGGACAAAGGAAATGTATGTGTTAATTATTATTTTAAATCTTATACATTATTATCCTTACTTATATTACAAACGTTAACTACAAAACCGATTTAATGGAAATTTGAAGAAGAAAGAAAGAAAGAAAAAATATTTATTTCAGTCTCATAAGCAGGTAATACTAGACAACGGAACAAATCATAAAACTAAACATTAAAAATATAAAGAACCTGTACGAGACCGAAAAGGGCCCCTATATCAGCATAAGCTGCTCCATCGAGATGTAGCAGCGCTGGTTTTCAGATAGGACCGAATAATTTAGGTGAAATCACGGGCAAACCACGGCGTGCGCAAACATGCAATACTTAGATCAAAATTGTGGTAAATACACATAACTAAAAAGATTGATGAAATTTGCATATTTGATAAGTTTTATTTTATTTTTTATTAATACCCACCCATAATTAAAAAGCTAGTAAGTTTATCTACATCATTTGAGTATACCCATGGCGCTAGCTTACGTATCTCTGCCTTAGTCTCCTAAATTGGGATCCCAATTTTATTTGGGATACATTTTATCCTGAAGAACTGCTTAATTTTCCGGGAGAACATTTAAAAGACATAAACTATGCGAACAACGCCGCGGAGCGAAGCTTATATCATGATACTTATCTCTAAATAGTATAAAACAAAGTCGCTTTCCATGACTGTCCGTCTGTTTATCCGCTAACTCCTTCTAAACCACGCAACGGATTGTGATGCGGTTTTGACCATCGTTTAGATAATTTTTCACAGATGGTTTATATATTAATTTATTAATTTCTAATAAAAGTAAACAATAATTTCTATAATAATATGATTTATAATAATTTCTAATAAAAGCTAATACATAAATAATTTCTACTATATTATAATTATAATAATTTCATAAATTACATTTTGAATATAATTACATAAATTTAAGTCTATAAATGTTAATATAATAAAAATACGTCCTCCTCTCTCCTAAATTTTGTTGTGCCCTACAGGGTCCATAATGATTCTTGTTTCTTTACAACATCTTATGTACATTATGGTATGCAAATAAAGAATATGAATATGAATATAATAAAGCCTAATTAAGTTTTCTTGTAAGTAGAAAAAAGGAATATTTTGCAACCAAGTCAAGTAACTTCACTATTGTTTTCTAATTTATACCCGTGCGAAGCCGAGGCGGGTCGATATTCAATACATAAACACCACTTTTAACCTCCATACAACATACAAAACAGAGCAAGACTGATTCCCTCACCTGTAAGGTCCTGAGGTTTCCTTAAGGAAAGGCGCAGTAACAGTAGGGTCATCTAAGGCCTCGACCCTCGCATCTACTCCCAGTTGGTACTGCTTGGGGCCTTTCAGTTCGACCACAATGCTACAAGGGCTTCTGGTGTCTGGTACTGTGATGATGAACTTAGGGTTGTTTGGGTAGGTTGTCCGGTGGTTCTCGCAACCGCCTGCGGTTCGGGCCGTCCATTCGCCATTCAGCTAGAAAAAAAGTTAGATTGTATAACCAGATTCGTTTAAAACTAAAAATGAAATCATATCGTCTATATAATCAACTAGCTGTGCCCCGCGGTTTGACTTGTTTTTATTTAATTGCCTACTTAGAACTAACCAAAAAATAGAATATAATTCATAGTTCATCTCTTCTCGGCAATGCTCGGTTCTCGTCGGGTGGAGGTTATGGCTTTGAACGGCCCGTCCGCGCGATTTTTGAATTATTTTTATTCTCCATTATCTCCTAAACTATGTGTCCAAATAACATGCTATAGCATGTCAAATAACATGCTATAAGAGGCAAAATTTATCTTCATAAAATTGTCCTGATGATGAAGTAACTTTCATTCTTAAGGAATAATATGCCATGCCAAATAATAATGCTCACAAATCACTTTGAATTTTTTTATAGACATGTGGTACCGCGGACATTTTTTATAAGTCCGGTTTTTTTTTAAATTGAATTTACGTGTCTCTAACCAATACGCCAGCACACGCGAAGAAAGCAGTTCGGCATTGCGTTTTCTTCCGACTTACTTAACAAAATTCAATATTTAAAGTTTTTTAATATCTAACTAGCTTTACCCGGGACAATGTAAGGATTCTAACGATACCCCATACATCGAAATCGGTTGAGGCATTTAGGAGTTATGGTGGAACAAAGAAACTCACAAACATACATACATATACCATATGTACCCTAAAAACATAACACTCCTTTTTTGAGCAGTCGCGTAAAAAAGACATGCACAGAACAATACTTACAGTTTAATCTTTGAAAAGCATTAACGCATGCTTAGCGAACTCTAAAGTTATAATTTTAAATGGAAAAAGAATACAGTCCTGAGCAGGATTCGAGATTCCGTGTCGAGAGGGCTTAGTGGTCAGAGCGCCTGGAGTATTTATTCGAGGATTCGAACCTGCGCCTGCAGGTTCGAATCCTACTCATGACCGTATTCTGTTTCCATTCAAAATTCATACTTACAGTTTTCTTATGCGGATACGGCTCAAGCTTAGTCAAAGAGAATGGACACGTCGCGTAAGCCCGTAGCGTATAGAATATCGTTTTACTCTTCTCGTACTGAGACACAACTAAAGTGTATCTATCTGCACTGCCTTCACCGATTAACAGCTCGCATAAGTAGTGCGGACTGTTGATCCTTATTCCGTCTTTATAAGGTTCAGGATCGTCTGCAAATAATTTTAGATGTAGACACATACATCATCATCATCCCCCTGCCCTTATCCCAATTTATTTGGGGCGGCGGTACCTATATGGCATGCTACTAAAGTTTTGTCTATGTTTTATGACCGGCCGCCTGCCTGACGTCAACCCTCATTGGGAATGCTGTTGTTGGTGGTAAAGCGAATATCAAATCTTACGTTCAGCCATCCTAGAGAATAAGACGATGCGTTTTAACACAGCTCTAAATTGAAAAATCTTGTCTATATAGGTAAAAACTATACCCGTGCTATATTTATAGAGCGAATGATAAAAGAAAATTTTCAGAATAATTTCCGGACGGCTCTGAGAATAGGTCGTTGGCATTATCAACGACGAATAATTCCTATCCTTATTTTTTTGCTGGTGTTGCACGGAATGGTTTTAGTCGCGGGCACGGGTGAATCGGTTTGTTCACAAAAAAGAACACTCTAATAAAATAAAAAAAACTGCCTCGTTGGTGTAGCCGACCCAAGCGGGACTGCTGAGCTGCGGTCTTGATTTCGATTCCCAGGTCAGGCAGTGTTATTGGGTTTATCAGTTAAAAAATTCTTTGTAGCAGGCCGGAGTTTGGAATTATGCCCGGTAGATTGCAAAAGGCTCACCACCTATTTCATGGGACTTAACCTTTCGGCTCAGTAACGTACAGATCTGTACGTTGTAACAATAAAAATCTATTGTGTCTGCTAATGACTGACGCAACAGCTTAATAACAACATTGGTGAAATGTCGATGTACAATTGTGTACACCCCTACCTACCCCTTCGGGGAATACTGGCGCGACGTTAAATTATACTTGATGCAATGTTAAAAAAAATGTGTTAATTTTTTTATTATATTTGTGTTCAGTATCTGCGGTATACTCAACTCCTTAAATATGACACGGAAAGATCAAAAGCTTATAAGGTCACAGAAGTGCGTGGTCATACTTTAAGGAGTAAATGCACAATTTTTGTATAATAACCTTCGTGAGACACATTCATATTAATTATTGTTAAACAGTTATTACTCACGTGAATTTTTCGGGATTGCCCGACTAGTTTCGAACTCGAACGGAGCCCTTAGTCATGAGCTGGGCCTGTGGCGAGTCAAACTGGCAATGCAAGTGAGTAATAACCGTTGAACAATATTTAATGGTAACTGCACTCTTATATACGAACAACTTTTACTACGGAAACATCTTCGAAAGCGCAAAAAAAAAAACAGCTGGTCCATACATTTATACATTTTGATCGAGTGGGAATAGTATTTTATCGCGCTTTCAAAGTTAGTTAGATAGTAAAAGTTGTATAGTCGACCACGTGATTGCTTTACCATATTTGACAAAAACGTCCAGAAAATTAAAATGTCAATAAGGTTGACAGTATCTGACTGACACTTTGATCTTGTAAGCGAAAATAGACCTTGTCTTATTATGATGTGCAAACGAAATTCAGCATTAGGGTGGTAAAGCAATTGTACGGTGGACAATTTTTTTTTTTTTAAACGTTGCCCCACACTAGGAATTTCTTCCTGTGTCGTGGGTGCGTTTACAGACATATAATCTCACAAGTTCACAAACACCCAGACCCGGAGCAATTATCCGTAGATCGTACAAATATTTGCTCCGTGGAGGAATCGAACCTTCGACACGCAGCGCAGCAATCGGTCTCTCGACCGCTGCGCCAACCGCGTTGTCAACTATACATTAAACCCTTAAAGTATGACCACGGACTTTTTTTACACGTTGTATAATATACTTACAGGGATAATACACCCTTCTGCCATTCTTGTAGACTAGAAGTGTGATGTACTCCTTATTATCTCTGAAGTCGTCGATCTGTGTGATGTGTCGTGTCAATAACAGCCACACGGCTCCTTTCCCTTGAACGTGTAGCGAGAACTGGGGGTTCTCCCCTATGTTATAGGCATCTTTAGCTGGCCCAGTTCCAGCGTCCCATTTTCTGCAAGAATTTTTGATTTGAAATGCAGAAGTTTCATAGAAGATAGAGACATGCTTAATTAAAATCGCGTTCTATTTGATACATACATAGCATTACAGGTACAAAGTTGTTCACGTGAACAAGACCTCCGAGCTGTCACTGCAAATTTCTTAACAGGAAAATACAATAACACTTTCAAGGGTGTTTGAACCAATTCCCCCTCCCACCCCCTCACCTCGGCGGTGTCATACAGAGTATTTTGGCTGAATCAATATGTTCAATTTAATTTGAGGAGCTCGTGGCTAAGTAACAGCCGCACAGATCGATCGGTCGAGGTTAAGCTGCGCTTGCCGCGGTTGGTCTGTGGATGGGTGACCATCTTTTCATACCGAGACCCCTCCGTGCCTCGGAGAGCACGTTAAGCTGTCGGTCCCGGTTGTTAAATTAAGATCTATGACAGCCGTTACGGGTAGTCAGAAGCCCGAATGTCTGACAACCAGTCATACCACGAGATATCGTGTTACCCAGTAACTGGGTTGTGGAGGTCAGATGGGCAGTCGCTCCATGTAAAATACTGGTATTAAGCTGAATCCGGTTTGACTGGAAGCCGACCCCAATGTAATTGGGAAAAAAGGCTAGGCAGATAATATGTATTGCTGCGAAGTTACTCCATGATCTTATCGAGACAATTGTTAGAATTATTCCTTCCGCTTCACTACTAAATCAGTGACAAGCGCCGACTGCGTATTTCAACCTATTTTGTTATTTAAGCGTATTTTATTTTATCTGTGGCGGATTGTTTATATAATAATGTCTATGGAAATTCTCTATGATGGTTGTTCGAATTTTGCCCGCCAAGATGGTTGTTGTAATTCTGACGAGGAATATAAAACTACGTTTGATAATTATCTGATTTTCTTTACTTAATTAAAACAAATTAATAGAAACTCTGCGTCCAAAGTCTACACTTCGTCGCACAATTAATTCAAGCCTTATTATTGTACGGTTTTATTAAATAAACGTTATAATAGGGCTGATTGGCCCTAGTGGTCCCAAGCGCAACTGCTGAGCATGAGGCCCCGGGTTCGTTTTCCGGGTCGGGCAAAGTGTTATTGAGTTTTTCTGTAAGGAAATATCCAGTACCAGCCCGGAGTTCAGAATTGTGCCCGGTAGATGGCAATAGGCTCACCACCTTTTACATGGGACTTAATAACAACATTGATGAAATGTGGGTTTACAACTGTGTACACCTCTGCCTACCCCTTCAGGAAATACAGGCGTGGTGCTGTTATGTTTAGAGGCATAGGAAAACACTTACTGATGTATGCAATACGTGTACTGAAACATTTCAGGATTCCAATTCAGGTAGAAAACATCAAAGAAGTTCAGTATGCTGGTGTAGTCTATCCAGAAGACACCATTGTCGTATTGCGCCGCGCTGTCGGGGTCGTAGTTCAACTGGGTTCGCAATGAAGGGGTCCAGTGGGCGAGGTCAAGTTCTGAATAGTTTCCTCGCCAACGAAGGTGAGACCAGGGATTCTTGAGCTTTAGAAGCTTCACACCCTGGTGGACAGAAAGTATTCAATGATGTGAGATTTGCATTAATGACGGGGTGTTATTATATGTCGTGCTGTCTCGTCGTATTTTTGAAAAGATCCAAAGAGAAAATATTTTAAGGATAAATCTTTGAAAAGCATTAACGCATGCTTAGCGAACTCTAAAGTTATAATATTAAATGGAAAAAGAATACGGTCGTGAGCAGGATTCGAACCTGCGCCTGCCCGGATAAATACTCCAGGCGCTCTGACCACTAAGCCATCTTCGACCTCTGTTCACCACCGTGAATTCTTCATCCGCATTTTAACACGTCTTTTAGTGACGTCATTGCTATCTATTCAGTCCCTATATAGGTGACCGAACCGACATATTTTATTTGAGCAGTCGAAACTCACACGAAACTAGATATATTGGTGCCCATTAAAGTAAAATGTCTTTTCCCAAGATCATTTAGAAAATAATAACGCAATTAAATTTCGATATATAACACCCGATACGTGGTATAACCTTTTTGTTAAAAGACATCAAGAATACGGGAATTCTTCTCTGATTAATATGGCTGTGCATGTGAGATTTGCAGGTGCAACTAGCTAGCTTTTTTTAATGGTATAGGGGACGACCGAGCAGACGGCTCGCCTGATGGTAAGCGATTACCGCCGCCCATGGACACCCGCAACCCCAGAGGAGTCGCAAGTGCGTTGCCGGCCTTTTAAAGGGTTTGGGCCTCCGGTACCCTCACTCACTCGGCGAAACACAACGCAAGCGTTGTTTCACGCCGGTTTTCTGTGAGGCCGTGCTATCAATTCGGTCGAGCCAGCCCATTCGTGCCGAAACATGGCTCTCCCACGGTGGTTCAACAGACCGGTCTTAATCTTATCCCACCTCCTCGACTATCGATAAGATCAACGCAATGTCTATTATCGAACTGTCAATATTAAAGCGATTGAAAATCAGTTCAGTGTGTGCGTGTCAACGTCGTGCCAACATGTGACAATCTCTGGTTTTTTATAAAAATAATGTCGAATAAAGAATACGGTCGCGAACAGGATTCGAACCTGCGCCTTCCAGATGAATACTCCAGTTAGTGGCGCAGGTTCGAATCCTGTTCGCGACCGTATTCTTTTTCCATTTAATATTATAACTTTAGAGTTCGCTAAGCATGCGTTACTGCTTTTCAAAGATTTATCTCGAAAAATAATGTCGTATAATATTACTTACATTGGCGAGTCTGACGTCAAGTACGGCGTACGCATGCGTGGCCACAAGTCCGGTTCGTTCTGCCTCCGCATCCGACAATGGTCCGGTGGCTACCGTCACTAAAACATCCCCCCTTTCCAGTCGAGTGCGAATCTTTTCGTACAGTGCGTCTGCGTTGAAATCGGCTTCACCATTTCGGATAGCAGTACGTTCAGGTATCCAACCGGTTAACGCGTGGAGATCTATGTTCTATTTCCAAAATACAGATATTTTATTAATCATAACATAACATAGCATCACGCCTGTATTCCCCGAAGGGGGAGGCAGAGGTGTACACAGTTGTACACCCACATTTCACCAATGCTGTTATTAAGTCCCATGTAATAGGTGGTGGGCCCCTTGTCATCTAGAATTTCCTAACAGAAAACCTTAATAACACTTTCCCCGACCCGGCAATCTGACCAGAGACCCCATACGCAGCAGTCGCGCTTGATACCTCTAGATCAACGAGGAATTTTAATAATCGGTTAGATGATTTTATGAACAATGAATATTATAATAAGTCAGAGGCTGGGTCAAGGGCCTGATACAGAAGTGGTACTGCTTGACACGGCACGCATAGTGAGGAAGTTCCTCTCTCTGGAGCCCTAACCACTGGTGACTTGGACACTGTTCCCGATGCCGATGGCCAGCTATTTTTTTTATTTTTAAATGTATATTTATATTTTAGTTATATATTTAAAAATGTATTGAGTATGCTTATAAAATAAATAAACGAAATTCTAATAATATTTTTTTTTCCAATAATGTTGTATAAAAAACACTTCTTACATATAAGATTTACAGTCTAATTACAATATAACTCTATTAAAGGAGTGTTTCGATAAACTCTGGTACCCAAGATAAGATTTAACTTGTGTTATGGGTACCAGAAAATTAGAATTTTTTTTGGAGTGACTTAATACTTACACTGTTAGAGCCAGGAAAATCATAGCCCCCCATTACTTTCATGTAAGCCTTCTCTAGCAATGAGACCCAAAACTCATTCTTATTGCTAGAATATGAACACAGGAGTCGCCCATATCTACTGTACGGCAACCGGTCGTCTATTATCACCTGAAATAAAACTGTTAATTGAATATTTGGGCCCGGTACGCGCAAGTTTGATTCCCGCTGGAACAATTTGTACGATCTACAGTTAATTGTTTGTGTGCGTGTGTGTGTGTGTGTATAAGATGTGTGCGAGTGTGAGATGTGTGTGAGTGTGAGATGTGTGCGAGTGTGAGATGTGGATGAGTGTGAGTGTGAGATGTGTCTGTGTACATGCACTCATAATATAGAAGAAAACCATCACGCCTGGATTCCTTTAGAGGTGTATACTGTTGTACACACACATAGACACTGAATAGATGACGATGACGTCACAATCAAAAGTATTACTGTAGAAAAAGAATTCGGTATAGTGCAGAGGTCGGGATAGCTAGTTGGCAGAAAGCCTGGAGTATTCATCTTGGGGGCGCAGGTTCAAATCCTGCTCAAAACTGAATTTTTCTTTTCTCCAAAATTTATAACTTAATCCCATCAATGATATAGAAAACGCTTACCTTTCTTCTAACACCATTCAAATGCAACTTAACCATATATTTGCCAAAAGGGTTGTAGACGGGCGACTTGCTCTTATTCTTGGGATAAATGATGGAGGTGATGATCTTCTTGTTAAATCGCTTCTCGTAGAGAGCACTAACCGCGAGAGACGCGACGAATGAACAGTCCGATACTATCTGAAAAATATATTATTATTATTGTAAGTGTTCTTATCTAATATATTCTTTACTGCACACAAATCAAGGAACATACACAGATACAATTATGATAAAAATGTACAACGGCGAGCTTAACTCAGAATGAGTTTTCTTCCTGCAAACCTTTTGTATGAAAGAGAAATTAAGAAGACATTAGAGTGGGAAAGTTATGTGTACAATAATACGTGTAATAAAATTGTATAAAATATATGTCATAATATAATGCAATTACTTATATACAATATCATACATATATACAAATATATATTTAAATATATAATAATTATCTACCGCATCTACAGCATCAATGAGTTCATAGATTATAATAAAACAACTTTTAACCGGATTAATCGCGTGTATTATTGGTTTTTTGTTTGAGTAAGATTAATCCGGTTAAAAGTTGTTTTATTATAATGTGTAGTGATCGCGCAAACCTAAGATATTACTATGAGTTCATAGATGTTAAATGACAGCCACAATTAAATGATTGTTAAATTACTATTTGTGTTTATATGTTCTTATTATTATTATTTTATATTGGAGCTACTAACTGATGCCCGCGGCTTCGCCCGCGCGTATGTCGGTTATCGCGACCAAAAGTAATCATGAAATTTTGATCCCGTTCCCGCTTTCTAATTAACGCTTTATAATTGGCCATTCTTTTAAGTATTAAAATGGATAGAGTATGTTATCCTTAAGAGATAGACATATGCCATCGCGGACTTTTCTGTAGACCTACACAATTTAACAATATATCATTTTGTTATATCTCAAAGGGTTTTGGCAGCGTTTATATTGAAAGCTCACAGACGGATTATTTTTTTCCGACACCTCCAACAAATATCATTATATTTTAGCCAATGTATACAATAAGTTGACAAATTATATACTAAAACCTTCTTCGTGAATCACTATTAAAAATATATCTATCTATTAAAATAATACCTATATCTATTAAAACAAACGGATCAAAATCCGTTGCGTAGTTTTAAAGATCTAAGCATACATTGGGACAGACAGAGTCAACAAAGTTGTTGTTTTTTTTTTTGTATAGTAACTTTCGTGAGACACATTCATATTGATTATAGTTTAACGGTTATTACTCACGCGCATACTTCGGGATTGCCCGACTAGTTTCGAACTCGAACGTCATAGTTTGACTCGCGACATCGCCGCGGGCTCAGCTCATGAATAAGAGCTCCATTCGAGTTCGAAACTAGTCGGGCAATCCCGAAATATGCGCGTGAGTAATAACCGTTAAACTATAATTAAAGTTGTTGATTATTTAATTTATCGTTACTGAATTATTGAGATTAATGATATACTTAAATGTTGGTGATAATGTTACTTTTAAAATGCATAATCAATTTTAAATATGAATGTACTTAAAGTTTTGTAATATTTACAACACAATGTATTTTGTTATGAAATAAATGACATAAGACTTATCAGTTTTGGAGTTAACCAGAAAGATACCGCAACTGTACACCCACATTTCAACGATTTAATCTTAAGTCCCATAATACCATCAGTGGTGGTGGTGGTGGTGGCCTCTGACTTGACTTCACACACCATCGAGAACATCTCTCAGGTCTGCTGGTTTCCTCACGATATTTTCCTTCAGCATAACATAACATAGCATCAAGCCTGTATTCCCCGACCGAAAAGGTAGGCAGAGGTATACCCAGTTGTACACCCACAATTCACCAATGCTGTTATTAAGTCCCATGTAATAGGTGGTGAGCCTATTGCCATCTACAGGCCACAATGCCAAATTCAATAACACTTTACCCATCCCGGGAATGGAACCCGAGACCTCATGCTCAGCAGTCGCGCTTGGGACCACTAGACCAACGAGGCAATTTAAAGCTAGTCATAATTAATTTCTAATACGCACATGACTTCGAAAAGGCAGTGGCACGTGCCTTTGATTCAAAAAGTCAAAGCCCTCTAGGCTATCACAAAACATAAAAATAAAAAATAAAAACACACTCACAGTCTGCTTAATACTAAAACAGTCAACATGATCTCCAACAATCATCTTGGGGTCCGTACAAATCTCGTGGGGTCTAACCCAGCAGTCAAACTCCTTCTCCTGCTTAGAAGACAACTTCAACTCCGAAGCTCTATCTTCAAACGGTATAGCATACTGGAATTTCTCCGATAAATCCACTTCCATAAACGGGAGGAAACAATTGTTGTTTATGTTCGATGTTGTACGTAACACTTCTTTCTCTTCTTCGGAGTACGTGGCCTGTTTTCCACTGACTTTTAAGTGGACGCTTTGGTCTCTTTGCAATAAAGGCCTTACTGGAGACACCGCTGGAAGGAAGCAATAGGAAAACAAATGTGATTCTGCCATTAACAATTTTTTTTTTTTCTCATTGAAAACAATATAATAATAGGGAATATGCATAAACTATATACGTTGATACATTACCGTAAAAATAGAATACTTAAAAAATATTATAATTGAGTATTAAAATAAACAATTGAAACCGCAATCAGTTTCGGGCGTTTGAATCGACGCCATTTGGCGCGCTTTCTCTGACGTCAGCGTGCGCGACAGAACATAAAAAACACCTAGACGATGTCATCGCGGTCGGTGATGTCACGATTCGTTCCAACCAATATTTTAAATACCCTTGTATTTCTCACTTTTTAACAATTTATTGAGGCTAATTTGTCGACAAAAATCCGTGCTCCGACGCCTGTTTCGACATAGAATCACAGTGACGCCTGTATTTCCCGAAAGTTTAGACAGGAGTGTACACAGTTCTACTCTCTTATTTCACCAATACCATTATTAATTTGCATTGAATAGATGCTACCAGGCAAAATCCCAAACTCTGGGCTGCTACTGAGAATTTTCCAGCAAAAAACTCAATAACACTTTGTCCGTTCCGGGAATCGACCTCACGCTCAGCAACCGCGCTTGCTACCATTAGACAAATGAGGCAAACTGAAAACATCAAAGCATGCAAAGGGAACTGTGAAGTAATATTTTACGTGGATAAAACACCCTCAGACTAAATTTGTAGACAAGACTTTTACCCAAAAATAATCATACATTTAATAAAGTACCTGGCCTTTTTGGTTCACTAATAGATAGAGATCCAATCCTCTTAATACCTTTCAATTCCTCAGCCCTGTCCAGGGCCTGTTCGGCTAAACCTTTTATCTTTGCATTAATATCTGGATCACTTGCTTTCTGCAAAATGCAATAACTTTAAGCACCGTTTACCAAACAAATCTGACGTGGTTAGTATGTGGGGGAATATGTATCACGCCTTTATTTCCACAAAGGGTTGGGTCTTGATGTATGGTCGGGCACCCACATGTTACAGATGCTGTTATTAAATCCCATAATTATAATACAATAGATATCATAGCCTGCTGCTACTGAGAATTTCATAAAACAAACTCACTTTGCCTGACCTAGTAATTCTCCCTCAGCAGTTCCAAACGTTAATTAAAATTTATCAAAATAAAGTTAATTTACGCTTATGACAAAATTTGTTTTTATTTAATTATTATTTTCTTAGTAAACATTGAAAATTAATAGACACGAGCGAGACTCGAACCCGCGACCTTTGACACACCGTGTCATGGCTCTCTCAACTGAGCTACCGTGTCGTGTTCATATCTATTAAATTTCAAGTTCTCTTCTTCTCGTCTTAAGGAGACGCGTGGCGATATCTATTTGCAATCATTTAAAGATTACTAAAATCAGCGTTACCACTTTTCAGTTATAAAGCGCCGACTATTATACAATTTTTTATATTTTTTATACATGCTAAGGCGTTGTCTATATTCTTCTTTTTTTGAAAATATTGTACAAAGCGGTCGTTTGTCTTAGATGCGTGTACGTATAAAAAACATTTAAAATAGTTTTTAATCAATATTAGTGTTGTCTTTGTTTGAATGGTGAATGCTGTGTGTACCTATAATAGGCATATCAGATATAATTTATTTATTTATTTATTTATTTATTTATTTCACAGAAAGAACGGCACATAATACCACTTACACTTTTGCTTAAAAGGTTACATTTTAAAACTTACTATCCGAACAAGAATTTATAAAAAATTACACAGTAGTCTAATTAATTATTTCATCCATTATTCATCTCACAAAACTTCAAACATTCCAACATAAAAGATCGTCTAGCACTCGATTCCCTAGCAAACACGTCACACTCTGGTTTTGAATCCAGGAAACGGTTTAACAATTTCAAAATGCGTGGAACCGGCGAATTAGCTCTACTTACAGTCCTGCAGCTAGGTACCGCAAACAGTTGGTGTTTTCGATTTCTAAGGTAATTATCGGGGGTGAAGATTTGAAAGAATGCATTGTGTAAATCCGGTGCGTTTATTTGGTTGTGAATGATTTTCATAAAAAATAATATTTGCTGCATAACACGACGTACTTGGAGAGAATTATATCCTAAACAGCCCAATAAAAACAATGTAGGGTACAAAAATGGATAGACACCGTAAACGCGCTTGTAAAGGTTTCGCAAGAAAGCTTTTTGGACCTTCTCTAATAACAGGACGTATGTGACTTCGTGCGGATTCCAAACCGTAGCACTTGACTCCAGTCTGCTACGGACCAGAGTATGCATATCAGATATTTTTTATTATTATGTAGTTTTCAAATAGTTTATATATATATATATATATACTACTGCTGGTATAAAATTAATATAAATAATAATAAATAAAGTTCCGCTAGTGTCTAGACAGCTCATTCTTATATTATTATTAACCCATCAGTTTTACTGACCCGGTGACCTTATGACGCACTTTCAAGTACGTAAAACTAACGATTGTTTATTAACAAACAGTAATAGTTTATGACTAATAACATAATGGTAATAATTATGGTCATGGTTGTTTTTAAAGGAATATAATATTTTTTATGTATCAAAAGCGAGCCTAGAATAGTACCCTGTAGAATGCCAATAATGCCATATGATCCCTTCTAATAAGTGTATCACTTCTTACCCCAAAAATCAATACTCCAAATCTTGTGGTCTAATATTTAATCACAAGAAGTCCAATATTATGCCTGATGCCAAGAAAGTGTAAATAGCTCATAAGTTTATTAAGGTGAAGGTAGTCTAAGGAAGTCTAAGGCTCCAAGCAAATCTAACCAAACTACATAATATTTAAAACATACTACAATTTCGTTTCAAGATTAATAGTTTTAGATGCTTTGAAATGTGATGCCAAGAAAGGACTTATGATCAGTGTAAGATAAGTTTTGAAACATTTTACTTACAACAGAAACAGCAAACTCTACAGCCTGTGTGTACAATTGTAATGCATTATCCTTCAGATTAGCCTCATCAGCCTCTAAGGCTTGCTGCATGAGGAAGTAACATTGTTGCATGGCTCGTTCACTGCTTGCCTGCTGGGCCCTGTCTGTAAATTAAAAGAATATCTTATTACCAGGCGAAGGTGTAGTGATGTGGTGGCTGGATGGTCACGGCCCTGCTTTTTGTAACGTACACCTTCACCTGGTAATAAGATATGCTTGACTTTGTCACTTTCAAGTCAATGTAAAGTAAATTTAGCTATGTAAAAAATAAGTAGGTTAAAATGAAAACAGAGGATGGAGAGCAATGGTCCACAACAAGACATCTCTTAAAAGAAGAATACTACATCTCAAGTCAACCAACAAAGAGGTAATATGTGTTGAAATGTATTTTTATGTGTAATAACACCATTCTAGAGGATATTCATTTCTATGATCTTGTTTTATACAATTTGTGACTTTTAGGTAAAAGTCAGTAGCAAGTAAAGTAGTTAAAAACATAGTAGCACATCTTATTAAGTGTTCTTTATCATTGCATATCCTGTGATATAGTACATATCCTGTTACAGATCTGTTAGACCAGGGCTTCCCAAATTGAGCGTTGCGACGCCCTGAGGCGTCGTGGCATTATCCGGGGGGTGTCGTGAGGTGATTCACAATAAATGTAGATTGCCTGTCTGTGGACTTCACAGAGTCAAGTAAGTGCCAACTATAAAAATTGTAAACATTATCTGGTTTATTTTTGATGACTTGTTACTAGGCTAGAACTACACACTGCTAGGTTCTATTTGGCCAGAAGGGGGTGGGGGGAGTCTAAAAAAATAGTAAACTCACAAGGGCATCACAGTAAAAATTAGTTTGGGAAGCCCTGTGTTAGACATTGAAATTGCTGACATAGATTATCTTAGCAACAGACAGGTCACAAGGCACCGTGTCAGCATAATGTGCAAATTGAGTCATTGTACTTTTTGCTCATACTGATTGTTCTAACATCAATTGATATGCACTAACTTTATGTTTAGGAATAAATTGTAAATATTTCTATTAAATATACTTTTATTTTAAATAAGTTTTGTTTTTTATTTTTGATCCTCCAGCTGTATGCTACGTAACTGACATAATAACATAAACATAGAAACAGTGTTACTTTTGGTGCAGTTATAATAAAGTTTATTTTTTAAGTACCTAGAAATAGCACATTGCATACTTAAAATTATAATTCTCTACTTATCTATACAACTCTTTATTTCATTAGTATTATGTTATAACAAACATACTGTTGTGTGTCATTCTTACAATATTAAGTAGGCATTGTATCCAATAGCAGTGACAGTGCAAACCATTTTAAACCAAACAAAGTATGATATCATACAGATTATACTTAATTATTATTATTGTGAATGCTTACTGTAATGCTTGAATAAAGCTCCATGAGTCATAGTGTAACATTCATAGAAAAAAAACAGTGGCAATTTCAAAATTACCTGTAATCATAAAGTTAGTATTGTACCTTTTTGCTCATTCAATACAGTTGCTCTTTCCAGATATTCCTGCACTTTTTTCCAAACTTCTGCCTGCTTATCCTGGGGAAAACGATCCCGAATCCTGTCCAACAATCTCGCTGCAGTTCTATAGCATTCTACAGCTTTATCCGTTTGTCCCGCCTGATCGAATTGTACGGCGAGCGACGCAGCCTCCGTCGCATTAGCAAAGTCACTCATTTTCAACTAAAATAACGCATAAAAACTCTGTAAATCACAAACAAAATTGAAATGTTTAAAATGAGAATGACCATACAATGACAAATATTAAAACACACTACTCTTACTGTGATTAAAGAAAGATAGTAAGATTTTCAATGAAGCAAGTCCAAAAAGAATAGCAATACTGTCAAGCTAAAGAATATATTCTATAAAACTTGGAACAAATCTAAATCTAATGTCATTCATCTGACGTTTAGTGCTTCGCTCAGAAAACCTGAAAACAGAATATTATAAAAAAATCTTATCCCTTATTTGGCCTTACCCCGTAGTCGGGTAAAAAAGAATCACACCGCACGCCACATTAAGTTATTTGGTACCTACCAAGAATCTTCTTGATACCTACCCAAAATTTTAATGTGGTGTTGTATGAGGTTAGAGAAAATTAATTGGACGGAAAAGAAAACAATAGAGGTAGTATTACGTTTGGATAACTAGGAAAGACAATTATTACGAAAAACCGTAAAACTTTACTTAAATAACAGGATAAGAAAGTTAATTGAGTTCATTACTCCTCGCGTTCTTGTTGAGTCATTTTCATTGTATTTGGTTGACATTTTGTAAAAAAAAAAACATTGTATCCGTGAAGCAGAAATATCGTCATTATTGCAATAGTTGCCAGGAGGGGCTCGTGGCTAAGTAACAGCAGCACAGATCGATCGATCGATCGAGGTTAAGCTGCGCTTGCCGCGGTTGGTCTGTGGATGGGTGACCATCATTGAGAGCACGTTAAGCCGTCGGTCCCGGTTGTCAAATTAAGATCTATGACAGCCGTAACCGGTAGTCAGAGGCCTGAAAGTCTGACAACCAGTCATACTACGAGGTATCGTGTTACCCAGCTACTGGGTTGTGGAGGTCAGATAGGCAGTCGCTCCATGTAAAATACTGGTATTAAGCTGTATCCGGCTTGACTGGAAGCCGACCCCAATGTAATTGGTAAAAGGCTAGGCAGATTATTATTGCAATAGTTGCCAGAAGATCAATCGCATAGTGAAGAAGAAGATACTATTACCGCTAGATGTTGAAGATATATTCCTAAAGCTCCCGAGTCAAGTTCTGATTCTGCTGATTCAGACAGCAACGTACTGTTGGCTGCCATTCAACAAAAAACTATAGAAAGATCGTTGCGAAGACAACGACTATTGTCTACGTGTTCGAACAACATTTTATGTGAATACATCTCAAAATAATATGGTGTTACCAAGTCGAATACTGTGGAGATCTGTACATGTAAATAGCTCAGAGGTAGTCGCTAAGTAAGTCATAATGTTTTGACTAGACATAGTCGATGAAAATGGTGAGAAGGTACAGCACAAAACCACCTACTAGCCTAGACGGCTGGTATAAGTATTTCATAATATAATAGATTTATCTGCAATAAATGCATGGGTGTTGTACAAAGAAATAACTAGTGAAAAAGTATGTAGAGAGTTTATTCTCTGTTTAGCGGTCAAACTGAGTAACATTTTGATGAACCACTGCAACGTTCTATCGCCTCAGTAATGTAGCTGAATTGAGAATAAGGCATTATTGCTATCACAATAATTGTAGGAACAAAATTAGTAAAGCGTGTGAGTTGTGCCAAACACCACATGTGGCAGTTGTAATTAATCAAAATTTTCATGTCATATTTGTATTTTTTTATATAAATACATATTTTAACGAAAACAAAAAAATAATATTGGCCTTTGTGAGATTATATATTACGTATGCATATTTAGAGACTAGGTAACAGTGATGGGTCAAATGACCCTTGACCGCCTTGGTAGTTTGCTTAGTAGGTTAGCTGTTTTTCCCGTCTTGCCAGTGTTAAAAAAGAAGGAACCCAAAACCCATTGCACAAGAAGTAGATCCTTAACCACTCAGCCACCACGACACTATAAGATTAATAATCATAAACTCTTATTACATACATCTGCCGGCACGAGTCGTAAGCACAAACTAAACCTGCGTAGAAGGTCGCTATTACAACATCATTGACAATCGTGTGGCTCCATTGAAGGCTACATCTTTATTAATACGAAACTTCTTTGTCAAAGTTACTAAACGAAGAGTCTCACAAGCATGATTTAATCTGTGCTTGTAAAAGAAAAAAGAACAATCTAAATGTCATCTGTCAAAGAAAATTGATTTTATAGTCTTCCTTGGAGCAGTATTATACGGATTTTAATTAGTGTTTTCATAGTTTTGTACTGTGCATTTTAAAGAACTAAATTTGGTCATATTTGGCGATTAAACATTTGTGTAACTACACGTAGTAAGTGAAAATGGCTTCAGAGGCGTTGGCGACGGCGAGTACGGGAGCAGATATTCGAGAAAATTTGGTAATAGTTTGATTATTTTTGCATTTTAATTAAGCATATACAGTCTCTGATATAATTGATCTACTCTTGTTGACCTAATGTTATTGTTAACATTGCTTTTTGTATGATTACGTTGAAACGACCTTCGTACTTCTTGATAAGTCTACCTGATTTTTTTTTAAACTATTGTAAGTTAGTAAAACACCCAGCTGGTAAAAACCCAGCTTAGGAAATAATACGTTGTGATTCAATCTAAAGATTTGGGTCACAGAATGGCCTGTGATCTCTTTAGATGGTTAATGTTTCTAATATGAAACTTCTTATCATATACTTCAGTAATTTGCAAAGAAAATAGGTCAAAAAAACATTTGTTTGGCGTTAATGCGCCAAATTATCTTAAGATTAAATAATTACAATTTCGCAGACAATGAATATGAAATATCCATATTTCACAGCCATTATTGGCTCAGCCACGTATAGAATTATAGTTGTAACAATAAAAATCTATTGTGTCTGCTAATGAGTGAGGCAACAGCTTAAAACATTTAACAATATAAACCATAACACAGCTTTGTGAGATTGTTGTAAGATTTGAATTAATATTATGGCAACAAATGTGTAATAAAATATTTATATTTGTATCTCATTGGGTTTGTTTCAACAGTTCAAATTTTAATCTGTTGAGTCAAAGTCAAAGGTTTTTATTTCATATAAACCATACAAAGGCACTTATGAAAAGTCACTAATTATCAGACACAATAAAAACCTTATCATCAAGTAAAATAGGCTTGATGACAGGTTTTGAAATCTCCTTTTATAATGTAGATACACATCTACTACATCTGAAAAACACATTATTTCAGCAATAAAGTATGTTTCAACACAAATTATTGCATTTTAACCTTTCGGCTCAGTAACATACAGATCTGTACGTTGTAACAATAAAAATCTATTGTGTCTGCAAATGACTGACGCAACAGCTTAATGTATCTAATTTGATTTAACCGCGAAAACGCTGCTGGGTGTCATGGCGCCGTTTTGACGTCATGCCTCAGCATATTTGTCGTAAGTTGAAGGCATATTATACGGTGATGATTGACATTTGACTGAGGCATGACGTCATTTGCTGCGATTGACGTTTCAATTAACATGGCCGATTGCGGCATTTTATATTTTTATTTTATTGAATATCTTATTAATCTTAATGTTTTTAATAAAACTAGGTAATTTTTTAGAATCCTTTGTGTCGATCTTTACCTCTAAAACCATTTATGCTTTGATTCTTTAATACTGTCATCATGCCTATTGTGTACTTTCATGAGTATACAGACTAATAGTAGGTGGTTTGTAATAGTAATATTTCCTAATCATACTGACTAAACTACCTGCAAGTTATATACTCCTAAAGCTGCACTGCATACACACTTTCAAACCAGTTGTCTTCCCATATCATATTATTCAAGATCAAGAGAGATCAAGTAACAATGATTTCTTAAAGGTCATTTACTCAATTGAGACTGCATTTTATCACATATCAAATCGATTATACTAATATTAACTGCAAAAGTTATAAATTGTTATAAAGTTAAAAAGGGACTGACTAAATGGCATTGACGTCATCAAATTGCCTCGTTGGTCTAGTGGTCCCAAGCACAACTGCTGAGCAGGAGGTCTCAGGTTCGATTCCCGGGTCGGGCAAAGTGTTATTGAGTTTTTCTGTTAGGAAATTCTCAGTAGCAGCCCGGAGTTTAGAATTGTGCCCGATGGATGGCAATAGGCTCACCACCTATAGCAGAGGTGTACAATTTTGTACACCTCTGCCTACCCCTTCGGGGGATATAGGCGTAATGCTATGCTATGTTATGTTTAATATTAGCTGCTGTGTGCAACTGTGCATGTTAAAAGGTAGTATGCATCTTATCTTTCTTTATACTAAAATTCATCAAAATTTGTTTAGCAATTAAGGTGTTAAAAGATGTCAAACAAACGGAAATAGTTACTTTCAAATTTATAATATTATATTAGATTAACTATTAGTAGTAGTTAATCCTAAGACTCACAATAAATAATTAATATTCAACCATCTGTCTTTACAGGTAACAACAGCTGTCAAGTTCTTAACAAACCCTAGTGTTCAACGATGCACATTGGAAAGCAAGGAACGGTTTCTACGGAGCAAGGGTCTCACCGATCCAGAGATACGGAAAGCTATAGAGAAATGCACTGATATGCTGGATGTGCCATCTATGACTTCAGAACTCATGTTCTTCCATCAGTCACGGAGATCCTGGCTAAGGGACAATGTCTTGCCACTATTGGTGTATGGTGGCTTCATGTATGGATGCTACTGGTTTTATAAAGTAAGTTTGTTTTTATTGCTGTCTAATCAAATCATATCGTTTATTACTTGATACATCTTTGGTACATAAAATAATTTTACATGCATTATTCGGGTTTGCCCTATTAGTTTCGAGCTCGAAAGGAGCCCTTAGTCATATGATGAGGCCGCGGCAATCGCGACATTGCCGCAGGACTCAGCTCATCAAAATCTGCCTTAAGAGTCGTTAGAAAAATGTTTTTACATTTACTTAAATAATTTTTGTAATTATATGAATTAATTTTTGAATTTTAAAAATAAATGGTCATTTTTATTTATGATAACGTCAAAGTAAATTAGTTTCATAAAAATTTAATTAGTAAAAGAGTACAAATGTCTTTAATGAAAACTGAAATAAATAAATGTTATGTCATTTCAAATTGTTATCATTCAGGAATTCAAAAATGCTATTATAATATTTGCTGGTCAAGATGATTTTCAATTTCTTTTTAAATATTTCTATGATTCTGAATTATTTGTATGCAACACAAAAACTTATAACACAACTAGGATATTTTGTTCCATTCGTCTTTACAACAAACTCGTTTTTAAATTAATCTCTACAGAGAACAAGTTACTATAGGTAAACACACGTCCAGCGCCACATAGCAGATGAAGCTATATAACATAAATAATACAAAACCTCAGCCACCATAAAAGTTTTTGTTGTAATAAATTGATCTAGAAGGTCATTATTTATTTTGGCAGAAATGTTTTATATTCATTCATCATTAGGTATTAGGTAAGAGTTAATCTATTGTATTAGAAAGTAGTGTACACTCATTGATTATGAACAAACTAGTTTCTGGTTTTAATTGAATAATTCAAATTTCAATTACACATTGTATATACTTCTACTACCCTTCAACAGTATTGTACAGAACTACAGTCCTGATTTTATCTATTCCCTGTAATTTTAAGTTTAAATTGTAATATAAATTCTATGTAAATAACCTAATCATAAATATTTAATAAGTAATAGTGGTATTGCTAGTATATTAAACTAATGCAAGTCTTAAAATTACTAAGATCTAATGTTCTCAAGTAGCTAATACTTAAAAAAAAAAACCCAGAATCTAAGGTCAACATAAAAACGAGCCATTCTCTTCAATTTTATAAAGAAACATGTTTCTGTTTGTACAATTCTAATCTAATGACGTGTTATCGATGTTACGTAAAATTAATCTTTTGCTTTTGTAATACGTAACTCTCAGTTTCATTTGAACATTAATCCTACATTTTAATTTAATACTCGTACTCTTATCAAGATATGCATTTAATAATAGATAACATGTAATGTGTGCGGTAACTGGCAATACGCCCACTACCTAGTACATGGGACTTGATAACGGCACAGGTACTCTCTGAGAGGTCACCGGCAAGATCAAGTTCCTGCTGGCCTTTCTTGAGGAGTTGGTGTGGATCGAATAATCCATTCCCACCCCGGACGCAAAATAATTGCCAAGAGCGGGGATTTGCGGATCCCAGCTCACTTAACCAATAACAATACCAATTTATAACGGCATTGGTAACCGTGATATTGTGAATATTTGACTGCCTCGTTTGTCTAGTGGTCGCAAGCGCGGCTGCTGAGCGTGAGGGGTCCTGGGTCGATTCCCAGGTCGGGCAAAGTGTTATTGAATTTTTCTGTTACGAAATTCTCAGTAGCAGCCCGGAGTCAGGAAGTTGGTGGTGTGACACCCCCGTGCTTCGGAGAGCACGTAAAGCCGTCGATCCTGCGCCTGATCTCTCTCTGGTCGTGTCGGATTTCCGTCCCATCGGAATATGAGAGAGAAGGAAGAGGGAGGGCACCTGTGTTTGCGCATACACTTGTGCACTATAATAAGTCCTGCGTACTTGGCTAATCTCCGTGGAGATAGGCCGCCGTGACCGAAATACGGTTGGAAGGAATATTGTGAATATACAAGTTTGTACATTTGTGCTTATCCCGCCGGGAAATACAGAAATGTGGGTGTCAAACTGTGTACACCTCTGCGTACCCTTTCGAGGAATATTAGGCATTATGTTATGTTTTATGTTCAAATACGTCGACATTGACGTCGCTGCGCCGCGTATGGCCGTCTCTATTCTAATGACAGTAATTTTTTGTGGGGTTAACGCTTTTACAGACAATTGTTCCGAGTGTAGTTTGCGTATAACATAACATCACGCTTGTATTCCCCGGCTAGGCGGTGTTGAATAAACGTCTTTTCTTTCTTTCTTTCTTTCTAGGTGTACACATTTTTACACCCAAATTTAATCAATGCTGTTTTTAATTAAGTCCCATGGTGGTGAGCCTACTGCGACTATCGGGCACAATTCCAAACTCCGTGCTGCTGCTGAAAATTTCCTAACAGGAAAACCCAATAAAACTCTGCCTAACCTGAGAATCGCACGCAGAACCTCTCAATTAACAGACGCGCTTGCGATGAGAACTACTAGACATATGCAGATTTTTAAATTATAGGTTTTCGTTTCCCTCGAATCCTTGATTCAGTCGCCTTATAAGAGCCTTCCCTTAAAAATCATTATTAGTCATAGCCATAGCAGCTAAGAGGGAAGCCCAAACATCTCCAAGGGGGGCCTTGGTAATCTTTGGGCCTCTCCGGCACCTGGCGCGTCTAGTGTAAATGATTGATTTTCAAAAGTCGATACGAAAAAAAGGAATAGTTAAAACCCCGCCTGGGTTCAACCCCCTGAACTAAATTCCTTGGTACGGAGTTGTTATGAATACGAATATCAGTAGGTCACTTTACATGAATATTTTGACCCACAGAACTACGTGAGGCACCTTTTATTCGTGGAACAACCGAAGCGCAAATCAACATCAGAGTGCATCGACGAGCTGCGCAAGAGTTTGGACATTCTCAACGCGAGCGTGACGTCACTGCGCGGCGAGATACAGGCGAACGCGCACCAGAGCGCGCTAAGATCACAGCTGGATAACATTAAGTCCGATATCGCATCTGTTAAAGGAATGCTGCTTAGTAGGTAAGTTTTACCTTTTACGATGCAGTCTACACCCACATTAGAAGTCCCGTGTAATAGGTGGTGAGATTATTGCCATTTACCGGGCACAATTCCTAAGTCCGGGCTGCTACTGCAAATTTCCTAACAGAAAAACTAATACAGATAAATCTTTGAAAAGTATTAACGCATGCTTAGCGAACTTAGGTCGTGAGCAGGATTCGAACCTGCGCCTCTCCGTATACTATTTCCACAAAAAATTATAACTTTTGAAAAACTGAATAACACTGCCCGACCAGGAAATCCAACCCGATACCTTATGCTTAACCGTCAGTTATAGCTCCTAGTATTTTAAAGTAAATTTTATGCTTACTCTTAATGGATGCAAGAAAGGACGATTTAGTTAACGTCCCTTGTTTCAGGGCGTTTATATGCGTCACACTGAAATTGTTATAGATTTTAAACTTATTATATTAAATGGAAAATCGCCTAAGCATGCGTTAATGCTTTTCAAAGATTTATCTTGAATTGTTATAATTTTATTTCTTATATGAGAAATAAATGTATGTTTTGTGTGTGACTTGCGCACTTAATATTACAACCACTTTCGTGTCAGTTTTCCTTCGAGTCAGTTTATGTATTTTAAACCTTATTTCAAACTGCGTAAGATTCATAACAAAAAATCTGAAACAATACACATACATATAGAGTTCTCCTATCCCTTGTTTAGCAAAACGTACACATAAATCACTACATATTAAAAAACAAAGTCCTCCGCCGCGTCTGTCTGTTCGCGATAAACTCAAAAACTGCAGCACCGATTTTCATGCTGTTTTCACCAATGGATAGAGTGGTTCTCGAGGAAGGGTTTAATATAAAATTTGACAAGTTTTTGTATATATTGGCTAAAATATAATGAAATTTGTTGGAGCTGTCGGAAATAATAAGCCGTCTGGGAGGGAGCTTTCAACGAAAACGCTGACTAAACCCTTTGAGATATAACAAAATGATGTATGGTGGAATTATGTATCTTATATAGGTCTACAGAAAAGTCCGCGATGGCATATGTCTATATGTATAGTATGTTATCTCTGGATAACATACGATATCCATTTTAATACTAAAAAAAATGGGCAATTATAAAGCGGTCATTGGAAAGGGATCAAAATATCATGATTACTTTTGGTCGCGACAACCGAATAAGCCGCGGGCATCAGCTAGTAAAATAATAAAACACATTACAACAAAGCAAAGACTATGAAATAAAATCCATGCGCATTTATGGTTTTTAGGAACCAATTTCCCGCGCTGAAGAGCCGTCCCGACCCGCCTTCGATCCCCGCATGGCAGCGTCAGTCTGAAGAAGCGACGTCCACAGAAGTACCTGTTGAAGACAAGAAGAAGGCGCACAGGACTCGCAGCCATCGGTCAGAGTCTGGAGGATCTAACTCCAGCGAAGGAGAGCAGGCTACCAAGACAAGCGACAGCAGTTTAGAGATTGTGTCCATGTGAGTATAGTGTTTTATACCCAAATTTACCTAGTGCTAAATAGTCAACAATTTTGGCAGGTCTGTTTAATTTATATTTTTATTCCCTATGTTGTACATCTCAATAAATACATTATATTAAAAAAATTACAAGATAATAAAGTAGAATTATTAGCGAACGAAACGCGATTTCTTCCAGCTAAGTTTAGCAACGCTATTAGAATTTTAAATAGGTCCAAACCCTTTAAAAGGCCGGTAACGCACTTGCGACTCCTCTAGGGTTGCGGGTGTCCATGAGTGGCGGTAATCGCTTACCATCAGGCGATCCGTTTGCTCGGTTGCCCACTACCCCATAAAAAAAGATTGTCTCAAAATGAGGCTCCATATCACACTGTGCTATGGATTGTTCAACTTTGAGCTCCGACACTAGGTTGTTCATCAACACGACGAGAAGGCACAGTATATGGTTAAAATGTTATTTACGTATATAAAATATTAATATTACGTTATTTAATAATTTATAATATAGATTGCGTTAATAAGACTGCCGAGATTGTTTACTATTGACCGATTTTTGAAAGATAAGTTTCATTAAAAGAATAAGTTATCGAACGAGAAAAATCATCCTTATATAAAACAGATAAAGATTTATACAGTACTAGCTTCTGCCCGCGACTTCGCCTGCGTGGACTTCAGAATTGGGTCCAGCCGGGATAAAAAGTATCCTATCTGCCAGTCCAGGTTCTGAACTACCTGTGTGCCAGATTTTATCCAAATCCGTACAGTAGTTACTGCGTTAAAGCGTAAAAAACATCCATACATACAAACTTTCACGTTTATAATATTAGTAGGAAGTAGTATTGTAAATCGAAGTCAACATAAAACCAAGTTTTAATATATTTGCAGAGTTTTTAGTATTTTATTTAAATGATAGTTTAATATTTTAAATGAATCCTTATCACATACACATTAACCTGTTTAAACAAAGCTAAGCAATAAAGGAATTTCGTGTATAAAAGGAATGTATTAATGTTGTAAGAGATAGGTTACAAGCCCGCGACTTGCGCAACAAGTAAATTTTTGGCATGAACCAATGTTAACTTTCCAATGTCGTATGCACCTCTATTTTCTAAGTTAATCACAAATATACAATGAAGGAAAACATCGTGAGGAAAACTATTTTTAATGGTCTGAAATTACCAACCAGCAGTGAGTTAGCGTGGTGCTTTATGCTCATGAGAAGAAGCCTTTGCCCTGCCGTAGGACAGTTCCGAGTTGGTAATTATAATAACTGGGAACATTGCAGTAGGTACCGGAGCTTTAGCGAACACGTATCTAAGTACTCGTCTCTAGATATCTGCTAATCTAATCTGCTAATAACCTTTTCTAAAACAGGTTAATCGTTTAACCTGTTTTAGAAAAGGTTTGCGTTTGCATAACAATAGTAGTCAGTGATTTATTTATTCATATATACATGTGCCAAGTGTTCTTAAGCTACTTTCTTAGTCAATCTAAGACATCCTAGACATACGGTGAAGGAAAACATCGTGAGGAAACCTGAACTTAATAGTCTGAAATCGCCAATCTGCAGTGAGATAGCGTGGTGATGAATTGACCTACTTTGGGACAGTTATGGGCTGGTTATGTATGTATATGCCATATAACAGTTACCCAATGCGCAACTCAGTTAAAAGTTATTGAACTGTATTAGCTGATAGTCGGTCGTCTGTCCTTAAACGTGACGTGTTCTATACGCAATTCGCAGAGCGCTTTACATTGCATGATTAAGCGAAATCCTGTAGGGAATTTACCCAAGCGACTGATCACTGACATTGCATGATTAAGCGAAATCCTGTAGGGAATTTACCCAAGCGACTGATCACTGGGAAATTAATTTAAAACATTTGTCTTCAGCAGGAATAAAGTTAAAGTGACGGAAAAGCCTAGGCGTCCATTGTCAGCTTATATGCTTTGGCTAAATAGTAACAGAGAACAGATCAAAGCCGAGTTTCCGAATATGAAAATAACTGATATTGCGAGAATGGGAGGTGAAAGATGGAAAGCTTTGGAAGACAAGTCTGAATGGGAAGAAAAAGCCGCAAAAGCAAAAGAACAGTATAAAATAGATCTAGAATTATACATGGCTAATGGAGGTGGTGGGGAGGCGTATTTATTTGAAGACTAAAGCTATGACGATAAACCTTACATGTTAAGACAGTAATAAAGATGGCGGTTAAAAGTGAATCAAAATATAGCCAAAATACCCGCTCCGCTTGTCACTGAACTAAGCGTGCGTTGATTAAGTTAATATGCGGTGCCGACCACACGATCAGTAAACAATGGGGAAACCTGCAAAAAGCTAAAGGAGACAGCACCTACGCTTGTGCCTACGAAACTGCTCGCTAGATAAGTCTGCGCGTGTATGAGGCGATTTTCAATGTTGCTGCTATCACAAAAATCCACACAAAATATCCCTTTTTAAGAAACAGTATGCGGCTCTTTTAATGTATATATTTTTTAGTGATATTTAAGTAACTTACTAAAATAACTTGTATTTTTATCTTTTTGTCTTTTTCCGACAAAAAAAATCTTATGTTGAAATAAAAAAGTATGTATAAATATTTACTACCGAAAATTAAAACCTCTTAGTTAGTCTTCATTTAACAACATTTATTTACTTAAGCATTTATCAGTCTATGGAATTATATTGGTAACTGAAGCCATTGGTCAAACCCACAATTTGCTATACAATAACCCCCGTATTTTGCCAAAAGAAAACTGTGTGCGAATAAAGTGGGTTCTAGAGCCATGGGTGTTGTAGACACAGTTTTAACGACAATGTTCTTGACAATGTAATGTATGTGTATCTTTTCAGGGTCGATTTTCATTTTGACGCGGAAGAGAAGGGCAAGGAATGATAGCAAATTTTTCTAAGAAAATTGTTCTGGTCCATTAAGATTAGTGAGTTATGCGGGAACTGTCGTGACCATCGTGCTCATTTGATTACTCACATTTAATTTGTATGTTACACAATGGTGATAAAGTTAAAAATGCAATGTATTATACATTTCAATACCCTTCTCTTCTTTTCCGCTGCAATATAATTTTACCCTCAATGTCAGTAAAGTAACAATTAAATATTCAATTACAATTTCAGTTAAGGTATTGTTATTATAATAATTCACATAATAAAAAATAAAATTTTAAACATATTCACGTAATTGTGTTTTGTTGTAAAATAAAATTCCTTTTCCTTGTTTTCTATTGTATTAGCAACCCGCCCCGGCTTCGCACGAGTAGCACTAATATATACAGCCGGATGACTTCTGGGTTTTCCGACTTCTTCAACTACCTTTGTCAAAATCGCATGAAAATTTGTTCAGTTGTTTTGGAGTTTATTGCAAATAGACAGACGTAGCGGGAGACTGTTTTATACTATGCAGTGATAAAAATATCCCCTAAGCCAAAAAGTATACACTGTTAGCACGTTGCTACTCAGGTCGGTAAACGATCCTTGAAGTTAAGGTTAAGCAACTCTAGTGTGGTCAGCCTATTATCTTCTGAGCGTCTCCATGCTTCGGAGAGCTTAAAAAAACCATCTGTCCTAGCTAATGTAAATCAATAGCAGTCGTTAAGCCACGGCTTTTTAGAAGCCAAACAGAGGTTTGGCTTCTAAAATGACACGAGAGAAGAAAGATCTTATCGTTGTGTCTCTATTTAATATTTTTTAGTTTGAAGACGTAATTACGCAGTGAGGAAACGTGGTGATCAACGGTCGTTCACTGAATGAGGGAATTAACTTATTAAATGTCGCATTTCCAGACACAATTAAAATTCTCGTGAGGATCCAACCCGGA
The DNA here is from genome assembly GCA_935421205.1 of Xylocampa areola. Lineage (NCBI taxonomy): Eukaryota > Metazoa > Arthropoda > Insecta > Lepidoptera > Noctuidae > Xylocampa > Xylocampa areola. The sequence continues at coordinate 16,396,056 of OW285210.1, read as the reverse complement.
ACTGTATCCCCCTTCTCCTACTTAAGGAACAAGAATTAAAAACGACTAAATAATACTAATATAAGGACCTAATGTAATAGGTAAATTCCTTTGAAGGGAAGTAAGTAGAGGAAGAATATAATGTATAAATTGAATAATAATATCTTTATTTCTCCCACAAAAACAAGACTTATACATTCACTTAGCCGAAAATGTACCTACCTCAACGGGAAAAAGGCGTCATTGTATAATTATAAGTCGAAATTAAAGTGGAAGGATAAATATGGGGAATAATAATATAATTACTATTGTGCTAGCCAGCAAGACGAAAACTGTTCCACTAAAAGCAAACATAATGATAAAAATAAATTGTAATAAATCTTTAAATTATCGTGTAAATTAATCGTTATCAACTAGACATTGACCCCTTAAATAGAAAGATATCTTATAAAGGACGTTGTATATTTTTTTAAAGAATAAAAACCGAGTACTTAAAACAATATTTTTTTAATATAGAAAAACACCATGATCACCCCTCGGGTGTACCCTGTATTTGTATTTGCGCTTTAGAGTTCCTAATCAAAGGGGTGCTGATTAAATTATTTTTTTAAATTTCACCACACTAGCTCACTACCGGTTGTCGATTACAAATCATTGATTATAGATTTACTCACGTTTTCCTTCACTGTATAATTATATTTTATTAGTTATTTATAAGTGGAAAAATCATTACGATTTTGCCACATTGATTGTCTAATTTTTTAGCTTCAAGTAAAGCTACAAGACTTGTCCTTGAAAATTACATTTGGCATTCTAAGTCGTTGAGAATGTCCCTTTTAGACAAAGACAATGATTAATGCCATTGAAAAATTATTTATCCCTTTCATAATATCTTACTTGAATGGGACACACTTATATTTATAATATTAGTCTTGAGTATCATAAATAATTTATAATTATCTGAGCTGAGAACATTATAACTTTAATTTCAAATATTTCCATCTTCCAAGTTAAATTCTTCAAGTTGTCACCTCTGCTGTATAATTTCCTTCCTGTTTTTTTCCTTTTGTTGTTAGGTTGGCAGTTGGCTGCTTGCAAAAAAGTTGCCAGCTTTCAATTTTGTAGACGTAGACTTATTAAAGTATTTTCTGTTTTAAATATTTAATTTTAAACTAGTTATCTATATATTTATCTGTGATTTGTCCTGCTCTAAATGTATCAGAATTGTTAATGTTAACTTAAATTTGTAATTTATCAAAAATACTGTTTCTACAGGTTGAAAATTTTATATGTAATGTCTATAATTATTAATCTTTTTCTTCTTTACTGTGTGCCCATTTGAGGGGAATAAAAGCTTTTTCTTTCTTTCTTTCTTTCTTTCTTATTTAGAAATATTCAAGGTCAATTGTTTGGCTCCAAGTAGCAATTTTTAGTGTTTTCTCTACTTATGATCCAACTTCATGCTATTATATTAAAAGTCACATTGGTGCAAGACCTGGGCCCACAACCTGCTTAAAAAGTGAAGCTAGCTGATAATAATATTTTTGTATTTTCAGGACATGAAAAACATTTTTGAAATCGCTCATTATTCGTAGCACTTATTAGGGTGGTAGTGCCACACTTGTGTTCAAGTTGCGACGCAAGAAGACATTGGCAAGAGTGTGACAGGTGTACGTGGAACATTAGTACAGACATTTTTAGTGATAGTAAAATCCTCTTTCATGTCTATACAGTAAATATCGCTTTTAAATCCGGTGTCTTTATCTATGTTGGGTACTGTAGTACCCCGCGGACGTGTAAGTTGAATAAATTGGTTAAAGATCACAGGAATAAAATGTTTTTGTACTCAAAACTTCAACAGATGTCAGCACCTACGCTAGTTCCTACAGCCAATCAGAAGGTGTTTAATTGGTGTTATCAATTTTATCCAAAAGATTTCAACCAATGGCAATGAGCCATATGTGATACCTGACAAACGTTAACTATTAAAACTGTATTTCACAACGCTATTAACTGTAAACATGGCTAATGAACTAAAGAAAACGTCAGAATTTAAAAAAACTAAGCCTTCCTCATTAGCCTAGTGACCTTAAGCGTGAACCCCTGGGTTTAATTTCCGGGTCGGGCAGTGTTATTGGATTTTTTTGTTAGGAAATTGTCAGTGTCAGCCCGGAGTATGAAATTCTATCCGGTAGATGTCAGTAGGCTCACCACTGGGACTTAATAATTAGCATTAGTGAAATGTGGTTATAGAAAAGTACACCATACTATCTAACCCTTTGGGGAAAGTATTATTCCATAAACTTTTTTTTGTTGTTTTTGTAAAGAGTTGTGGTTATCTAAATTCTGCATTTGAAGATGGTAGAACCTTAGAGATCCAAGTAACATTTCCATCAGACAAAATAAGAGACGCGTGTTTGGGCTTACAGTACAAAAACGAGTTGTCACGGGTTAATCTTTATTTTTAATGTATTTTTTAGTAGTATATTATTATTATATTAGTTAATGAGTTATTTCGCACCTAGATGTCAACTTGGATCCCTATGGTTCTGCCAAGAATTTCTGTAATTAATCATTATTATTCCTGTAAATCTCTTACCAATTGTTATTGTAACTAAGGATATAATAAATGTCTACAAAAAATTATTAGAATATCAAGCAATAGGCTTTTATTCTAATTATTTGCTACTGTGGTTTTAGATTCTAAATCCATATGTTTAGAGTCCAGAATCGTACAAACATCAAAGCTGTATATGTATAGAGGAATTTAGTGGATTTTGTGGTTGCAATCATGTATGTCTATGTATAAATTTTAGCTAGAATTTACATGAATCTTAACTGCATGGGTTTTGTAAACACGTATTTATTTTGTGATATTATTATGCATTGAAGCGTTTTGCTTCATAATGTACCAATATCTACAGTTGTCGGATTATAACTGCGCATGTCCGAAGTTAGGCTTACAAAACAGCCGCGCAAGTACAGTTGTATAGAAAAGTCTTAAAGTGCTAAAATAGGTGAACAAGACCGCTAAATATTTATGGCACCAACTGTTCTCTGCCCCTGAGCGAGCGAGACAGATTTATTGACGTGATGTAAAGGAGTGAATGGCACGGCACGCTGTTACTGCGCTCCCACCAAATCGCACATGCGCCGATTTTATCGTAAAATTGAGATTCAGCATTCGCAGTTATAATACGAAAGATGTAATTGCTGACCTTTTTAAATAATTGATAAACTACTCTCTTATTTATAATTGTACTTTTATAGCATCTGGTAGCTAAAATGTTTATCTGTTGTTATCTCAAAAACTGCCAGCCGCTTTATCATTTGATATGCAATGCCATTACGGAATGAACACGTTAAAATGTGGGCCAACTTCTTTTATGATCGTATTAGAATACAGGTAGAGGAATAAAAAGAGTAATAATAAAATGCCATGTCCAACGACATCAAGTTCACAAAAATATCGGACAATCCTAATTGTACGATGTTTTTGTGAACAAGATTTTTTACTAGATATTTTATGAAGTCTACTTGACAATTTGGTTTATTCCATCAAACGGGTCGTAGCTTCTCTTTGTATTTTCACAAAGATAAAAACCTAAAATTTTAATGGCCAATACTGAAATCTAACTAGAGCTATAATCGCCCATAAAATAATATACCAATGGGTGAAAGACTTTATGGCTCAAGCGACATTTTAGTGAAATATGAAAATGTTTCTAAAGGCTGTTGTTTTAAAGTTTATTTTTAACTAATAGCCTTTCAATCATCAATACCTTGTTCTCAAATCGTTGAGAAAATACGACCTATGTGAAATTACTCATTTAATAAAACCTTTATATATAGCTATCTACCGAATGTTTTATTACAGAGGCGTATACAATAAAAAAATATTTCAAATAATCGGTAGTTTGCAATGATTTGTGTACAATAAGACATTAACTCGATATTTTTGTGTTTATATGGCCAAAGTTGACAAAGATTGTGTATTGTCTTATGTGATGGTAACTATGTCTATTAGGCAATTTTATTTTAATGTGTGATGGTTTTATAGGTATATTGGATTAGATTTTTAATGTATATAATAATAATAATAATAATAATAATAATAAAATTTATTTCAGACCATAAGTCCATAAAACAAAACACACATTACAATTTTATATACACAAAACATACATACACATACACACAAAAAATACACTAAAACAACTTATTTTAAATATTTGAATGACGCACGATGACTGGTCATCCATTGCCACATCATTGGACTATCCATCCTGTCGGCTACTATAGCCACCAAGCTGTTGCAGCTGTCGCGCACTCGCCGCATCAGGGATGCTATTCGTGTCCGCATCAGTGCGTAAAAATCTGGCACGCCATTCTCCGCGAACATCCCCGATGCACTGCAAAAGCGCGGCAGCCCCAACATAACTCTGAAGGCATTATTGTATTGGACTCGCAGAGCATTGTACGAGCTTTTTGTATAGCCGACCCATAGGGCACACGTGTACATAGATTGGCAATACGCTCTAAAGAGTGTAATTTTCACCTCCCCAGTACAACGTGCAAACCTACGAGCCAGCATGTTACATCGAACTGCCAATGCTCTGCGTTCCCTCTCCACGTCCACATCGTCAGACAGACTATCGGTGACCCAATGCCCCAGGTACTTGAACTTCGTGACCCTGGACAGCTGAGCGCCCCCCAAGGTGACTGGTGGGATAGTATCGTAACATTTGTTACCCGCTTTGAAAACCAGTAGCTCGCTCTTGGTCGCATTGTACTTAAGGCCGTGAGACACCGCATAATCCTCACAGATGCGAAGAAGCCTCCTAAGTGCACTGATCGATGGGCTCAGCAATACCATATCATCTGCGTAGCTGATGTTATTGACGCAGTGCCCGTCAATGGAGCACCCGATATTGGTATTGCTGAGGTCACAGATCAGCTCGTTTACATACAGGTTGAATAGCTTGGGTGAGCTGATTCCCCCCTGCCTCACCCCGCACTCCAACCCGTATGCATCCGACAGGACACCCGCCCACTTAACATAATTGTATTGGTTTTTATACCAATACTTTAGCATCCCAATGATATCGCTTGGGAGGTTTTTGACATTTGACAGTTTCCTCCATAGGCAGTCATAAGATACGAGGTCGAAAGCCCTGGAGAGGTCCAGAAAACATGCATATACAGGTGTTTTCCTACTTGTATAGTATTGAACAGTCTGTTTGAGGCATAGTATAGCTGTTTCCGTTGATAGATTTGGCTTAAAACCAAACTGGGCGTCGTTGAGTGTTAAGTGCTTATCCAGCTGCTGATCAATCAGACTGTCCAACACCTTCGCAATGATGGTAGCCAGGGATATAGGCCTGTAGTTGCTCTTGTCACTCGCATCTCCAGTTTTATTCTTAATAATGGGCACAACAATAGTTTTAAGTAAATCAGCTGGAAGATATGAGTGACTCAGGCACAAGCTAAAAAACATTGCTAGCACTCGCGGTAAGTGCTTACCAGCATGCAGCAAATGCTCTATACTTAGACTGTCATGACCCGGCGACTTGCCTCTCTTTAAGTTGCGTATGACAGTAGCTACCTCCCTGGTCGCGAACCTAATAGGCATGTCTCCGGACCCCCCCACCACCTCCGGCCCACCAGACGACGTACCCAGGGGAGACCCAACCCTAAAGGCTCTACTAAATAGGTTGGCGATATCACTAGGATCACTAAGGCCCTCAACACTCACAGGCAGACCCGACCTGGGATTCAACCTGTTCGTGGCTTTCCAAAAACTACAAAAATTCTTTGCGTCATGGTGACTTGCAATGATGTCCATTTTTATTTGGTCCTTATTATTTTGACACCATTTTAATTTACTTTTAAAAACCCTTCTACTTTCCACCATTTTTTCATACAAATCACCATTTTTCGGCCTACCAAACAACGTCCAGGTTTGAAAATCAAGCCGAGCCTGTCCGTGTGCGTCCTTCACATGCTTATTCCAGCCCGTTATGTAACACTTTTTATGCTGTATTCTGTTCTTACAGTTACTAGCGATTGCACCTTCACAAAGTGTACGCACAATTTCCGTATACATATTGTCTAAAATGGTTTCATGTTCCTTAATTCTACATCTACCTTTACTACATTCAGTAAATTCTAAGGGAAAGTCTAAATGTTTCAAGAGATCATTACAATAATTACTATATAACTCAGTCTGCTGCAAATCTCTGTCACCCCATGTTACTTTGTTACATTTAGGTAGTGCAGCAGGTGCAACTCTTGGCCTTAATAAATTAAGATCACACATTACAATTAGAGGTAAATGGTCCGACCAAGACACGTCGTAAAGCACACTAGCGTCTCTAATAGTGTTCCACGCCGCTTCTGTCACTACGCAGTGGTCTAACCAACTAGTAGAACCATGTGCATCACTTACGTAGGTATACGTGTCCGACTCACTACCGAGCAGGCAAACGTCAGCGCACCGCCACTGTACTTCAGCCGAGAAACTCAATAGTTCTTTGCCGAATAAACTGTTTGGTTGAGCATTAAAATCCCCCAGAATATAGACCGCGTCTACACCACTACCTTCTATCACTGCGTGAATCTCACTTAAACACTCGACAAATTCACCAAGATTATCCATCGACTCTGTCGGCATGTAAACCGAGAACACTAAGAGAGCTTTACCGCCTACCGTTATTTTGATAGCCACAAGACGCACACTGTTACACTGCACGAAAGATACATTTTCATAGGCACTCTTGCGCCACAGGATAGCGACTCCGCCATAAGGTCGCCCTCGTAGAATGCCCGACGACGTATCCACCGCCGATTTTCCCACGAAGTCGAACTGAGGGTCTATGCTGCTCAGAAAAGGAATGTCGTGTGGCAGTAACCAGGTTTCTTGTAATGCGATTATATCAGATGTTTGACATAATAGTCTGACATAATCCACAGATCTAGTAATAGATTTACAATTAAAACTCACAAATGTACTTGTTTTTGACTTAATATCGTTATTGTCGCAATCCATTGTTGATATTTTTGTGAGATCCTTCGGCTCGTTCTTTAAAATCTATGTATCTACGAAAATAAATTCCTTCTGGCCATAAATTGTCGTCTAAAAATAAATACAGTTTATGCCTTTGTACAAAAATTTTATAAGCATCATAGTTTTTCTGTTTTCTCATATTTATTTTTACAATTTGCACATTCGTTTTTGTTTTTTCCATTATGTACGTATGTATGTCATTAACAGACGCATTCTGATCAACGTTATTGATGAACAACGGTATTTTAATGTCAGCTGCTTTAAATTTTGCAGTATTATCTATGTTCGCACGCCCTTGATTTCCTATAAACCTGTCCCTCAGCCTCTTTTTCTTTTGCGCTAAGATCCACCCTTCATTTCGTTCATGATCCTTCTTTGTTTCTAAATTAGTTGTTGTCTTTATTTTTCGTGGTGTTGATTTTGCTAGCCGCACCGCGGCGGCATAAGAAGTAGGTGTCTCTATCCCTTCCAACATCTCGACGCACGCGCCACTGAGGCCCACCGTGGCCCGCTCACGCACTTGACACTCCCCACTCGCTTCCGCGTTCGAAACCACGGTGTGGGCCTCCACGTGTGGCACCGAGGCGCACGCGTCGGCGAAGTGTTCAAGCGAGATGTTGTTATACGCGTCAACTTCGTGGGAGAGAGATGGATATAGCTCTGCGCTTGTATCGGGAGCTTTTTCTACGACGATGTGAGGTAGGTCCGATAACTTGCTCCGATAATGCATATTGTTGTTTGATAATTTAGTTTCGCTGGGATTTACGTCGTTAGAACTGGTATGACTAATGGTGTATGAACTTTTGAGATTTTCTAAGTCCTCTTTAACTGCATCGAACTGCTCTTTGGTGACATATGTTTCTCTATAACTTTTTAATTCGTTTTGAATTAACAGAACATCTTTCAACAGCCGGGTAGCGTCTACATGGTCAAAAGAAATCGGAGGAAGTTTCTGTAATTCGCGTGCCACAAAAATCGGTACAACTTCTGGATCTGTTTCTTTTAACAATGTGATTATGTCATATAAATCTCTTTCATTTTTTCCTGTTCCTCTCCTCGTAACTTTGCGTTTTGACGACGGCGCCGACTCAAACAGTAATTTCTTGGCATTTGAAACCTCTTCTGTACTAAAAGAGGTTGCACAGATACGGACTAAGCTCTCCTCATCCATCACATCAATCTTGTTTTGCACAAAGGCAAGCACTTCACTTATCACTACATTACACGCATTACACTTGACCGTAGTCGATGTCATTGTTACTCGCAACTTATGACTCACGCTCGCGCTCGCAACGCGTACGTGACATGCGACCGCTCACTGGCATAGCTCAGCGCGGACTTCTATATATAGATAGATGTTAACATTTTTGGAACACGCAATAATTCACACATTTATTCACAATGGCGACTAGCAAATATTTAAGTGCCTCGTTGATCTATTGGTACCAAGCGCGTCTGCTGAGCATGAGGTCCAGGGTTCGATTCGCAGGTCGGGCAGTGTTATTAGATTTTTCTGTTAGAAAATTCTCAGTAGCGGCCCGGAGTTAGGAAGTTGGTGGTGTGAGACCCCCGTGCTTTGGAGAGCACGTAAAGGTCCTGCGCCTGATCTCTCTCCTATCGTGTCGGATTGCGGTCCCATCGGACTTTGTGAGAGAAGTAAGAGGGAGTGCACTTATGTTTGAGGATTCACTTGGGCACTATAATATCTCCTGCGTACTTAGTTAATCTGCGTGAAAATAGGCCGCCGTGACACAAAATGTATGAAAAAAAGTGCAGACATTATTTAGTGTTCCAAAACTTAAAACAATAGACTAATTAATTCGCATAATCATGTTTCGCTGAAAACTAATTGTTAGTCATTAGTACTTTATGATTTTGTTGTTGAAATATTTGTTAGTACACTTCATGGGCGTCATAAAATTGGAAAAACAAAATACGCGTTCGACGATAGATATCTTAGAAATCTTTATTGTAAAGAGATGTTCATGCAAATGATTTTTTTTAATAATACTCTCATAAAAAAAACGATAAACACCCGTCAAGTGTCCGAAGTAGTTATGACAATTGTTTTTTTTATTATTAAGTTTATTATATCACTCTTATTTTCCTTGTTTTAATTAATATATTCGGTTGGTTTTTAATTCATTTAAATTATATGCATCTACCTTTAAAATTGCTCAGTGTATGTATATTTAATAATGTATCTAAAAGACTTGTTGTATGATATATACAACATTCCATATTGGTGTTTTGGTGTATCCCCATCGTGATAAATAAACCAATGATAATGATAAAGTTTATTTTTCTTGGTGCTCCTTATTTAAGTTTATTTAGAACGCTCTGTTATAAAACGACAAATGTAGGGCACATTTGTCGTTTTATAACAGAGCATGTTTGTTGTACGCAAGTACGCTTCGCGAAAGATTGCTCACGCGCCGATTTAATCGTAAACGCAGTGGCGTAGCAAAGGGGGGGCGGCGGGGGCGGGCCGCACCGGGTGTCACCTTTTTTGGGGTGACACCCACCCGGTCTCTCAACTATAAGAACAATGAACAAACAAAAAAAAAATCGCTAGCAAAAAAATTTCTTTTTCGGGGATTCCTCCACTAGCACTAGCTCAGCTCTATGTATAATTCGGGGATTCCCGCAAAAGCCTGCTTTTTACTTTCGATGGGGGACACCACCAACTTCCGCACCGGGTGCCACCCAAGGTAGCTACGCCACTGCGTAAACGTGTTACGATTAAATCTGCGCATGCGCGATCTCGTGGAGCGCAGTAACAGCGTGCTGTCACGGCAATTACTCGTTTACATTCTGTCGAGTCGGCGGCGAACAGTTGGTGCCATATTTTTGGAGTATCCTAACAAATTTAAATAATTTAGAACGTTAATGTTTTTTCTGTACAACTGTACCTGCACGAACATTTGGAATGACCAGACATGCACCATTAAATTACGACAAATGTAGTCTGATCTTATTTTCAATTAAGGTAAGTAGGTACCTATTTGTCTTAGCTTTGTTCACGCTCTACGGAGCGGATCCCAAGAGAGCGATAGTAATGGGTCGTGAAACGACGAAAAATACATTTAATTTAACTCAGGATATGAGTGGACATAAAAAGGACACTGCAGTAAGTCAAAAATGGGAAGACCTTAGGAATGAAATCACTTCAATATAAATAAAACAATAATATAATTCATGTTATGTACGACTTTATTTATAAAAATACATCACAAGGTATAATATATTGAGCTTAATAATTGAAAGGTCCTGTATCAAGATAGAACACACTCCAACAGTTTTTACCAAAGAGATCAACGAGGAAACAGTTATATCAAAAGGTACAAATTTGACACTAAATAACTAGAGTTGCTAGTTTATTATAACAATAACAATTTTATTTTGTATGTTAGCAATATTATTTTATTTAAAGTTGACAAGTCCTGTGAGTCCATTGAACTCTAACCAAATGTTTGGCTTTGCATTATGCTAATGCTAAAACGAAAAAAGGCTAAAACTGTAATCAAACAATATTACGAAGCTACAGAATGATAAAAATATCAAGTTTGGTTACAATTAGATCGGCCACAGACAGACTTTAGGCCCGCAGACTGCAGACTTTAGGTACGCAGATAGTTTAGCCAGTATCTTGGATATAAAGACCTAAAAGAGTGCACAAATTGGTATACTAGATTTCTCATATAAAAATAAAATTGGCCAACTATTGTGCGATGGTTAAGTCTGTAGTCAGCGGGCGTTTCAAACAATATGAATCATTTAGAAATAATGTGAGAATGGTTTAAACTCCAACCGGAGAGGTGTTGAATTAAGGTACAAAAAATATGGAACAATATATTCTTTTGGTTGGGAGACCGGGCCGTTATCCTGAATATTTTTTTAAAACATAGGCAGCGATAAATCACATTATATAGAGAAAAGGCTATTCCACGACCCGAGATGCGACTTTTTACCGCAGTAATATAAAATTCTGCGTAAATGTATACGTAAGACTAAGTCCTGTGTACATTTGACTTTTGAATATAATAATAATAATATAATAATATTCCACAACTACCACACAACGCCGTCTAGTCTCAAGCTAAGCAGAGCTTGTGTTATGAGTACTAGACAACTGATAAACATACTTATATATTTCTAAATGCATACATATTATAGATAAATTACACCCAGACACAGAACAAATGATCGTGCTCATCACACAAATATTTGTCCTGGGTGGGAATCGAACCCACGACCTCCGGCATAGCAGTCAGGGCTACTAACCACTAGACCAACGAGGCAGGCAGTCGAATCGTAACTCATTTGACCGGCCGGCAACGTATATTCCTTCACCTTCATCCCCTGCCGCCTCTTTAACAAGTCATTGGTTGATTAACCGTGTTTGCACTCAGCAGGATCCGGTGGCCCGATTCCAACATCAAATTTTCTCTCGCTCTAGCAAACGATAGTTTGGGCGACAAAAAGGGATGGACATAGCAAAATATTCGTTGCCCAACGGTCAGTTGAGATTCGAAACGTACATTAGGTATATCATTCTGCGGTAAAAAACGCATCGCGTACTTGCTGTGTTAGCCTTAAATATCAATATGATACTTTTAAGTTTTAAGTTACAAGAGATAAATATCATAATTTATGACAAGTTCATAGAAAAGTTATATGCGATAGTTGTGCGCCTTTAATCTTAAATATCATAATAGTCAGTTCATTATATAAAAATGGTATATCTTAAGTTATATCACTCTAGTTATTTAGTGTGGTGTATTGCCGCTTTGTGGTCAAACACTAACTGTAACAATACACCATTTTTTTTGTGTAATATATGGCACACAACATTTTAAGAGTATAAACCTGGAAATTTCGGTATAGAGAAAGGTACACATAAAGTTAAAGTATGGCTAAAATGTTTTTTGTTTTATTAATATACTTCATTATTATGTAACAGGTATATAAAATAGTTTGAGATTTTACCGAAAATTATATCTCTTAAATCTTAAAATGGTATGTTAGTAAAATGCTTCGACTTTTTGAACGCCAATAACGTGTTGCTAACATTGTTCTTTTCAGATAAATAATTATAAAAAAAAAGAATAAATATATGCATTTTTTAAAATATTCATAATTACAAGGTAAGGTGGGATGGCGGTGCAACGTTCAAAAAGTGAAAATTGTTCGAAAGAAAAATATACCTATAAAAATTAATATAAACACTTATTACTAAAAGCCAAGGATATGCATCGCACTGGGAAAGACAACAATTATAAATAACCACAAAAATATTCATGAATCCGGAAGAGGTATGCACAGTCCCTAAGACTGCAGTGAATGGCAATAGCTTTCATTTTGACAGTTCTACAACATACATCGTCGGTTTATAGTGAAGGAGGAGATGGACTTTAAAACAAACGCCGCATTGAACCGCGTAATCTTTTAGCTCATTAATTACCAGAACAATAGATTTATATCAAAACAGAGTTATTGCCATTTCAAATGCCTTTCAGATGTACTGCTGTAGTCGACTCTTCGCTGAGTACGTAATTTTGTGCCTCAGAGAAGCTCATCCGTTCTTTGGTATTATATTTTGTCACATTTTTCTTTAAATCTCTAGAATTTCTTATAAAAAGTCATGACTATCTTCCTTTAAGAAAACAAAGTCCTCAGATATCGAGAAAGGTATCTATATGCACGCTATCTATTCGATTCCGCGTGCAATTTTCTTAGCTCCATTTCGAGCCAATCCCTAGAATTTATCAATTGCCACTGTTTTTATAGCCCGGCTAAATAAAAATAATGAAAGAGTGCCACTCAGTGCAATATACAGATGACGACATATTAAGTTACACATTTCCAATATAGCCTCAACTCTCATTGTATGGAAAGCGTATATAATGCGAGGTCAGTTTATATTTTGGTAATGAAATTCTTTCGGAGGCCAACAACGCGGTAGGTGCGATACTAATAAGAGCTTCTTTGAGACCCGAAATAAACTCAGTAGGGCTATTGCATCGTATTCAATGTTAGAACAATTTCGTTGCGAAAGAGACAGTGTTATTTACATCCTGTGTGCTAGAACGAAACAGCCATACATCTAGGAGAATTCTTTGTAGGCAACTGAAAAGTGAATCTAACATGAAAGTACGCTTTTCTGCATATAAATCCTTTTATGATCCCCATTCCTTGATCCATGTATACACTCTTCATAAACAATCTTTTTTTTTAGATTTTCTACGGCATTTTGCACAGATAAATACATATAATATTATCAAATACAATTTATATTTGCCTTAAAATATGTAACACTAAAATAAATCTTCTGAATTTTCAATCGAAAAATATTTGAGTATAAAATGCTGACTAAACAACAATATGGAGGACAAGAAATGGTCTACCAACATTTTTTCTTTTCCTAATTTGAGTCAACTAAAGAGGTTAAGAGATGCAATGCTATAGCATGTTTCACAATTAACGGGACTTTATAACAATGAAACATCATTATTTTTACTTGTAACGATTATTATTAACTTTTACTACTAAAAAACATTGAGATAACATGAACATTTCATCGAAAACCTTCGCATATTATTATTTAGTCCAACATAACGTTCTTTTTACCAACACAGTTAACAACTATAAGCCTGAGTGATAACCAACATGGTTGGAAACAAGATCTAACGGCTACAGTTGCTAACCGCATGCGCGTGAGTCAGTGGGCGGGGCTTAATCACTTAGACCTCGATATCCATTTCACTCAGAAACCTCCTGAATTGGAGATTGCAGTGTTGTCAAAAAATCTTTCATATCTGCCCCCACCTCTTAACCAACGCGCTCAACTGTGCCCCAGAACCTGTACTTAACCAATTTACAACAATATCTTCTTTTCAAAACTCTTCATTTTCTCGCATTGCACGATCACATCATCACTGTTGCCGGCTAACAACTTCTTGGCCCTGGTCAAGTCTTCTAAAAAGCACCTACCTTTCTCAGTGCGCATAATATGTTTTTTGGGTAGCAAATTTTTCGAGAGATGCGATATGAGTTTCTGCCAATCTTTCAGCAGGAAATATGTTTTGGCGAGTCTAGTTTCTACTGGGATGTGACCGTCAGAATGCTCAAAGAAGACGTTGATGACGTCTTTCTGGTTTTTGAGAGCTCTATTTGCTTTGATGAATGAGAGGAGTAAAGTGTCTACATTTTTGTGTACGCTGATAATGGGTTTGTCGTAAATATTATTGTAAAGGTTTGTCTCTTCAGCTGGGCCTACGATGTATACGATGTGAGAGGCTAACCTGAAGGCTTCCTGGGCCCAGATGTAGGGGTCTCCGTGGGAAGTGGCGGAGATATCTCCGTCGAACATGATCTCGAAGCCGTATTCTGATCGCAGGTAGTTAACGAAGGACGCGACGCATTCCGCGTGGAGACGATTCACCGGCGAGTATGCGACCAGGATTTTCGGTGGCGTTGGTATTTCCATGCCTGAAGTTATATAATTTTTAGTGTTATGACATGCGTGGTAAAGATAGGTTTTATTATTGTATGTGACTGCCTCGTTGGTCTAGTGGTCCCAAGCGCGACTGCTGAGCATGAGGTCTCGGCTTCGATTCCCGGGTCGGACAGGTTTTTGTTGAGTTTTTCTGGTAGGAAATTCTCAGTAGCAGCCCGGAGTTTGGAACCGTGCGCGGTAGATGGGCAATAGGCTCACCACTTATTACATGGGACTGCATTGACTGACTGACTGCATTGGTGAAATGTGGGTGTGCAATTGTGTACACCTTTGCCTACCCCTTCGGGGAATACAGACGTGATGCTATGTTATGTTATAATTATATGTTATCATGTAATGATAATTTGGTTTTCCTTGCAATCAATTATATTTGTATGGGGATTTTTTTACATAGCATCACGCCTGTATTCCACGAAGGGGTAGCCAGAGTTGTACACCAACGTTTCACTGATGCTGATATTAAGTCCCATGTAACAGGTGGTGAGGTTATTGCCATCTACCGGGCACAATTCCAAACTCCGAGCTGCTACTGAGAATTTCTAATATAAAAACCTAATAAGACTGCCCGACCTGGGAATCGAACCCAGGACCTCATGCTCAGAAGTCGTGCTTGGGACTACCAGATCACGAGCCAGTTAGTATATAATATAAAACTTTCTCACCCATAGCTAGTCGATACTTGTCGTTGCACCAATACCTTCTGATGACACGCAGAACTATGTAGTAAGCGAAGAGCGTAGCCACGATCAATGCCGTGATGCTTGCTATGCAGATATTGAGGGTTTGGGGTTCAGTGCCTGGGAAGGAATATTGTGACATTTTCAATTATTAAAGTATAGACTTTATAATCATGTAAAGTTATTATATTAAACGGAAAAAGAATAACCATATCCCCGGTCACCCGTATAGGGACTGAATTGATAGCAATAACGTAATATTTTAACACGTCTTATGGCGATAAGACGTGTTAAAATATGGAAGAAGAATTCGCGGTGGTGAGCAGAGGTCGAGATGGCTTAGTGGTCAGAGCACCTGGAGTATTCATCCGGGAGGCGCAGGTTCGAATCCGGTTCGCGACCGTATTTTTTTTCCATTTAATATAATAACTTTAGAGTTCGCTAAGCATGCGTTAATGCTTTTCAAAGATTTATCTTGAATTTAATCATGTATGTGGAATTGTAGACGGACATACAATAAGTAGAGATTTAAAAAAACAAACGTTACATAATCAGCTTATTACTGCCTAAATTAAATTACATACAATACAATAAATTAATAGAAATCGATAGTCCCTGCAATAGTGTGTATGTACAATAAATGTGTATGTAACACTACAATAAATTACATAGACTACAATCAATTACATTGACTACAATCAATTACATTGACTACAATCAATTACATATACTACAATCAATTACATATCAATTAATGTTCACCGGTTACTACTCACGTGCATTATTCGGGAATTCCTGACTAGTTTCGAACTATAACGGAACCCTTAGTCATGAGCTGAGCCCGCGGCGATGTAACCGGTGAACATTAATTGATATGAATATGTCTCACGAAAGTTTTTATACATCAATTACATACTCTACAATAAATTAGTTTTCATTACAACATAGCTCAGCCGAGAGATTCAACAAAAATATACTTACTTATCATGAGCCTAGGGCTCTCCACAGTTTGACATCCAATGCCTTCCATCACGCACTTCTCATGTAAGGGTGTGACCACAAAACTGAATGAACCATTAGCGCCCACAAAGTTATAATCATACGTCACTTCGTCAGTACTATTCTTTAGCCTCATAATGGTTGACTTAACCTCTCGTGCCATCTCTTTCCCACTTGCAGTTACAACTTTAATGCGGTAAGAGTCTATTTTCAGTTGGTGAGGTGGAGGCATTATATGGAGGCGCATGATGCTCGGGAATATTTCTATGTATATAAATGGTTTCCATTTTTCTTCGGTTGTCGTTAAACCTGGAGAATTGGAGATTGGTCTATTCAAAGTCTAATCCAAAATATTTAATTTCATATAAACAATTAAAAGGGTTGTTTAAAACTTGTGAAAGGTCCGAATTGAAAGCACAGTTCGACTGCTGCCCCGCGTGTCACAGGTTCGATTCCTGCACGTAGCAAATATTTGTACGATCTACTGATAATTTCTCCGCATCTGGGTGTGTGTGATTGTGAGATTATGTCTGTAAAAGCACCCACAGGAAGAAATTCCTAGTGTAGGGCTAAGTTAAAAGAAAAAAGGAATGAATGTAGGAGTACGGCTGTAAATTGTATTTTTTATAGAGATGAACCAGAAAAAATCCAAGGTTACACTTTGAAGCCTTTTTTAAAGTCTTTTATAATTCCTGTGAATGCAATTAGTAGTTGGAATTATTGTCCTATTTTAGAAGTGAGGACGTCTATTGTAAATAACCTTTTTTTAAACTTTATATTTAAAAATTGGAATAGGCAGATAAGTTTTATCTCAACTGCAAGTAACACACAAAGAGAAAATAATACCTCCTTTTGGAATCTCGTTATGATATAAACGTAGTTTACATCCCGGGATTCAGAATTTACGAATATTCACAACAAATGCCTTGATTATTAAAAAACATCTTATTATGTCTATAGTGCTGCGTACTATATGTATGCGCACTTTGTGTATTTCTTCCTTGGAGTCCTGCATATCCCAATATCTGTTCCACAAAAACAAGATGTACTTACTAAGCATCTCAGCAGAGGGTATATTGAAGTAATATTTCCCCCTATTAACACTCTTATCATCAGTCGTAGCCTCGAAGTCCAGGATATGGCTCTGTCCATCTCTAGCATCAGTTTTGGCCCAGTAACAGTCATAGTAAAGCACCGACTTGTCATCTATAGTGACGTCATTAGATATCATAATGTTCCTGCAGTGGTTTTTCATGTCTTTATATCTGTCTTGGAAACGGAATTTCATGGCTGAAATGAAAAATTTATGTATAGTCCGATTTGGTTTACGGAGGGTTCTTTTAGCCGAAATCTGCGGGGTTAAGTTTCAGTAAGTTCCTTTAAGTAACACTTAAAGGATATAAACTTGGTGTGTACTTGTATGACTTTTTCAAGTCCTAACCTTTCGGAGTCAGTGCCAGGATACTGCCGTATGGTGAAAAAACCATGAAATATATCACTTGTAATCCCAATCCTATGTAAGGGATTTATTTTTAATGTTTTTTAACTGCTGATATAACAATAATTATTTTTTTATCAAATATGAGTCTACACTTGGCCACCAACTCGCCTGATGATAAGCGACAGACGTTCTTGTCGAGGATGGAGCACGTAGATGTGCACGTGTTATGCATTAATCACACTTATTTTCTGTGCAGACATCGGCAAGCAGTGATCTAGCCTACTCATAATTCCTTTGTCAACACTCATACATCTGACTGAAGCATAAGGATTTATTAAATTTATTATTCAAATGGATATCATTTTATTGGGTCAATGTAAAATAAGGAAAAATATATTGGAAAATTATATACCAGCAAGATAAATATTGCCCCTAGAGTGGCTGGGAGCAATTCGCATATTGTTGGTGTTATGATAGTTATAAATAATAAAAGTAATCCAGCAAGCCTTTTGGACGCCCTGACGTTAAGCGTAAGATCAAATTTGCGCATGGTACAGTCGCATTTTCCGTGTGGTACGCGGACATTGCGACTGACCGCGAGCGCATCCCGCTGATCCCTAACTTCAGCGGCCCGTGCTGAGCTCAAGGCGGCCAAAATGTTTGCCATTTACTGGAGTCCTATGAAAAAACCTCTACTAATAAAGTTGGATCTTATATAAATATAACTGCATTAGCTGAGCCCCGCGGTTTCACTCGCGTATTATGTACTAGCTGTGCATCTGCGTTAGTTTGAGCAAAAACCTACTAAAATATATTCCATCAGCGCCCTCACCCTCATGACTGCCCCGCCTTGCACGTCATAAATGCCCGCGGGGTATGAAATAATTATTTTGTTGCGGAGTTATTTTAGAACTATGATATCTCCTAAGATATTCATTGAAATTAAATGATGTCAATGACAATTTTGTTCAACATTAAATACTTGCGATGAATCACATATTTATTTGGATAAGGATTACTAACATTTTTATAAAAACACCTTCGCAAATAATGCATTATTTTACCATAAAAAAAAATTGTGTATCAACCTTAAAAAATAGAAATATGCTGTCGCGGACTTTTTTTAACTTTTAAAGGAGAACAATTCTGTCATACATGATTTTTACATTACTTTAACCATTTACACATGCATCATATACATACAATGGCTAGTTATACAAAGAAAGGAGGTTACAGAAATTGTATAACACTTACTTTTCCACTTAATATTACTAAATGTAATATTAAGGACGGTGTGGTTCAAATCAAATGAGTTGCCTCTGCCGGTGTGGTGTATTGTCACGATGTATGGTTTCAGCGTAACACCACCTATATGCGTGTTGGGTGACAGAGGCCCAAATGTCATAGATTCACATTCATGACTATCAGATGGGTACACTTTCATCTTGCACAAATCATAATCAGTTTGATTTTGGCCGAGTATCTGCAATGAAATGAAATTATTTAGTTTATGGTTAGTAGTGTGACATCACACTATTATAGCCTAGCAATGTTGATGTTTTAGTCTATGAATATCATTTTACAAGTTAATATTTTTTACCCGACTGACCCAGAAGGAGGGTTATGTTTTACGAGTGTATGTCCGAGGGGCGTTCAATGTATTCTTGGTATCGAGGTGATATACTAATGATGAGGGAAATTGAATTATATCATTAGTTAAAGACACTCTTTGAGGGTATAAATATAAAATTTTATTTATCACCATTAGATTGGTATTCAAGATATCATTACGAAAAGACACCTAAGACGACGGACCCGACAATTTTGAAAAAAAAACGAGCATCGCGCTGTTATTAAATTCCTTACAAATCCAGGAAAGACTCAAAAAAGTTATTCACGATGAAATTATGGTTGCTGTTCTTCTTCTTATCGTGTGGTTGATGGACAACCTATTATCAGAGTGTAAACCACCCGTAGGTCTCTGACATGGCTTTACACACCTTGAGAACATCTCTCAGGTGTGCTGGTTTCCTCACGATGTTTTCCTTCACCGTTTTAAGCAAGAGTGGTGCGTGCCTTGGATTCGAACTTGTGACCTTTAACTTGTCAGTCCAACGGTCATACCACTAGGCTATCACTGCTATATGGTTGCTGTTTAGGATTCTGCTCCTTCATGATCTACTATTCAGAAGGTTCTAGTGAATTCAAATGGGGTAGAGAGAGCATTGAAGAGAACCCCCGACAGGTGGGGGTTCTAAGGAAATCTTACTGATTGAGTACACAAACACTCGGACTCGCCCACCGAGGGTTCCGTACAAATTTGTGGGTACATATCGAAGGGGTGAAAAGCTATTTGATACAAGTGTCATTTCTGTGATTCAAAAAAATTTAACCTTATAATAGAGTTCTTTAGAGCAATTTTCATATTTCACAAAAATGTGGGTTAAGCCAAATAGCCCTTCAACCATCGATATTATAAGGTTGACTGGTAGAAAATGCCTAAGGCATTAAGTCCGCCTTTGTACAACTTTATTTTGTGCATAAAGTATTAAATAAATCAATAAATAAAATATTATAAATAGTTCAGGAATCGAGTCTCGCTTTTTTCCGAGCTTTTGCCGAAAGTTTCCAAAACCTATAAAGGCTATATTTTTTATGATATAATTACAAATGTATAGATTTTAGATTTTTCCCTGAACTTGTAGTATCAGAGGATATTAAATACCAAATTTCATAGTTCTATGTCTAAGGAAAGTACCCTATAAATTTTGATTCCCTTGAGTGTCGAAATATACGTTTTTTGCAGCATAAACGCCGTATCATCTTTTTGATTTTTTCACAGCTTCAACAGACTGTAGACCTGAGCATAGGTGTTAATTTTAACTCGATACCTCCACGCGTTGCCAAGATAAAGGATTTTGACAGACAGACGAACAACAAAGTGATCCTATAAGGGTTCCATTTTTTCCTTTTTAGGTACGGAACCCTAAAAAAGGTCAAAGTATTACTGTCGCATTACGCAAACACCCTAAAAGAAAGAAAGAAAGAAAGAAAGATTAAGAAGAAGAGGGAATTTCGCAGGTGTCTTGCTTCTTTACAACGCGCAGGTTCACACAGGGCGTGTTGCCAAGGCTGCTGTGCGTGAATACGGATTTGAAGAAATCAATCCTCCACCCTACAGCCTGGACCTTAGTGATTACTTTCTGTTCCCAAACCTTAAAAAAGACATTCGAGGAAAGCATCTTTCCGACGATGAAGAGTTGAAGGTGAACACTTAAAAAAACAATTTGGTGGTATTGATAAGTTACTTTCCCGCTCAAATAAGTGTATTGAGGTGATGGGGGACTTCAGAATTTTCTGCTTAATCTTTCATGCCTATACCGAGAATACATTGAACGCCCCTCGTATCTATCAACGTATATAGGTATGCTTTGACACGCCCTACAGCCTAAACGGCTTGATGGATTATAATATACACTATGACAATATTTAAATAGGGCATCTAAAAATAAAAAATTATGGTGGGGGACATTCATATTAATTATTGTTCAACGGTAATTACTCACTTGCATTCTTCGGGATTGCCCGACTAGTTCTTTGGACTCATTCTTCGGGATGCGCGACATCGCCGCGGCCTCAGCTCATGACTAAGGGCTCCGTTCGAGTTCGAAACTAGTCGGGCAATCCCGAAGAATGCACGTGAGTAATAACTGTTGAACAATAATTAATATGGTGGGGGAATAAAAAAGTATGTTTAATACCGATAAATCTTTGAAAATTATTAACGCAATGCATTATAATTTTAAGTGGAAAAAGAATACGGTTGTGAGCAGGATTCGAACCTGTGCCTCTCGGATAAATACTCTAGGCGCTCTGACCACTAAGCCATCTCGACCATGACCATGAGTATGTTTAACTTCCAAAAGTATAAAATAAAACGAATTATTAACCTTTAAGTATGGACGTGGAGTCTCACAGGCTACTCGATGTTTTCGTTTTCTTAGTTTCACCTAATTCCCCCCACTCCCCGGGATTCAGCTGCTCAGTAGCTTTTGTTTTAGTTGTAAAACTACCAACGAGGGAGGTGGTTGCGTCTTCCGATGAATATCACGCAAGTAATGACTATCAAAATATTGACCGGAGCCTGTCAGGCTACACGTCCATTGTTGCCCTATGATATATTTTATAAGGGCTATTATGTTTCTTTCAAATGTTGTAGTACAAAATGTTAAAAAACAATAAAACCAGTAGTTATAAATCAAAACGACCATCTACGAGTTCTGTTCAGGGCCCTGTGAGAAAAACTTTTCGTGCAGGAGATCCATCTTTCGAATAAGAAATGAATGAGTTGTTATTAGCTTCAGATCAGTCTGACAATAAAGAGATTATTGAAGTTTTTTTTTTTATATTGGTGTCCGAACTGATACAAAATCATGAGTGACAATGATGAAGATTAGGACCAAGATCAGGACCAGGACCAGAACCTAGGAGAAGAATCAGGTAGTGATAGTTCGGACAATATTCCACTATCGGAGTTAGTGACAACTAACTATTACTACGGCAAAAATAGGTATAAATGGGCCAAGACACCGCCTACGGCGAGGGTACGTACAACATAAATGACATCTCGTGCAGGTTCTTCAAAATTGACTCCTGAAGATGGTAAAGATCACTATAGTATTTGGAATAAGCTTTTCAATTGCCAAGAGAGCATGACTCGAATTGTTAGGTAATGATATGGTTACAGAAGATGTCCAGGATCAAGAAACCAGTCAAGGACCCAGAAGAGCCTGTAGAATCTGTCCCACGAAAAAACATAGGATGACTCCCATGTTTGTGTTGGGTGCAAGAAACCTGTGTGTGTTCAATGTTCTAGACCTGTGTGCACTGACTGCTGATAAATTTACCTTATTAGACTGTTGTCAAAATTTTTCATATTTGTTACTTGAAGTAGGTATTTTGTGTTTTTGGTTTCTTATATATTATATTTTGAGAAAAAAAGAATCATTTTGATATAGGAATAAGTTTGGCTGTTTTTGATACCTAAAAATGTAACCTAAGTAGATTTTGACGCAAAAGGGCCATCATTTTTGATTTTTAATATTTCTATGATGTTTGAAATAAAAGTTGATTATATAAGCACGTTATTTTATTGCTAAATCCCATAACTTTAATATTCAATCATATTTAAAGTGATCCGATATCAAATTCCCCAAAAAAATGTGTGTGCATATAGAATGCCTGTGAGACTCCACGTCCACAGTAGTGTTAAGAAAAAATGACGTCCATACTTAAAGGTTAATAAACAAAAACCCGACTGCACTGAAAAGAGGGAACAAGATGAATATGATGAACTAGTATCCTTTTCCAAAAATTATAATATGCAGTCGGAGGCACCTAGGATGTAACACCGACCGTAAAATATCACTCTGACTGCATGTTATTTTTTTTCTATTTTCAAGTTTCCCTCTTTTCAGTACAGACGGCATTTTTTGTTCATTAATCATTTATTTAATTTATTTATTTCTAGCTACTAGATTTATTTACAGAAACATATTGCAGTATTGCTTTACTAGGTCTTATTTTAAATTTTAATTATATTTTTTCCACATACCAATAAATCTTTGGAATGCATTAACGCATGCATAGCAAACTTTAATGTTAAGTATACATTTTTGTGGGAAAAATGGTCGAATTCTTTTTCTACCTTTTCAAGGCTAGATATTTAATATTTATTTATTAACCAATTAGTGAGCTTGTTCCTAAGTAAAGTATCAATCTGATATTACTTGATATGCTAAAATGTATAAAACTCTCAAATTCTGTGATATCATCATATACAATATTCAAGAATAGACTTTATCTATGTTTATAAAATACATACACAGATATCAGAACAAAATTATGATAATGTTAATTTATTTCCGATAATCAAAATAATATGTCCATTAGGCCAATTTTTATCAGGATTCAGATGTAACTAAAATCATTAAGCATACAATTGACAATGAGTAGATGTGATATAGAATGATATACTGGGGAGTAGGCATAAATAGAGGTGTGGCGTGCGCATTGGCGTAGCTAGAGGCTTTGTCTAGAGGGGAGCAGCTGTCCACCTCAACTAACCACGGTCGTTTAATGAGAAATCATAAATGACACCTTGTAATAAATAATAATAATGTACTTCATTCATTCTTCTTTTGACGATCGATTTTTTCTAGGGTGGACAAAGACGTTTCTAGGGTGGGCATTACCACTAGACTAATGAGGCATCATTTCAAGCAGTATTTCAAGGCATCATATAAAAAATTGCCATACAGTAACTGTATTTTTTTATAACATGAAATGTTTATACATTCTTGTCACACCTATTTTAATAATTTTTTTTCATTATTAATACATTTTAGAAGCGACAGATCGTGGCAAGATATTAAATAATTAATATTCTGCTTGATCCTAGTAATAAATAAAAATGAGACATAAATTAACCAATTTCATGATTATTTTTCATGGCTTTGCTTTTCTTTTTCATTGTGAAGTTTGGCAGAATTTCTTCTAAACATGAAAAAGTTGTTAAAATATGACAAAACTGAACTAGAATTTGCTTCAGTTAACCATTCCGCTCAGTAACGTACAGATCTGTATGTTGTAACAATAAAAATCTATTGTGTCTGCTAATGACTGACGCAACAGCTTAATTGTCATACATACTTGATATACCATAATGATTGAATACCATATTTTTGATGGTTAGAATACCTAAATGCTGTATATTATCGCAATTGCAATATCAGGAATAACACTGACCAGATGCCTATAATAGTCATAAAAGCAAAATGATCATATTGTCCCCCCCACTTGTCCTTCAGTCTTAATACATATTTATTGATATAAATGTAATTTCATTAGAATTACAAGCAATTCTAGTAACCATGACATTCTTCAAACATTGATCTGCATTTGGCCACCAACTCACCTGATGGTAAGTGACGGTGTGGCCGAGGATGGAGCACATAGTATATAGATTTACACATTAATCTATTCACTCTTAAGTAGATTGGATAGATTTGGGGAGTAAATGCAACTGCCCAGACTGGTCTCCCACAACAGTTTCACCATACTACATCCCGAAACACGACTAGGTCGCTTCACGGCATGGCTTCGTCCGGTGGGTGGGAACCAGTCGCGGCCGAAGCCTCCCACCAGAGTTGTGTTGCCTGTTTTGCACCACCCAGAGGCCACATGCGTGTTCCAGTTAAAGGGTGCACTCCAACGGACGCAGTCAGCTCAGCCCACCAGTTCAGTTGAAAAAGTAGAGAGAAATATTTAAAGCTCTGTCTCTGATGGGGATATAACAGGATACGATAATAATGATGATACTAGGGGCCGGCCATCTCTGTCCGAGTTTCCTTTAGTTCCCTACTATTTGCACTGCTTCAGCTATACAATTATTTGTTGGAGGTTTTTATTATTGTACTATTGAAAGCAACATGTACATACAGCTTTAACAATAGGGTACCTCCTCATGATTCATATATTATGTTCACATATGGGGACCCCGTTCGTGCAGCTATCTGTACCATCCAATCCACACTGCAGAGGATTACACAGCTAGATGAGTTGTATAATATGGTCATGATCCTTAGCAGTAGGGAAATAATGAATGAGATGAAGAGTTTAGTCCACCCTTTGGCTCAGCCACATAGAAATACGTTCTTCATAACAATAAAAATCTATTGTGTCTGCTAATTAGCAAGCCAACAGATTAATAAGTATATCAATGTCTACTTTTTTATTGCATTGTTTTAACTAAGGGTCAGAAAAACTGTTGCCCAACTATCACTATTGAATTCCAAACTTCACATGCATACAATATTTTTTATTTATATCATTAATCAGATATGAATAATTCATTTTGTTAGCAGTTTCTTACGCTAGGTTAGTAATTTATTTAATTATTTCATATTATAATGATCAACCCTATTAGCCAAGTATTCAATATTCTAAATAACTTTTATTAGATGTGTTTGCATCAACATTTCTGTCATACCACTTCTCATCTGATTACCGCACAGAAACGGGTTATACCGGTCAGAACGGTAAAGGGTGTACAATAAATATGTCAGATAATGCAACCGTACCAATACCTAGCTACCTTTCATAGAAAAAATCAATACTGCTTGATGCAGTTACGCGTTTGACTGCAAATAACACAAAACAACTGCACACATACCTCTGTTGTACAGCTAAGTTCCGAATTAATTCCACATAGCTGACTAAATCCAGCTACATATTGCAGAAAACAAAAAAACACAAAAAACACTGTTCGCCACATTCTGATGGTTTGTCCGTTTTTAATGGTTTATGTTCGAGTATAAGATATAAACTTATACATATATAAATGCACCATTACGTACTCATCTTGCCGGATATTTTCAGTATTGGGTAAATAAAAAGTGAAAAAATAATAAAAATATTTACAGCGCGATACCCGTTTCGACGAGCAAACCACAGATTACTATTATACTAGGTAGCTAGCTAGAGCAAACTACGCAATGGTACACAGCATAGATTATACAGATATATTAGTACACAGATTAGTAATGTACATAGAATATAATGTAATAAGTAGGTATCTTAATGGTTGCGTTCACAGACTACATCAAAACGATATTTTAAACCATGTAAAAAAAAACTACATAGAGCATTAGAGATCCAACAATATGGTGTTCCATAAATTAATAAACCATAAAAACATAACTTTCGAATGATATTCAGCATGAGAGTGACTAAAAGGTTTTTCCTTGATAAGTTTTTTACATGACCTATAAGTATAGCGATTCCATCAGAAATGTAAATAATACAAATCACTAGATATTTGACTAATTGATTTCGAGTAATGCCTTTTTTTAAATTATTGAATGGGTTATGCCTTAAGGCGAGGTTTTCCGAGCGCTGTAAGCAATATAACTCTTACCTCAGCCCGCGCAAGCAGTAGCGCTACGTCCCAAGCCACTCATGCGTCACAAAATAGAGTAATGCAGTAGATCTTAGAGGACTAGTCGGGAGCCGGCTTCTGACTAAATATGCTGACTACTTTTGGCGGGGGTGAGGTAATACACGGACAAGAAAGAACTTACACTAAAGCAACAATAGCTCTCATCATAACATTAACACATAGAAAAACGGATTTGAAAAAAATACAGTTGTAACCTTGCCTTGTCTTAAGCGAAGCATAGATTACGCACACACACATAGATTACACGCAGCGTACTGGCGCTGAGTGGATGAGTTTTAAGTATTTGTATGCGTTTAGCTCGTGTATGACAAGCGAAATTGGATGACTAGGCATGCTTCTCACATGTCGTACGCAACGCTCCGTCCGTATCGTAAGGTCCGTGAACACATAATTATACAAAACTAAATACAAATATGAAATTGTGACACACACGATTAAAATCGTGTACTAGTCTAGTAGAATCAGTAGCAGCCTGGAGTCAGAAAGTTGGTGGTGTGACACCTCCGTCATCCGTGCTTCGGAGAGCACGTAAAGCCGTCGGTCCTGCACCTGATCGCTCTCCGGTCGTGCCGTCCCATCGGAATATGAAAGAAAAGGAAGAGGGAGTGTACCTGTGTTTGTGCATACAACTTGTACAATATAATATCTGTTGCGTACTTGGCTAATTTCCGTGGAGATAGGCCGCCGTGACCGAAATACGGTCGAAAGGAGTATTATATTGGAATACACTAGCTGTGCCCGTGACGTCAACGCGTGGATGTCGGAAACTAACACTCAGCCTTTGGAACCCTAAAATTGTAATATCATAGCTAATTTGACGAAAAAAGCTACTAAAATATATTTTACCAGCATCCCCCCGTCATGACCGCACCTAACACACCATAAATGCACCTGCCTCATTGGTCTAGTGGTCCCAAGCGCGACTGCTGAGTATTGGGTGAGTTCTCGGGTTCGATTCCCGGGTCGGGCAAAGTGTTATTGTGTTTTTATGTTAGAATAATCTCAGTAGCAGCCCGGAGTTTTGAATTGTGCCTGGTAGATGCAATAGGCTGACCACTAATTACATTGGACTTAATAACAGCATTGGTGAAATGTGGGTGTACGACTGTGTACACCTCTGCCTACCCCTTCGGGAAATACAGGCGTGATGCTATGTTAAGTTTAAATGCGCGCGTGGTACTTGATCATTATTTTGTTGCCAAGTTATTTTAAAACTACTATATCTCCGAAGATATTCATTGAAATCAAATTATGTAAAGCGCAATTTTGTTCAAAATTAAATACTTGTGATAATGTATTGGGATAAGGATTAATATCATGTTTATAAAAACACCTTCGCAAATAATGCATTATTTTAAAACCAATTTGATAACCATAAAAAAGGTTATAGTGAGTCAATCTTAAAAGATAGATACACGCTGTTGCGGACATTTTTTTATAACTTTTAAAGGAAAACATTTCTGTAATACATGTTTTTTGCGTAACTTTAACCGTTTACGCAGCGTTCGCAACGGAAGCTCTTAAAAGGAATATTTTTATCCCGTTCCTGCAACATTTTTCATTGATGTTCCGCTCCTTTTAGTTGTAGCGTGGTG
The DNA here is from genome assembly GCA_935421205.1 of Xylocampa areola. NCBI lineage: Eukaryota > Metazoa > Arthropoda > Insecta > Lepidoptera > Noctuidae > Xylocampa > Xylocampa areola. The sequence goes on along the minus strand of OW285210.1, from coordinate 16,367,761 downwards.
TTATATAGCCTATAGCCTTCCTCGATAAATGGACTATCCAACACAAAAATATTTTTTCAATTCGGACCAGTTCCGAGTCCGACTCATGCTGGGTCGTATGTTTTTTGTCTCTATAGTTCTGTCGTAAATGCATGTCATGGGAACGATAACGTTGGATGTGGCGAAGTAGTATAAGAATTAAAAAATGATCACCACCATTCAGTAATCAGTAGATTTATATTACAATTTCTTCTCGCATCAGTACCACTACGTCCAGTAGCAATATCTGCCTCATGTAGGCCTCATCACATCTCTCTCTATGTCTTTGATCTCTAGATCTATATAATCTTTAAATAGGTCCAAGGATTTTCGATGTGATTTTCTATGTCTCAACATAGATGGGTTTTATATTATTTATGATAAAAAGCCTAATACTCTACTAACTAAAAAAAAAACTGCTTGTTAATTGTTGACACTTGACAGATCTGATAAAAGATGAAGTTGACGGAGAGTTTAGGCGGGAAAATGTAAAGTGCACGTTGTCAATTTTATATTGTTTTCCAAAACTTGTGTTTCTCCGAAGTATAATGTGTAATTATGGTGGATAATTAACCATTATGTGTTCATGAAGGTGTGCGAGTGTGGGCAAAATTGTATACAATTGAAAATCATGACTTTTTGTGTTCACTCCTAAACTCCATCGAAGACTCAGTAAAATTTCCACCGTTTTACTGGGGCAATAACTGCAATAACTTTTTATACTTGATTAAAACAAGAAGGAAGTAACTGAAGTCGAGGCTTTGGCCTTACTTTTATTCAAGAACACTGAAGACGAGGCGGTATGGTCTAAGACCTTAGCCTGCCCGATTAGGGCGAAGAAAAAAAAAAAAAAAAAAAATGAAGTTGACGTTTCTGTGATAACGCCATGCATCCGATGCGATAGCAATTCGATTAATTAACCATTATGTATTCATGAAGGTGTGCGAGTGTGGGCAAATTGTATACAATTGAAAATCATGATTTTTTGTGTTCACTCCTAAACTCCATCGAAGACTCAGTAAAATTTCCACCGTTTTACTGGGGCAATAACTGCAATAACTTTTTATACTTGATTAAAACAAGAAGGAAGTAACTGAAGACGAGGCTTTAGCCTTACTTTTATTCAAGAACACTGAAGACGAGGCGGTATGGTCTAAGACCTTAGCCTGCCCGATCAGGGCGAAGGAAAAAAAAAAAAAAAAAAAAAAGCAATTCGATTAGTGCACATACATAAGGAGTTTAGGCGGGAAAATGTAAAGTGCACGTTGTCAATTTTATATTGTTTTCCAAAACTTGTGTTTCTCCGAAGTATAATGTGTAATTATGGTGGATAATTAACCATTATGTGTTCATGAAGGTGTGCGAGTGTGGGCAAATTGTATACAATTGAAAATCATGACTTTTTGTGTTCACTCCTAAACTCCATCGAAGACTCAGTAAAATTTCCACCGTTTTACTGGGGCAATAACTGCAATAACTTTTTATACTTGATTAAAACAAGAAGGAAGTAACTGAAGACGAGGCTTTGGCCTTACTTTTATTCAAGAACACTGAAGACGAGGCGGTATGGTCTAAGACCTTAGCCTGCCCGATAAGGGCGAAGGAAAAAAAAAAAAAAAAAAAAAAGCACATACATAAATATGAAATAGTTAAGAAGTGGAGTTTAGGCGGGAAAATGTAAAGTGCACGTTGTCGATTTTATATTGTTTTCCAAAACTTGTGTTTCTCCGAAGTATAATGTGTAATTATGGTGGATAATTAACCATTATGTGTTCATGAAGGTGTACGAGTGTGGGCAAATTGTATAAAATTGAAAATCATGACTTTTTGTGTTCACTCCTAAACTCCATCGAAGACTCAGTAAAATTTCCACCGTTTTACTGGGGCAATAACTGCAATAACTTTTTATACTTGATTAAAAAAAGAAGGAAGTAACTGAAGACGAGGCTTTGGCCTTACTTTTATTTAAGAACACTGAAGACGAGGCGGTATGGTCTAAGACCTTAGCCTGCCCGATTAGGGCGAAGGAAATAAAAAAAAAAAAAAAAAATGAAATAGTTAAACAAATATAAACTGTGTCTTTAAATATGTCCTTATATCTAGTAAAAAGTTCCAAGTAAAAAGCCAGGATGACCGTAAGTCTAACTACTCAAACTACATAATTTTGTTATAAATTTCATTGCGTTAAACAAATAATTGTATTGTTGTTTTATCTTGAATAACTTATCGTTAACTAACTAAAGGTTAAACTCGTTGCGTGTATTATTTTTCTTGGTAGTTTATTAAACTAACCCAAAGTACTTACTTATCTAGGCTTTTCTTTTATAACGTTATTTAGCTTAATGCCGATTGTAATTTAATGGGTAGATTTGGAAATTTTTCTTCTTAGCCTGTGTCATTACTTACATGAAAAATACCAATTTGCTTAGCAGTTTTTCTTGAATACATGGCCACAAGCTTAGAATAATTCTAAGCTTGTTGCCAATGTAGAGAACAATTATTATTGTTCTGTTTCTGGCACCGTTCATTTCTAAGATTAGTTCCAACTTGTTCTAATTAGAGATTTCATTAAAAACGAATTAATTTCTCATTGTATTAAATTTGATTTGAAGGATTTAAAAATTATGAAATCATGGCTTAAAGTGATTAAGTTATATGCATAGTTATTTTGTATCAACACTTTGTAATTTTTACACTGTGTCACAGTCAAAAAGATCATTTATTGGCCAGCATTATCAGATCTCCGAGTTTTGTTTTATGTGATGGGCACAGATGTAAGTTTTATGAGTATACTGTATTGTATGAAGAAAGGATTTGATCTTGGTTTGGAATCCTATTTACATATTATATTTGTTGAATAAATAAGAATTAAAAAGCTCCAAAATAAAATATTGTACAATTAATATGCTCAATTTGAATAGTTATTTCTGAAAATTAAATACTTATCAAGTTTCTTTATAATTATAATTTAGCCTATAAGGATTTTTAGTATTTTTAGTTTTGTTTGTACTGTATTTTAGTTTTTTATTTATCTCTGAAAAGACCAAATTTTAATACACATCAACACGGTCTAGGGATATTTTTAAAAAAGCGAATTACTATCAATATGTTAATTATTTATATGACATGTATATATTTAAAAGATAGGTTATTTAATATTCTACCATTTTCTAGTAATGGTTAAGGTACTTCGATAAAAATTTCAGGATTTTATGGAAAAATCATTTAATTTGTGTTTATAAACTTGAAGTTAGTAGTCTGAGAAAGCGCCCATGATGTTCATAACACATCGGCAACGATTCGGCATGCTCAGAACAAGGTTGTCAATGTCTTGCTGCGGAATATTGTCCCATGTCCTTCTGAGGTGCGCAAAAAGTTGATCTTCTGTAGCCAGATTTTCAGGAACTTCCTTCAGAGCTCTTCTTTGCAGCATATCCCACGCATGCTCAATGGGATTTAGATCTGGTGATTGAGCAGGCCAGTCTAAGGCCCTAACATTGTGTGTATGTAACCAAGCTGCTACCGTTCTCGCTGTGTGTGCCCGGGCATTGTCGTGCATGAGCAGGAAATCTTGCCCCATTTGTGTTCTGTGGGGCAAGATTACGGGCCCCAGCACCTGTTGGACGTATCGTTCTGCCGTCATATTGCCCCGCACCCAAACGAGATCCGTCCGTCCTCCAAGACGAATTCCTGCCCAAATCATAATTGTTCCTCCTTGGTATGGGTGAACTTCCTGAGGGTTCTGAAGACGGCTCCATCGTCCAGGAACTCGCCAAACACGCGTCCTTCGTGAATCTGGATGGAAGCCGAACCTGGATTCATCCGTGAACAGCACATTGGACCATTGTTCACGGCCCCAGTCCACGTGGTTCCGAACCCATTCTAATCGTCGTCCACGATTGCCTCTCCGTAAAGGTGGGACCCGGAGTGGTCTACGAGAGCGTAGATTGCTTTCATGCAGTCGCCTTCTTACAGTTTGGTCACTCACAAGCACTTGGTGTTCCACTCGCAGCCTTTGGACCAATTGAGTCGCCGTTGCATTTGGTTGAGCTCGCGCAGTAATTTGCAAAAATCGGTCTTGTCTGGGGGTAGTGATGCGACTTGGCCCCCGGTGCCTCTCCGCTACTTCCCCTGTGGCACGATAGCGTGTCCACAATCTTGAAATTACATTTTGGTGGGTCCCTATGGCCTCAGCAACATTACGCTGAACAGACCCAGCTTCCAGCATTCCCACAGCTCGTAACATCTCCGACCTCGTCAAATGTTGGCGTTGCATGGCTACAATACCTCAATTTTAACTTTATCTTTCGTTTAAAAATGAAAAAAAACTGGTAATTCGTATTGTTTTCTAAATTTCGCACAAATGAAAATTCCCTCTCCTACACATCAAGACATTTTTATGCCACCGAAACAAAAGAGTTTTCAAAAATTTGAATTTGGAATTAGTCTGAGATAAATTACAAACAAATCGGTGTATAAAAGATTCCAATGCGGCCAGTACTTTTCGAGTTATTTAATTGAGTATGAAATATCCCTAGACCGTGTTGATGTGTGTATTTGTGCTAGCTTCAAATATTAAGTTGATGCAAATATTATGAATACACATTTTATGGTATGCTCAAAAATATAAAAAATATACTTGAACATGAAAACTAAGAACTTGATCTTTTTGAATCCAGACAATGCAACTGCGGAATGCATTACTAATATCAGTAAGATATGCACAAGAATTAAATATACTGAGTTAGAAGAACTTACGAGGTCAAAAACTATAAAAAATATTAAAGAATCAGGATACTAATAAGCAACATGCTTTAAAATTTAGGTAACTATGATGTAGGTACATATGAGTTAAATGTTTAAACATTTTTTTTTATTACCAACAAGTGGCCCGGTTAGTAGAGTGCGATAGAAGGATAACAACAGAACCCGGTGCATGGATAACATTTTTTGAGACACAGCTAGATAGAAGGAGACCCTATCGGTGGCAGTTATCACCAACAACAGCATTCCCAAAGAGGGTTGACGTCAGTTATGTGGCCTGTCATAAAACAGCCATAATTTTTGCAGTATGCCAGATAGTTATATGCTGCACCAACCCCTAATAAATTGGGATAAGGGCAGGGGGATGATGATGATTTATACCAAAAAGTAATGCAAAATTGCGAATGACTATGGTTAGGTAGTTACTTATACATTCGTAGATATATAGATAGATAGTTCTTTATTGTTCACCAAAAATAAAACTTAACAACATAAATATTATTTTATAAAAGTGATACAGACAAACGTTTCGGAGTATTTTCTTCTGTATTTCTTATTCTTATGTACTGTTTTATGTGTGGAAATCCATCATAGATGTGCCGGACTCTTGCCGACCAAAACCACACGGTCCGTCTTAAATGATTACCGGGGTTCTGAGATTGCAGCCGCATTCGCCTCAGCCCCGGCAGATAAACAGCCGTCGATTGCATCATATTTCGTCATTTGAGTCGTTCCGTCGCACGCAGGCTGCAGCTCACGGTGGCCAGAGATCATTGAGCGCCCTCCGGCACCTGGCACGCCTTCTGCGGTAGAGGGGTTCGCCTCTCTCTCTTTCCGCCATCTCCTTTGCGAGCATCCCCTCCTCGGAAAAGCTGCGACAGCTCCCCAAGCGCTATCGCTCTGGACCATAAATGTTTGATCACAGCTGGAAGCGAGCCATTACTAGCTCCTACTGCCCCGATAAGGTTACATCGCTGCGCAGCCCAAGCAGGGCACGCCTTTAGCGTGTATTGTGCCTAAACCACGGATTGTACGGTATCCCCTGACTAACCTGCCGGCCATCACGCTCTGTGGTTTTCGCAGCATTGCTATGCTGCGGGCTGATAGATTGTCCGCCCAGAATGGGCCCCCATTCAATGAATAAACCGTGCAACCGCCGCGCAAAGTCTTCGGCAGGAGGTATCTGGCCAACCCACATGTGGCAGTAGCTGCGCAAGCGCTACCGCGGTCACCGTTAATTTGAGGGTGAACAACCGGAAATGGTTTTCGAACCTTTATCGACTGATCAGGATAAGAGTCCTAGATACTTCATTGCCGATGACGCATCCCACCACAATGTTGCATCTCAAGCGTGGCTCGTTCTGAAGCTCATGAAAACAAATGGCTTCGCACTTAGAAAGTACCTCAAGACCCAACTGCTGACGGATCCTCCCAACCATTTGTGCGACCGCAACTGTCACCAGCATGGTCGCCAGCATGGTCGCCTGTCAGGGCGACTTCTCACGTGCAGTGATCAGCATATCATCGGTGTAGCTATGAAGAAGCGCCCCGAGAAAGCACACAACACACACCAATAGCTTCCAGAGGAGCGGACCAAGAATCGAACCCTGTAGATCACGGCGCGATTTGAATCGTTCTATTGAAATAGAAAAAAACCTTCAAAATTCTCGCAAAGATACGTTAACAGTTTTTTGGTGACTTCGGTTTCATATATTTTGTACGGTAAACAACTGAGGTACAGTTCAAAATGCAATGTACGAATTCGCTACGCGTCCCTTTCCTTCTCTTCCTCAGCTATGTCAACTACAATTAACCCTATTTAAAATTCTGGCTAGTCGACTAAAAACCCGACTTTGATTATAATCTTTTGAATGCCATAAGGCGTTAAGAGTTTTTGGTGAATTTAAGGATAAATATTTTAGTAATATAATTCCTGTTATACCAAAGCAATCAAATAGATTTGCTAATTATTTAAACCCTTTAAATCACTATAGTAGTATAATCGCGTTTATCAGAAGGATGTGTGGAATAACTGTTTTTATGCAACTATGGACTTCCTGTTCCAGTTAGTTCATTTTGCGCATGTTCACAAGTGGGTCTTGTGCCAATTAACATTAAATGCGGATATAAAATATTAGTTAAAGTATATTTTATGTGCGTTTTTTGAAGAAATATCTAAAGATAAACATCTTTAGTTCGTGATTATTCTCTACTGTTCTGTTCTGTAAGTTTTATTTAGTGATATCTATTTTTTATGGTAACTGTAAGGAGTACAAAGCATTTCGATGTCTTATAGTGTTTGTGTATAGCCTTCGTTACAGATCTATCTATCTGCCTAGCCTTTTCCCAATTACATTGGGGTCGGCTTCCAGTCAAACCGGATGCAGCTTAATACCAGTATTACATGGAGCGACTGCCTATCTGACCTCCACAACCCAGTTACTGGGTAACACGATATCTCGTGGTATGACTGGTTGTCAGACTTTCAGGCCTCTGACTACCCGTAACGGCTGTCATAGATCTTAATTTGACTGCCTTCGTTACAGATCAATAACCAAATAAATAATTAGCGTAAATAAAAAAGGCTTGATGGAAATAAAATAGGTACTTTAGAACTAATTAAGTTAGAATCTAATTGGAGTGTGCGGTTGGCGCAGTGGTCGAGAGACCGATTGCAGCGTCGCCGTCGTGTCGCAAGTTCGATTCCTGCACGGAGCAAAGATTTGTATGATCTACAGATAATTGTTCCGAGTCTGGGTGTTTGTGTATGTGAGATTATGTGTTTGTAAACGCACCAACGATACAGAAAGACTAATATTAATGAGAAAAGTTTTTAAAAAAAACTGATTCATATCTACTATTTCAGAATTACATTATTATGTCTTAAACACATGACATAATTTTATTATTTAGCGTTTAATAAGTCAACGTGAAATAAAAAGTGTAAAATTAACCATACATTTCTTATCATACAAGTTTTACAGCAATTTTTTACTTAATTGGTCATACGATAAAATTTTATGGGCAATTTGAAATCTTAATTAAGCCGCTCTATATCTATATACTTTATGTTGTACCTTTTGGAGAGAGTACTTGTCCTCTCATTTAAAGTTTTCTTTTTTAATTTATTATTTTCAGTGTAATCGGAAACTGATATTAAAGTCATACATCAAGTATTTTATTACTCATAAAATAGATTTTTTTTTAATTGGATAGGTTCTGTTTTGTATTTTGTATTGGCAGTTTTGCAAAAGCTATGGTCGCTGAAGGATATAATGAACTCGAGGCAAATAATAAAAATGTTGTATGTATACCTACACAATTTAAATAAAATTATTTTAGAGTCGTGATGTCAAGCAATGCAGGTTAACAAAATGTTATACACAAAAATATTTTATTTTGTACCACCAGGTCCTTTTTTATTGTTTTTAAATGAAGAACGTACGGCGTATTTATTAAATAAACAAGTTTTTTTTTATGCTATCAATGATAAGGAATTTTTAATTCGCTTTGCCTGCAAGGAGTTTTCATTAGAACGCGTTAATATTGTTTCCAACCAACGAAAAGAAGAACTCAAAATAAGTGTAACTAACACTTATTATAACTAAAATAAATAAAAAATGTCAATCTATTGCTTAATCTAGTTTCATAAAATGTAGGAACGTTGACAACCGTCTAAAACCTTATAAAGCAATTGTCATCTGAAAGACTATCTGAACGATACTTCAGTCTTGACAAGTCTTCTCTAAAATATATAACGTTCACTTCTATCTCTGTTTTTTTAAATCTCGATTTGTTTAGACAAACAATGCGCGCGCATAGCTTAAATTCCGAATCAGTTGTGACAATAGTAGTTTATTTTATTTTACGCAATGTGACTGACCGTTTGTATTCAACCATTCTCAAATTCCTTAGATCCATTCGCAAAGTACACTGAGAAGCGTAGAGACGTGTTAAAAAAAGGACAATTTTTATTTATTTATTCTTTGTCTTAATAAGCTTGTTAAAGCCTATCACGATTAGCGGTGCATCAATGTTACAATTTCAAAAAACGGATCAGAAATTGAGTTTTTTTTAACATCTGACCTAAATATGCGAAAATGACAACATGGCTCTAAACAAATAAGCTCCGATTATAAACAAACAAACAATAGTACAGTTTCTCTGGCTTGTATTGAAAAATATGTAACATTTAACGTGTAGTTGGCAGTGCAGCGTGGTCGCACAAGTGGTGGTTTTGTTTAAAGAAAATGAGATCAACGTACACATATTTAGTAAGTGCGTCTACGCTATGAGTCGTTGAATAAAAAAAAAATATTATTAGTGAAATTTTAGTTTATAATTATAACTTTATAGAGTTCGCTCAAGCGTTAAAGCGCTTGAAAAATTTATCTGTATATATTAATAACAATTTAAAATTATAAAATTCAATTGACAGTAAAAAGCAATTGAGTATTGATATAAAAGTTGTTCGGTTTTTATTCAAATAGCTTTCGACTAGTGCTTATTTACTCAGTGCAAAGTGGGTCATCAATAAAACCAAATTGGTATGATTGGACAATAAAATATTTAACTGCGTGCATGTTGGTCAAAGCATTGTAGACAACGATGTCTTATTGAAGGTGTTCAATTGATAACAAGTCCACATCATCATATATTTGATTATAACTTGATAAAATAGATATTTCAAATACTTTTCCTCGTACATAAACTTCCTGTAGTTTTTTTTTTTACATGTTTTTTTTGTAATTTATAAGAATAGGTACTTAATACAACCTGTTAAAATATGGATATATTTATGGGAAACTTGAATTATTCTTATAAAAAAATATTTACAGAGTGTAAGACCACGCATAACTTTTTACAAAGTAATAATAATAATAATAATCATTTATTTATCACCATAAAATTACAATAAAATGCACTGTAACATTACATTATTAGATCTTGTATAAATATAACATCAAGATTACAATTTTCAACGCTGTCTCTTAAACTAGGCCGAGAGCCTGTATCTTAAGAGGCAGTAGTATTCGGCACTTATACAGGTTGTCCTTATTTATTTTAAATAAAGTACAGTAGGTGGACTGTGTCATCTTCATGTAACAGATAGTGGTGATATATGATAAATGGTTGATTTGAATGCGTGTTATGTGCACATCGACTGTTTTTAATTGTATGTGTGTGCGAGCAATTGTGTGTGTGTGTGTGTGTGTGTGTGTGTAAGTATGTGTGTTTGTCAGTGTGTGTGTTAGTCAGTGTGTGTGCATGCTTACATGTTTGTGAGTGTATATGAGTGAGCAAAATTTTGAACTTATGTAATGCGATAAAAGATAGTTAAACGATATACACTAGCAGTGATTCTGTTTGGTCATAGTCCTGTTGCAAAAGCCATGCTGTTATTTTAGATTTTAGTTCGTGTTTATTTAGGGGTGATATGTTAAGTAGTTTCTGGATTTTCTTGTAAATGTGGATACTTATTACATAGTGTTGGTGTTGGGCAAATGTTGTTCGGTGTTGTATACTGGAAGGCAAATTTGTACGTCTTAAGGGGTTTGAAGGGGTGAGACTAGTATGTGTCCTGAGGAGAGATCGAAGAACAAAGATCTGTCGAACCGATAAGACCTTACAGTCAGCGTATAGTTGAGTCGTTGAATGTCTGTAAGGCTTCTTTAACATCACTTTAAGTACGGCTCTTTGGGCTCTTTCCACCCTCAGGAAGTTAGTCTTAGGAGCTGCTCCCCATACCGCGATACAATAGCCTATTATCGATTGACATAATGCGATATACACCATTTTTAGAGTATCACAGTCAGCGGATTCCCTAAGGGTTCTGAATATCGATATAAGGCGCATTGTTCTACTCGTTAGCGTGTCGAGTTGCTTGTCCCACCTTAGACCGCTGTCTATGCATACTCCCAGGTATTTAACACTATCTGTCTTAACCAGTGTTGGACAAGAACAGGATGAGGCAGAGTTAGGGCAAGAGTGTGCAGCTATAACAAACGTTGGAGGCGGTTTCATGTTATTACGAATTGCGAAAGGGACGCAATTCGTCTTACTGAGATTTAGCGTCAATAAATTAGTGTTAAACCATTGCATGATTATTCGCATAGCTGATTCTGATTTTATTTTTATTTCTTCCCAAGTATTACCGTGAATGAGAACAGCAGTATCATCGGCATAAGCGTATATGCTGCTGTTTGGGAGCTCCATCAAGCAGAGGTCGTTGATATATACTTGAAAGAGTAAGGGCCCTAATATACTGCCCTGAGGCACACCGTATGTCACAGTTTCGTCATTGCTCAGATGTGTATCGATTTTCACCTGCTGTCGGCGATTTTTCAGGTAATCTTTAAACATGTCAAGAACTATCCCACGTACACCCATGCGTTCCAGTTTCAAAATCAATTTGGAGACAGAAACCGTGTCAAAGGCCTTCGACAAGTCTAGGAATATACCTAGGCATTTACTCTTATTGTCTAGTTTTTTAGCAATGTGTTGTGTCAGGTCCATTACCGCATCTTCAGTTGAGACTCCAGTGCGAAAACCATACTGGTTGTCAGCTATAAGATGGTATTTATATAAAAACTTTCGGAAATTCTCGCTGATAATTTTTTCTAGAATTTTAGATAATGAAGTCAAGACAGAAATGGGTCTATAGTTATTGACACAGTTTCTGTCACCTCCTTTATAAATTGGGTGTACTATAGCTTTCTTAAAAGCATTTGGGAACACTCCTGTCTGTATACACCGATTGCATATGTAGGTGATAGACGGTACCAGCACATGACGGCATGTTTTAAGTAGGGACGTAGGTATGCCATCCCAACCCGTAGCACAGTCACTGCGAAGTTGAAGTATGATTGCCTCAACTTCACTTTCATCAACTTCAGGTATAGCAAGGGAGTTGACCGGTGGGTAAGCTATTTTCTTTCCATAATTGTGGGACTGAGTCGTGTGTGTTTTTTGTTGTAAAATTTTATCCGCCAAGTTTTTTCCTATATTGCTAAAGAAACTACATACATGGTTTATTGATGATATAGTATCTTTGCTTATTTTTAAAAGTTCTACAGGACAATTTTTGGTAGTTTTAGTATTTGTGATATTTTTAATTGTTTTCCACAGGGCCTTTGGGTTGTTTTTAGATTTATCTAACTCTTCTTTTTCGTGGATTCTTTTTAGTTTTTTAAGTAAAGCATTACAAAAATTTCGATAGCGTGTATATGTCAGTTTTATTATTAAGTTATCTGGTGTTCGTTTAGATTTTTGATGGAGTTTGTCTCTATTTCGGATACATTTTAGAAGACCCGGAGTAATCCAGGGCTTAATAATTCTGGTTTTTCTTGGTACCTTAATTTGTCTCGTGTGCTTAATGATAGTATTCGAAATTATATTTATTAGTTTATCTGTGGCGATGTTAGGATCGGTATAGGCGTAAATATCTGAGAAATTCGTGTTTTCTAACTCTTGTTTGATATCCTGAAAGTTAGGGCGTAATAATGTGTGATTCTTAATCCTTGAGGGGGACGGATTTGGAAACATTACCAGCGTGGGTTTGTGATCTGTAATATGAGATTCTAGAACTAAGGTTATAGTTGTCAATTTGGTCTTAAGAAGAGTGTGGTCTATACAGTTGTTTAGTCTGGTAGGCAATAGATGGGCGGGTAGTAATCCATGGAACGCGTTTAATAGAAGGTAGTCTAGACTGCGGTCAATTCTATTACCTGTTGCAATGTCTACATTGAAATCTCCTACTAGAGCTATGTTTGAGTACGAGGATAGTTTATCGAGGACCTCGTTTAGGCTAGACAGAAAGTATTCAAACTGGTCCTTGGTGGAGTACGAGGGGGATCTATACACGGCCACTATTGCAATATTATGGTCAATTTCACATACAAGACCATTTGCGTTTACAAAATTAGGCTCCCGCATCGTGACATTCAACCCCGCTCTGGCATAAATAATGACACCTTCATTTTGATTTGCCGTATTTTCAGTGTAGTGAGACTGATATCCATCAAGAATCGGCATATTTTTAACTTTACTGAGCCAGCATTCTGTCAGGATAACGATATCTATGTTCAGTTTCGTTTGACTCAGTAAAACTTGGAGACTATCAAAATTCTTGTTTACGCTTCGTATGTTTACATGAAATATTAATAAACCGGTGTTATGTGATCTGATGTATTTTTCACAATCTTCAGGGTCGCATGAGAAAGAGTTATCGAAATTTGTGTTATCAAGTTCGTAATTTATATTATTTATTAAAGTCATTTTAAAATGTTTATAAACCAATAACTGGACATTAGCCCTATGTTATTATTTACCTCGAGAGGATCAGTATGGGAAATACATCGTATCATAAAACCATACCTGTGTTTCTTATGAATTGTTATAGTGTAATTTCTATAAGATACATAAGTGAATATGTATAAAATATTAGTTTTACTTGTACTTAAACAACTAGTGTTGAGATACATGTATGTGTTTGTGTAATTTGTTTGAGTTATAAGTGTATGTATTTGTATATAAAATAATGCTAAAATAACACCGTAATAAAATAATAATATAACAAATAAGAGATAAGATACCAGACATGAAAAATTTGAGAAACGCAACATTAGTCACAGTTTGTTATTGACAAGATTTTTCAGACATTTTTCGGTCTTTATCAATATGTGCTTCTCTCCCACAGCCTTACGGAGAAATATGCTGCCATTGGTACTCCAGCAGAATGAGTAACTGTTATTCTTAGCGAAATCCCGAGCCAAATAGAACAGCTTCTTGGTACTGGCCGGTAGCTGTTCAGCCACATATACCGGTTGAGTACTCCCGGGTAGATCAATCTGTTTCGTATTTAACTTGTCCTGCTTATCTTTTTTGCCCCTGTTAAAGGTACGGACAGCTGTCAGCATTTTTATTTTAGTTTGAACTGAGGAAAATTCTGCAATAATTGGACGCGATGTATTTGGTGAAGTAGGTTTTCCTGGTAAGCGGTATATATCACGGATTTCAGACTCTGGTATGGGTAGTCCTACTAGTTTACTAATATTTGAGACTGTTTTCAGTAAACCGGCTGAGGTTTCAGTATCCGTGAATGGAATATTCCGTATCTCAATTCCTGAAGAACGTGAGTGGTGCTGGAGATCTACGATTTGTTTTTCTAGAGTCTCGATATAACGTCGTTGTTCTATTCGTTCGCTCTTCAACTGTTCTACCTCTTTTTTTAGCTCTTCAAAAGTCTGATTCATGAGGAGCATGGAACGTTCGATCTCTGAGTTTGTCTTGCAGATTGCAGTGTTAGACTGTTGTATTTTTATGTTCTGACTTTTAATCTCACTTATGTCTGCTGCAAGTTTCGAAATAAGTGTAGTCTGTTCTTTTTGCCAGTTTGAAAGCAGAATTCGTAGTTCATGAGGGCACGTATCAAGTTCACTTAGCGGGGAGTTCTCAGGCCTAGGACGCTTGTTTCTGTTGGTGACATAGTCACTCGTCGCCATTGCAGTGTTTATATCGGGTTCTGACTGTGTATGTTCTAAATTCTTATTAGAATTCGGAGGTGTACGTTGAGTGGACATTGTACTCGATTGTAAATTGATAAGGTATTGTTAACAAACGTATTAAGTATATAATAACTTATCTAGTAGGTTCGTACCACGCAACAGCGACTAAACTCGGGAGGCGCTATGTTGATAAAGTCCGCCGCTTCGCCTATGAATCACCGCTGCTAGTCGCCACACGTAGTATGCTGCTATTTCACGCGGTGCTCTCACTCATTCGGTGGCGCAGTGGTTAAGCGCTCGCCCCTCCGCTCCTGCGATCGCCGTGCCGGCAGTTCGAGCCCCCGCAAATCACGTACACTTTTTCCAAAATTTTTCGAAGTCACTGGCACAATTAGAGTTGTCTCTTTCTAAGACCGCCCAATGGGTGTATACTATTAATTTAAACTCTTAAGGTGCGACAAGGAATTAAAATTTGTTCAATTAGCCAATCACAGAATTTAGAGTTGCAATTTTACGACAGATAGCGATACACGTCCACTCGTTAAGAAGCTCAACGCCCGAAAGTAGGCTTATTTTGATAATAATTTTTTTTATTGGATAAATTATACCTCCAAGTTGGTTCTATATAAATTTCACACATAAAGTTCACCCCTAAGGGTGGATAAAAGGAAAAGTAGGAAATTATTCATTGTTCACATGTCAACCGATTCTGTTGGAACTTTGCATACATTATGTTTCCTCCGCTTCCTTTTCCGGCGGTTTTTTTTTGTGAATGTGTTTTTAAAATATCAAAACGCAAATCCGGTATTAAAATAAGTATTGTAAGTGCTGCTTAGCATCGATAACAGGAAAAAATATTGTAACGATTAGATATACAAAATTACTTATCAGTAACTTAAATATTGGCTTACCTTTTTAATCTACTTCGATAGATAGTCACTATCCAATATCCCTTGCGACCACACCTTTCTGTCACGCTGTATACAAATAATTTAATGTTATTCAGAATTGTCTCTCGTAGTGCTTGATTTTTCTTTGAAAATGATAGTCCATCTTCATCTGAATTATTACTACGAGACGTTAATAAAGTGCCAGCGGTGAAAAAGTATATATTTTTTATATTCCAGTACAGAAATTAAAGTACGGGTTTCCACGTAAAAAAAAGAGTAATTAACGAAGTTCTTAATCGATAGTTTAAAAATTTTTTTTTTGAGTATTTTGGAATTTGATGTACAGGATTTCGGACTAACCACAGTGGTTGTTGTACACGTGAATATTTTTTTAAGTGAAAATAATAATAATTGTATCTATTATATCAATAAGTACATGCTTTTGACGAAAAACGTTTTTTGATTCGGTGAGTGTTTCTTTTTACGTGTCCTAAATCATAACTAGCTAAATGAAATATTGAATTTGTTTCAAATATTTTTAGCACCTTTTCAAAATTGACCATGACAAACATAATTAATCAAAATAATCAATTAACAACCATTAATTTAATCATGTTCCTGTGCATGTTATTAAATGCAAGAGCATTATAATTGAGTAAAGTTAGACGCAGAGCAAGTGTTGGTCTTGTCTTCGTGCTTTTACTACCTCAAATTATTTACGTTGATAATTCCGAATGCCATGTGGTTTCTTAGGAATTCTGTTTGTCGGCTGATACAAATTCGTCTGTATTAGTCCCGCTTCGCGTCATTTCTTACGCGAGTTATTTCTTTTATTTCGACTTTTACACTAAACACACTAATCTTATATACTAAAATTGGCAGTTTGATTAATATTCCATGCACCGTAATCCACATCTGCAAAAAAGGCACGTTGCTCTAGTTATTAATTGTTTGCAGACATAATGATAACGCTAATAACACTTCGGAAGACAACATAAACAATTATTGTTTGGGCCTATGACGCAATTTTGTGTTCGTCCGAGCAAAATAATACTTCCCATAACTGTCAATTGTTATCAACAGAACTCGTGCGAACGTTTCATAATAACAACCACTTTTATATCTTACTGATCGCACTTGAAATAAATTGTATGTAAATGTATTGACAAGTCTAATTGCTGTAAAATACATGTAGTGTAAGGCCGCCTCGACGACTCGTCGCGTAGACACGCTGCCGCGAACAGTCCATGCTCAAAAAAAGTTTATAAAAAAATATATTTTGAGTGTCGATTGTTAAGAAATGAATATTGTGCAGGCGGAAGGGCGGGTGATGGGTCGCCGTTTCTTTTTAACACTGGTGATTGGGATTTCCGCTGGATTTAGTTTTGCATACATACTATTAACATCGACTGGATTCCCTCGAGAAATTGCTTGGCAGACCTACAGGTAATTTTATCTCTAATATTTGGCATGTCGCATCAAAACTTTTTACTGTTTTTCTTTTTCGTGATGTATGCATGTGCACGTTAGTTATGTAAATTATATTTTGCCAGTTATGTGCTTTTTGTAAATATGTTTAGTGTGTTAATTTTAAATATCATCAAGTAACGAAGGAAACTCTGTTAATATTTTCAATTAAAATGTTATAGATTATAACTTTAAGTTATACGCTTTCATAAATAATGATGCGCAACAAATCTTTAATCGTACGGGATATTATCTTTATTTTTTTTTAGTTTTTTATATTGCGTTGTTCAAAAAATAAATGATGCTTTCGATGGTCCACTCTTAGATTTATACTAATAATTATCATCTGATTAAAATTAAATTAATTAAAGTTAAGTGATGAGTGATGTCATAAGCATCAAGATTAATTAATGTTGGTAAGATTATTTATAGATTACAAAACTGATGTTATTTTTTCGTAGAAAACTGTGAGTGTTAATACAATACCTACCATGTATTTTGAAGGCAACAAACAACATGTAGCTTAAGCAGTAAAGAAGTAAAATGCTTTTTGCAAAACTTTAATTAAAATTAGAACGAAACTGAAGGTTTAAAAAATATATACCTACATATACAAATAAACTATGCACTGTTATCGACTCGATTCTCGATACATAAAAATAATTAATTAAACCATCCCATAGCGCAACTGTGTAGGTATCCCATTACATAATTTAAAACGTTGTGCATACCTGTCATTGACGTAAACTAGGTGTCAGATAATACAGACCTTTTCAGACATTGCTATCTATTGCTAACAGCCACAATAAGTAAATAATTTATTTTTTAAATTTACTAGATTATAATATATAAATTATTATTTCTATTCTAAAAATTTATAACTTTAGAGTTCACTACGCATGCGATAATAAGTTTGAAGAATGAATCTGTATTTACTATCATTTTTGTCACCACACTGAGGTGGATACTAAAATTTTAATAAGTGTAAATAAAAATAATAATTTTATAACAATTTTTTTATGGAACGTTTGCTCGACTTGAGATTAGACCGGCATTAGGCATTAGCTCTTGACCCTATACAAAAGAAATTATTTTTTAAGTTGTGATCTTTATGATGTTGACGTACCTACCTATTTTAAATAAGGGGCCATTCAAGTATTACGTAAGCACTAGGTCTTTGATTTGCTTATTTTTGATGACATGGGGGATGGGGGTGTCTGGATGGTGATTGCATCAGCAGTATAATTTTTTTTACTATTTCGAATTTTCTACAAAATTGTATCGATATTGGTGGTATAACAGATGGCAATTGGGAACTCTACTTGTCTATGCTGGAAAACGAAACATATTTTCAGGGATTCCCGAAATAAACGGATACGTTAACTCGCTTAGAACCGAGACACCAGATAAAGAAATCAGAACCTATAAAAAAATCATGTACCAATGTTTACGTAAGCATGGGACGGGGGGGTAAGAGCTTTGCTTACTTTTGCTGACGAGGGGGAGATGGGGGTCAATAACTGCAAAAAATCTGTTTACGTAATACTCGAACGGCCCCATAAATAAAGGCCAGTATTATCTATGGAACTAATCGATAGAAGAAACTGTATAAATTACACTAAAGAAATAAAAAATAATTATGCAATCGCACAGTACCTTTATTCAGTGCGATTACATAATTATAAACTCGTTTAATGTCGCTGAACACGTATCCGAATTGATAAAATAATAGCTTATAAACTATCCGCCTAACTGTCTGGAGGGCAAAACATAACAGTTAAGTCATCATTTAAATAATTTAAAAAAATTAATCCCGACCACGTAAAAATTGCGCTCTGAAAAGTATGAAATAAGAAAATATTCTTGTCTGACACTTTTATCTACAAACTATTCAATGTTTCGCACCTAATAAGTAGAAAACATAGACATTATTCATTTTAATTAAATATATAGGAATAGTGATGTTCAGAGGATAGTCGTGGCCTTGAAATTAAAAAGCCTTTTCATCTATCAAAATTCACAACAATCATCAGCATCTCGATGCATGTTATTCGACTTTTGTCGTTGACTGTGCAAAGGCTTTGGCCTGAAATATTTATCTTGCTCGAGTAAGAAAAACTATTCTATGTACTTAGTTTCATTTTTAAAACTTTTTTTTCAATACCTTTATACTTTTTGATAAAATTTTGTATAATAGTCACTTTCATGTAGGGCTACCATCCGTACGGTTTCCTTGAATTCCTAAGTTGGACCCTGTGGTTTTGAGTTGGTAGGATTCCGGCACAACGTTCATGAAGGATTTCCCAAACAGAGAAAAAGGGGTTCTCATAATGTGCCCGATTAAAACCCGGGTACATATGCGTGCTAAACTCGATTGATTGTTGATTAATATCAACCCAAAAATCTTAGTTTAAAAAATCACGATTTAAATCTTGCTGCGTTGGCACTGTTGGCGTAGATGCTTTTGTGTCATCGTTTTTAATTTATTCAAAGCGATATTATTTTTTGGGAAGTCCTAGGAAAAGTCTGAGTTCCCACAAATTACAAAGGTTTTTTCGTGGTTCGGGATATGAGGTGGTGGAAGCCTTACTTTAAAGGCACACACACACAGATGCAATACGCCGTGCGATTTTACTCACCCGACGTGACGTTGTTGTGTTCCATCTGTATGATGCGTGAGAACGTTAAAAATATTTTAAATTAATAATTGAAACAGTGACACGTGTCTCCATCTTTCATTCAATAACTACTTATCTGTAAAGTTGTGATTTCAGCTATGTCGAAATCGTTTTGATAAATGATAACGATAAAAAGTAGGTCTACGACTTACCATTTCCTTAGATAGATAATATGATTCAGAAAAGTTAAACGTAAATAAGTCCATACTAATATTATAAATTCAAAAGTAACTCTGTTTGTTTGTTTAGTTGTTTGTTACCTTTCCACGACCAAACGGCTGAACGAATCGTAATGAAAGGCAAGGAGATAGATAGGACCTTGGAGAAAGTCGCGGGCACCAGCTAGTAATATATAAACGCTAATTCTTAAATAAGTAAGCAGGTAAATATTAGGAGCACGGCATTAAGAGATTGTAATTTTACTTAAGTATTATATGTGTATTATAATATAATGTAACGATGGTTCAGTATGGTTCTATTTTATTAAAAGCTCCAATTTATAACTGATTTAATTTTCTGGGATCTGTAATAAAAACAAAAATTAAGTAAAAAAATTATATTCAATCAATCAAGCCCTAAGCCCCATTTAATAGTAAGCGGTTGCATAATAATTTTATTTTCGGTTATTTCTTAGTTTAATTAAGTGACGCAGTCTCCGGCTTCACCTTAAAAAAAAAACTGTCTTAAGGCCCTTGTTTTTATTCAATTATATAATACTAGCTGTTAATCTGTACCAGTGCCAAATTTACAAAGCAAATGTCACTACGAGATATTAGCGGGTTTTTCAGAATAAACCCCGGACGGCTCTTAGAATAAGTTATTGGCATTGTCAATTAATGTCAAATTCCTAGGCGTTTTTTTTTTGGTTTCGCACTGGTTGGGTTTTATCGCCCGCAGCACACGGGATGAACAAGTTTTATTTTACAAAAAAAAAAAATAGTATAAATAAATTTATAATTTTCACGATCCGTGTTCAAAAGACAGCGTATTTTAAACCCGCCACATACGAACCTGGTGCAGATTTAGAGCTCGTACAGTCATCGACGTAACTGTAGCCGTCAACTGCAGTTGAGCGTCGACAGCTGCCATCGAGTTGCTGTCAACATGTAAGAGCTCTATGACTTCATGTAGCTAGACCACGGAATTCGCCTATACATTCAATATCTGCAATGTTATTTTGTACTAGCATAATCACCTGACAACGCCTGATTTTAGTGCCTAGTAAAAAAATAAGTATTTTAAACGATGTCGTTAAGTAGTACTAAATTGTCTTTAATATATTTACTTGCACAATAAAAAAAACATGATAGTTTTCATAACACATAATTAATTGGGTATGTATTTTAGCCGTAGTATCTATAAGGTTTGACATAGATTTTTAAAGGGTTTCATTATCGTTTGCTTTAAATACGCATTTGCCATAGTGTTTGTGTTTAAACGTAGATTTAGTCATTTCTGGACTATTTTTATTTAGCTTATGGTAGTTAGATGTTAGTTCCTATAATCTTGTTTATCATCTTCATGCTTTCTGAATGGCTACGCCGCGTTTGGGCGCTTTCTCAATCATTTCTTTGTGAATGTGATTCTGTTTATTATTATAGATAATAAATTATTTAAGCTTGTTTTTTATGGGCTAGATATCGAATGGAGTGTAAAAAATAAACACTACAGAGTAGAAAGGTAGTGGGAAATGAAATTTATATAGAGGTACTGCCATTCGTATGATTAAGGGTTCTTACAAAAGAGCGCCATTTTGTCGACGATACCTCGACTGTAGCCGTTGACGTTCGACTGCAGCTGTCGTCGTCCGGCATCAGCCGTCGACGTTCGACTGCATTCGTCGACTTTCAACAGCCACTGAGCATCGTCGACAACGTGCCGCTCGTCTGTAAGATCCCTAACTATTACGATACGATGTAACATTTCTCACAATTTCGCACGCGCCCCTTCGAGTACTGTTTGAAAGGGCCAGCAACATTGCGTCGTATCGAAATCGTTGAACAGACTAGTGCCTTTGTGCTTTCCTACATTGTATTTTCCTGGAAAATATTACCAACTTACATTTCTGAGTAATGTAGACCGAGTCTACAGCATAAAGTGCTTTTGTTTATGTAATGTTATCATAACTTATGCTTTTATACATGTTTATGTGGTGTCAATACAATGGTTTATTTGATTTTGTTGAATTTGATATTGATAAGGACTGAAGGTCGTCTGTGCAATCAATTTGTTTGTGTACCTTATAAATAAACATGAATACTCATATTGCCATAAAATTTGCGGTGTAAGTTGTTTTTCCTTTTTTGGTACAGAATAACAAACAATCAGTGAGACAAAGAAATCGACACTATGTTCTAAGCCGTTTCAACCACATGCTTATTACATGGCCGTAACTATCAATTTCTAATATTTTTATTGGCTTATTTAAATAATATATTATTATATTGACTGATCATCTCACTGCAGGGCAAAGGCCAAAGGCATCCAAATTTCTAAACCCTGTAATATTCACCGTACTACATTTATTACATTCCATTCCATATTAGGAGACTAAGTATATCTATATGTACCTATTTTAAATATATTGTACTAAAATATATATAGATGGCAGTGAAACTTTATTATGGATATAAAGAGCTGGTTCAGGCCCCGAAGAAAAAAGTAAACGGGACATATAAATTGAGTGCTAGCTTAGATCATATAATATACAGGGTTGCTGGTTACTGGTCACTATCCTGTGACAGGCTTGTATGTTATGTTATATACAATGTGTAAAAGAATTCGGTACTTGCGACTCCTCTGGGGCTGCGGTGTCCATGTGCAATTGCTTACCTACAAGTGATCCTGTGCTCGCGACCTATCCCATAAAAAATGGCGAGGAAAAAAGCGCGCTTTCAAAGTTAGTTCCATTGTAAAAAAATCATATCCAAGGGTACATTGACACCTCAAACTATGACTAGTAATAGTTTAGTTTATTAAATACACACGTTGTATAATACAACTTATTTAAAACAAAGTATAGAGATTTATGCATAAAAAATATGGTTATTATTCTAACAAAAATAATTTTAATAATGCATATAGCGCAATAATAGTTCACTAGTACATACAATTGTTTGGGTAATTATAAAGGGCCAATAACCAGTACCGTGAATAATAAATTTTTGAAAATAAATATCGTCTGCTTTATCGCTCAACGTCTTCTATCATTATCTTGTTGATAATTATGTCTGTGTTTGTTCTGATTAACAATGACTAAAGCCCCGAAGTCTTAGAGTCTTGGCAGTCTTACTACACACCAGAACAAAATATGGGTACCCAGCAAATATCCATAATTAAAGTTACGACTATCTACTAAACCAACTACGGTCAAAATCAGTCCTCTTATTCGTAATCCTACTATAAAAATGTGTTATATAAAAAGTGATAATGACAGAAACAGCCAAAGTTAACTTGAGACTCGAGCGGAATCTGCCTTGCCCTCCTGACCTCCATTGCTTACCGCTATCACCATCGAAGTGTCGGTACTGTCAACAAATTCATTCTTATCCATACTGTTGATAGTATTCCGCAAAAGCTACTTTTTTCAGTTTGTACACCGCTCTTAAGACATCCAAGCGAAGTCTCAAGTTAACTTTAGTGTGTGATATTTTATAAACAGTTTGTGGGACGTTTTTTTTTATTATAAATCTATGTCTAAGCAAACAGTTATAATCGATGTAAAATTCCAGGGAATCTGTTCGAGACTTTAGTAAGCATCCAATATCTACCGTCGGTGAACATAGTAGCGATGAGCCGGCACACAAAGACGAGGACAGATCTGTGGCCGACGAGCTGGCTAAGAAAGTTAGGGTCCTGTGCTGGGTGATGACGCAGCCTAAAAACCATGAGGCTAAAGCCAAACATGTTAAAGCAACGTGGGGAAAGAGATGTAATAAATTGCTGTTTATGAGTAGTAGTGAAGGTGAGTGTGTTATAACTTTTGCTTTATCTTGGTGTGATGTGCAAAATGTCCATTCAACATAAAATAACTAGCCCAGTGTCCCACTGCAGAGCAAGGGCCTCTTCTCGTAAAGACGAGGCACGAGCATTGATCACCACGCTAGCTCACTGTGGGTGATTTCAGACCATCAAGCCCAGGTTTCCTCACGATATTTTCCTTCACCAAATGTCTGTGATGTCTTAGATTTACTATACTATATATATATATTAGACATCACAGACATACGGTGAATATGACATTGAAAAAGTGGTTTAATGGTTTGCTTTTTGACTCGTAACCACTATGCCACCACGACGTATGACGTGGTACGATATGTCCATTAACCTTTTGACTGCCGAACGTGGATCCACGCGAGACAATGCAATTTTTATTATGTCTGGAAATGCGACATACGAGAGGTTAAGTGTTGAAAATCTAACGACCCAGGGATATAATTTAAATAAGAATTTACCTATTTTTCTAAGGAATATTGGAAAATAGACACGAACGTAACTCGAATACGCTACTTTCAGATCGTGACATTTCTCTCGCAACTGAGCTATCGTGTCGCTTGTTTGCATTTATTAAATTTAATTTCAAGTTTTCCCTCAATTTTGTCTTAAAAGGTGACTGTTAGCAATCATTTACAGATTAAAATAATATAGGCATTACATGCAAGGCCTTAAAATACAGAAAATGTAATAAGTAATTTCATCATATCACAATAACCAGTAATACAGTCGATGCAGTTTCGATGCGTTTTAAACGACTTCTGTCGCTGACTGTACTATAATAATTACAAATAACTTGTTATATCCATTTAATTATTGGCTTAAGTGAATATATTTGACTTTATATTAGTCCTTATAAAGGTCGTTAATTAAATTACCTATTATTATATTATTTATTTTTCGATTCCAATTCCAGACCCAAACTTGCCGGCTGTGAAGCTCCCAGTGGGCGAAGGGCGAGACAATTTGTGGGCGAAGACGAAAGCCGCCTTTCGTTATGTGTACGAGCATCACAGGAGAGACGCGGACTGGTTCCTCAAAGCTGATGATGATACGTAAGAAAAAAAAAAAAAAAAAAACACAATCTGGACTCAAAACTTTTATGCGCTTAGTTCGATTTTGTTTTTCTTGTCCAATGAACCAAGTGTGGTACACGGCGATTGTTTACCTATTGTGTCTGTTTTGACTTGTTTTTTATAAGTGATCGAAGCAGGGAACCCGTTAATAGGTTTTTGAAAATCTTATTGGCGAGATATGTACAAAAAGAAAGATTTTTAAAGAAATTGAAATAGGCTTACTACTATTAATCTCTGGTCCCTAAATAATGACTGGGTATACAAAATATATTTTGAAACCCCGCGATAAAATAGTACAATCCTAAAAATAATTATTGAAAATTAACTTCTGAATGTGTTATGTAGTAGGTACTAATCAGCTGTCAATATGGTCGCGTTCAGAAATTTGCCTAAAGAGGAGTTAGGGATCATAATTATTATCAATTATACAAGCTGTTGATCTACACCCGCGCCATAGTTATACATCAAATGATAAAAAATATGCTTAACCATGTAAAATTATTTTTAGAATCCCAATGGTTATTTAATAGCCAAATTTTCACTTCGATACATGTCCTGGAGTATATATCCGGGAGATGCAGGGTCGAATCCTGCTCACACCCGTATTTTTCTATTCACAAAAATATTATAACTTTATAGTTCGATATTTTGATGTATCATTAAAAATCAATTTTCTTGGTATGTTTTTTTGTAGATCTGTGTTCAGTTTCAGGGTATAGTCTATTTTATTTATCTGAAGGGCTTTGTCACTGGGCATCCATATCGCCCAAATTATATTTTTATTGCCGGGTTTTCTAAGTACATAACAAAAGCTGTTCTTTAGACAACAAAGATCAAATAAAACGCCACTGTAATTTCTCTAAAACTCTATAATTTTTATACAATGTTGTATGATATAATATTGATAACTCTAAAAAACTATAATAATTTGAAAAATCATCCATTTGCCCTTAACCTATAAAACATAGACGCTAGTCATATTGTTTACATAAACCTAGATGTGATATTGTCGAAGGAATTTACATATGAAAACATACTGTCATTACACCCCTATTAGACACGGTCGCGGTGGCCACTGCGATACTATTGTAGTAGTAGAAACATGTAGATATGTATGTATATATGTAACATATTGTCAAGGTTTTCCTACGGTATTGTTATCCCTATTCATCGGAGTAGGAGAGTACGACACCAATGTCATATTCAAGGAGTCTTGATTAACTTTGTTAATGTATTTAATAAATTATTCTCCACGATTTCCTTTTGAAATTCAGTCTTACAATCGGTCAGTTGGAATATAACAAGCGTACCTATATAGCAATCCACCACAATTTTGACACGACTGCCCAAAAAAGGAGTGTTATGTGTGTAGAGATCATGTATGTATGTTTGTGAGTTTTTTTATTCAACCATAACATCTAAATCTGTAAACCGATTTGGACGAATGGGGTATCGATATAATCCTTACATTATCCGTAACATAGGACAGAGGAACTAAAAAACAAAGAGTGAAAACAAAAATAAAATTCACACATGGTAGGCGTGCTTTTTATGTATTTTATATTAATTTCATACCGAAAAACAAAAAGTTGTTCATAAATTCTAAATTGAAAATATAATAAGGTAGGTACTCATTCCCGAAACGTAATTAGGTTAAAAGGTTGTTTAAATAACATATTTTATATATTTTGCATGACGAATAAAAATTGCATGAACAAGCCATGCTAGCATTATTTATTAATAAAAAAAGCAAGGGTTATTATGGTAAATTACTTGTTGTTAAGAACTATAGATAACTTAAGAAGGAAACTGATTGGCCACTTGATACCATACGATATCTTCTCTAAGACAGTTTTAGAAAAAAATTAGAAAAAAAAAGAAGAAGAGGAAGACTTGGACGAAGCTTTATTTATACATCAAGTTAAGGAGAAAGTAGGAGTCGACTCGTATCTAAATGTCAAAGTGAAAGCAGAGGATAGAGAGCAATGGCGGTTGTTCAAGAGCTAAGCTCATTCATTGAAGAAGAAATAAATAATAGTTTAATTAAACTAAAAAAACACGCTTTTGTAACCAGCCGAACTAAAAAGTAGAAAATAATAGTAAGAAATAGTTTTCTTCATAGCCTTTAAAACGTTACGCAACGGTGAAATTACAGTTTGAATGCAAATGAAAAAGGAAGCCTTAATACCAATATATAAATATCCTTATATTATTATAAAAATATAGTACCTAATTATTCAAAAGTTTTTATATTTATGTAATAACACGTAGTTATTACATAAATATAAAAAGTTTTGAATATAATACGGACATTCTAATAATTCAGAAATGTTCATTAATAAATTGTGACAAATTGTCCGCCCATTGTCCATGAACACCATAATAGATAATTTCCGTCCGATTTATGCGATAAGCCGCAAAAATGCGCAGGAGTACTACAATATAGAAATAGAACAATTTTAACCTCTGTGATTAAATAGTGCAGTAATAAATGTTGGTGGTTTTCAAGTTAACATGAATAACACTTTGCCCGACCTGAGATTCGAACCCAAGACCTCATGCGCTTTGGACCACTAGACCAACGAGGTATTTTTAATTATATGGTATTTATATTTTACAACTGTCTTCGTTTTCAGGTATGTGGTTGTAGAGAATCTGAGGTACATGCTAGCTGATTACGATACCAAAGACCCTATATACTTCGGCTGCAGATTTAAACACTTCTCACCGCAGGTTGGTAAAAATATTTTCTTAATTAACGTACCAGAATAATCAATTTTACTTGAATTAA
The DNA here is from genome assembly GCA_935421205.1 of Xylocampa areola. NCBI lineage: Eukaryota > Metazoa > Arthropoda > Insecta > Lepidoptera > Noctuidae > Xylocampa > Xylocampa areola. The sequence goes on along the minus strand of OW285210.1, from coordinate 16,340,578 downwards.
ATTAAAGAAAGAATATTTTGAAAACCCCGCAATAAACATAATTAAATTAATTTTATGATTCCTAACTTTTCATTGGACTAATTTCTGAACGCGACAATATTGACAGTTGATTAATACCTATAGTGCGTTTCACATAAGAATTCCCTTTGCCGTTACGTTGGCATCTTTGTTTTTTACCGAGAGACCATCGTAATAAATTTGTTACATATACAGTGGGACCAACATTTCAGCGAGAGGACTTCTTATGTGAAATGCTTTTCTTAAGAATGTGATATTTACGAATCGATTCACCATCAGGAATTTATTTTCTGAAAGTAGAACCCCCCTCCTCCCTTTTGTCTGAGATTTGAGGCGGCGGGATCCCGCCCTGGCTATTACCATATTATTTTGCGGGGTCTGAAAAAATATTCTTAATGTCGAAAGTATTCAACTTATAGGGTTATATGAGCGGTGGCGCGGGCTACGTGTTAAGCAGAGAAGCATTAGATAGGTTCGTGAACAAGGCGCTACCGACGCCGCAACTGTGCCATGCCGGAGACCACGGGGCGGAGGACGCAGAAATGGGTATGTTAAAAAACACAATTCAGTAACATGTTTTGTAGGACGCCTCATATATAAAATCCAAATTTATTAGGTCCTTTGAATGGTAAGGGAAACGAAAACTGCTCCTCTAACAGCGAACATTAAGGAAAAAATTAAATTGTTACGGTGTATTAAATTAAGTTTAAATGAATCTTTACTTACGGGACCAGACAGAAGACGGCGGGGGGTGAGGTAAAACACAGCACAAAAGAACTTGCACTAAAGCAACAATAGCTCTCGTCATTACATTAACAGTATTAACACACATAAAATTGTGTCACACACGATTAAAATCGTGTACTATCATTGTAACCATACAAGTAAAACATACAGGTAAGTATAAAGGTTTGATTGGGAATCATATGCCAGTGCCGAGAGGGGTACGCCCGCTTAAACTACTTCAGTACTTATTCCTTCAAGATACCTTAGATTCCTTATGATCTACACATTGACCCGTTACAAGGAATTGTAACCTCAAATTAGATTAATACAATCATCTTCCTACAAATATATTGAACTATTCAAATATACAACGTGTTACAGAAGTGTGTGGTCATACTTTAAGGGGTCAATGTACTCATCTTTTACTACGGAACGGAACCAATTTTGAAAGCGCAAAAAAATCCTGCGGGGCAGTCTTTGGGGACTGCCGATAGCAGTGAAAACTAAGTAACTTGTGAATTGTATTGTACTAATAACGCACGGAGGTATATCTATTTACATTTGGAGTTTCTTGCCGGTTCTTCTCCATAGGAAGCGACTTTTTGGAGCCGTGCACGTAAATTCTGACCTTTCATAAGTGCCTTTGTATGGTTTATATGAAATAAAAACCATTGACTTTGACTTTGATTTATACACAGTATACATCCACGATTTATGTTCACCCAAAAACTGCTCAACGCGCCTAAAGAAGTGTTCACTTCAAAAAATCTGCTGTTACATAGAAATGGTCATACCTACTCGATCAAAATGTATGGAACAGCTGATTATTTTCGCGCTTTCGAAGTTGGTTCCGTAGTAAAAGTTTTTTGTATACATGAGTACATTGACCCCTTAAAGTATGACCACGGAGTTCTGTTACACGTTGTATAAGGTCTTACAGTATTAATCCGAAATATTTTATTTAAACATCTATGAATGATAAACAAGTCATATCAAATATCAGATTTATAATTTACTAGCTGTGCCCCGCGGTTTCACCCGCGTTAATTTGAGGAAAAACTACTAAAATATATTCCACCAGCGCCATCCCCCCTCATGACCGCGTCTAGCACATCATAAACGCGTCTGCCTCGATGGTGTAGTGGTACCAAACTCGACTCCCGAGATTCCCGGGTCGGGCAATTTTATTGAGTTTTTCTGTTTGAAAATTCTCAGTAGCAGCCCGGAGTTTTGAATTGTGCCTGATAGATGGCAATAGGCTCACTACCTGTTACGTGGGACTTAATAACAGCATAGGTGAAATGTGAGTTTATGTTTTAAATATAAATAGTGAGTTTAACGACAGTGTACACCTCTGCCTATCCCTTCGGGAAATACAGGCGTGATGCTATATTATGTTATAAATGCGCGCGTGGTGGTACTTGATCATTATTTTGTTGCGGATTTATTTTAAAACTATGATATCTCCTAAGATATTCAGTGAAACCAAATGATGTCAAGAGCAATTTCCTTCAAAATTAAATACTTGTGATGAATAACGTATTTATTTGGATAAGGATTAATATCATGTTTATAAACACCTTCGCAAATATTGCATTATTTTAGAACAAATTTGATAACCATAAAAAAGGTTATTATGAGTCTTCAAAAGATAGACACTGTCGCGGACTTAATTTTAGAACTTTTAAAGGGGAACAGCTCTGTCATACATGATTTTTGCGTAACTTTAACCTTTTACGCAGCGCACGCAACGGAAACTCTCAAAAGGATTTTTTTTTCCGTTGTGCAACATTCTTCATTGATTCCGCTCCTATTGGCCGTAGCGTGATGTTATATAGGCTTCCTCGATAAATAGACTATCCAACACAAAAATATTTTTTTCTATTGGAACCAATAGTTCCTCAGATTAGCGCGTTCAACCAAACACAAACAAACTCTTCAGCTTTATAATATTAGTATAGATCTAATTGTTCGGAGAGCAAGTTAACCCGTTGGTCCCGGTTGTCAAATTTAGATCTATGACAGCCGTTACGGGTATTCAGAGGCCTGAAAGCCTGAGAACCAGTCAGACCACGAGATATCGTATTACCCAGTAACTGGGTTGTGGAGGTCGGGTAGCCAATCGCTCCATGTAAAATAATGGTATTCAACTGCATCTGGTTTGACTGGAAGCCGGTCCCAATGTTATTGGGAAAAGGCTAGGGGCCGTTCATTAATCACGTGAGGCTCGAAACGGGGGTATGGCATAAATCACGAAATATCACAAGGGGGGAGGGGGTGTAGTAAGATATCACGTGTATTTGTTTACTGTATTTAAAGATCATATACTAAAAAATTTTGGCTTTTTTGTATGTACTAAAAAATACACGTGATTTTGTGTGGGGGTGGGGTTGAAAAATGCTAAAAAAATATCACGTGATTAATGGATGGCTCCTAGGCAAATAACTAAATTAATTAAAAAGAATAGAACTGTTATGAGACTAACAGAGATAGGTACAGAGAGACAGACTAGAACGGCAAGCACGACAGCTCGCGCCGTGATGTGCTAATGATTGTCTATTGAATATTTTATGTAAACGGAAACATAAATTATTAGAATTATTTGAGCCTACTAAGCGTCCTTACAACCCGTTTGTTTTTGTTAAAACATATTCAATGTGGATGAGTTGGATCAGGGGTCGGCAACCTTTTGAGTCGGAAGAGTAAAAAATTACAAAATTTCAAAGTGTATATGAGCCACAATTTTTTTTCTTGCCAGCAATAAACAGTACTTGCATAAATAAAGTTTTGTTGATAAAAAAAACTTATTTATTTCTTCATAAGTAAAATATCTATTTATTCATATATAAGTAGTGTTTTTTCTCAATAAACTTGACAAATAGAAAAAAGGCCCTTTTTTGTATTGCTGGTTATCGGTGTTTTTAGAATTTACTACATAAATAAACAGTAACTATCAATTTAATTTACACATCATTAAGTTGTTTAATAATCTGAGTTGGACCAATTTAATCTAAGTTGACATTTAGGTTAATGACATTACGATTATAGTTTGAAATAATTAACATTTTACGTTTGAAATTTTAAATATTCACTTGACATTAAGATTTAACATAATTCTTAATCATATATAATGATTTTTTTTATACATGTTGAGGCCTTATAATACCTATATTAAATAATAGATAAGAACGGGGCTTGAACGGGGCTTGAACCCGCAACCCTTGACCTTGATGTAGGGTCGCGGGTTCAAGCCCCGTTCTTGTCTGTAATTTCTTCACTTGTTTTTTAGTTTTAGTGAGTAGCTTGGCGTATAAATGTACATTTATTGTTGCATAAGAAATGGCAAAATATAGCTGCCATTTAGTATTGCATAATCAATTTTTGTGGAAAGTAAATTACAATCGAGAGGAAGATTCGAACCTGCGCCTCCCGGATAAATACTCCAGGCGCTCTGACCGCTAAGCCATCTCGACCTCTGCTCACTACTCCGAATTCTTCTTCCACATTTTAATTTGATCTGGTCTTTTGGTGACATCATTGCCATCTGTTCAGTCCCTTGCACCTTCCCAACGTCATCGTCAACTTAAGAGTTCGGTATTTTCATAGATTTACGAGTATCTGTATGAATTATAAAACTGTTTGGATCTCAATAACACATACAAATCTTCCAAACGCTTTTTTGTGTATACTATCGTGAGCAGGATTTGAACCTACGCTTAAAAATATATCTAACAATAAGTCGGATCATTGCTTTCAAATAACATTACATTGATAAACAAACTGTACCACTATTGTAACTATAGGTGATTATGTAAAATGTATAAATAACGTTTACGTCAGGATTTCCGGTTGTAATAATTACGAAGTTGATTTTCACATTAAATGACGTAAGTAAATACTATCAGCGTCAGTGCCGAGTATATAATTATTGTAACTATATATTTAAATAAACGTCAATATAATAAATTTTAATTGTTTAATAATAAACAAATATTTGTAATACATTGAGCGTCGGCGTACACCGATTGTATCGATATAGAACAATAGGGTTATTGACGAAATTTCACAAAGGGCCTAAATTTAAAGATTAAGGTATAGAATAACTAAAAAAAATATTTTTCCATTTTTTGTGTACCTATTGATTAAATAATAGCTGTTTAAAATTAAAATTTTAAAGGTCGTGCCAAAAGGCGCGATAATGACGATCGCCATTTTGTGACGTCATTACGCAACAGAACTATTGTAAACAAAGGAAACTATTTTGTAAATCATAACATTAGTGCGTAGTATACCAATACTTCGAAAATTGAACTGAAATACGGAGCAAGTGGTTGCAACTGGCTTCCGAAATATCAACAAATTCATCGATTTATTTTGTGTCATGTGTCACAGTGACTGCAAATTGACAATCAATCCTCTGAGTAGTGACGTCACGCAGTCATTGGTGTTTCGAGTCACGTGACACATAGATTAAAAATTATGAATTTGTTTATCGAATTAAATGTATTTACGAGTTATTATTATTATTTTCAAAAATACCAAAATTTCTAATAAAATACATTCTATCATTATAGCTAAGTTTCATATTTTATTTCCATCAGTGTCAAATACCCTATTATTGTATCTGTAACATATTCGGGCATTACTTGGACGTCAATATTTTATCTGGATATATGATGATAATAAAATTGTCTCTTAGTTGTGGTCTGAGAAAATTGTGTTTTTAAACAAAAAGACAAAGCATCATAGCGTCACGCCTGTATTCCCCGAAGGGGTAGGGAGAGGTGTACACAGTTATAAACCTACCACCTACACCTAGTTATTCACCAATGCTATCAATAAATCCCATGTAATCAGTGGTGAGCCATATTCCCATCTACCGAGCACAATTCCAAACTCCAGGCTGCTACTGAGAATTTCCTGACAGAAAAACTCAATAACACTGCTCGACCCGGGACCTCATGCTCAGCGGTCGGGCTTGGAACTACTAGACCGACGTGGCAGTCTAACAAAATAAACTCTATTTTTAAGATTTTCTTAGAGTTCATATCACCAACGTTCAACAAAAGTTCTCTAGTCAAATACAAACCTAGATAAAAAAATATATATAGATAGGTAATTACTAGAATTACCTATATTTTTTTTATCAAATTTGTATCTACGTTTGACCACCAACTTGCTTGATGGTAAGCGATGGTGTGGCCGAAGATGGAGCTTGTATATCCAGAGTAAATCTATTCACTCTTAAGTAGAGTGGATACATTTTGGAAAAACGATAGTTGGGGAGTTTATGCAACTACCCAGACCCGCGTCCCACAACAGTTGCACCGGACTACATCCCGAAACACGACTAGGTCGCTTCATGGCATGGCTTCGTGCGGTGGGTAGTAACCAGCCGCAGCCGAAGCCTCCCACCGGAGTTGTGTTGCCTGTTTTGCACCACCCAGAGGCCACGTGTAGGGATTCTATTTTAAGGGTGCACTCCTACGGACGCGGGCAACTCAGCCCCCAAAACCACCTATATAAATTGAAGTACCTATACTTAAAAAGTCATAACATTTTTATATCACCTGTTTTATTTATTAGTCAGCTCTTAATTACTTTGTTAGTGGTTTTAAATAGCTAGGTATAGTATAATTATTTATTTCTTTAACCTCTCTTGCTTTAACCTGCGTTATTTATTTCATTTAATTTGTGAAAACAAACAGTTCACACAAACACATTTCATAAATTACTACTCGCTTCTTCTATTAATTTTAAAGTGTGTCTAAGAAGTTTTTTGTCGGTTTTCTCCATAAGACCAAAGTCTTGGAACTATGCACCTAGTTTTGACTTTAAAAGTACATGCAATCTGTATGGAGTACCCTTGAAATTAATTTCAATTTAAATTTCAAATCAACACCTTAAACAATGACAAAAAGCCTTCAAGAGGTCAGGAGCAATCTAAACCGACGAGCATGCATGAAAAGGTTAATGAACATAGATAAAGTGAAAGAGGTGTGTCAGAATTTTAGCAAGTAGAAATGAATAGTCTCTGCCTATACCAATTGAAAACAGACGTGATTGTATGTATGTAATCTTAAAATAAATTTAATATCAAACTTGCAGCATGTTACCATAGGGAAAACCTGTATTTTTTATCATTTTATGCATGTCTGCCCAAAAAAAAGAAGTGGTCCGTTTTCATGTATAACTTCTAAACGCCTGAACCAATTTCGATGTATGGGAATCCTTACATTGTCTCGGATAACATAAACTGGTAAGATTTTAATCAAATGGCAGCCGATCTTTTTTAATTAATTAATTTAATCTTGCTAAGCCAAATATCATTCAAAACTGAAGTGACATAAATAATTCCAATGTCAATTAGACGAATTTATTCTAGTACCTTTGAAATTCTAATATTTGAATTGAATTAATTTCAGGTAAATGTCTCGATAAGATCGGCGTCCGCGCGATGGATTCCCGCGACGAGCTGCACCGGGGTCGCTTCTTCCCGTTCGTACCTCAGGACCATTTGTTTCCTAACAGGGACAAGGACTTTTGGTATTGGAACTACATATTTTACCCTACTGATGAGGTAAGTCTCCATATTATATAAGGTCCTACTTTACTATATGTCTAGCTTTTCCCATTAACATTGGGGTCAGCTTCCAGTCAAACTGGATGCGCCTTCATACCAGTATTTTACATGGCGCGACTGTCTATCTGACTTCTACAACCCAGTTACAGGGTAACACGATATTTCGTTGTATATATTTGCGGGCGGGCGGTGCACAGGTAATGCATGACTATCCTCAATATTGTGGAAGTAGCTAGATATTGTATTTATTTGCATCCATTGTAATGGACTTCCGCAAAGTAACGCCTGAATCTATTCAATAATAACTGGTCTTTCTAGGGCCTGGACTGCTGTTCTGACCACGCAGTCTCCTTCCACTACGTAGGACCAGAACTTATGTACGTACTTGATTATCTAATATACCACCTGAGGCCCTACGGCATTAAGTACGGGAGCGGAGTCACGCCGAAGATCCTCAGAGGTAACGATACTAAAGAACTTGAGAACCGTTAGATTGTTAACACTGATTATAATAGATGAAGGATTAGTTGAGCTCCTGTAGATATATTTATTTATACAAGGCACTAACAGTGTGGGTCAAGTTTTTAGTATAACAAAAATATCAGTTTTATATTCATTAATAGATTTTTGACGACAGATCAAAAATATTCCCAGTGTTTTCAAAGATTTGCATGTATATATTTTGTTAGAAAATTGAATTAATTTTCCTTTCAACGTCTCAGTTCATGATGTTCTCTGAATGAAATGAGTTTGCTCTTGACTTTAGTCTAGGTCAGAGGTGACAGAGACAAAGTCCTTTTCTCTAAATGTCCTGTTCTGAAAATGTCACTTTCTCAATATGTGCTTTTCTCAAATTTTACAATTTGCCGAGTTACAGTCTTTCCAATAAACATATATAGTCAAGTTTGACCTTTAGCTTAATAAGTCAGATTTTTTATTTTAAAACAAAACAACACACTTTTGATCCTGATAAAACCTGTAGGTATTTCCTGATACAGAATATTAATGACAATTAAACATAATATTATTATTTGTATTTTCCTTGTATATTTAAATAATTTAATTGATTATTGGTCAAGTGATTACGTTACGTGTATCATTAGTACCTATAGTATTTGTTAGAGGTACTTGCCACAACATAAAAAACTATTGATTATATCAGGATATACTTACAGTTTTTATTAAGCTGAACAGGAGAGATGCAAATTAGTGAAGATACTGATAAAAATTAAGCCGTTGGCTTGCTAATTAGCAGACACAATAAATTTTTTTGTTATGAAGTACGTATTTGTACGTGGCTGAGCGGAAGGGTATTTTGTTTTGTTTGAAAATAAAAAGTCTTGCTGATTAAGCTAAAGTTCAAAGTGACGTTCAAAATTTGACGTGCACTTGACTGTACGTGTTTATTGGAAAGACTTGGCAAATTGTATAATTTGAGAAAGAGTCATTTTGAGAAAAGGACATCATAGCATCACGCTTGTATTCCCCGAAGGGGTAGGCAGAGGTGTACACACTTGGACCACTAGACCAACGAGGCAGTTCAGAAAAGGACATATTGAGAAAGGGACATTTTCAGAACGGGAAATTTAGGGAAAAGGACATCTTGCGCTAATACGCTCTTCAAGCCTTTACCTGCCCACAAAATATTGAATTTTAGGCTAATTAATATTTACCTTTTCTTTTTTCATTGCACATTTGTGTACCATTTGATTCATTTGTAATGAAAACGTTAGTATGTCTCGAAACAGCTAAACTATCATGACATAATTTAAATGGGAGTCCTCTGATACTTTACCTCTTATACCCAGTGTTTTAGCAAGATAAATAAGAAGAACATTTACCCCCTAATTCTTTATCGTGCTATAAACGTCTCGATAGCTAAAATGTTCCTAATGTCTATTGTCCGTCTCATTCTATTGGCATGTAAGGGACAAGGACAGATAAAACAATTTTGTTAAGCGTATATTTAGTTTATTTTTATGAGAACGTACGTTCGTTTATCAAAAATACAAAACATTCCGAAACGACTGCATTCGTCTATAGTCTGATACAAAAATATCTTGAAAACAAAATGGATATTGTAGATAATATGTGTATATTTGAGAGTTTAAAAATGTAATATAAATTAGACATTTCATATAATTATGGAATTAGTTACCAAAACGGCATAATAATTATTATTTGATATTTTAGGTGCTGTACTAGTCGTATGGCCTTTGATTTATTTTAAAGTAATAATATATTAACTTTCTATAGTTAGAGAAATTGTTGAAAGCACTTGTTAAAACCTTAAGACCACATGAATTACATTTGCAATCTTGAGTAGGGCAAAAGTCAGGTGAAAAAAAAAAAAAAAATCGCACATGTAAAAATCTAAATGATTTTTGGGATTACAATATAAATTATACCTATATACTTTGCGGAATATAAAGCAACCGATTATAACTTCGATGTATTTTAACAACTGTTTTGTTTTTATCTATTTGACGCAATGAAAATTAGTCATTGTTTATTGTGTTTTCTATGTAAGCATAAGCATATGTCATAAATTCAATTAATATTTTTAATTCAATGTTCTTAATTGCAAATGTAATACTTTTGGCTGCCAATAATATACAGGTTTGTAATAACTTATAGTCAGTTTATCATCTCAACGATTACAAAAAACAGTATATGAACTTTATTGCCGGACCAAGTGTCCTAGATTTTTATAAAATATTGTAACACGGAGTGCAGTAAAAACATAAACATCACAGAATTTTATAGCATATCACAATAAACCTAAATTATTAATTTTATGTAGTAAATCAGATAACTATAAAGTTTACTTGCCATAATATTTTAGTTATAAGTTTAAATGGATGTCATAATAATTTTGAGTGTTTTTTTTATTATCAGGGTGTTTTGGCATTTAGAGATTAGTTTTATTAGTTAAGAATATTTATACATAATATATTGGACTCCATGAAGTTGGATTTAAAATGGAGTAATCACTACAAATTGCAACTTAAAACAAATTAAAAAAAAAATGAAAATTTCTATTTTTTAATATCTCTTTTAGTAAGGAGACTTTTAGTAAATATCCTATTTAGAAAGAGGGAATATTCAAGGTTTTTCATTGTCTTCAAGTAGCAATTCGTAGTGTTTTCCCCACTTATAATCCAACTTCATGATTTGACTCTATTTTAAAGGAGCGTCGTTCTGAATTCGAAAAAAAGCTTTTATAAACGATGGCGTTCGAATATCGATGTTTGAAGTCTTTGAGTATTGGCGAGTTTGATATATTTTAGGTAGTTCCAATATAAAGCAGAGCTAGTGTCTATGAAGTATTTCTAACTAAGGACACACTATTTTGATATCAAATCGAACTGATAGAACTTCATTATAGATATTTAATATATATTCAGTCAAAAATATCGGCAGTCGGCCTGCACTAAAACTGAATTGGCTTGCATGATGAAACGTTAAAAAGAGGTGGGTGGTACATTAACTATGTGACGACTGTAATTACAGAACATTTTCGATTGTATATGTAAAACAAAAATAAAATGAAATATGACATATTATAACAACATTATCAGACACGCCAATATAAAATGATTAAAATTAATATTAATTATTGTTCACCGGTCACGTGCCATCTTCGGGTTTGCCCGACTAGTTTCGACCTCGAACGGTACCTAGTAACCGGTGAACAATAATGAATATGAATATGCCTCACGAAAGTTATTATACAAAGATTAAAATTAAGTCCTATAAACGTTCCTTATTATAATTTATATAAGTTAAAAATGTGAATTATTATTTATAATTGCCTCAGCCAAAATAGCGTATATTATAAGACGGCTAGTCTTTAGATACGGTGTGTTTTCATACGAATATTGTATTTCATTTACGTTTAATATATAAAGAATAAATGCCGCTTCAAAATAACTGAATATTGTATAGAAATAGATAACTGTTATATAGTGTATTAGTGGCTCCAAAGTATCGATTATTACTAAAGTGTAGATAAACATGAAACAGCATTTTGTCATTTTCTATATAGTGTTCTAACTGGGGGGGGGGGGAGTAATGTTATCAATTTATGTCTCGAAATGCCTATTTATCGTTTTTATGTTTTTTTTTTTGTGGCTAGAACAATAATAATCCAAACAACATTGAATTTTTTTTTTACGGTTGGTGTTTAATAACAAAGAAAGAGAAAGTCGATAATAGACGCTACTACTATTGGTTGTATTTCTAATATACACATTACTATATGGATGAGACCAAGCCATTTGCGTCGTGGCATAAACTAGACCTCTATGAAACCTGAATACATTTTAGGGCTTGCCGTAGATATATATATATGCCGTGTATATATTTTAACTGCGCATGTGTGAAGGTGTGTGCAAGTATCTGCGCAGTAATTTTGCAATATAAACGGCAGTGTGCTGTCTCACTCACTTCCGTCTCCGATGGTGCCATGTTTCTCAGTCAAGTTAATTTTTCTAATAAATTTGGATATTTTTGCACTATAACACTTTTCTATACGACCGTACCTGCACGGGTGTTTGGAAAGCCTTCAGATACATGCAGAGATTTAATATGGAGAGTGTGCTCCACTTACAAATTTCACTAGCTTGGTCTCACTATAGATGTATATATGCAAATTGAATTCAGTCGACCAATATAGGAGTCTAGCATATTTTTTATTTATTAATAAATAAAAACGTTATCATACTGGAAAAACTTGGCAAAGCCAATGAGGCCTAAGATTTTGTATGAAACATACCTGTATCATGTTTACCAAAGAATCTTAATAGATTTAGGAGTAAAATGTAGTAACATTGAGAATGCACTGCAGTAGCATTTTTTTTATATCAATTTAGTTACCATTGTTATGTTAATGTGTTCCGAAGTAGCAAACAAAATGACGATCATGTCTCAATTTTGTACGCGGAAAAGAGAAACTAACACAAGGATTACACAAAGAATTGTACCTGCTGTTGTAAACCCAAATTTCACCTATCCAGATATCATCATCATGTGACGAGGAAAGTTTTGAGTATGATTGTGGACGGCTATAAAATAGAGAAAGACCAAATAAGCGATGGGTGGATTGTGTTAAGGATGATATGGCTAGAAAAGGAGTGACTATCGAGATTATGGAGCATATACACGCTGCGCTATCCCAAAATTAATTGGGATAAGGGCAGGGGGTAATAATGTAGTAGTTGGTGAGCCTATTTCCGATCCTCAATCACTAATCTCCAAATAATGGGTTACAAGTTCTGAGCTTAATTTTTTGGAATAAATTTATATTTTAGTGATTGAGTTACAGTACGAATTAAATAAGTGTGCCGCTCTGAAGTCATCTACGAAACTGAGTAGTCCATAGTACGGCCGAAACAGTAATGCGCATGCGCGACACGCGGAAAGCCAACTTCAGAGGGGTACACGCATTTAATTCAAACTGTAATATATATTTGTCTGAAATATCGATCACATCACAATCCAGTAAGACTTGCTTGCTACTTCGTGAAATTGTATTCGATGTTTTCTGTTTTAAAGATATCGATAGAAAAGTTACAGTAATGATGATTTGATAATAAATTGAATTTTCTTAACGAGTTAGGTAAAATATTAAATAGTTAAAATTTCACTTTTATATAAAATATCCAGTGACATACATAGTCTTACTTAGACATTTAATTTCGGCTGTAATATATATTTGTTACATCATACATTTGTATGATATTACTAATTATTTATTTGTGTGCAAATTCCAAAAGTTTGTGAATTTTATCAAATTTTGATTTGTCAAATTATTTGCTCAATTTTATTTTAATTTATTTCTTGATTAAAGACAACGTGAAATGATGATTGGAGAATAGTGTGTATTATTTTACCCCTCCCAAAAACAGCTTAATGTTAAGGAATTGGCTGACAGCAAAAAAACAAATATATGAGTTAGACAAGTTTATTTCATTTACAGTCAATGATTACAAATATAACTAATATCTAACATTAATTAGGTACACAGTACACGACATTAGTGTACAAATTATAGCTAGAATTTTCTAGTCGATGACTAGGTACTAATTGTGATGTTCAGCGGCCGAGGAACGCAGAGTATGGCCGACTAGACAAACTGACACTGCGTTTAGAAACACATAGATAAAAATAAAAATGGCAATAAAAGTAAACAAATTGATTAATAATGCTGGAGTGTTTAAATAAATGGTTTTACTCAATATTAATATAACACAAAGTCCTACGTTTTTTCCCCAATGTATGTGTAAAATTGTTTCTGTACCTTTCAAATGATTAACAAAAAATACACTAAGACAAATTGTGGTTGTTGAAACTAATTCTAAGTAAGCTGCGTTTAACATATTAGCAAATAACTATACATCTATGACAAATCAGGACGATAATCCTCCAGAATGCAACAAGTCATAAATAAAGTGGAACAAAAAAAAACGTATTTTTCAAGTAACAACTGTTTTGGGGCAAATGCAAGTCAAATACATTCAACATACATATGTTTTTTTTTCTCTATATATCATAGTCCCAGCAGGACAAAAATTGCTCCTCTAACAGCAAACATAATGGAAAACATATTTAGCAATCTTTAAATTAATAAAATATATATCGCCACGCGTCTCCTTAAGACGAGAAGAAGGAACTTGAAATTTAATAGATACGAACAGGCGACACGCGCGCTCAGTTGGGGGAGCCATGACACGGTATGTCAAAGGTCACGGGTTCGAGTCCCGTTTGTGTCTATTATTTTTCAACGTGTCCTTAGAAAACACATGGCATTAAAAACTAATTTTAAATTATGTTTTAAATGAATCCTTATCACTTACACATTGACCCCTAAAAAGGAATTTAACTAATAAATTAGGACCTTGTTTATGGTAATTTTAACACCTAAACTCGTGAACTTATTTTCCGTGTATTTATGAACATTGAAGATTCATGAAAATACGAACGCCGAACTTCAAGGGAACTAGATTTCTTTGCTATGTAATGTGTAGAGAACCAAAAGTAACAAGTTTTATTTGTAGGTTTAGGCGTAGGTTAGAATAACCCTAAAAGAGATAATGCTTTACGGTGGAAACATCTATGAACCTCAATTTACGTCGTTCCCTTCTATATAATTATCAATATCGTCAGGGTTGAAGGGCATTTAGGCTTCTGACATGGTTTTATACGCCGAACATTTCTCAGGTGTGCTGGTTTCCTCGCGATGTTTTCTTTCAGTATCATAAGGAATTAATATTTATTATACGCGCATGATTATGAAAAAACTAGTGGTGTGTGCTTTGGGTTCGAACCTGAAACCTTGTGACTTTAAGTTCAACAGCCATACCACGGGTTAACAATATGCAAGCAACGGTTAACTTTAAATTAACTGGCCCAAATTACACGGAAATAATATTCCATCGGAGATCTCATCCATCGCTTTTCACGTTCGAGTTTGGAGTCAAGAAAGGACCCAGTCAGTACTATAACGAATTTTAAAGACAGGCACTAATAGGTTGTATTGACCAGTCCCTAGGGATTAGCACAAAATATATATTACAAAATTATAGTTTTAAATAATTACGTAGATATATTACAAAGTCGTTGATCGTAGGCGGTAGCGTGACGTCACGATAACGGAAACAAGAACTTAAAGATAATGTAAATAAACAAAACTTAATACTACGGGAAACTTCTTACAGCTAACTTTATGATAATTATATAATAACTGCTTTAGGTTTGAGAGGCAATTTTGGATTTTGAACCCTAATTCTATTACGCAAAGTTCAGTTTACATTGCAATTCAAAAATTTTATGAACTTCTTAATATTTATGTTTTTCTTATTGCAACTTAGTTGACATGCGAATAAAGTAGAGAATTGTTGAATTTTGAGTTTTCTGCTAACCTTTATAACAGTTTAAAAAACCAGAATGTCTTTATAATTAAATGTGTTGTTTTATCTTAAAGTTAGCTGCATTCATTATTAACATAGGTACCGAATTTGCGTCCATTTTTAATACTAAAAGTGGATTGAATCAGTGACCGATAACATATTCTATTACACACAGAAAATCTATACTAAACGTCAAAGAAAATTAAGTACAAATATAGGAAACTAGTGTGATGGGATGTTTGAAAAAATATAAAAAATGGTGTTTAATACTTGCTGTGCAGGTCCATAGAAAACAGTGAACTATCATGTAACACAGGTAACCTAAGGTATAATTTAAAGTGAAAAGAAAAACGGTCCTGAGCACGATTAGTGCTTGCGCAAAAAGCACCTGTACTCTTGAAACTAATCTCAATTCCAATCTAATTCCAATATTAAATAGACGCATTAAAACAACGCGTAATATTAAAAAAACCTACATTACAGTTGCCTCAATTTTAAAGCATGTTGTCTTCATATTATCCCGAATCTATAATTATTATTTTTTTGACATTTTGGCATCAAAAAGTACGAACTGAGATATTTTCAATGTCGATTGAGCGGAATTATTTTCAAGAGGATGCTTAATGGAGTATTTATACAATTCACGGGGTGCAGGTTCAAATCCTGCTCACGACCGTAGTTTTCATTCCACCACAAATTATTACTCGAGTACACTATGCTTGCATTTTTAAATCTTTAATTACGTTAATAAATGTAAAAAGTAAATTCACTCGAAATGCTGATTTTATATCTTTTGCGAGTGTTATGGACATTGTATTACAAAGTTAACTAAAAAAAAGTAACCCTAATTTACAAAAATTGTCACTAAAGTTAATAATGATCTATAACTTAAAAGTAAGTCAAATTATAAGTATGAAAACAAGGATGCGTTATAATATTTGTAAAATTATAAATAAGAACTTAGAATTTACAAAGAAAATGGTTAACATAACATGTTCTCTTATGTGAACAAACGAAAATTAATTCTAATGCACTAGCAATAAGGTTGAAGTTCCACTTGGTAAGTGTCACTGGAAATAGTTTCTCTTTTTTCTGGATATGCTGCAAAACGGATATTAATTACATAAATATTGATTTCTAATATTGCATATATGCCAAATAAGTCTGCGCGTGACGGATGGCGATTTCCTTGCATTTATATCGCAATAATACAAGGTTAGGGGCTACTTATGGAAAGTATAAAGGATTCGTGAGCATTAAAATGGACCAGCCTGAGCGCAGCAGAATAACGTACGTTAAAAACTTTGTAATAATTACATGATTTTTCTCGACAGATATTACTAAAATTAAGAAAAAAAAAATGGCAACACTGTTTGACCGTTTCGATTTCGTCCGTGCGCTGCCTTAAATGATAATAGTCAATTTAAACAACGCTTGTTTAATATACTCACCCAGTATCAGCTGGAGAAAAGAAGAACCCTCTGGGTCTAGTCATGGTGCCGGCCATAGGGGAGCCGGCATCGTTATTGGGGCAGGCCCACTGCGACCAGTAATCACACGGCAGTCGTAGTAACAGCTGCATCACCTGTATGATAATATGCACGTGTAACATTTTCAAGAGAATTAAACCGTATCTAGTAACACCTCTTAAAATTCTTGTCAAGACCTTACAAAGAAATCTGAACCCTGTCAACAAGGTCCTTTGAGCTAGATTATTTGTTTGTTACTTCTACTTTATCGGGCACGGAATTTAAACACATAACATCACATATAAATTGAAAGTACATATCACTATTCTAAAGCTAATATTGATGAGAGGCTTAAAATGGGAACGTAGTTGCGGACAGGAAATAATTTTTGAATAATGGTAGTGTTTGGAGAGCCTATAATGCCAGTTATATTAAAATAAATACTACTTTCAAAATAAAACATTCTAGAATAGACTTCATACAGTACATTTTAGCATGTTCAGGATCAGCAACAAATTACGCAAAATCTTATGACACAGATGATTTTAAAAAGCAGCTTTAGGGTACTGCTATGCTATAATTTCGAATTAACACGCCAACCTATTGATGAAAATTATTCTAAGAGAAAATTAGAAATTGCATGTTGGCACTTGTGAGTTTTAAAGAGAGAATAACTTTCTATGTGAATAGACTAGAGAAAGACTAGTAACTTACACTAAACATCTGCGCAGTCGCATTGTACATCTCAGTGGGTTGCGACATAAGGCCGTATCCGATGAGCGTGGGCCCGAATATCTTCGCCAGGTTGTCGATACCCATTTCACACTCTGCACTCTCTGCTACCCTGGGAACCAAACAAAATAATTTTACAATAACGCTTTTTGATAACACAACTAAGATAAAATTATTATAACGAAATCACACTTACTTCTGTAAATGCAGCACTAGGAAAGCTAAAGTGTCTCTATTGGGTTGCGGCAGCTGGCTTACAGCTTGTACCACAGCCCCGGTCGCGTCACTAGGTTCGTGCAGGCGCGCCGCCTCCATGAAGTCTGACCACAGCGCGCTCGTGACCAGCGGCTCTCGTAGGGAACGGAGGAAGTCCTTGATACAGCCGCATAACACGTGGATATCCTCATTCGCGAGGGACGGAGACCCGCAGCCGCGGAGGAAACGTTCCTGGAAACGAGACGGTATTTTAGCCAAGTTCATGGCTCTAGAAAAACATATAAGATCCTACTTTACGTGGTCGGGTGACGTGCAAGTTGATGGATTCTAATCGTATTTACAACAAACAATATATGTACAGTAATATTAACCAAAATAAAGACAACATTAAATTTTCTTCTTGGTGTATATAGATTTATTTATTTAAATCTTAGTTTTATTGAATGTATTTCATTAATTTATTTCCACATATATGCTGACCAATTGTAAAACCGAATTTCATCAAGACTGCCCCATCAATTTATAATTCATAATCTTTAATCATAAAGAAAAATAACGCACAAAAGGTGTAAATGAAAGGCAACTGCATGTATCTGAGATGAGAATGTTACGAGGGATGGGTGGTGTGACGCGGATGGATAAAATTACCAATGAGTATGTAAGAGGAAGTTCGAAAGTTATGCCAGTCACCGAGAAGTTATGTGGAAATCGTTTGTCATGGTATGGACATGTAATGCGGAGGAATGAGGATCATGTCACGAGGAAAGCTTTTAGTGTGAATGTGGATGGCTACACGAGTAGAGAAAGACCGAGGACTAGATGGATGGATTGTGTGAAAGATAATATGACTAGAAAAGGAGTGACTACGAGATGACGGCTAACAGAGATGATGTATGGAAGAAAAAGACGTGCTGCGCCGACCCCTAATTAAAGTGGGATAAGGGATGATGATGATAAAAAGACAGATAACAATACATGGACAGCATCATCCCTCTGCCCCTATCCTAATTTATTTGGTGTCGGCGCAGCATAATATCTGGAATGCTGCTAAAGTTTTGGCAATGTTTTATGACCGGCCTTACGTCAACCCTCATCGGGAATGCTGTTGTTGGTGGTAACCGCCACCGATACGGCCTCCTTCTGTCTATCAAACTACTTTCTTTGATATAAATTCTTAGAAATGTATTCGTGATTTCTACATCCCAGGATGAGAATATCATGTATATCATTATGGGAGTTCAGACGTAAGTATTATACACTGTATGTATATTCCAGCAAACTAAATATTGGAAGTACATGGACATCAATTTTATAATTTTTACAAAATAAATTTGAACATTTACCGCGAATCTAGTGGGTGATAGTTATGAATTGGTAAATAGACATGTTTATATATATATATTTATAATTATATTTTTCTGACACATTCAACATTTTCAAAACGTTTATATCCTTTACCTTGAGTCGTTTAACGTCTTTATCTGTAGCGCTGATGCGGTATATGCCCTTCTCGTTGAGGCCGCGTTTCTCTACTTCGTTGATACAGTGCACCAGCAGCGCCGGCACCATCGGGGGAGTGGATGGTGCGTAGTCGGAGATACAACCCTCCTGGAAAAAGACATTGAATTTAGTGGTTAATATAGTTTTTAGCGAGCACAATTCTTAGTTTCGGGAGAGATATTTTTTTAAAGTTTCAGCGAAAAACAGTGTCCGGGCGGCACACACGGCAGCGGCAGCAGCGCGCGGCACTCGGGGTGCGCCTGCGCATGTCGCACACTTATGTAACATTCACCTGTGGCGCGTTAAGGCGGCGCGGGCCGGGCCCGGGCGGCACACACGGCAGCGGCAGCAGCGCGCGGCACTCGGGGTGCGCCTGCGCATGTCGCACACTTATGTAACATTCACCTGTGGCGCGTTAAGGCGGCGCGGGCCGGGCCCGGGCGGCACACACGGCAGCGGCAGCAGCGCGCGGCACTCGGGGTGCGCCTGCGCATGTCGCACACTTATGTAACATTCACCTGTGGCGCGTTAAGGCGGCGCGGGCCGGGCCCGGGCGGCACACACGGCAGCGGCAGCAGCGCGCGGCACTCGGGGTGCGCCTGCGCATGTCGCACACTTATGTAACATTCACCTGTGGCGCGTTAAGGCGGCGCGGGCCGGGCCCGGGCGGCACACACGGCAGCGGCAGCAGCGCGCGGCACTCGGGGTGCGCCTGCGCATGTCGCACACTTATGTAACATTCACCTGTGGCGCGTTAAGGCGGCGCGGGCCGGGCCCGGGCGGCACACACGGCAGCGGCAGCAGCGCGCGGCACTCGGGGTGCGCCTGCGCATGTCGCACACTTATGTAACATTCACCTGTGGCGCGTTAAGGCGGCGCGGGCCGGGCCCGGGCGGCACACACGGCAGCGGCAGCAGCGCGCGGCACTCGGGGTGCGCCTGCGCATGTCGCACACTTATGTAACATTCACCTGTGGCGCGTTAAGGCGGCGCGGGCCGGGCCCGGGCGGCACACACGGCAGCGGCAGCAGCGCGCGGCACTCGGGGTGCGCCTGCGCGCGACATGTCTCGCACTTTACGCCTAACTTCGCGAACTTTATTCTGAGGTGAAGAGAAAATATACCATGTTACATAAAAGATTTCACAAAACTAGTTTCGTAAACGCACCCAGCATGTGCGTTTATAAAGCCAGTCAAAGTTAGAACAACTACAAATATACGCAGCTATAATTAACACAATAACTGAGCTAAACAATTTATTTGAGATCGGCGTAACACAAATGTTTTTAATCCCGTAGCCATTCATACTCAAAACTTTCCACACAAATGAATACTAGAAAAAACAATAAACAATTTAACTAACCTATCCAATATACAACACAAAAAGGCATGAAGTATAAACTCACGTCTTTCCACAAGGTCCACAAGACTCCCGCTTGTAGAAGTTCTTGGCCACAAAGTTGTGTTGCCGCGGTCTTCCGCGCGGAGATCCGCCGAATGCCGCCGACAGTACCGACGGAGTCCGCTGAGGAACTGCGCGCGGAGTTTCTGAACCGCTATCTGTGTCTGTGAGACAGTTATATGCCTTACTGTTATTAAATAAAATAACTAATATCGTTACAAAATTCGTGTGATGATCGAGAGATCGATAAATTCTAAGTGGCTTTAATAGACGATCCAATTTTAGCCAAACAATTTATAATTTTTGGGTTATCACATCCAAATTACACTGTGTTAGTGAATTTAAGATTAGATGTTTGAAACACTTTATTTTTAAAAGTAAAATTTACTTCATTCTCAGATTTTTATACATTTTCTTGTCTCAATCAAACATAATGTTGGAAAAAGTTCACCAGTATTTTTATGGCAACTATGAATAAGACTTTCTGATGATGATGATGTATTGAGAGCATTTCATCATCAGAAAGTCTTCTATACGAATGAGAACGAAGCAAAAGAAGAATGAAGGGATATTAGTAGCTGGCTGGATATAGGGTTCTATAGTTTCTGGTTACTACCACGGAAAAAAGGCTTGAGTTTATGTATGTATATGTCGCAGATAGATTTCAGAATCAGCCTATTTTACCAAACATAGCTGTTAAGTAATTGCCATTGCGCTAAGTTTAACAAAACAGCGGTGCAAGCATGGTTCTTTATGTCGACACGTTTGTCGATTTAATACGTCAAATTTGACATAAAGTGTTGATAAAACGATAAAATTCAATACATAAAAACTTTTATCGAGTCGACAAATTTGTCGAAAAGATCCGTGCTCGGACGCCTGTTACCCACATTTAGTTGTAATATATAACAGTTTATCAACAGTCAGAAAGATTTATTTATTGTTAACTTAAATGATAGGAAGAGCATGTAATAATAGTTCTTACCAGTGCGAGGCGGCGCAGAGGGCGTACATTCCTCTTTAACAGTTTGCTGCGTACGAGCCGACAGGCGCGCTGAAGACTTGCGCGGAGGAGGCGCCTCGTCACTGCTCTCAGATATCGGTTGCTGGCAGAATATTGTTGGATAATTAGGGCTTGGTCGTTTCGTGATTCTAGCACAAACTGTTCCATAAGAACTTAAATGTTATGTCACATAATAATTCCACAAACATTTAACGGCTAAGTCCTACTTTTTAACCAAGATAGGAGTTTGTAGAGTCAGCGCTAATAGATAGTTATTTGTTATTCATTGTTATAAATGCGGTACAGTCAAGAGCATGTAGAGTTATGAACACTTTGGTCTTTAGATAGGTCCCGTAGACTATGACGCATGATACAAATCCGAGCTCAACTATGAGTTTGGCTCTACTACAGATATCATAACTTTTTAACAGTGAAAGCATTATAAACTTGGGAGTCTTGCCAACCAACTTTACATGAAATGTTGGATTTACTCAACAGATAATAAGTATCCAATGTTTGTTGAGCTATAATGACATCAGCTCAACATAGTTCACCAAACCTATGATGATTTACTTACGAAGTTCGTTGGCGGCTTCAGGTCATGGGCAGTGGGCGCTCGCTCCAGCGTCAGCGTCGTAGTGGCAGTGGCCAGCACTTTACCACCCTGTAGCTCTACAGTCTAGATAACCAAACATAAAAAAAATCATTTAAATAAGTATATTGTACTACCTACAATGTAAAAGGTATGCATACACAACCATACATTTTTCAAACTACTTACGTGCTTCTGCAAACACAACTTTGTGATGTTCCTAATATATCAAATATATATTTTATGAAAAACACAGGGTTGCGGTCGATTGCGAGAGACATCTCCTCGAAATATTTGCCTTATGATATTTATGTTGCCGAAGTGATGTCAAATCATTATTCAGTTTTTTCAGTATTTGTCAGTTTGAACAGAACTGACTGATATGCAAAACCTGTTCGATATTTGTAGTTTAGTTGGTAAAGGAAATACCCCTTAGTATAACTACTCAGTAAATAAGGGGCTATTTCATTTTAGAGTCCCAGTCGAGGGATGCAACACAACTACCCATGCTAAGCAATATTTTACAATGAACTTAGAAAGTTCACCTTAGTAGCCGAAGAAGTTGAAGAGCGTCTCTTTTTGCTGGCCGGCGCGTTGTCTCTGGCGTTCCAGCCGCCGCGCGCCACCCACGAGCGACGCGTGGACGCTAAAGACAGGTCTAGGTCGTCCTCCGAACGGGAGTACGACATCTCTGATAGGAGAGTACCTGTCAGAAGAAAATAGGCTCTATTGTCTTTGTTGTTGTATCATTAATTCAGTTGTTAAATATTCAAATTAATTACTGTTATAAAAACTTTTTTTTTATATTATATATAATTTTAATAGAATGGTGTTGACAACCCTATACAGATAAATCTTTCAAATGCATCCATAGAAAACTCTAAAGTTACAATTGTTTATGGATATTATACCCTGTCTAGCTTATTAATTGCCATGTTAGACATTTGAAGACACTCAATAAGGCAGCCTGATGCAGATGGAATTGTGACTGAACACAGCTTCTTGATATAAATAAGCATACAAGAATATTCCTCTGAATTGTCTCTTAAAAACTCACAAAAGACCTTAACTTTTTTAAATTACCTTTTCCATGATGACACCTACAACTCAAATATAGTGACATGTTTTTAGATTAAACACAATCTGATAAGTACTTACCAGTAGAATTCAGTTCTGGAACATTGCCAAGCTTAGCATTGTGGTCTTGCTGAGCAGTTCCATTGAGGAAGGCGAGTTTCTGCAAGGTTTCATCATTCAGCTTGGCGCGGTTGTCATTGAAGAGAAGGTCTCGAGCCATATCCAGCAGTTTACTCTGGAATTATAGTTAGGTTGCCTAATTTGAAATAGGTATTGAGAGGTACACATCTAGTTTTAGTTGGTCTACCTTTTTAGTATGCCCAGAATTAAGGAATAAATTACAGCAAAAATAAAATGTTAAAATTGTTGTAAAAACATACATAATACAACCTAACTAGCCTACTACAGTCTTCCTGCAGGGCAAGAGCCTCTTCTCATACGGAGAAGGTACGAGAATTAATTACCATACTAGCTCACTGTGGGTTGGCAATTCCAGATCATTAATTCCAGGTTTCCTCATGATATGTTCGCTTTATGTCTGTGATGTCTTAGATTATCTAAGAAAGTACATAGGACATTGAAAAAGTCACATAGGTACATGCCAGGTTTGAACCCACAACCTGTGGCACAGAAGGAAACATAGAAATACATACATTTTTTTTTTTTCATCTACACAGTCAATAGTTGCTGCCAACCCCACAGACTGACAGTTAATCCAGCACAAAAGTTATCCTCAGCTTATTTCTTCTAAGAGAAATCTATTACAACAGACTTGACCAGACTAAGAGGATTTAAAATATTAAATCCGGACAAAGTATAGTCAAATCCAAGCTTCAAAAATATGATATATTTATGGCTTATGGCTACTATGTTTTAACTACATACCAATTCATTATACTTCTTAAGTACAATATTTCTTTCTCTTTTCTCTCCATCCAGCAGCTTCCGTACGTGAGCAAATTTGGCCTCCCACTTGGCTAGAGTGCGGAGTGCTTCGTCCAACTCTGATTGTATTCGAGCTGCCTCTTTCTCGGCCGCTGCCCACTGGCCTCTAACCCATTCCATTTGTTTGAGGAATGCAAGAAAGCCTGTAAATATAGTTTTTGTAAGAATGTTCTAAAATTGATGTTAGTGAGTGATTTTACTGATATCCAACATTTTTCAACTCAAAAATAAATACAATTATGCTAATTATCTTTTGGGTTTTTTAAGAGTCTACTATGTTCAACTTATTTGACATTTCAGATCACTGATTTATGATGAGGTTTTTGGATAATTATTAAACATTATTAGTACAAATTATGATCACAAATCAAACACCAAGGACAACGGTAATATTGTACCTAAAAACCTCCACATTAATATCTTGAAACTAACAAACTTTTTAAGAGCAAACAATTGTGTAGAAACTTTTTGATATACCTATTGATTTCTTATTTGTTTCACTATTGTAGTCTAAAGTATGCATTACATTTAATAAGATATTTAGAGAATTATGTAGGTACTTTTTATCATTTTTGAAAACCAAGGTCAAAGGATGTGCTGCAGAATGAGTGTTCTTATTGATAGGTATTGATATTAGCTAATTAATAAAAACAGTGTTATGATTTTCTTTTAATCATGGCCTGATAATATGATTTTAATTATCATAGTTAAATTGACAGATCGAATAGTCTAAGGAGATAAAAATGATTACGTGGATCAAAGGCGGTTAGCATCAATTCACAATTCTCATACAAAATGTAGGTGGAACAAAAATTTTAAATTGTGCTACGTCCATCCTAGAGTCCATTTGTATTGTACAACAAACCTGATTGTAGATCAATGTTGATCCTGAATAAAATAATAAAAAAGGTTGTAAACTTACATTCTTCTGCCGCCCCATCGTTGAGTATACCGTTCAAACGATTTATATCATCAAACTGAGCGACCAACGACAAACTGATATTGGGACCCGAATCTGAATTTTCCGTACTCATATTTAATTAAATTTCCCGTTGGACACAAAATAATATAAACACTTCAATAGTCTATTAGATATTTCACATTTCAGTTTTGCAAGAATAGCAAAACAATTTCTGAACTCAACCGAACAATTCTTGAAAAATAACGGCTTTTTGCTTGAAATGGCTGACAGATGAGAAATCAGAAAATAGAAGTGCAAACAGGTTGCGTTCTAAAAGTATGAAACTTCAAATAATCCATTAGTGGTGGTTCAGCATTTTGGCAGCAAAGGATGAGATACAGGTTATTTAAAGCGTATATTAACAATTATTTCTTTTTAAATTCTTTATATGTTTTACAATATTAAAATTCTAGCTTAATGAATTGCATTATTTTAAATCATTCCGTAACATATAAAATGATTGCACTGTATTTTGATAATAGTTTTTGAACGGCACAAAAAATAGGCAATGTTGCCATAACTATTATATCATACTATTCTGGGTATCAACAGGTGAAAGCTGCATCAAACTTGAGAGGAAAATTATGGGAAGCGCAATTACGGGGACGCGTTTGATTTATGTTCCTATAAAGTATCTGAATACGAAAGAATCTTCTTTTCTCTCTATATCGATGACTTTGTGTTATGTACACGAGCAGGCTGTATCGTATATAATATATACTATATCATCATATAGAGAGAACAGAATATTCTTTTGGAACCCAATGGGATTGAGGGAGTATTAAGGGTGGGCAAACAACAAGGCCTGTCAAAATGAATGTCAACCTAATAAGGTTAATACAAGGTTCTTTACAAGGTTCACTCGGCTCCTACGGTCACAGTTCTAATGAAATTTAACTTAAGTTATTGCTATCTGTCTATAGATTTATTTCAAAATGGGGCTCACTCCCTAGCGGGAAAAAGTTATAACATGCAGTAGATGCTTATTTTATGGTCAACGTTCGTTACATCCTAGATGCCAATTTCATGTTATAATTTTTGGAAAAGTATATTCGTTTCTCTGTTAACATCTTGTTTCTTTCAGTATAGTCGGGAATTTGTTTATTTAAATTTATTTTATATTATGTTAATATATGTTATTTTATACATTTAGTTTCAACGTAAGTTAAACGTACTTTTTATTCCCCCTTAATTTTTTATTAGCACACGCCATATTCAAATATTCTTCTGTAATTTAGACGAATTTATTGACACCTCGTATGTTTAAATCCATCAAGCCGATTAGGCTGTAGGGCGTGCCAAAGAAATAGATATATATACATACACTTGATAAATATAACCTTCTTTCTAGGTCAGTCGGGTACAAAAACAAAAATCTGACTACACTTTATCATTTTGACATTACCGGTGGCATTTTTGACATAAATATTTTGAAGAATAATTAAACATATTAAAACTTATGGATTCTCCATTAACCCTACGTATTAAAATATGATGATAAATATAAACAGAAGCATGTAAATATAATTTTATTAGCCATCTAAATATGAAATATAACTTAAGATGTTTGTCTATAGAATCTATATTACACACATCAACACGGTCTAGGGATATTTCATACTCAATTAAATAACTCGAAAAGTACTGGCCGCATTGGAATCTTTTATACACCAATTTGTTTGTAATTTATCTCAGACTAATTCCAAATTCATATTTTTGAAAATTCTTTTGTTTCGGTGGCATAAAAATGTCTTGATGTGTAGGAGAGGGAATTTTAATTTTTGCGAAATTTAGAAAACAATACGAATTACATTTAGTTACAGTTTTTTTTCATTTTTAAACGAAAGATAAAGTTAAAATTGAGGTATTGTAGCCATGCAACGCCAACATTTGACGAGGGCGGAGATGTTACGAGCTGTGGGAATGCTGGAAGCTGGGTCTGTTCAGCGTAATGTTGCTGAGGCCATAGGGACCCACCAAAATGTAATTTCAAGATTGTGGACACGCTATCGTGCCACACAAGACCGATTTTTGCAAATTACTGCGCGAGCTCAACCAAATGCAACGGCGACTCAATTGGTCCAAAGGCTGCGAGTGGAACACCAAGTGCTTGTGAGTGACCAAACTGTAAGAAGGCGACTGCATGAAAGCAATCTACGCTCTCGTAGACCACTCCGGGTCCCACCTTTACGGAGAGGCAATCGTGGACGACGATTAGAATGGGTTCGGAACCACGTGGACCGGGGCCGTGAACAATGGTCCAATGTGCTGTTCACGGATGAATCCAGGTTCGGCTTCCATCCAGATTCACGAAGGACGCGTGTTTGGCGAGTTCCTGGACGATGGAGCCGTCTTCAGAACCCTCAGGAAGTTCACCCATACTAAGGAGCAACAATTATGGTTTGGGCAGGAATTCGTCTTGGAGGACGGACGGATCTCGTTTGGGTGCGGGGCAATATGACGGCAGAATGATACGTCCAACAGGTGCTGGGGCCCATAATCTTGCCCCACAGAACACAAATGGGGCAAGATTTCCTGCTCATGCACGACAATGCCCGGGCACACACGGCGAGAACGGTAGCAGCTTGGTTACATACACACAATGTTAGGGCCTTAGACTGGCCTGCTCAATCGCCAGATCTAAATCCCATTGAGCATGCGTGGGATATGTTGCAAAGAAGAGCTCTGAAGGAAGTTCCTGAAAATCTGGCTACAGAAGATCAACTTTTTGCGCACCTCAGAAGGACATGGGACAATATTCCGCAGCAAGACATTGACAACCTTGTTCTGAGCATGCCGAATCGTTGCCGATGTGTTATGAACATCATGGGCGCTTTCTCAGACTACTAACTTCAAGTTTATAAACACAAATTAAATGATTTTTAAATTTTTTTCAGTTTTTACTCATAAATTAAAAGTTAATTCATATACGGTTTCCGTCTATGCTTCATTTTTTTCCATAAAATCCTGAAATTTTAATCGAAGTACCTTAACCATTACTAGAAAATGGTAGAATATTAAATAACGTATCTTTTAAATATATACATGTCATATAAATAATTAACATATTGATAGTAATTCGCTTTTTTAAAAATATCCCTAGACCGTGTTGATGTGTTTATATTTAGGAAAACAGGGGTTGTATATGCATTCTAGTATGGCAACACAGAATTCTAATTTCATTTCGGTTGACATTGACAGCTCCATTCATTGACAAATCGCGATGACGTTCCGTTGAGAACGGTGGCTTGTTCGGGTGGGCTGCGCTCTCTTGCGAATATTTGTGAGAAAATTATTATTTCCGATTTAACCGGCGCCCTAGCGACCGCGGGTAGCCATGGCGGACGAGGAAAATAATGGTGATGATGGTGGTGGTGAATATAAAGCAGGGCAGGCGTTCCGCTTGCGGGGCCGCAAGGGTGCGCTCAAAAAGAAGAATGTTTATCTGATAAAAGACCACAAGTTCATGCCGAGGTTCTTCAAGCAGCCTACGTTCTGTTCCCACTGCAAGGACTTTATATGGTAAGCTTAGAAATCAAGATATAATATAGTGTGTAGTTTGATACAGAGGTATTAAAAATGTAAAATTAAAAATACACTATTTGTTTACAATGAGGAGGCGCCCTGTGTTCGGCTTAGCTTTTTTTGGGTCGTCGGGCGATGATAACAGGCTGTTCAGCCTATGCTAACGATCATATTGTATAAATGAAATAGGTGGTATGTGCTGTTTATGGCTATGATGCACTTACGCATTTAGAACTATATTGTTTGGAATCACAATGATAACACGTTTTCCTGTTGGTATATTTTTAGCTCCATGTTTCGATAATATTTACTATGATTTATATTTTTATGAATATAAATCAAAAGACTGAAAAAATTATCTGTTATAAATAAAATATGGTCACAAAATATTCTTATTGGTATCTGATTGGTTTCAATTAATTAGTTAATCTAATTTGTTATGTATGTT
Organism: Xylocampa areola; assembly: GCA_935421205.1. Taxonomy (NCBI): domain Eukaryota; kingdom Metazoa; phylum Arthropoda; class Insecta; order Lepidoptera; family Noctuidae; genus Xylocampa; species Xylocampa areola. The sequence goes on along the minus strand of OW285210.1, from coordinate 16,311,473 downwards.
TTCATTAAAATAGTTTATATATAACATATAATTTTTTCTTTAAAAAAAGTTATTTGAGTCAAATTTAAGCTGACATACCTACTCAATTGTTTAACAATTTTTTTTATGGAAGTGTCATATATATTAACCTGATTAGCATAAATTATTTAAGAAAATAATATTTGCTTCAGCCAGTACATATTAAATGTATACTTAAGAACACAGGTTGACATCTTTTATAACAAGTTCAACTATATCTAAAAAAATATTTTTTTATCACAAATATTCCACATTTAAAATATTGAAGGAACTGAATTAATATGAAACATTATAATGAAATTCATCCTATTTTAGTTAGATATTTTAGGACATTGAAAGAAAATATCTATTTCTTCTAAATATTTATTTATTTAATCATAAGTATGTGTATTATATATTATTCAATCTGCTGTCAAAAAGATATTTCACCCACTAGGATTCCAAATTATTAAAAAATAAAAAATATTGTCTTAGCCCGCAGGGCAAAGACTTCTTCCAGTAAATTCTGTAAGACTCCTTCAAATAAACATCTTACAGCTAAACATTCTTATTTTGAAATTAAATAATAATACACACTTACTTAATATCTTATTACTTAATAAATAATGATAGGAACTCAAATAAAACAAGGTTCTTTCATAAAGGTGGACATTCTTAATTTGAAATTACATAATATATTATCAATATTTATAAAATAGTAGGTATCTTATTACTTAATAATTATTTATAGGAAATCAAATAGCTTTTCATGTAATATTATTTAATAATTATAATGTAATATTACATAAGAAATCTGATTCACTTTCCTAACTCAAGTGTGATTGAGACAGGCTTGTACAAATACATGGAATGTAACATTGACACACTACTCAAAACAAACCCAATGTAAATGTAAACATAGAATAATACTGTATACTCTTCTCTTCAGTTATTTTTAACATTATGATCATACTATTTATAAATATTGGGTAATATGAATGAACTTTAATTTTATTGTGTATTTGTAGAAATTGGTAATTTTGGTTCTAGATGGATGAATTGAACTGCTTTTGTTAGATTAATTAAATGTTATGTATATGTAGAATTTCAATTACATAGGCTTTTGGGGAACCATTTACCCAATAGACTTGTAGCTCCAATTTTATCAGAGAAAATTATAGTAATTTTAAATTAGGGTGGGGCTAATTTGCAGTTTTGATGATCAGATTTTCATTATTTGTGCAATAATTATTTATTAATCTAAAAGCTTAATTAGCTTTGGGATTTTAAATGTTGAGTAAAGTATGCTCAGAATATTTTCAGTTTTAAGCCTTATGACAAATGACGCCAGTGTTAACAATTTGAACGGATAATAATTTTCGTGAGGTATATTCATATGAATTATTGTGCACTGGTTACAACTCACGTGCATTTTTCGGGTTTGCGGACTGAGCTCATGACTAAGGGCTCCGTTCGAGTTCGAAGCTAATCGAGCAATCCTGAAAAATGCACGTGAGTAGTAACCGGTGCACAATAAATCATAAAAAAATCTTTAGACTACCATTCTATAACAGCTTTTGTATTCTCATCTCATTTGTAAATTTACTGCAGCATCCGCTCGTGGAATAACTTCATAATGCGATAATTAACCCGCGCCTGCCAAGCGTCGACATTATAGCTATATATTTTAATTAAAGTGTTATGTTTTCTCAGTCAATGCTCCCGTCTATTGATGTTAATGAGCTATCCGAAATGAAACATTGCTGTAATTTACGAAAATAATAATATTCAGTCACACCTTGTTACAGGGGCAAATACATTTGGGAAAAATCTAGAGTATTGAATGAATAGGGTTTACGTGATATTGCGCCAAATAATAGAACAAGATACGTTTCGTCCTATCTAGCAGGATTTAGGCGGTAATGACCTTTGCGAAAACTAGGCTTTCGCGAAACGAGTGATAGATATTCTCCATTTGTTAGCAGACGACGACCTTATTGGTAGCTATAGCCAAAGCTGCCTATAGCCGAAGGATCCGAACAAAATATAAACATATATATAACAGAAGAGGAACAAACAGACCTTATAACTTATTAAGATTTGTTGTTCTATTGCTGTTAAACGAAGATTATAGTAAATGCAACGAAATGCATGGTTTCACTTTGAGGTGAGAAAATCCATCTAAATATACATCTTCCAATATGATTCACGCGTAGGCATTGAAACTTTAACACGTCGTTTGTTACCTATTTACGAACTTGACACCGACAATCCACGATTCGTTTCCTAGTCATAATATCTGTAACGTCGTTACTAAACCATAAAATAAACAATAAAAGGAAACAGACTCTAGTTAAAACAATAGTTATTTATACGCCGTTTGAATGCAGCAGCGCAGTTTCGTAACTGCAAAATATCTGTTATACCTGGTACTAAACTATCATGTCATCTTAATGTGCATCCAGAAATTGTCTGCGTTGTGGGTTAGGCAGTCTAATTTTAAAACGAAAGTGTACCCTATAACTATCCCGGTAATTTCCCGAGAATAGGAAAATAGCTGTCATGAAATATAACTATCATACGAATAAAAAAGTTATATGTGCATTGAAAAACTGTAGTCTCCAACTATTTTCGTTTTCATAAAATGAAATGGCGAAGTTACGATCTATATTAGACCGACTCGGACGGCCGGCATTTTAACAGGAAATTTTACTATGTCTATATGAAACTAAATATAACTGACTGTAGGTACTTGTTGATTTATTGGCGCTATTTTTATATCAGAATGGTTGTAGAAAATAGTTTGTTGCACAAACCGCACAGCAGTGACATGCTCTTGGCTCCAGAACGAAATTTATTGATTTTGCCTACTTTAATGTTATAATATTAACTGTGAAACAATGTCGCGTTATATTTGAGAACGTTTATTGAGTAAATTTTGAAATAAGGCCAAGGTGATGATGTCAGTGGTGGGCAACAGGTAAACTTTGGTTATGTTTGCGAACGAGATGAATGACGAATCGTTTGCAGGAAAGAAATTCAAATAATGTCCATAAATTCTCAGCCGTATGCGTTTAATAGTGTCATAAAGATTGATGGGTCTTGTTAGCATGCCGGTGTTAAAATATTTAAAGTATGTGTTATCTACGAAAACCGCCTTGCAGCTAAAGGAAAATGACGAATAGATGTTTTGAGCTTTTATGACTTGCAAACGTACACAAACTACGTCTCACCGATTGTTATTGTCTTAAACAAACACTGGTTTCTTCAATATTAAAGCATAGTCTTCGTAGCTTAGCAGAACTTTGTTTTATCAGAAGCGTCTCGAGTCTAAAATGGCCTGTAGCGTATTGAAAGAGTTCTGGATACAATATAAGTAGCATACTAAGCATGCGATGTGTGCTAAAAAAACACAAATAACAAACGAAAATATCTAGTAGCGAAATAGATATTTGTAAGGTCCTGACTATTTTTTGTAATTAAATCAATATCGTAGAAACGTAAATAACAAATTTCTTGGAGTAATACGCGCTTCTCACATTTACGTGTAAACGGTTGTGCATTCAAAATCTCAAGGCAATCACCGGCAGCTGATCTAATTAGCTTCGGGCTTGCACGGTTAATTGTAAATTAATATGTATAAGGTAAAATGTGGGCAAAATGTATTTTGTATTGTTATCGTAATGAACTCTGTCCCTTTCTGGTTAGCGATGAAATGTTATTGCCGTCTCTCGTCATAATTAATTCCTGAGGTTACTCTCCGGACTCGGAATACGGGTCTCGGAAGAAACATTATGCAGCAAAATGTTTGGTTAAGATTTCACAGGATGAACCGTTGGTTCCAAAGCTGATTTCCAGCTGAATACTCATTTGTTTAGTTAAGGAATGCGTGGTTAATCAATGATAACTAATTATGTAATTAATGCTGTTCAGATCAAAGAACTCTTGTAAAATTAATTGATCTTTAGAAATCTCTGATTAATTTGTGATAACGTTATATTAAATACTAGTTATTCGAGTTCCTATCTACTTGAAATTGAAAGTATTTTGTTCCGATAAAATTTGCATGAGCGCATTTCTATGAAACGCTTTTTAGCCATAACATTAACCATAAAATAAAAAATCTTACTACCGTTTCTTACGAACTTTTCCATCTTTCCCAGGGTATCTTGAAATTCCCGAATTGAAATTCTCCAACCACAAGTTACTCAACGAAGATCGTTACAGAACTTATCAAATGGCAAAAAAGAAAATCATGAATAAATCGGAAAAATAACTTCAGTGTACAAGCTTGACGGCCACTTTTGTTGATAATGAATACATCTATCTACATTCTTTAGGGATCTTGCCCATTAAGGATGTGGATAGATGTATTAATTACGCTGGTTAGAACCGACGCTGTGTAAACAAAGAGGTTGCAGTTCTTTAAAAGGAAATCAGTCAGGTTTTGAAGATGTCTACTATCTTAGTCACCAAATAGTGCAAATATAAATAAGATTTTTATATTTTCAAACTCAAATAGCAGTTTGAGGGACTTCACGTAAGAATCCAGTAGTTAATTTTTCTGGCCAAGTATTTTTGAGTACAAAATGAATGATGTCTTTTTAGGGCATGATCGGCAGCCGAATTTGTAACAAAATATTACAGTCACAGTAATAATAATGATATAGCTAATAAAAACAGCAATTTTTTTTTAAAACGTTGATGTTGCTTTCCTTCGAAAAGAAATAAAAAATTTAATGTAGAGGCGCTCGTGTCCAGCTGTAAACTCGAATTGATAAACGAGCGTTGAGGTTAAGCATTGCTTAGCGCTGTCAGTTTGTGGTGGGTGTCGCTGTGGCGCAGTTTCGAAGAGCACGGTAAGCTTTAAGTGCCGTTTGTCGGTAATGCAATAATTCTGCCAAGTCAGATGGCTACTGGTGGCTTGTGTAAATGAAACACTTTTTGACCAGTCCCATAGTTTATCACTACATATTATAAAACAAAGTTCTCCGCCGCGTATGTCTGTCTGTCTGTTCGCGATAAACTCAAAAACTACGGCACCGATTTTCATGCTGTTTTCACCAATGGATAGAGTGGTTCTTGAGGAAGGCTTTAATATAAAATTTGACAAGTATAGTAGTATAATTATAATTTGTCATGTTTTTGTATATTGGCTAAAATATAATAATATTTGTTGGAGGTGTCGGAAAAAAATAAGCCATCTGGGAGCTTTCAACGAAAACGCTGCCTTAACTCTTTGAGATATAAAACAAAATGATGTATTGTGGAATTGTGTATCTTTTATAGTTCTACAGAGAAGTCCGCGATGGCATATGTCTATCTCTTAAGGATAACATACTATATTTATTTTAATATATGGGGGAACGAGGTGTGGTGTTCCTCCATAGAAAAGGGAGGATCCTCCAACCAGGCGGGTGATATTGCCTGGCGGGCCACGGCCCAACGGTTAATGTCGGTAGGTGGTATATATACACACTCGTCGTCAAACTTTGATTGCGCGATGCAGAGTGTTGTGCGCGTAGTTACCATGTAGCGAGATAGATGTCGCTACATCACTCCCCTCCGAGACCGGAGGTCGATCGTGTTGATGAGTCAGCGGTCAGTGCGTCTGAAGAGCTTGCCAGTGTCAGTGAGGTCCCAGTGAGTCGGGACCGGATGTCGCGTAGTTCACGGTGAGTCGGAACTGAGAGCGGTGATGCTGCGTAATCCTCAGTGAGTCGAGGTAGTGCAGTGGTGCGTAGTGGTTGGCTGCTGCGTCGACCAGGAGAGAATGGCCTTGCTTGTTGACCGGCCGAAGGTGCAGTGAGCTGTGCCGAAGTCGCTGTTGTGGCTTAGGGTGATGACCAGGTCTGCGCGTCTGCTACAGGCTGGTGGTCAGGGTACCCGTTGAAGCCGAGTATGCTGGCTGGCTGTGTGACTCGCTGCTTGCTGCTCGAGTTGATGAAGAGGGGGAGTGGAGATGACGGAGTGACGACGAGGTTGCTGCTGATCCTCTTCAGCGAAGGCTGCGCTGATGTTCGTGCTCGGGGTCACCAGTATGGTTGAACGAGGTGTGGTGTTCCTCCATAGAAAAGGGAGGATCCTCCAACCAGGCGGGTGATATTGCCTGGCGGGCCACGGCCCAACGGTTAATGTCGGGAGGTGGTATATATACACACTCGTCGTCAAACTTTGATTGCGCGATGCAGAGTGTTGTGCGCGTAGTTACCATGTAGCGAGATAGATGTCGCTACAAATACTTAAAAAAATGGGAAATTATAAAACGGTAATTGGAAAGCGGAAACGGGATCAAAATTTCATGATTACTTTTGGTCGCGATATCCGACATCTACGCGGGCGAAGCCGCGGGCATCAGCTAGTACTTTAATAAGTTTGATACCAGGTTGGCTAAAGATACGAAAGAAAAATTTAATTAAAAAGGCATGTGCAGTGTCTTTCCAATTTGCTTAGACATCGTCGTCTTAGCGACTGGAAATAATTAAAACATCGTATCAGAAATGAAGGACTGTGGCGCGTCAAAGGAAAAATGGATGAGCATTGAGCGGCGCTCATCATTCATCTTAACCTGCTCTGTATTCAATTGAATCTATTTGAATAAACATAAAAGTATTATCCATATTCCAGCTCAGGCCAGTAGATATAATCACTGGTTTGAGCCTGGTGTCACGGCTCAGGGAGCACGTAACCGTCTGCCCCAATTAACTGTGGTAAGCGTTGATCGTTTGAACATCGCCCGCAGCCTTTATTATAATTTCAGAATATATTCAGAATATGTGTTATTTATTTATCTGCGCCATTTTGTTTTCCTTCGACGTCTTTGGTGCTGTAGAACTGTTTAAAGGCACGTGTAACGTGTAACTGAGTAATGAAATTTGTTCTACTTTGAGGGGATTTTACTCTTGGGGAAATACAGATGTGATGAAGGCAACGGTGTACTTCTACTTTATGAATAACCTAGTGTCTAGGCCTCTGACATTGCTTTACACACCATCTAGAACATGGTGTACTGGTTTCCTCACAATTTTCGTTCATCGTTTGAAGCAAGTAATCATTGTTTTATAAAACGCACATGACTCGAAAAAGTGGTATCTTAGATTCGACTATCACTGCTTCAAGGTCTACTGTGAACCCATATTTCGCCGATACCCTATTGAGCGTAATGCCATCAACTGAGCATAACACCTAGCAACACTGCACGACCCGAGAATCAACCCATGACCAGGAGGAGCACGCAGGAGCAAAGCTAAATAAAGCAAACTAAATCGTGTACGCAAAGTATAATAGCATTAGCGCCAGACAATATAATCTATGTTATACTTCAACATCAATGGCTTATAGCCAATAGCCATTGAACATGCCAACGTGGGTCAGGTAATAGCTACACTAGTGTAGTTATATCTAAAAGAGGGGTTCGTTGACCCGAGTCCTTTAAAATCTATCAATTTTCATTACATACAGAGAGGTGCACAAAAAGTCTTGTATCAAAAAATCCCGGGGTTTTTGCTAGATCCTTTTTACGTCATCTTTAATAACAATAAAATTTGAACCATATGTAATCAGTAATTTATCTAGGAACGCCTTGATATGTTTAGAACATAAAAAGTTGCTGACTCATTCTTGCGTGCTAGGTCAATTCTGTTTAGTAAGCCGTTGTAGGCCACGGCTCGGTCTATGCGTTAAGTTTTTATACAATAATTATAACAACGGTTGAAATTAAGCTCATATTGACGTTTTACTAACTAAAAAACATAGCTGTAAAATTTATGTAGAACCACAAAACCTATATGCAAACAAATTGCATTTGTTGGACAAAATTCGCTACTTACTACCCTCATACAAGGGCAGTTGTTGATGCAATTACTCCGCAAAAGTTTTATCCAAACCTATTTGGTCGTTTAAGGAAGGTGTGATTGAGGAAACACATGGTCAGGAGAATTTTGAACTTGCGGTAACTAGTCATACAGCTGGGGTTAATGAGTAATAGTAAAAAACTAAAAATCTGTTCGCCTACATATGACTTCCTAACACATAATAACAATGACGTCATAATATTTACGTACGCAGCTGCGAGTAGGTACGTTTTATAGCCTCAACAACCATATGGTATTCAAATTGGAATGCAATTGTGACTTGACATTGAGTTAACTGCGTATGATCTGTGTTTTTAATAAGCTTTATGATAAGAATGATCGTGATTAAACTTTAGATTTTTAGCAGATGCTACAGGGCCAACTGAAAGGGTATTCCTCTATAAATCATCTGTCACAAGTTCTTCTGTTATGTGAATGATTTTGGTTGTGGCCGCTTGACTAGCGTCTCTCGTGCCAGGCGTTCGGGGCATTCGGACTCGAGGGATATACTCATACTTCAAGCAAACCCGTATTGCTTTGACTGCACCCACTGCAGTCATTTACTAAGACCGGGATTCTTATATCCTCATATTGATGATTCACACAGACTCCCACATTTGAATGCATTCCAGTCGTTCTCTTTCATTTCTTTTATACGTGTAAGCAGTGAAATATTGGGCACTTGTGTCGCAAATTGTTGGTCTGAATGTTCACGTGGCTCCAAGCACATAGTATTTTGTATATAATTCTTTACTTTACTCCACGTACTAGCACGACCTGACCTAGTTCTTCAGTAAAAATACGTTTGCGCTGCTGCCTACCAATTGAAATTTCCTGCACTAGCAACGCTACAAATTGGCCAATCAGTGCTAGATGACATGTTATCGAGCTGTTTATACATGTACCATGAACTGTCAAGTTTCCGGTAGCGTATAGAATTTGATTGCGCCTAAATACATCTAATCTAATCTTGCCAGTGGGTTAAACTCAAGGGCGAACCGGCTCTGGTTTACTAGTAAATATTACTGTTAAAAGCTAAATAATATGCTGAGAGCTTTGTTAGTTTTGGTTCATATTTATGTAAATAAAAAGCTTTCAGAAAGGTTTTAGTTTTGCGTGCTGGCTTCAAGTTTTCGTGAGTGGCTGGTTGGACACCCATAAGTGCAAGCTCTCGGACCCTTCTGTAATTACTTAAGAAAAGTGGGTATAGCTAATTTTATCTGTAACATTGATTAGGTTTTAAGATACTGATAAGTCTTCTGAGAAATGGGTTAAGAGTCGATAAATAAAATTTATAGAACAAGTCAAATCCTATAAAATATGTATGAATGTGAAGCCGGCGTACATTTGCCGAGCTATAGATAAACTCTTATCTCGGTGTATTTTACTGCTCCTTCGGCTTTTATTTGCACGTTCTTAGTAAAGGATATTAAAAATAGATCCTTAAATGTACTTACGTGACATTTATTCTTCGCCGATTCTTAACGAAGCGTCTCGAAGTCTCGACCATCGACACAATATACTTAGTTGGCTATTCATTCCGCATTAAATATTTTTGCCGTGTGCCCTCCAGGTTAATCTGCCTTATTCTACCTGTTATCTGCGTGTAAACACGAAAATCCCTAAATTTTTTCCTAATGAAAGACCATTAGCAAGTATATTTCTCGATAAAGGTCAGTTAGAGTCGAGAAACCTCGGAGGTGGTTGATGACTATTGGCTGAATCGGCAGGTGTTTACACGACTGCCCAAAAAAGGAAGCAATACCTATGTTTTTAAAGTTCATGTATGTATGTATGTGAGTTTCTTTATTCCACCATAACTTCTAAATGCCTAAACCGATTTCGTTGTATTGAGTATCGTTAGATTCCTTACACTATCCCGGATAACATAGAATAGTAAGATTTCAAAAAAATTACATTGTTTACGTATTATTTCAGATGCCTATCAATTTTAAATTAATTCTATTTAGGTACGTCATCTTTCTAGTTGTTAGAATGGAGTTATTTTTCAAGTTACGATTTTTATCAACTCCAGTAAAACTAAATTAAGTAGTCCAGTGCGGTCTATCTTGTTAGGTGGGTTAGTAAGTGCGTGCTAAACTTGTTTTTCTAAGTTTTATGTCTACTGTTTCTTTAGGACTTGTTAAAGTTCTACTCCATTCGTTCCTAGATAAGGATTTATAGTCTTCCAGTTCAGCAAGTTGGTAGTTTATTTCCGACTTAAGTTTGGGTCATTCTTTGTTTTGTGGGTGTCATTGCTCTTTCGACAACATATTCAGATATAATTATGTTTACTACGGTACAAGACACCTGACGTTTCCTCGTACTAAAATACAATCATTACCTACTTATAGTTTATGAAAAAATTACGACTTTGAAAATGACATGATAAAGTGTTTTCGCAGGAATATATAAAGATATTCTATAGGTCAAATTATTATAAACTGCAGTTTTTTTGTTTAAAAGCGAAAAACAGCAGACGTCAATAGAATATTTGAATTATTTTCTTATTAGGGGGAATCAAAGTGGTATTTGTTGGTAAAATACTAACATAATTTATGCAATTTAGATACGTATGTATGATGTCACTGACAGAGTTCAAACATTCAAACAATTTCAAGGCTCCAACAAATGACGTAAGTATTTTTATAGGTACATAAACAGTATGACTTTCACCACACCACTTTATCAAAGTTTTATCAACATATCACTATGTTTTGTCTTCATACGGAAGCACTGTCGTCGAGGTGATTAATCTAGAGCCTAAAACAAATACCCCCGAACAATGATATGATGTAATAAAAACAAACTTTGTGATTCATTCCTGTGGCAGTGTTACATTCACAATGGAGAGTTACACGGTTCTTAATTCATAGGTAAGTTAGCAGATGAGCCTCCTTTTATGTCCATTGCGGCTTCTTCATCAAAATGATTACAAGTCAGCAGTGGTTATCGAAGAATGCCAAAGTTATCTGATTGTTAACCAAAAACATTATGAGTTTATTCAATTATTGGAAAGTTTATCTTTATGTTTCTAAATCATCATCATTCTCCTGCCCATATAAATCCCTATTTATTTGTGGTCCGGTGCAGCACATCTTTTCTTCGATACATCTCTATCAGTTGTCATCTCGGCTGTCACTCTCTTCCTATCTGTATCCTCCTCAACCATGGAAGCATTATCTATCCATCGTTACGAAACACTTATAAACAATAAAATACGTATTATTTATAATCATTAATGTAATTATAATTTATAAACATTAATGTAATTTGTAAATAAATATTCTATGACATTTATTTTTGAGTCGAATTAATCGAATATCTTCATTCGTCGTTTTTCTTCTTTCTTCGATTTACAGTCTCGTTAGTCAGTATGAACGGTATTAGGGATGACATTTATCGAGGTTGTCCTATGAATTTCTCAATAGAGCTCATTTGTCTTTTAAATAGTTGATAACATTTAATTTTGCACACAATTTTGAATGTTTGCATCTACAATTTAACTTAGAATCAATATAATTATGTATTTTAATGCTCCTTTACACCACGACTGCTCGCTGTATTTGTAGTATGACTTATTTGAAATCAATATAGCAGCGTAGCGTGGCAATACCCTTTCGTCACACCTTCCGCACCGCGTAGTTTGTGGCATAATATTTTAATTGACACTCTATTAAGGATGGAAAATGTGGCTTGTGTCGATATTACCGATATTCAAGATGTTTCGTGTTACATCTGATTAATTACTTAAGATTGACTTGATATGCTAAAATGTATGAAATTTTCAAGTCTAGACATATTGAAAGGGGTTTTTTATTTACAGGCCCTAATATGAAAAATGGCTTCGGGAGAATAGAGAACATCACTCTTAAAGCATTACTTACCACAATATAATTTGGAGAGCTCCCTTAAATGTGTTGTATTAATACCTACATTTATACTGCCAAAGGCTGTTTTTTAAGTAAACGGGACGGCACCGGCACGGCAACGATCGATTTTGTACTGAATCTCATATATTTTCACAGTTCCGGTCCAGCGACATTTACTTAATGGGAAAACCAACAAATCGGTTTGATGACGTTCACACTGTGAAAGCCCATTTTGTGAATAATTACGCTCTAAAAAGATATTTTGCAAACAGTATTAAATTCTGTAACGTATAATTCAAATGGTATTTGACCTTTCAAAGTACGATCAAGAGGTACTAAACATTAATGGAATCGGTCGACCAGCGAATCGGAGTACAGATCACATGTTAACAACAACAGTATCGATGTCGGCATGTTTATCGATATGAAGTCTTTCACGAGCTCAGCTTACGATTCATCACTGTCACACTTGAATATTTGACCATATCAAACTCTTTACGAACGATTTGGAACCTTATTTTTTGCGGACTAAGATAGATTTTAGGTTTTGGTAGATAGATTTCTTTTATAATGTATTGCTTGTAATTGAATATTTATTATGTTTAATAAGTGATTGTGTGGCGATAATATTATAATAAAAGGAACTGTTAGATGGGTTGATAATACCTGTTTGATTTTCCTCAATGAAACTACGGCCTACGTTAGTCTTTATCTGATTATCTCATTATTGGTTAACATTTTTTATTAACGAAACTGGTTATGGTACTGGTAATGGAGTGATTATACAAATGTATATGTAATTTTATTATATTTATATATAATTAATATGTGGTCTGTGACGGCTATAATTTATAATTAACTTGATTTGTAAGCGGATACCGTATTAATTTGTATTTTTTTTTTGCATATCGAATACTTTTGTTTTCTATTATTTAGGTAGGTAGGTATTTATACGCAGTCTGGTTTCTCATCTTAACGTAGTTAAGCCCGACTAGATAACACGTTTTAACGAAATGTAGCATTTAAAACTTTTTCGACAGACGTCACTAACGTAGGAATATTACGTGTCGGTTAATTAGTGAATATTTGGTTTAAAAATAATATTTAAAAAAACTAAAACACACGCTTTTGTAACTACTCGAACTAAAAAATAGTTTTTTTTTTCTATAAGTGCTAAAGCAAAATAGAGTGATTATGAAAAAAACATTTTATCGTAAAAAAGCGTGGGGTACTCGATGTCAATTGTTGTAAATATTTAATTGAAGTTATTATAAAATATCTTAAGAAGCACCCCACGCTTTTTTACCATAAAATGTTTTTTTCATAATCACTCTATTTTGTTTTTGCATTTATAGATTTTTTTTTTCTACTTTTTAGTTCGAGTAGTTACAAAAAGCGTGTTTATTAGTTTTTTAAACTATTATTTATTTTAGCTTTTTTCTGTCTTTTGCTTTTCGAAGATTTATCTGAATAATAAGATTTTGCTCGCCATTTTGGAGCGTCCACCATATTGAATTTAGTGTGACAACATTTTATTTTTCGTATTCTTCTCAGCAAACCCTTTCATTTGATACTCATATCGCGGGAGTGCATAAAAATAGCTAGTCCGCCATCTTTGGAAGTCCGCAATGTTGGATTTAGGGTGACGTCATTTTATTTTTCGTATCCTTCTCAGCAAACCCCTTCATTTGATACCCATATCGCGGGAGTGCATAAAAAATGACTAGTCCGACATCTTTGGAAGTCCGCCATGTTGGATTCAGAGTGACGTGATTTCATTTTTCGTATTCTTCTCAGTAAACCCTTTCATTTGATACCAATATGGCGGGAGTGCATAAAAAATTACTAGTCCGCCATCTTTGGGAGTCCGCCATATTGGATTTCGAATGACGTCACTTAGCTGCATTGTCATCCAAACTAAACGTGTATGCAAAATTTCAGCTCAATCAGAAACCGGGAAGTGGGTCAAAAAAGCGACCTAAGGGACTCCTTAGGTCGCTATTTTAACCGACTGGTTACAAACATACAAACATACATACAAGTGAAGCTAATATAAAGCGTGTAAAAAAGTGACTAAGTTTTTGCTAGATACCGATAAATGGGTACTAAATACCGAGACCGCACAAACACATTGAATGAGTACTTATTGTATGTATTTATGTAGGTAATCAAAATGTCCTTGATAAGTGTGCGACGTTTCAATTAAATCCGACGTTTTAAAGTGAGTGAAAATCTCGTTCAAAGATTCCGTTGCATAGACAGAGCTAATAAAAGCGTGTTAAAAAGATTGTTTTACCTTAGTCATCAGTTCTTTAATAAGTGTTTCGGAATCTGAAGCGGTTTATCATTACCATGAGACCCAAGAGACGGTAGTAAACAGTGCTAATGAACTGCTCTGCTAAATCTTACAAGTGCCTCTTTTGATCCGACCATTGTGGAATCATAAAGTTCAGTTACCTTGCCAGAGATATAATGCAGAGGCTGCCTAGTATAGAAAGGTATAAATATAACATAACATCACGCCTATATTCCTCGAGAGGGTAGGCAAATATGTACAGTCACTAGCAAAAACATGTAACCACAAACTTTTAAAAACCCGCTGACAATATCTGCAGCGTGTAATACTAATATGATTAGGTATGTAACACAGATAGAAGACCCATTCCTTGTACTTAAAGACATATATTAATACTACTATGTTATTCAGATAATTATTTATATGGAGTCTAAAAAGTGCTAAATGTGTTTGTGCTCGTGACACACTTGTACACCCATATTTCACCGATGAAGTCCACCAAGTGAAGTCCAGTCACCAGTTATGAAGTCTCATGTAATGAAGCTTTTGCCATCAATTGGGAAAAATTGCTAACTTCGGGCTGATACTGAGAATTTATCTAATAGAAAAACTTAATAACACTTCCCAACCCGGGAATCGAATCCAGAATCTCAGGCTCACCAGCCGTGCTTGCGACCACTAGACCAACAAGACAGTATAACATTATATTTAGATATTGTTACCTATTTATGTCTAGTTCTATTTATGTTTAGTTATAGCATCGATTTCTTGTAAACTGTTATAAACATAAACATAGCCTGTATTCCCTGAAAGGGTAGGCAGAGGTGTACAGTTGTACACACAAGTCCCATGTTATAGGTGGTGAGCCTATTACCATCAACCGGGCACAATTTCAAACACCGGGCTACTTGAGAATTTCCTAACAGAAAAACTCCATAACACTTTGCCTGTCCCGGGAATCGTACCCGATGTGGAAATCGTTTGTCGTGATATGGATATATGATGCGCAGGAATGCGGATCATATCACGCGGATAGTTTTGAGAATTAATGTGGATGGCTATACGAGTAGAGGGAGACCGAGGAAAGGATGGATGTATTATGTGAATGATGATATGACTAAAAAAGGAGTGACTACCGAGATGGCGTCTGACAAGATGTATGGAAGAAAAACACATGCTGCACCGAGCCCTAAATTTGTCTAATGTAATTGTCCCCCGGGACGATGATGCTATGTTGGTAGACAGACGTAGTTGTATGTTGCCCAGTGTCCTGTCTCAAACGAAGCATTGATAAGCGATGAAAGGTGCGTATTTGAGGACTGTTTTAATTTAATCTTTGATGTTCAAAGTGCATTTATTGAGATAAGTCTAATTTAAATAAACAATCTCTTGATCACTAATTTGGAGAGTAAGGTGTGTGCATTCGTAGAATTTGGAGTGATTGCAGTTTACTGCGTACCTTTGCAATTCAGCTTACAAATCTGTACACAATATTTAAGATAGCCTTACCAATTTGTACACAAAATTTAAGATAGCTGCTGATATATTTTAGTTTAGGCATAATACTAAACACAAAAGCCGTTTCGTGAGCAAAAGTGATCTCTCAGTTGGCTACGCGGCCACAAATCATCGTAATATTACGTAATAGGTCGTATACTACACATCTGGCAGTTGTTTTAACAGGTGCCATATATTACTGGCCATCATAATAGATGCGGAATTCCGTTTGATTACACAAACTGTCTTTGTTATTGTGGCCTTTGGTATTGCGTGTGGACGAAGTAATTGGCTTTTTTTGGTTATTTTTGCTAGTAGCATCAGTTCTGATGTAACCCCACCTAAGCTAAAATTAGAACAATGCTGTATTTTATTAACAGTTACAATAAGAGCGTGACGGGATGAATTTCACGTCAAATTTAATCAACATAAAAATTTCATACAAATCTAATCTCTCTATTTTTTTTTCTGTCAATCATCTGACCTTCTCTTAAATCCACCTAATAGTTGGATTAATTCAGCAGATTTTCTCTAAAGTAAGAAGTGAAGGTGGTAGGTACGAAAGTGAGTAATTGCTGGGTTATGAATCGTTTATTTTGCTGGAAGATGGTATAGTTCTACATGTAAATAGGTGTTTTTCCTATGACCTTCTGTTCGCATGTAAGCAAAACAAATGTGTATAAAACTAGCATTAGTATTTCTAATATTAATGTGGATTTGTATCTTATAATTGTAGTATCCCCAAGTGATTATTTTCGGGGTTTTTATGTACCCATATTTTGACCACCAAAAAATAGGCAGACATTTTAGCATAGAGTGGTTTATGGTTTAGCTTTAGTTAAAAATCATTATTTCGAGTTTGACAGTTAAATGCTGGAAAGGTAGAATAACTTTTGGTAAAATCCTACAAAAGGGTTAGCGTACGATTAGAGATTACTAATCTGTAGGTGTCAAAGGGGTAATCTTGTTCTTGGAAATCCTGAAAAGATTTAGTATTAATACTTTGAAAACGTCCCGCTTGAACATCCCGCATGAGGGTCGTGATAGTGTTAGAGTTGAGAACGATTTACTGAAGTCAAAGTTTCGGTATGTCGATTTCTCTAATATATTGGCGGACGATGTTTCGGAAAATACTTCGGAGTTCTAGTAAGAAAATAATTTAAAAAATAAGCTTGTTAAATAAAAGCGAATGGTTTTTGAACGGAATTCAATTTTGACGGTTCAATTATAGCTCGAGCGGATGGTTTGCTCAAGCTATAATTGAACCGTCAAAATTGATTCAATTAATAAATACAAAAATAGAACGGTCGTCATCCCGAGTGAGGTGAAACAACATTTAAGCAAACACAATTGTATCGTCTGCCGCTAGATGGCGTTGAAACGTAATATCATTACCGGTCGACAACCGTCACTGGCGTCTTATCTCGCAGTCGCTTTTGCCTTTATAATATCCGACGTCCCCGTTTCACTTACAAACAGAAGTTGAATAGTTGAATGAAAATGTATCTATTCGAAGGAATATGATCTCGTGCCTTGTTTTACCCTGAATTATATACTAAAGAGTGTATTTCAGAGATGACAGAGTAAAATCAATTGCATAATTCTGTCCTATGCTTCGTGATTTTGGTAATAACGGCTACAAGTAAGCATTACTGTCGTATCAATAATACAATTTTGTCAGAAGAAGGCAAAATATAAGGAGTTTAATAAACAAATCACAGCATTCCTGTAAGTCTTGGAATAAGCCTAGTAACTATTAAGTAAACTGTGGTATAATTGAGAAGGCTTAATGTTAGAAGGGAATATCATAAGCCAGTGATAAACCCTAAGAGCGCGTAACTTGTAAGTAGTTAAACTTTTGGCGCCCACCGTGGGGCAGACTGTGAATAATAGTTTCTCCTATTGTTTTCTGTTTATTGTTTTTATCTAAATAAGGATGACACTCCGCCAGAAAATGTTTATATGTTCATATTCCTATATTTTTAGAAGAAACTAGAGCTACATGTTAGTAGAATTTATGTAGAAATAAAAAAATAAGCATACACGAAGTTCATATAAAAGAAAAGATTCAAGAAGTCGGTAGCCACTAACTGAAAAAAAAACCATTAATGTGTGAGTGCCATTACGAGGGACTAATGAAGCGTTACCTGGACCCTTTGTGACGTTCAGAAACGTACCAAAGAGAATAATTTACATTTTTATGATTAAGGTCACGTGGTCCTGAAAGCATTCACTCCGGCTGCTTGTTTTGACGGAATTCGAAATCATGTTGGGTGTATTACGGTGCGGGGGCTCATAAAAACGTTTGTTTGTTGTTTTACGAAAAATAAATCTGTATTGAACTTTCCCGCTTACTGAAATTGAAGGAAAACCTTCCTGCATTATGGGTTATTTTTTATCGTTTTTATTTTTTTTACAATCAATGCAGTCTTTTAAGAGATTAGTTGCCATTGATTTAGTTGGTAAGTAATGCGATCTTTGGAAAGGTATATTATTTATTTGTTAAAATCACATAGTGAACCTTTACTGTAATACATATGTTGAATACAAATATAAATAAATAAAATGCTGTTTCCATTATCAAATTCAAACCCATCATCAAGGCCTCATCAGGTGAAACAAACAGGATTGAATCAGTGATCAAGTGACTGAAACTGCTGTATCGTATTTTTATCATACTTTGTTCGTTCTGCCCACCCACATAGGAAAAATGCATAAGTTTATGTATGCACCTATGTGCTGCGTTTGTTCATCGTAACGTTCCGTGCCGAGATTTCCTGCAATGTGGGTGCCACGACAAACAAATCCCATACACAAACGCCAGTATCTCGATCTGAATAAATATTGGGAAACGGTTCGAGCAAATGGATTTGAGCCTCTAAATAAATATATGGAAAATAGATCGAAATATCGTCCCCGCTTCGGGTTAAGGTTCGATTCCCACACAAAACAAGTATTTGTAACACATGTGACGTTACTTTTGGTAGTAACGAAAAGGAAAATGTGTAATCGC
Organism: Xylocampa areola; assembly: GCA_935421205.1. Taxonomy (NCBI): domain Eukaryota; kingdom Metazoa; phylum Arthropoda; class Insecta; order Lepidoptera; family Noctuidae; genus Xylocampa; species Xylocampa areola. Next base: position 16,292,945 of record OW285210.1, on the reverse strand, counting down.
GACGCAACGATCCAAAAAAATCGCATTGTACTTGCGGAATTTTTCTTGTAATATTTCTGTAAACGTTAAAAAAAGCATTACAAAATGCCGAAATGAAGACCTAAACTTTGCATTCTTTGCACACTTTTACTCGTCGCCGTTTTACGCATGGCTAAGTCTATGTAAACTAAAGGTGCCGTCTGAATGGCCTGGGACGACAGCATGGAGAACTGGAATAACACAAAGATGAAGCGTCTTGGATACCTACATTCATATGGACGAATAATTCAGGAATATAACGGCAAATAAGCTTTTGGCGAATGCAGACATCTGCATCTAGTATTTATGCATGACAGATTGCCAATTTCGATGAGTGGTTTATATGTAGTAGTGCTTTGAATGCAAAGCAGTAATGTTTCAGTTTAGAATAAATGCCAAACCAAATAGATATTGCTGTCATGAGAAATCGTAAAGTGAATTACAACTAAAGTGTAACAATTTTGATTCAATTATATTTGGTCTCGTACGGGCTTTGTATGGAGTTTTGGTGCCGTCACCCAAGTATTCATGTAGAATGAATTATTTTAGGAATAGTCTTGTAAATTATAAAAATATTAATTAGTTTTACACGACTTTTACTGCAAAGTGTCTAAAGTACTTTATGGTACCGTAGCTCGACACCATTATTCTAATATCCCGTATAGGTAAGAGTTATTAGTTGAGAAATTGATGAGTATTTCAAAAATGAGATACCAGAAATCACAAAAAAAACTACCAAGCGTCTACAGTAAAGATCTATGCCTTCTATATTTTAAACTAAGATACGGAATAAATTATTCAAATGTCTATATTTAAATTCCTACAGAGATATTCAGACAACATAAGCGCCTAGTGAATCCATATTTAATGAGAACTCGCGTTTTGATGTTCGTTTTATAATATTATAAATCTTCGGAGGCTATCTCTGTAGTGGACATTAACATAAATATTAATTCCCGCATACTATTATGAAAGACTGCGTGAATAAAATATTATGTTAGTTTGTTAACATAGTTAAAATAATTTATTGCGCTTACAAGAACACAAATTAATTTGTAAATTTAAATATAATGTATCGGTTTCGTACACGCGAATGACAAATTTAAAATGAATATGACAACATATTATAAGAAAACTACAAAGAAAATGATTTTAAAAGGGTCAGATAAGCCACAGACTAAATAAAAGAATGGGATTAAAAAAATATCATAAAGTGCAGTGCATAAAACAAAATAATGTATGTCAAAAGCAATGCATGAAAAGTTTAAAGAACAATGAAGTGAAAGACGTGTATCAGACTCGCAACAAGTTGGAAATCGATAGTTTCTGCCTACCTCATTATGAAACAAACGTGTTTATATATGTGTATGTATGACGATTATAACTATTAATATTCTGACACCTAAATACAAAGATTCATAAGAACTTGGTAATACACTTAGCATTAGAAAGAGCTTTCTATCAAATAACGATCCTTTCAGAAGTTGAACGCAAAAGTTGTTTCATAATATATACCAAACATTGTGCAGGATATTCGAAACGAGGGTGTTTGGTTAATGGGTTTTTAAGTGAGGTGGGGCAGGTTGTCTGTAACCTTGACGCCCACGGAACCATTTCTCTTTTATCCCGATGACCGAGTGGTTTTCCTGCATTGTTAAATTGCCTCTGTTTTAGGGTTTCCATTTGGGGCGATGTCCATTTAGTCTGATATTATGTAAGCTTTATCAAAGTCGGTTTTGAATGCTTTGGTTTTAGTAGGTCGACGGGACAATTTAGCAAATTCTTCTAAACAAGTTTTAACTAGATTTATCGCGTATACTTATTGTTTTTACTGACGTTTCGGACAGTTTAAACCTCTCTCGTCGACTCGCTACTTTTAGCATCGACAATCAGCTATCTGGTGACGACTGCATCAATGCTGCATCGCGCCTGCCAAATCTTGCGTTTCAGCGTTCAGTTGCATCGAGCTTAATTAGCCTAAAATCGCTAATAGGCTGTGCAAAAGTAGCAAGTCTGCAGCAGCCCTAATACATATATGAATCTTCTGTTGTCTCTTATTGTGAAAACTGTTCTTTGACTGGTTTTATGTACTATGAAAAAAGTGAAATATAAATTGCCAGTTCTAAAAGTACTCGGCTTTCATAATTGCGCATACAATTTCACAATGAACCTTGCATGTGTTTCGTGAAATGAAATTCTTTGGGAAATGAAATGCATTTCATTTCATCTCTGGTTCAGGGCTGACAAGTAAAATTTTACTGTATCCGAACATGCAAAGGAGATGCGGGTACTTTGTTCTTGTTAGTACTTTAAAAGGGATGTGAGAAAACTTTTGTTTTTTTTTTATGCGGAAAGTACAAGCATATACTCGTAATTCTTAGTAATAACATAAAAATAAAATAGCTGTTTGTTTCCCTCTTCCTCAGTCGTTTGCTCACTGCTGAGCGTTGTGATGTGCCCGACCAAAACCTTTGATAAGCTCACCCCACTTGTGACGGTCTCTTGCCTGTTGCTTCGGAGATCTTAGAATCTAGATGCTGGTTTCCTTGGCCAGATCTGGGTCTCTTTCCTTCCATTTTGCCTATGACCATAAGTTTCTCCAGGTTGTCGGATGGCTTTCGGGCGATATGACCGAAGTATTGCAGCAGTCTCTGAACACAGATACTTATGAGCCTTTGGTCTATCTGAAGGTCTTTCAAACTGGATGCATTAGTCTTGTGTGCTGGCCAGGATATTCTAAACATACGTCTCCAGCACCACATCTCAAACGCGTCGATACGGTGTCTGCTGCTTTGATAGTCCAGGTTTCCACACCATATAGAAAGATAGGAAAGACGTGTCCTATTTTTGTATAATAAATTTCGTGAGACATATTCATATCAATTATTGTTCACCGGTTACTACTCACGTGCATTTTTTGGGATTGCCCGACTAGTTTCGGACTCGCGGTCGAGTTTAGTCATGAGATGAGCCCGCGGCGATGTCGCGAGTCAAACTTAAGTTTGCGAAAAATGCACGGGAGTAGTAACCGGTGAACAATAATTGACTAGTGACCTTCCGACGTATATTTTGGTCGTTTTTAATATGTTGCGATCACTCCATACTTTTTGTTTCCCAAGCATGAATAAATAAACAAATCTATTATTTTCCCGAATTAGAAACTACTACTAGATCCGTTTCAATAAAATGTTTTCATATTTTTTTTTTTGCAAATCTGATAATATGTTTCTTAATTAATTTCTCTTTAAAAAAATAAGTAATTTTTGTAAGTAAGTCAGACAATATTTAAACGACACAATCAATGTCTTTAATATTATATCTGCTTAAAACTTAATGAGGTAATGTAGGTATTGATACTTACACTAACTTCGTCTCAACTGTACTGCATGGTAGGATTTCGACATCACAAAGCACCATAATTCAGAAGGCTAACATAACACTATTACAAGCTTAAAAATTACCACTACAATTACCCTTAACTCCACGAAATACAATTATATCTGCCCAAACAATTTGATACTAATTAGAAAGCTTTCCCTCAATCTAATATAAATGTTATCATAATACTCTTTTGTAACCCTAATGAAACGCCGCACACTGAACTTGCTCTTGTAATAATTACGTATGTTCCCATTCCTAATTACGTTATATTCCGAGCTGAAGATTTGTTATATATGTACGTATATTATATATAATGTATTACGTTTCTCTTTGCAGGTAAGTGTGCTTATTGTTGGGAGATTGCAGGGAATTTAACGTGGGTAAGAAATAAAAGTGGTCTGGTTTTACTGACGAAATATATTGCAAAACTTTCTCTTTACGTTTATCTGTGCAGGTTTTGCTCGGACTATCGTATTGTCTTAGGACAGAGAGATGATTTGCCATCTATTGTGGAGTTTAACGAGATACCCATTTATTGGAGGCATATTTTACGGTCGGCGTTCGTTACATCCTGGATGCCTCTCACTGCATGTTATAAATTTTGGAAAAATATAGTCTTTACTCTTTTTTCATGTTGTTTCCCTTTTCTCGGTGCAATCGGGTTTTTAGATTTACAACATGTTGTTTTATTTTTTATTGATTCTTGTTCTGTATCAGCGGTATATCTATTTATTTATTTAATCCTTCATGCAAAAAAGAGTACGAAGGCGGTCTTAATGCCATAGGCATTGTCAGTCAGACAACCTTAAGGTGATGCAGAGAAAAAACATGGTACACGTATGAGAAGCAGTGAGGAATAAGGGAAGCAGATTAAGTATAAATTAAATAAACACTTTGAGGCAAATAAATGAATAATAGATCCTATTAATATTATAAAGGCGAAAGTTTGTAAGTATGGATGGATGGATGTTTGTTACTCTTTCACGTAAAAAATACTGAATGGATTTTAATGAAACTTTACAATAATATAGCTTATACACCAGAATAACACATATGCTACAATTTATAAAGATATCGTGTGAATTGTCCAAAATATGACGATAAGTGTCAAGTAAGTAGGAAAAAATCTACCACCTGCGAGCTATTCTGGCGTGCGCTGCCTAAACTCTTTGAGATATAACAAAATGATGTATGGTGGAATTGTGTATCTTATATAGGTCTATAGAAAAGTCCGCGATGGCATATGTCTATCGCTTAAGGATAACATACTACAGCCATTTTAATACTTAAAAAAATGGGCAATATTGAAGCGGTAATTGGAAAGCGGGACCGGGATCAAAATTTCATGATTACCTTTGGTCGTGATACCCGACATCCACGCGGACGAAGACGCGGGCATCAGCTAGTACTTACATAAAGGTATAGTCACGTTATCAATAGCCTTTGTAGACAACAATGCACTACGCTCCGTAAAGTTATTTGAGTAACAATTTTGCTAAGAAATAAAATCTGAGGTTTAACACGTAACATAATTTAACAAATCCACTTCATACCTACCTACTAAATTCTGGCAACAAGTACCATACTTCAAAATAACTAACTAACAAGACACGCAACACAATAAAATAATTATCATGTCACAAATTAACACATTTAACTGAAGTTTTGACTTATTAGCAGCATAATTAGTGGCACTGTGTTTAATAACTTTATTGTGTTATCTTTGTACTAAGAGATGGAGTTGTAAATGGCTCTTGAAAATCATTGTCATATACTCAAACTGATGACGTATGCTTATTGTGGTAAAATGGATTGCTGAGCATGAGGTCTTGGGTTCGATTCCCAGGTCGGGCAAAGTGTTATTGAGTTTATCTGTAGGGAAATTCTCAGTAGCAGCCCGGAGTTTGGAATTGTGCCCGGTAGATGGAGATGGTAATAGGTTCATCAGCTTTTCCATAGGACTTCGTAACAGCATTGGTGGCATGTGGGTTTGCAATTGTGTACACCTCTGCCTACCCCTTAGGGGAATAGAGGCGTGATGCTATGCTATGTTTAACGTCTATAAATATGAAGACTTATACAAGATGAAATTTTGTACTAAAGGATGGAGGTGTAAGTGGCTCTTGAGAATCATTGTCATAACTGATACCTTATGTATGTATAATATATGTATAGAAACCTTATATACTACATCTCAGTACTGATTGTGGCAAGATGGATTTAACATTTATAAATATGATGAATTATAATATAGGATGGAACTTTGTACTAATAGATGGACTTTTAAGTGGCTCTTGAGAATCATTGTCATAACTGATGACGTATACTGATTGTGGCAAGATGGATTTTGCGATATGATGATTTTTAGTTCGCAATTCCACTATCATATTTTTAATATGACTCTACTTCTATAGTGCATAGAAATATGAGAAATGTAGGACAGTTTAAACGCAATATAATTTTATTGATTTATGATCCTTATTGAAATAGGATCCCATCTAACAATTCTAATACGAAAAAGGAAACTTTTTTTTTTAATCTAATGTTTTCCAAGGTGAGGAGGTATTCTTCCATTGGTACGTCGTGTTATCCAAGATTGTCGTGTTATCGACGCAAACACCTCTCGTCTTTTCCGGATATTTTGAATATATGGATTTTATTGTGATTGTACAATGCAATTAACATGACGGCTATAGCGGTACAATAAGTTAGCAAGACTATAAAATCTATGAATGTATACTATAATATACATATAATATAATATACATACATATTTCAGAATGTAGGTATAGTATAATAGTAATATATATGTCGCAGATGGATTGTAGAATAAGCTGTTTTACAAAACTGCTAGCTGATTTACAAAACAGTACTGTTATGAAAAACAGCTGAACGACGTTTAGCGGTTTTACATAATTACTGAACTATAATACGCAGAATTGAATGAACGTTTTACGTTTATCAATGCAGCGGGTCAACGATCAGAGATTATGTAAAACAGTGTGAAATGAACTGACAGATTGTTGATTTTAGTTCGAAATTTTGTCGCATATGGCTCTGTATGTCTTAACAATAATAACCGCACTTTATTTTACTTGTCAATAGTAACAATAGCAAAAAAAAATATGAATATTTTTAATGACATAAATACTAAACCACTATAACAGTCGACAATATATCGAGATTATGAAAGAAAATTAATGAAATTGATCCATGAGCGAGCGAAGCGAGCTCGGAAGTTTCGTGTATCCCGACACGGACAGGTTATGTTCATCCTCTTCGTGTTTTGGTTTTTTCTAACCTTACAGACACAAAAATAGGAGCCCCGCTAAGCGGGGCTCCGTCGACACAGCCACGGAAAGTCAAATCAGAATACAGTATCGCTTTTTTACTTTAGTGGTGACTATCCATTTAATATACTTATACAATAAACAAACCTGTCCCACTGTAGACATGTCATTCTGCATTACGTCTAAAGGTGGGTAGCAGTTTTGTTAAACGTATCGCAATGGCAATCCAGCTGAACGTTTTTCAGCTGTTTTATAAAACAGTACTGTTTTGTAAAGCAGCTAGAGATTTTGTAAAACAGCGGATTCTACAATCCATCTGCGACATATATATATAGTCCTATAAGTCCTATACATAGGTGGTGTAACTACCAATTACTTCAATCAAAGAGTAATTGTTAAAATTATCATTTTATTCAATAGTACAGTCGACGTCAAAGTATAGTGGCATTAAAAACGTTTAAAATAGTCTGAACTCTTGATACAAAATTGTCTTAAAGAGGCTCGAATTTTGAATGGTCGATACATTTTGACTAACTGTGCAGAGGATACTTGAGTTAAAACTGTTCACGTTAAATATGTTCACTTTTATATGAAACTCTTTCTTCATCATCATCATTCGCAACTGTCTAACTGCAAGGGCATAAGCCTCCTCCCCAAAATCTTATTTGCAGTATGGTTATTGTAGTGGAAGTCAAAAATTTTGAGTCATGAATCTTTAGTATAATTCAATCAGTTTCATTGGTAGAACTCGCGTCTAAAATTCGTCGACTTTCCCGAGTAAGTTGTCAATTGTTTATAACAGCGGTTTCAGTCGAAAATGTAATAAATAATAAAACTCGTTTATTTACCAAGAAAAACCCTTTCTATAAAAGGAAAAAAAAGAACATTACTGACTTATTAGTAACACTTTTGATAGTGACTGTAGAAAAGAATCGCTCTAAATTGGGACGCCGGGACGGAACGATTCATTCAAGGTCGCTCGTAATTTAATGGCTGACAATTCCACTTATGGCCTGCCCATCTCTACAGTTTGACACATGTCAAAACGGCACAAAACATGACATCTGAGTGACGTCAGAACCATAGCCAATATTACGGAAATCTTTCATCATATTACTCTCGCGCCACCTCGGAAAAAGTATCCCGATATTTTTTAACTCGGCAAAAAACGAATGTGTGAACCAAAAATGAACTGTGGCCCAAATACATACGGAATAAAATCCCGTATTACGCAACAGGTCATTAACGAAGCCTTGATTAGTCAGTGAAAGTTCGTCCTTGCCTGTTTTGTGCTTTTGTAAGCTTCGTAATTAGCTGATGCTGTTCAATTATGAGGCTTAGGTGAGGGAAAGTAGGTCGAAAATCGAGTGTTGTGTGGTCGCTTACGTAAAATGTACTGTTGGGTCGCTATACAGGTGAAATCTCAGCGGAAATTTAATGTAACGGCTGAATTTCGTATAGGATACGATCCTTTACGCTTTGAATGGAATTAGTAAATAGCGAAACGCATAATCAGCGTCATAAACGCGTGTCTGTACCCTTATGTTCGTGAAATTGTAATTACCTCAAAGGTTTTGTTAAATTTTCTTTTATGTTTTTACTCTAATTAAAGGTAATGAGTAACTGTGGAATTAAAAGTATGTAATATATGTTTTTAAAATGTTGAGCACTCGCTGAATGGATGGATCAAGGGCCTGTTTCAACGCACTGCTGCCAAGCAGTGGAAAATGTGTTTGAATTTTTTTCATTTTACAATATTCGCTCTTTTGATGGCGTATTGAAGATATTGTTCATGGAATTTTACAGAATGTTAAAAAAGCTTAACTATTATTTAGAAAATTAATCTACTAGGTTGACATTGTCATTATGTTAGTTTATATCTTTTAAAGAAAAATAATACAGGCTGTTAGTTATGTCTTTTAACGAAAAATAATATTAACCAAGCATGCTTCAAAATAGGGCTGACCGTTTTAAAGGAAATTAAATTTTAAAATTAGGTATATATGCGTTGTTTTAAAGTGTTGCGTAGACATTGGAGTTTGGGTAAAATTAATGTCAAGAGTACAGGGTGTACTCTTGACTTCTTGACTGATGTCTTCTAGAATAATCACCAGTAAATCTGCCAACGTGATGATTTTATTACTATCCAAGTTTATTTGATCGTAAATTTTTGTCGCATGCATTAAGAGATTATAGATGAAACGTACCATACAATGAAGTGAAAGAGGTGTGTCAGAATATTGAAAAGATTCAGGCGTTAATTTGCGGAAGTCCATTACAATGGATGGAAATAAATACAATATCTAGCTACTTCCACAATATTGAGGGTAGTTAGTGCACGGTCTAACAGCTCCTGATGATGCCCCGTGGAGGGGCGAAACACGTGTAGAGTAGTTGGTGGTAGGTGCAATTTTTCACCGCTTGCGTATGTGCATATATTTGCGGGCGGCGGTGTACAGGTAATTGCATGACAACCCTCAATATTCTGTAAGTAGCTAGATATTGTAATTATTTACACCCAGTGTTTCAGAATCGTATCAAGTGAAAATGGATAGTCTGCCTACCCCAAGGGAAACAGGCGTGATTGTTTGTATGTATATTTGTTGCGGCCCTATTTAGACGTTGTTCAGAAAATTATGTGCACGTGTTGATCGTTTGATATTGAGATGATATCAGTTTTATACTGGTCACAATGGAAACCGATGAATTCGCATGAGAAAGCTACATTACCTACCATCGTAAACACAGTCTGCTGATGAACACAACAGTTCCTTCTCATAATACTAATAGTTTTTTTTTAAACGTTGCTCTCACTAGTAATTTCTTCCTGTATCGTGGGTGCTTATTGCAGTAATTGTTGCATTTCTTTCAATAGACAGCAATTTGACAGCGCGGTTGGCGCAGTGGTCCAGAGACCGACTGCTGCGCTGCGTGTCACAGGTTCGATTCCTGCACGGAGGAAATATTTGTACATCTATAGATAATTGCTCCGGGTCTGGGTGTGTGTGCTTGTGAGATTATATGTCTGTAAACGCACCCACGATACAGGAAGAAATTCATAGTGTGGGGCAACGTTTATTAAAAAAAAAAAATGCATCCTATCCCGCCTGTATTCCCAAAGTCTACATAGTTTTATAATCACGTTTCACGAATGCTGTTATTAAGTCCCATGGAATCCGTGGTGAGCCTGATGCCATCTACCGGGCATAATTCCAAACTTCGACTTGCTACTGAGAATTTCTAACAGAAATACCCAATCAAATCCAGGATCTCATGCTCCGCAGTGACGCTTGGCACCACTTGACCAACCGAACTATCGACGACGACAACGAATTTTCAAAATAGAATTTTATATAGTTAAAAAAAAAAAAACTGTCGTGGTGGCCGAGTGGTTACAGGCCTGCCTCTTGAGCAGGTGTTGCTTGGCAGGTTGTGGGTTCAAATCTAGCATGTACCAATGTGACTTTTTTAATGTCATATCTACTTTCTTAGTAAATCTAAGACATACGGCGCAGGAAAAACATCGTAAGGAAACCTGGACTTAATGGTCTGAAATCGTCAATCTGCAGTGAGCTAGCGTGGTTATCCATGCTAGTGCCTTCTCTGTATGAGAAGAGGCCCTTGCCCTGCAGTGGGACAGTAATGGTCTGGTTACTTAATATGAAAAATATAAATAGATATTACTGTAAATAACCCCTTTAAATTAAAAGAAGATTGTAGCGTATACTGTTAGCAAAACTAAATGTGTTTGCCAAACTTTATCTCTCTCATGTAGGTGAGGTAGTATTTAAAACACAGTAGCAGTATTTATCCAAAACATACTATAACAAACATACTAACTAACTAACAAACAGTAAAAGTTAAATAAAAGATTGCAATCAAGAAAATGTGTCGTCTCAAAACTTTCTTAATGGAAAATAAATTCTTCAGGAATATTTCTTTGCACAAAGCATGTTAATGTATTATTTTTAATATAGCTCTGCAAAGACTTTGAAACTGCATTCAGTATGACTTCTATTAAGTCTTTTTATCCATTCATAATTGAACGAATTTAAAAATAGAAGCTATTGACAGTAAACGTCAGAATCATGAATCCTTTAAATCCACAGAGTAAATAATAAACAGAGTGAAGTTAAACAAATGGAGACAGTAATGCAGTAGACCAATACTGCGTGGTAGTTATTTATTTTGTCTATTTTCCTTAAAGGTTCGTTGATCGGTATTGAAAGTGTTATGGTATTAGAACATAATGCATTTTATAGTTAAGGTCGATGAGGTCGACTGGGAAAATAGGTTTTGATATCGAGAACCACCGATTCATGCCTCATTTATTTTGACAGCGCGGTTGGCGCAGTGGTCGAAAGACAGACTGTTGCGCTGCGTGTCGCAGGTTCGATTCCTGCACGGAGCAAATATTTGTACGATCTATAGATAATTACTCCGGGTCTGGGTGTGTGTGTGTTTGTGAGATTATATGTCTGTAAACGCACCCACGATACAGGAAGAAATTCCTAGTGTGGGGCATCGTTTTATAAAAAATAAAAAAAATGATTTATGATTCTAAATTCAAAAAGTTCTAAGTTTAAATTAAGTGCCTCATGATCTAGGTGCTGCAATCCTGTATTTAGGTCAGGCAAACTGTTATTGGGTTTTTCTGTTAGGAAATTCACATAACTATAGCAGCCCGGAATAGGCATAGCAATTAACCGTTCTTTGACAATGCCTACGACTTATATTTAGAACCGTTCGGGGTTTGTTCAAAAACCTCACCAATTTTTCTATTGTATAGACTATTAAGTAGGAAACTGTAGAATTATGTATAAAGTATAGAAATATATAATTTCACGGGAACAGACTAGCAGCTCTGTCGCATTCAATATGATGTTCTCTCTAGTCTCCTAGTCTCATTTTTTCTTGCAACTCCTTTATTTTGAAAATAGCCTGCTTAACCTATACCCTTTTGGAGTCAATACATTGTCATGTATTGTGTCATTATCTGTAGCAAGCAACCAGGGCTGACAGACTAACGAGATGACCTTTTCGTCGAACTATAATGAATTTATTACCCATCAAAATTATTTATTTTCAATTATTCCCAGTTCAATTATTATTTATTTTATTGTCACATTTTTTTTATCTATTACATGTTTGCGTACTTGGTTGCCCGTGATTTCACTAATGCATTCGGTCCTATCCGAAAACCAGCGCTGTTTCATTTCGATGGAGTAGCTTATGCTGAGATAGGGGCCTTTTTTGGTCTCGTGCAGGTTCTTAGCATTCTTAATTTTAGTTTTTTATAATTTGTTTTTTTTTTTGTATATGATCACCTGTTTACGAGTCCAAAATAAATATTTTCTTTCTTTCTTTCTTTCAAAATGACCTTACCAACCCTAAAAATAATTTACCGAAATTTCATCACTTTACGCACAAAATTCTCCACAAAATGATGCAATAACATCAATAAGTTAATTAATTCCGGGAACCACATGGAAAATACCGTGCACACATTTTAATTGAACTACGTAACAAACCGTTGTTCAAGGTAATGAATTCTTCTATGCTGTGACGCGATCGTTATGAGTTATTGTGTAACCGCTTCCTTGGGTCGTGAAGGTCGCGGTTCGGTAACCCGTGAGGAGAAGGAAAATAATAATTGTGTTGATTTTTGGATTTATTAATTTCTTGCCGGATCTTTTTACACGACAAAAAAATGAGTGTTATGTTTTATGGTTCATGTATGTGTGTGGGTTTCTTTATTCCACCATAAATTCTAAATGCCTGAGCCGATTTAGCTGTATGGAGTATCAATATAATACTTACATTATCCTGGGTGAGCACGCAGCTGCCTAGCACGATAAAAAAAATATATTTAGTGGTACACAAAAAGGTTTGAAATAAAAAAAATATGATTCACACATGGCAGCCGTGCAAGATGAAATTAATTAGACAAATTATAAAAAATAATTTAAGATAAATCTTTGAAAAGCATTAACGCATGCTTAGCAAATTCTAAAGTTATTATATTAAATGGAAAAAGAATACGGTCGCGAACAGGATTCGAACCTGCGCCTCCCGGATAAATACTCCAGGCGCTATGACCACTACGCCATCTCGACCGCCTTGTCTGTGCTATTTAATATAAAAAATAATTTGTTTAATTAATTTCATCTTGTTATATTTTTTGGCTAATCTCTTATTCAGATAAATTTATAGGATCTTAGATTTATTCATTTCTTACCGGATCTTTTACTCAGACACACAGTTTTAGGATTTTCGATTTATGTATTAATTTCTTTTCTAGAATATTTTATCCCGGCTGGACCCGAATTTGTAGTCCACGCAGACGAACTCGAGGGCAGAACCTAGTAATTTTATTACTAGGTTCTTGGTAGTTTAATGGACATTTATCTTTAAAACACATGCATACAAAGCAGCTCCAGGCAGCATTTACTACGCAAAATAATAACAAAAACAACAAAAAATACTTATTAGTTTTAATGACTACAGGTTTTAAACTATACAGTCACGGTCATAGGGATAAAGCAAATATTCTCCTAAGTACAGCCCTGCATATAACACTTCCAGCTAGTATTAGTGATTGAAGTGTATATCGAAGCTAAATTCGATGAGCCTAGTCCTGACACCTGCTGCTAGTTTAATTACTGCGCTATCGAGTTAGTTCTCGCCTGATATAGGTACCTACAGACAACTGTACAGACCTCATTTCCTATAAACTTGCTGCTGTACCGAAAAGTTTCGTTGTTAACGCGACCTCGACGACGAGAAATTGAGTTGGCTGATTATATAACTCTTGGGTGTACATATTCTGCTTCATATCCTCACCTACGGTGCTCAGATTATCAGTCTTTTACAAAATATCAACAGTCCACACTCAGGGTCTGCCATAAAGCCGTGGAGTATACGATTTCTCTTTTTTTTATGAGATAAGAGGCAACCGAGCAGACAGATCACCGACACCCGCAACCCCAGAAGAGTCGCAAGTAAGTTGGCGGCCTTTTAAAGGCCCCTCACTCACTCGGCGAAACACAACACAAGCGTTGTTTCACGCCGGTTTTTTGTGAGGCCGTGGTATAACTCCGGTCGAGCCGGCCCATTCGGGCCGAAGCATGGCTCTCCCACGGTAAAAATTTTCATTTTCTCTTGAGTCACAAGTGATACACGGAGATTGTTTATCTATTGTGTTTACTTCGTGGGTAGGCTAAGTTGTTGAAATCCGGTAAAAGACCGCATAAGGAACTGGGAGAAATTTGTGTCGCCGAGTTTGTTAACTTCGGGTTTTAGGTTGGTGTAAAAATAATTGTAATTTCAAATTATTTATCATAAAAAAATGGTAAAAATACAATATGAATCTTAGATACTATAAAGGTATGAAAAGGTAGGGTGCCTGTACTAGGATAAACCTGTGTCACAGGTGGCAGGAGAGCTTATAATATGCTACAAGGAAAAAACAGAAATCAATAATATTTTACATTAAAATCTTTAAAAATAAAAGCAAAATAAACATAAACTTATTGGAAATATAATAATACCTAATGCACTTATTTAACAATGGTTAGCAAGAGTTCGGTTTGGTCATCGGTTAAAGTTAATAAATATTAATATAAAATTAATTTTAAGCTAAAATATTTAAGGTCATATATACATAAAGTTATTATATTAAAAGGAAAAAGAATACGGTCGCAAGCAGTATTCGAACCTGCGCCTCCTGAATAATCCTGCTCGCGACCTCAGTCGAGATGGCTTAGTGGTCAGAGCGCCTGGAGTATTTATCCGGAAGCGCAGGTTCGAACCCTGCTCGCGACCGTATTCTTTTTCCATTGAATATAATAACTTTAAAGTTCGCTAAGCATGCGTTAATGCTTTTCAAAGATTTATCTTTAGTCATATATATGTCGCAGATGGATTGTAGAATCCGCTGTTTTACAAAATCTCTAGCTGCTTTACAAAACAGTACTGTTTTATAAAACAGCTGAACAACGTTCAGCTGGATTGCCATTGCGATACGTTTAACAAAACTGCTACCCACCTTTAGACGTAATGCAGAATGACATATCTACAGTGGGACAGGTTTGTTTATTGGATAAGTATATTAAATGGATAGTCCATTCAAGACCATTCAAGTAAAAAAGCGATACTGTATTCTGATTTGATTTTCCGTGGCTGGGTCGACGGAGCCCTGCTTTGCGGGACTCCTATTTTTGTCTGTAAGGTTAGAAAAAACCTAAACACGAAGAGGATGACAGGGGTAGTTCGCTCGCTACGCTCGCTCACTGGCCGCCGTCATCCTCTTCGAACTTAACCTGTCCGTGTCGGGATACACGAAACTCCCGAGCTCGCTTCGCTCGCTCATGGATCAATTTCGTTTATTTTCTTTCATAATCCCGATATATTGTCGACTATTATAGTGGTTTAGTATTTACGTCATTAAAAATATTCATATTTTTTTTGCTATTGTTACTATTGACAAGTAAAATAAAGTGCGGTTATTATTGTTAAGACATACAGAGCCATATGCGACAAAATATCGAACTAAAATCAACAATCTGACAGCTCATTTCACACTGTTTTACATAATCTCTGATCATTGACCCGCTGCATTGATAAACGCAAAACGTTCATTCAATTCTGCGTGTTATAGTTCAGTAATTATGTAAAACCGCTAAATGTCGTTCAGCTGTTTTTCATAACAGTACTGTTTTGTAAATCAGCTAGCAGCTTTGTAAAACAGCTTATTCTACAATCCATCTGCGACATATACATAATTTATTATTTAGTTTATTGTACCTAAGGGCCTAGAAAAGGGTAAAACCACCTTTGACTCCAAAAGATTACTTACAATATCGTAATAAATGTACCGAATATAGTTCAAAATAGTTCCACAATCCTCCAATAAAAAGTTTAAACCTACTTCAATAAATCCGTTGACTAACTTTTCTTAACACCGGTATACATTCCTGATCCAATTCGGTTTTGCAATAATTGGGCTCGACACCCTGAGATGTGGAGTGTTGAACAGAGCTAAGTATAATACCACGTAGTTACGAGTAGTTGCGGTTCTAATATGGAGATTATTCCAATTGTTGTGATTGAACTTTGGACATGGTTAAATCACTGTTCTGGTTTTATGAACAGAAATCATTTACCTTAAAGTTAGACATGTACGTTTGAAATGTCTCATACACAGACATCGTGCCTCGTTGGTCTAGTGGCCTCAAGCGCGACTGCTGAGCATGAGGTCTTGGGTTCGATTCCCAGGTCGGGCAAAGTGTTATTGGGTTTTTCTGTTAGGAAACTCTCAGTAGCAGCTCGGAGTTAGGAATTGTACGCGGTAGATGGCAATAGGCTCATCACTTAATAAGAGCATTGGTGAAATGTGGGAGTACTACACCTCTGCCTACCCCTTCAGGGAATACAGGCGTGATGCTGTGTATGTATGATGCTATGTACAGACATCCAAATAAGACAACAGAAATGCCATAGACGTGTGACCTTGTCGCCGCGTTTATGAAAATATGAATACATCACAAGTCCAGTATATTATTGAGTACGCAATATGCTTTACTCTGTGTAGTCTTATTAGCCCTTAATGGGGCTTGCTGGACTAAGCTGGACTGTCATTATAATATATAAAATATAAACGCTGGTGGTAGTAGAGACTGTGTGTTTATTTAGATTCAATCAAGAATGCTCTACAAGAAAAAAACAAAAGAAAATTAAAACATTAAAAATAATAAATTAACAAAAAGTTTACAAATACAAAAGAGGTGCGTTCTGCACAGGGGTTTCAAATAAGTAGTGGATTGAAGAGTAAAATGATTTAAAGTCTTTGCCACATTAAATTGGACAACGTATAACGAATAAAGGTTGTACAGAGAAATGCCCGAGGTATTACAATTGGACGTCAGTCAAATTGTAATCTATATATATATAAAAATCAATTGCTGTTCGTTTGTGTTGCTAAAACTCGAGAACGGCTGGGCCGATTTAGCTGATTTTGAAATGTTTGTCGTAGTCCAGGGAAGGTTTAAACGGTGAGAAAATGTAGAAAAATTGCGAGGGAGATAATAAAAACAACAATTTCATTTGCCCATATGAACTGTTCTACCTAGTAATATCTTAGGTTGGCGCGATCACTACACATTATAATAAAACAACTTTTAACCGGAGTAATCGCGTGTATTATTGGTTTTTTGTTTTTCCTGACGTTTCGAACACTTTGCAGCGTTCGTGGTCGCAGGAGGACCACGAACGCTGCAAAGTGTTAACTAAACAAAATTTAACTAAGTGTAAGACTGTCCCTAACATTATTTAGCATCACGCGTATGTTCTCCGCGGGGTAGGCAGTTGTGGGTGTACAACCCGTACGCCTTCATTTCACCAAGGCTTATTAAGTCCCGTGTAATAGGTGATGAGCCCATTGCCCTGGACCGAGCACAGTAGCAAACTCCGCTACTGAGAATTTTCTAACAGAAAAACCCAGTATCACATTATAATAAAACAACTTTTAACCGGATTAATCACGTGTATTATTGGTTTTTGTTTTTCCTGACGTTTCGAACTTTTTGCAGCGTTCGCGGTCGCAGGAGCATTAAGGTGTTAGGCGTCTCAACTGTTTATTTAAAATTATTTCAGTCTACCGTACAGACCCTAAATTATTATTAAGCCAATAACACTTTGTTCGACTCAGGAATCGAACCAAAACCTTACGCCCAGTAGCCGCGCTTGCGCTTTGCATTGGGGCAGTACAGTTTTTATATTAAATACGTATTTACTTGACCTTCCTTGCCGGATATATCTAAGATGATCATTAAATAATTATTTTTTTCGTTTCTTCAACAATGCGTGACCGATCACGACTCTGATCGTGTGAAATGTAGACTAGGTAAACAAAAAAAACACACACACAGATCCTACAGGTTAATCTTTCAAACGCATTAACGCATGCGTAGGGAACTCTAAAGTATTGCATGATTAAATAATTAATCTTCTTATGTCGCTGCCAATACTATGCGTGTACTATTAAGAGAACGTTACAGTTTTTGTTTTGTTAAAATATTTCGTAGAACGAGAAAAAAAAGTTTTATCATATCGATGACTTTACTAAACCTTTCATGGATCAAAATATAAATATCTGGCTGTAATTTGAAGGTATTTTTAATCTGCTTGAGAAAATATAGCTCCTACAAACCCTGTATCATAAACAAAAAGCATAGCATCACGCCTGTTTTCCACGAGGAGGTAGGCAGAGGTGTACACAGTTGTACACCCACATTTCACCAATGCTGTTATTTAGTCCACAAAGTAAACAAAAAGGCTTCCTGCTCTCTTCAGTACAAGATAGACAAAATCTCTGGCGGTATTACGACACTATTGGAGTTACGTGTATGTGCCTTGAGGAATCCGATACCTTTAAAATGTTATAGGATAGCTCCGAAAGGAATTTGGCTCGGAACGGCAGTTGTATTGGAAAATGTGTTATATACGCAGTAAACACAGATTTATATTTAACAAGATAGTGCTTATTTTTTTTTAATATTGCATCTTGCATAAACCCAGAGGGATTTTGTCTGCGTAACCGGACAATTTCTAAGGTGAGGCAGGTTGATGCCTCCAGCCAGATTATATTTTAAATTACTAAAAAGCTAAGCAACAGCGCTAAGAGCGTCCCATGCGGGACACGAGCCTAGGCTTAGGGCGTTGCTGGGGCGACCACAAGGGACTAACTGAATCATATCAGTTTCCTTACTATTAAAGGACGAATTTAAAGCTATAAGAAAATACACGCAATTAATCCGGTTAAAAGTTGTTTTATTATAATGTGTAGTGATCGCGAAAATCTAAGATATTACTAAAGTCGCCTTTGAAACTTTGATTCTCTTGCGATTGGTCTGGTTGATACCGAGTTTTTCCTTTATCACCAGAATGATTATTTCCGAAAGTACTCTTCGCCATCTTGCCACACATTTACCCAAAGATTTATTTGCTATTCCGCCACTAAGCTTCAAATAAACATAAAATTTTACCCTTTTACGGTCTCGTGGTGGATGCTCTCAAGCGTAGAGTTCGTCTTTATATTGTCACGTGGGTCCTCTCCATGTAATGTAAATACCTTCGACTACGGAAGGTCTAAAAGATGTACTCAAATGGTTTTATTAAATCGTTAAGCAGTGATAGCCTAGTGGTATGACCGTTGGACTGACAAGTCAAAGTTCGAATCCCACTGTCTTTTCGAAGTCATGTGCGTATTATAAACTAATTATCACTTGCATATAACGGTGAAGGAAAACATGGTGAGGAAACCAGCACACCAGAGAGATTTCTCGATGGTGTGTAAAGCCATGTCAGAGACCTACGGGTGGTTTAAACTCTGACACTAGGTTGTTCATCAACCACACGATAAGACGAAAACTACCAATTACATGGGGCTTAATAAAAGCATTGGTGAGATGTGGATGACTGTGTATACAATTGTGTATACGTCTGCTTATCCCTTCGTGGAATACAGCCGTGATGCCATGTTCCGTAGAACAGATTTACTCAAATATGTACGACTTTAGGTTTTCTAACATACGTAGCTTATTTGTATATGCTAAGTGGGATGTTTACGTTGGGTTGGTAGCAGCTGCGAAAATGCTTTTAAAAGAGTTCAAAGCTTTTATTTTGTTGGCTGTGGTTTTGCAATATGAATTACAGATAAGAGTGGGCAAACCCTTTAGAAGGGCGGATGGTCGGCATTTAACATTAATGTCTTGTATAAGGTTTAGTTTTTGTTGAATTATTGGGTACACTAACAATATGACGCTGTTATGTATTGAGTTTAGTATCACGCCTCTATTCCGTGAAGCGGTAGGCAGAGGTGTACGAAGTTATACACATTTTAGCAATTCTGTTATTCAGTCCCGTGTATTTTTTGTTATCAAAAATTAATCTACGTGATGGTGAGCCTATTGCGCACGGAATCCCAATAAGCCTTGGCTCCATCTGGGAATAGTACCCGGGACCTCACGCTCAACCGTCGTTCTACACTAATGAGGCAGTTATTTTAACGTTAACGTTACATTAGTACACCAATATCAACAGTAAATACGTCACTATAGTGTCAAGTATATTTTTAGTAGATATAATATATTTTTTAACAAATAATTGAACCGCTGGAAAAGGAAACAGTTAAAGTTTTAAATTTTATATTATTCTTACTAACTGAGTGTAATTAACTTTGAGTCGGCGCCAATGCATTTAATTATCTATTTAATTTACTGACCATCGTTTTGTTTTGTTTGGCACCGACTCAAAATTAGTTACACTCAGTTAGTGAGACTGAGATAACAATAAAAAAAATCTCTTTTTTGTTCCCTTTATCGGTAGTTTCATGTTTTCAGGTTTTGCTTCATATATCTTGAAATAACATAGACTTGTTATGATATGTTAAACATAAAGGCCGAAAAAATAAGAATGATTTTATATGTATCAGTGACGTATTTATATAGTATCATATTATTATCAGTCTCCTTTTGTACCAAACACAAACATTATTATTAATACATTTCGTTCAAATTAAATGTTATTCGCGAAATATTTTGTTTGTAAATACTAGATAAATCTAGATTTCTTTGTCGTGTTGTTAGATTTTGGTAATATCTTTATCTACTAACTAGCTGTGCTCCGGACTTGACCCGCGTGGATGTCTATGTTATTCAGTGATAACGAAGCTTTCTACTGGTGGAAGAATTTTTTA